>CM060927.1:295933882-297188382 GCA_030737875.1 Allium sativum | reverse complement strand
TCAAACGCCTACTTTCCAACAGCTGCCACCGGCGATTGAGGAGCCGTTGGAAACCAATGGAACAACGGCCGTTGGCAGCTGCTGGAAGCCATTGCAAATTTACGTGATATTGCCTGCTCCAGCAAACTGAGAGCTCCATTCTTCTTCCTCAACTAATTAATTCTCTCTTCCCACAATTTCTCTTCTTCCAAATTTGATGCCAAAACTTCCTCTACCACTCCAACCTCTTTGGGCACCATTAACGAGCTTCTCCAACCAATCTCCACCCTTCTCCTTCTCCATATTAGGTAATTTTATTAAACTTAATTTTAGGGTTTAATCGATTTCAGGTTTAATTTGTAATTTGCTTAATTTCTACTTGTTTGTATATGTATATTACATCATGTTACCCTCTAATTGCTATTATTATCACCATAATGATCAATTTGTTAGCGTTAAATTAATTTAGGTTTAATTGTGTTTGTTTAGGTAATTTGGTTAGCAGTGAACATTATATGTGTGTGATAGTGTTTACTAATAATATAATTTATGCAAATACGAAGTTTATATTATGTTGAGCGATTGTAGTTTTGGATAATATGTGCGAACATGAGTTTTGTATTTATGCGAAATGATTTGGCGTATAAATGATTTTAATAGAAATCATCGTAATTAGAATTTATTAAATTACAAAAATATATAATTTAGTACACATGTACTAAAATGGTAAAATGTTTACAAATTGTATATTTAAATTTAATATAGACAAATATTCAAACCCTTGGTTATTATTTTGCCCCGTCTGACAAGTGTTGTATATGATCGTTATATGGATATTTGTTTTTTCTACAATCCGCACATCTCTATTCATCGGATACATCATTTGTTGGATTCGTCCTTGTATTGGACAAGTTACAAACACTATAAAGTAATTATATTTCTTAGATCATATCACTTTAAACGGTTCAAAGAATTTCGACGGCATTTTCTTTACGTTCCTTGTGTAAACGCACGTGTGTACGTACGATATAAGGAACACGAGGGAAATGCCGCTGATATTTTGTGAAATCGTTTAAAATGATATGATTTACTAAATATAATTACTGTTGTCTTTGTAATGGGAAGTTGGATGATCGACCATCAAAGAAGACACATAAGCGTCAGTGAACCAATAGTTATTTATTTAAAAACAAAGTTTGTAAAAAAATATATTAAGTAATACACGTTTACTAAGTCAGTAAATAAGATTTAAACAACATATAAAATTAACGATTTCTTTTTTTTACTTCGTCACAGGTTTTAAAGTAGGAAAAATGACCAATTACTTTAATGATTGGAGCTGTATGTATCAAAAAAGAAAAATTAGTGGTGCGATAAGTGAACATTTTGAAAATGGGGTAAAAGTGATCATTGAATTTGCGATAAGTAATATTGGAAACGGTAGAGAAATTCGTTGTCCATGTAGTAGGTGTAAATTGGTGAACTATTTAATACCGAATATGGTTAAGATTCATTTGCGCCAATACGGTTTCCTATCCAATTACTTGTTGTGGGATCGTCATGGAGAAATTGTATCCCCTAATACTCAAGAACAGTTGTCGGAGGTCAATAGTGTTGAAGTTAGCACGAGTCTCATAGAAAATATGGTCGAAGATGTTGCACGATCAATGGTCCCTACCGTTCAAATCGGTAGCGACGATGTTAACGAAGCTAAAAAAAATATATGATTTATTGAATAATGCTCAAAAAAACCCTTTGAAATGGATGTAAAAGCGGCACTCAATTATCGGTAACTGAAGAATACATTGCAATGAAATCAAAATACAACCTTACTGAAGTTGGGTTTACGGCTGTTGTTCAAGCGGCTAAGCGCCATACGCCATCAGGAAAATTTAATGTGCGGAAATTATTATGAAGTTAAAAAGCTTATGTCATCTTTTGATTTGCCATATCAGAAAATAGATACATGTTTAAAGGGTTGCATGTTGTATTGGAAAGAAGGTAATAATCTTAGAAAATGTAAGTTTAGTAATCACGAAAGATACAAACCAAGGAAAAAGAAGGGGAAAAAAGTTCCGTATAAGCGTATGCATTATTTACCCATCACCACTGGACTTCAAAGATTATATGCATCATATGTGATAGCGCATTATATGAGATGGTACAGTGTGAGAATACCTCAAGAAGGTACGTTGACACACCTGTTACCACCAAAATTACCTTAGCACAGGCTAATTGTGAAGGGATATTGAATAAACATATAAGGGAAGGATGAAGAATCCGAGAGAAACACAGACCGACATCCCCTCTGAAAAGAAGGGGCTCGATGCCTACAGGGCACCATCAAAGGTCTATCAGACAGGAACTGACCCACTTAACGCCGACACATCAGAGGAAGAAGAGTATCAGGTCAGTGCATAAGGATGGTTTGGGACCAACTCCTGAAAGACAGGTCCATAATTAACGAAGGAGTCACCTTCGTCAAGGACGTGGATACCACCAGAGTCCCCCTCCCGGAGAACCAAACTGGAAGGCTAAACTGAGGCTCAAGTAAGGATACAAGCTACATGTACTAATCCATATATTACCTGAACACTCAACGGTTCTAAACCGACGGATATACACGTAAATCGTAAGGGCAGGCCCCTCTGAGTACCTACGATAAGGCCGAAAGCCTACTTCCGAAAACTTACGCCAAAGGACCGACATTTGGAGGCATCCACCAAGAAGTCCTAAATACCTCCGCAATCCGTCTCGGCAATAAACGCATTTCCATCTTGGGGAGGCCCATTCCACTCGGAACCCTCGTTTCGAAGACCGTAAACGACACTACGAGGATAGCCGATAGCCAGACGCCCGAGACCAAGGAAAAAGCAGTCAACCGGAATCCATTCAAGCCCAAAAACCCACTAATAGAGAGTCCTAGATTCTCTATAAATTGGACTCTAGGAGCTCCATAAAAGGGGATGGACTTTTTATTTCTCAAAATTAGTTCTTTTCTCCTCAAGAGAAGCAATCATCAATTCTTGTAATATATCTATAAATTATGAATGGAGAATTCCAGGTCTCACACATCTTGCTATTCGTTAATCTTGTTGTGCCATAATGATGAAACGGGGAGTTAATACTAACCATTCTAATGAGAAGATCAACCAACGCGTCCCAGAGGCGGAGGAAGAGATCATCGTGGAAACATAGAGTCCCCTTCTCCTCACCCTAAGGATCCGCCATGACTGGTCCATATTCTCATACTGAGCCTAACACTTCCCGAACATTGATGCATGGAGATCATCTAAAAATTCTTAACCCGATCTCCATCGTGGTTCAGGCCCCTCTCTCGAGTGGATTTGACACGAAAGGATCATCAGAGTTGACGTATATTACGATGCCTTCATCCTTGAACTCGACGGAAACATTAGTCTGTTTTCTTCTTATTGTAGTACATAATGTCATCATCATGGCTCAAAAAATCATCAATCCGATGAAATATAATGATGTCAAGTTAGATGACTTTCCCAAGGTCAAATTGAAATATCATCGTGTGATATGCACGATGTTCATCCTTCGAGAATGAGATAGACGACCATTAGGTTTTAAAAGTTTGATGTCCCGGGTAAGGCAATTCAGCTTAGAATCACAAGCCTAGGATCATATCCCGGTAACTCTAAGTCATGACGATGTCAAATCCTATGAACACACGCCTTACATATTGTAATCCGGGTGTTGACGAGAAATGTCGTTAACATTTTGGTGCTAGAAGGAGAGCCTGAACCTCCGACCTTATGGTTGCTTTTTAAATATTAATTTGGCATGTTTATTGCTCCATGGCAAGAAAGATGAAATCAAAGAGATTGGAGTATCGAAGCAAAGAGCTGGATCCCAACGCCACCCTTGAAGGAAATGAGGGTCCAACACTCAACCCAAGTAACAATGAAAAGGGAACCACATCCAATCCGCAACCGCCACCAGACTCAAACGCCATGGAAGATAATGTCGCAAGAATCTCAGCCTTGAAAAAGCAATTCCAAGAAATGCAGGCTAAGGTCGACGCCATCGAGGCGCAAAAGTCCTAAAACTCACCAGATCTAGTCAAAGAGAGACAATTGAATCTCCGAAAAGGAAGGCCCCTGTTCAACAATCAGAGGTAAAGGAAAATATTAAGGCAACTTCTTCCAAGAAAATGAAGTCTCTCCTGACGGGAGTAGATCACCAAAGGAATCAGTGGTAAATATTGCGAGTTTCATAAAACCAACGGGCACAAGACCGACAAGTGCAAGGTATTGGACGTGATTATCCAGAAACTGTCCTGGGAAGGACACCTAAAGGAATTTGTTTCAAACAAAACAATATCAGCTCAACGCTCACGAGGACAGCCGAAGGTCTCGGTAAATACGATAGGAGGTGCTATAGGTGAGAGCAACCTGGATTTGGAGCCACCCGTAAACCGAATCAATGTGATCCATGGGGGGCCACACCCCACCGGAAGCTGTCTGAAGGCCAGAAACCAATATATGAAAGAGGCCTTGGAGGGTATCTTCTCCATCCAAGAAGAACCATCGTTGAAGAGCACATGTTATGCTCTTAACATGCATAACCTCGTGGTCTCTCCGGAAGAAATGAAGTAAGGGGTCCATCATCCACATAATGACCCCCTTATCATAACGGCACAGATATGGCTTTCGGTTGTTTCTAAAATCTTGGTGGATACAGGAAGCGCTGTCTATGTCATCTTCAAGCACGCCTTCGACCATATGGGAATTTCCGAAAAGAAACTGGAGCCTAGCAATGAACCAATCTTCGGATTCAACAACAAAGGGTCAACTCCAGTGGGTCAAATCAACCTTCTGGTTCAAGTGAGGTTGTCCCCTCTCCACATGACTTTTGAAACTCTTTTCATCGTGATTGATCAGCCGTCCTTTTACAACGCCTTATTTGGAAGACTAGCTCTAGAGGAGATGGATGCCTTCGTTTCTCCCAAATATCTCATGTTGAAATTTCCGACCAAACAGGGATGGGGAACCATTAGGGGAGAACAATTTAGCTCCTGCGAGTTGTATTTCACGATGGTTGAAAAATACAAAAGGGAGTATTCTTCATATTTTTATTCTTCTACTGTTCTTATGCCTTTGGATAAGGGATTCTTACGTCCCTCATTCAAAGCTAAGGTAAAAATAAATAAGACTGACAATCGCACTAATGGTAGGTACACATCTTTGAAAAGAAAGAGGAAAACGTCTGATGAGGTAAAATCGACTAAAGAAGGAGAGATCATCATAGATTTGGATTCTAGAGGGGACATCGAAAGAATAAAACCGATAGAAGAAGTAGAAGAAGTAAACGTTGATTCAAGAGATAAATCGAAGGTCTTCAACATAGAAAAATGGCTAACGGAACCCCTCCGTAGCGACTTAATCTGTTTCCTACAGCTCAACAAAGATGTTTTCGCATGGACCCATTCAGACATAATCGGTATCAACCCTTCAATTATGAGCCATGTTGAGATCAAGATTTTGATTAATGCCAATGACGAGAAGTGCATTGGAAACCATGTCATAGAGGTAAGTTTTTTTTATATATATATATACATTGAGTCGTGTTAGAATTATGTTAAAATATATCTTCAAGTATAACAGAAGTTTAAAACAAAGCTTAAAATATATATACTTTCAAAATGACATGAAACAGTCTAGCTAGGCAAAAATGCCTAAACCAATCGACTGGTCCAAAACTAACCAGTCGACTGGTCAAGCAATTTTACTCCAATAACAGCTAGTTTCTGAATACTTCAAATATATACATATATATATATATATATATATATTCATACATTTATAACCAGTCGACTGATGATTTCTAACTGGTCAACTGATTCGAAACATCACATACTGAAAGGTTGTCTTCATTCATGAAGAGAAATTTCTTCAAATCTGAAAGGAAATAGAAGCTTCTTATGGATAAAAATCTTCATGAAGAATTGTTACCTGTCTATCATTATATATACACTTCATTTATGATTTCCAAACTACCGAATCGTTCTATTTCTTATCTAATTTGTGATTTGCATTTCTATACTCTTACAATACAGAAGCTTTCTCAAATTCAAGTACTTATTGAATCCTTGAATTGATTTAACATCACTTGATTCAACAAGCAATTTTCTTCCTTAAAATCTTCGCATTCAAATCATATACTCGAGGATAAGATTATAGGAAGGGTGTACTTAAATTGTTGACTATCCGTGTTGATTTAAGAAAACAAAGCAGAAGTCAAAACATTTGTAATTGTTGAAGCCCTGTGTAGTTGCTCAGGCGAGAGGCATCCTTGTTCGGGCTTGGGTGTACCAACATATTCCTTCAGGTTAATAGAGGGCCTGATAGTGAATTCCGAAGAGGAGCTTCGGGACTGGACGTAGGACGGGAAGTCCGAAGCAGTATAAAATTCCTGGTGTCACTTTACTTTACTTATTGCATTTTCTTATTAGTGACATATCTACACTACTTAGATTTATTTGTATAACTATTATATATTAACTAGTTAGTACATTATTTACGCTATATCCATATAGATCCTGCTTAAGTCGTACACATTGACTTTTTCAATTGGTATCAGAGCAAGGCCATCATTTAACCATAAAATCGTTATTTGATATTTAGATAATATGGATAACAACACTAGTACTAGCAATAACACCAGATATTCTGAAGGCCAATCCACTGCTAGACCAACTTTCTTTAATGGCATGAACTATAGTTATTGGGCTACATGAATGAGAATTTATATGCAAGCAAATAGTTTTGATGCATGGAATATCACACAAAAAGAATATATACAACCTACTACTTTATAACGGAATGGTTTACAACTAAAAAAGCAGATGCTACCGTAAATGCTAAAACTATGAATATGTTACATTGTGTCTAGGATATGAACGAGTTTAACCAGATTTGTATGTGCAACACAGCATATGAAGTTTGGAGAACACTCAAAATTACTCATGAAGGAACTAACAAGGTTAAATAAAGCAAAATATCTAGGCCTAAAAATCAGTTTCAAAATTTTAAGATGAATGAAAATGAATCCATAAATGGTACGTATTCGCATTTCCAAAACATTTATCACTCTTTATTAGGACTAGGAGTGTGACAGCCCGCCCCGCACCAGCCGGCATTTCCTCCTTAAGTGCACTGTACACATGCCCAACTAGCACGGAACGTTCGCCAAAGAAAGGAAAGAAGAGAATGAACTAATTGAAATCCTGTAGAATGTCTCACAGCGCATGGAACAAAATATAATAATAATATACTTGACATAAAACAGGTGAGACAGTGCATAAGCTGATAACTAAAACCAACATCAACATCATCATCATCATCATCATCAGAGCAGCGGAAATCCAAATACAGCTTATTACAACTTTCCAAATTATTGTCTCTAAACAAAAGAAAGAAAGGTACACCACTAATGCCCAAAGTAGTGACCGCAGCAACACAGGGAGAATATCTATATATATGTGTCATATATGGAAGCCTCCTGCTCGTCTCCGGTACAGCTACTCGTGCATACCACCTAACCTGTATCTAGTCTGCTCGTGAGAGCACCTAGAGTAATAAGAAGAGGCATAAAACTCTAGGTCAGAAAAAAAGTCTGGTATGAGCGATAAGCAGCTAAACAGAACAATAACAGGTATACTAAACCATACCTGAACCTGGACCTGCAACCAAAGAGTTAGCACTACATACCGTACAATACTCTAAGGTGCCACTGAACAGATGGTGTAGAGATAACGGGGGGTGAAGGTGTGCATGTCATAATGATGGCAAACAAATCAACCATAACAACCATCCTCACATCTCTCACTCAGTGCGTAAAGCATACGATGTCCACCACTGTCAATCACTAGACCCATCGAAGTAGTGACGGAGTTCGACATGTACAACTACTGCTACTACCAAGCTTACCCCATGGAGTCATGACCAAATCTTTACAAATGACCCCACTTCATTGGTCTATAGCTCTTTAGTCGTACATAGGCCACTGTGGCCCTGAATCCGTTCACGTACTCCCTACACATAGTGATCCAAAGTTACAGACATCGACAACCCCTTAGCACACGTCCCGCAGCAAAGCCCAACTCATGAAGTTAACTCGTTGGTTCCCAACTGGATCCTGAGCTCTACTTCCTATTTGGACTTCCTTTGCATCTCGAGTTTTGGTCGAATTCGAGTGGGTCTTCAGAAAAGTCGTCGCGTAGTAGTAATAGCACTCGCCCGGTTCGGTTCGGATATGCATAGTGCTCCAGTCCTCATCGGTTTGGTTCGGTCCAATACTTCTTAGTATGCTCCTGGGTGCAGTTCGGTTAGGATGTTCCCCTTCTGGCTCGATTCGGTTCGGATGCCCTCTTCCTGGGTGCGGCTCGGTGGTTGCCTCCTGGTTCGGTTCGGTGGTTGCTACCTCCTAGATATCCCGATCCGATCCCATCCCTCTTCGTTTGCCCGATCTGATCCCATCCTTCTTCATTCGCTCGATCCGATCCCATCCTTTTGGTCCCTCCGATCTGATCCCCTGCCCAACTCCAACTCTAAGCAAATGGCCTTCCTTCTCGCCAAGCCCCTTATGCTAAGTTCCAATCCGAATCAAGTCCAGTTGCCCGGTTCTCCTATCCGATCCGAGCCCAATAATCCGATCCGGTCCGGTTTGAAACCCTGCACATTTCCTGTGGCTTTCCAGCGACTGTTTTACGCCATACGACGGCGTTTTCGACCAATCTAACAGTTTTAATCAATCAAAAAACATACCATACAGTCATAGCAAAATAGAGAATCAACCATAAACATTAAAACAACAACCATAGCAGGTAAATTGGACCAAACATAGCTAAAATCCCATATTTTCCCTTAAGCATGTTTAATCAAAACTAATGATATGATTAGAAAAACTTAACCAAATTAATCCAAATTTCTAACAGAAGTCTAAAACATTATTTTCGAATTTATAAATATTTTCCAGATTTTTAATGTGTATAAATTCGCTAATTATCACTAATTACCCTAATTAACCATAATTAGTGAGGAACTATGCAAATCACTCATCTTGGCCATAAATAAAATGCCAAATCTGAAATGAATCTCTGTTTGGTGTTGTTCCCAATGCAACACAGCAGCTCTAACCTTGCTTTGGTGCTTTCTCTCCTTAATTTGATGTAGTTTAAGCCAAAACTTGATTAAGAAGTGATTAGAGGTGTATTTAGATGTTGGAGGCCATTGTTAAGTTGAAGCGAGGGTTTTTGGCTGCTGGAAAATGAGTGAAAAACCGAAATCCTAACCCTAGCAGCCCTTAAATACCTCTAATCATGAAATTCCCCATTGGGCCTAGCTGTTAATCACCCGGTTAAGCCCAATTAAGTTGTTTTTCACAATCTAAAACCTGTTTCAGCCATATCTCCCAAACGGTAAGTCCGTTTGGCTAATGTGACCACTCTACGGAATTGTAAACCATCATCCAGAGCCAATGGAAGTGGTTTCAGGTCAAAATTACTTTCTAGTCAAAAGTTATGGTCAAAACAAGATCAGCTAAGGGCAAAACAGTCATTTAAAAATCGGCAAAAATCATGAACATGGGGAATGACCCCAATAGTCGTCTCCCAAAGTTACATGACCATACGACTTCATATATGAAAGAAATAAATATCCTACGATCCTGCGATGCGTAGAATGCAGGTCGTTACACTCTCCCCCCTTAAGAAATTTCGTCCTCGAAATTCCTTAACCCAAAACATACAAAGGATCCCTGTAGTGACCCGCATTTTTAGCTGTTGAATAATTTATTTATTTAATTATTAAATATCGATTTATCGATATTGAGAACGTGAATTAAATAATATTGAATATTTAATTTATAATTATAATATAATAAAATATATTATAATGTCGAAATAGTCAAAAATAGCTGAATTCACAATACAATGTGAATTGGGTTATATATAAGGTATAATTCAGTTTGGAATTGAATTTGAATAACGAATATATTGAATCGACGACAGTTGAACGTATAATTTATAATATAATTATAAACGAGCTCGAAATGGCGCTGCAGTTCGCTATTTGGCGATTTGAACTTCAACTGAGTATACAGGGTTCGTTTTAAACCAGATTTCCGTGAAACAAGAAACGTGTGGAGCTGGTGGAGTATATCTTTCTAGTGGAAGAGAAAAATCGGGATTTCGTCGTGTAGATTTTGATGTACGTCCAAATCAAATTTCAGAAAAGTCGCTGTCGAATTCCTTTATAATTTGCAACGCTTTATTTACGTTATAAAAGGATTTTCGATATAAAATGAATATCGATAATTCTAAATCTGAAATATCAAACTGTAAATTCTGATATGATATTCTGGAGCTGTACGATATCATATGTGAAGATATACGATAATATAAATTTATTTATATTTAATTTAATTATATTTAAATATATTTATATATTTAAATGGGTCATTCAAAGTGTTAAAAATAGCCAGTTTTGCAAACGACCTCAGAATTCGACGAAACTAATTTTGTTGGATCCGCAATGTCAAATAGTGTTTAGATTTCCAGTTTCGTGATTGTTAGAGTCACTGTGTGGCCGTACGGATTTTTAGAGTGAGAAACAGTCAGTATTTTAACAGTTAAAAATACGTTGTGTGAGCAAACGGAGTCGGAATTCGACGAAACCAGTTTCGTTAGGACCGTAATGTCGAACTCTAGCTGCATGTCCATTTTCGTGATTTTTGGGTGTCGTATGTGGTCACGGGGATTTTTTTGAAGCCAAATACATATAGCATTGGCTTAAAAATGAATTAAAATAACGAATATAAAAATAATAAAAAAACTATCTATATAATACTCTCATTCACCCTAAAACCTAACTTCATTTCTTCGGTGGTCAATTAAGTTCTGGCGCCTCCATTTTTATTTTATTTTCACGAAAAAAAATCCACAACAAATCAAAGTAAAATCTATAAATCGAAAATCAAATGTGTTCGAGATCGTGAAGCCATTCTCTTCAGTTCTGTGTACTTGTTAATGGGTTCGACGTTCATCTTTGAAGCTCGACAGTTGAGGCAGTGAGCTAGGGTTCGGATTTTGAGGATTTAGAGTATTGAATCGCAAAATGGAGTCTGGATTTGGGTTAGACACTGAAAACTGCACCTCATGTGAAAATCTTGGAGGATTCGACAGTTTTTACGTCGATGTCTGTAGTACAGGACCCATGGACGCGACGGCGTAGATGATTTCGACTTGGGGGTTAAGGGTACCAGTGGATAGAGAGTTCGAAGAGGAAAGCAACGGCGTGGTTGGTTTGAAAATCCATGGTTTGTTGAAGGAGTGATGGTCGAAGGAAATTTGCGGTAATGGGTGTTAAAAGGAGGAGCACGGGTTCTGTAGTCCGTGAGTAGGGAAGATGATGAGCGGGTATTGGGTTAAAGGGAAATGGATTGGGCCTTATGAATGTGTAAGCCCAATTTAATTATTAAGTTTTGTTTTAAGTCTAATTAAAAATGTGTTAACTAGTCAAGATCATATCTTTTACATACGTAATCAGAAATCGACAAAACAAGATCCGACAGGATCGTATGGACGGGAGCAACACAATGAGACTGACTGGGAGAGAATCCGAGCTCGTTACAATTTATGGCGAAATAAATTGTCCGGCTCGATCAAATGAACGCAAACCGTTATTTAACGATTAACGCGTCAATGTGAGTAAAAACTCACTAACTCTCCTCAATTTATATTTTTATATAAATTGTATTTTTTTTCTGTATTTGACTGCTAGTTATGTACTGTTAATTTGGACTGTTAAGTTATATTGTTAAATTGGACTGTAGATTGGACTGTTAAATAATTGATTGAAAACAGTATGGATATATATATATATCTACATATATATATATATATATATATATATCTATATATATCGTTATTAAACGGTGATTTTGTTATCAGTGTATTTCATTAGAAATGCAAGTGATGTTATATACGTTGTTTAACATCGGTGGATGCAAGGAAACAGGTTGGAGGAATCCGACTGGATTCCTCAACATTTATTTTACTGTTATTGGTATATGGTGATATATACTGTGATATATAATCTGTTGTTGATTGCATATGTTTGGATGATATTGATCATTGACAGTTGGTTGTTTAAAAACAGTAGAAAAACACTGAAAATGTAGAAAAGGGGATTTTCAATATTTATATTGAAAATGAATCTATTTATAAAATCGAAGGATTTTATAAAAGGATATTTATTTAGAAATAAATAAATAAAATAAAGGAATATTTATTTAGATTAAATAAATAGAATAAAGGATATTTAATTAGGGATTAAATAATTAGAGTTATAAAGGAAAATCTATTTAGGAAAATAAATAGATTATACAAAAGGAAATCTATTTAGGAAATAAATAGAAGTTAAAATAAATAGAAATAAAAGAAAAGTTAGTTAGTCGGATATAAATATTCGAATCAAGTTAGTTAAGTGGTCAAACCAAGCTAGTCGAACCAAATCGAGCCAAATGGTCGAGTCGAACCAATCGAGTCAAGATGGTCGAGTCAAACCAACCGAGTCGAGCTGGTCGAGTCGAACCAATCGAGTCAAGCTGGTCAAGTTAGTCGAACCTGGTCAGTACAACAAAGCTGGTCAAGTTAGTCGAACCTGGTCAGTACAACCAAGCTGGTCAAGTTAGTCGAACCTGGTCAGTCGAGTCGAGTAAATCAAACTTAGTTAATCGAAAGGAGTTTATCAATTTAGTTAATCGATAGGAGTTAATTGATTTAGTCAATCGAGATGAGTTAATCGGTTTTAATGAATCGAGAGGAGTTAGTCGAATATGGTATTCGAACCAAATGGTAAAACCAAGTGGTCGAACCAAGTAGTCAAGCCCAGTGGTCAAACCAAATGGGTCAGGTTAGCCAAACATGGTCGGTCAAACCAAATGGGTCAGGTTAGCCAAACATGGTCGGACAAACCAAATGGGTCAGGTTAGTCAAACCTGGTCAGTCAAACCAAATGGGTCAGGTTAGTCAAACCTGGTCGGTCGAACCAAGTTAGTCGAGTTAGCCGAATAGGGTTAGTCAAATAGAATTAATCGATTAGGGTTAAACCATAGATCTAATCGATTAGAGTTAAACAAATAGAGTTAGTCGAGCCTAGTTAATCGAATTGAATTGGTCGAACCAAGTAAGTCGAGTTAGTCGAGTCAAGTTAAGTTAGTCTAGTTAAAGTTATCGATGTTAGTTTCATCGAAAGGAGTTATCGATGTTAGTTTCATCGAAAGGAGTTATCGATGTTAGTTTCATCGAAAGGAGTTATCGATGTTAGTTTCATCGAAAGGAGTTATCGATGTTAGTTTCATCGAAGGGGGTTATCGATTATAGTTTAATCGAAGTGAGATTTTCAAATATGAGATATTTGAAAAGGAAGAGTTATCGAATATTAGTTATTCGAAGAGAGATTATCGAATATCGGTTATTCGAGAAGAAGTTAATCGAATATAGGTTATTCAAAGAAGGGTTAATCAAATAGAGATTTCTCGAAGAGAGTTAATCGACAAATTCAATTATATCGAATTCGGGAAAGCACTTATACTTTCCAGTGTTTTAAATAGAGATTTATTTATTTGTAAATAAATAAGTGTTAGGTTAATTATTCACTAATAAGAATAGAAGTTATAATTAAAGTTAGATAATTCGAAAGTAGGGATTATAACGTTATCGTTATAACCAATGTTTTAAATATAGAAGTGGATTAGTAAAATTGGATCCGAGAAAGGCGTAAAGAAGTTGTTAAAGATTAAAAGATAAACTTTGACCATTTCGAAGTTATAACGTTGTTCAGTTAAGGTCTGAGAGGTAATTATACCCCAACTTGAGTGACTTCCTTCTTAACTAAGAAATGGTAAGGTTTGATCGTAAAGGAGTTTTGGAAATGTTTTCCAAACGAGAATCAGAAATGTTTTCTGATAAAAGAAAATAAGAATTTAGAATATAGGGAAACAGGAGATAAGTAAATAAATGAACTAAAGAGATTTATGTTAAATGATGTTTGTTCGATATAATTTCCATCTGGAAATAATATCGTTGTTTGCACACTTGTTTTTCTTTGATAGTTAACTCACAGACTATCGAAGTTTTGACCATTTTAACGTTGTTAATATGGAGAGACCGGTTGGATTATTATCCAAAGAACCACTCTGTTTTGGCATAAGCGTTGCGAATCAAATATGCCAAAGATAATTGAAGACGGAGTAAAATGCAAGGGCTGTTGTATAAGTCTTAGATAACAGTGACTAAGATGGATATACAGAATAGTGCCTTCGGTTTGTCCAGTCCTAGGACAACTTGTATGGACGAAGGTCTGACAGAGTATATCCAATGGATCGCGTAAGTGGATCTGTTCAAACGTATTCACGTTTGGTGGCGGAGGAATTCGTTTCTCTTAGCTGTATACCCGTGTTATTTTTGGATAAGTCAATTTGTGATTTGGCGGGTATGACGATGTGACATTTCTACGTGAATGAAGATGGATGTCTGACATAGTATTTCCAGGCGGTCACGTACATTGATTTCTTCAACTATACCAAGAGTGGAAGCGGAGAAGGAAACTTCTTTTAGCTGACACATAATGTATGGTTGTAGACGTCAATTAGTGATTCTGATGGATCTGACAATGCGACATTCGAAGTGAATCTGATGTGATGATAAAGCATAGCTTCTAGCCTCATCAACCGGTAAATGACAGAAATCGGGCAGGCAGCATGGCTAAGTCGTTCGCACCGAAGTAGGGGGTATAATCACCTATCTAGTGAATATTCATTTGTTTCTTAAATCTATCAATGCTGTCCCATATATATACGGGAAACGGTTGCTGATCCCAACCGTTGGTGATATACATTCGATACACTCAAGCGAAATGAGTGGTCGGTCATGTGTGGCTGAGTTACAAGATGTTCTTGTTGAACTCCAGTGTATCGTTCCTAGAGTACACTGATCGGAAGGTGGTTCCATACCTTGTCATAGTTGTAAATCTATTTTCCAATACGTGCTTGCGATTTTGATTGTATACTATATATGTAGAACGTGAGATGAAAGCGTTTCTGCTAGTTGATATCTATTTGTACATAGACATTATTATAATATCAAAAGGTTTTTGATATAAAGATATTTTGGATTCTCATAAGGGAAAAACCCGTTCCGTTCTGCGGCGTGGTCTTATGAGATATCGTTTACTTGTTCATATACCTGTTTAAACTGTTTTACTCATACCAGTCCCATGACTGACCCGGAGTTTATTTGTTTTGTTTTCCCTAAACTCTTGGGTGCCTAAATTTGTACGGGCAGTCAAGTAGTCGGGATTTACAGATATACTGGAAAAGCTTGGAGCAGGAGGCTTCTGGATCATATAGATATAGTTATTTCCGCTGTGTTGTAAGTGTTGTACTCTGATAAGTGCTATTGTATACATAACTGTTATATTTCAAAGTTATGTTATCTATTATATGTTATTCGTTCCGCTGTGAGGTTCGTGTTACTCTGATGTTGTGTTCTTCTTCTTCTTCTTCTATTCTAAGTTTCTATCTTATCTATCCTCACCCTCTGTCTTCTTTCTATTAGTTTCTTGAATTTCCAGTGCGATTTGGGTTGGACTTGTGTTATTTAGTCAGCTCAAATTCCCCCGGATTTTCGGGTTACTACAGTTGGTATCAGAGCCAGGTTAAGTTTACCTTGGCTCTGTGGCGTGACTCGGTAGAAATAGGGTTAGTAATACCCTAGATTGAGTTTGAGTGTATATATACGAGTGCGTATTTGTATTTGATATAAAAATGGTTTTGTATTGTGGAGATTCGTCGGTTGAGTAGTTTATGAGTTCTGGTCGATCAGTTTGATCCACTGTATCGGTAGGAGTAAATAAACACTTGAATACGATGGACCGACACAGTATGGATATGTGATATATTATCATATATAGGTTGTGTTGGTAGTGACTGTAATCAGATAAGATTATAAAAAGTGAAATGGTTATGAATAACCAATTAGAATTCATATAGTAAAGTATATGAAATAAGATGAAGTAAATCTGAATTTAAAATCAGAATTTGAATTAAAATCCTGGAAACATGCAAGTGTTTGTAAATGGATTGAAATTATATATAAGGAAATTTTAAGATCCTGGGAGATTTTAAAATGGTTTCAGGTATGGTGAAAGTTATTTTGAATTGATTTCAAAATGAAGTGTTTACGATTGAGTTTAAAAATGTTATAGTATTGAACTCACCTCGATAGCTGGAAATAGATTCCGATGATGATCCGGACATCATCGGTGTTCATTTTCAAGTTCGTAAGTGACGGATTACTACCAAAGATTTTGTTTTTGAAATGGTGTTGAGAAACAAGTTGTTCGGGAATTCAAATGATTTGAATTGTTATTATGGTTTCCAATTTGATTTGAAATAAAGCCCAGGGATTTAAATTTCAAAATTTAAAATTTAACTTATGAAGTTAAGTGGATTTAAAGGGTGAAAGCGAATAATAAATTAGAATTTAACCTTGACTAAGTTAAATGAAAATGGAATTGATTAGTGGATAATCTGGAAATGGGATTAAGTTGATGAGTTAAGGATTTGAAATGATAAGTTGAGGGTTTGGAATTTGAAACTCGAATTTGAAATTAAATTCGGCTTGAATAAGCGAATGGTTGTGTTAAGAATAACTTGGTTGGAGTTGATTGGGATGGCATTTGTATACGCCGAGTTGATAACAGATGGTAAGGATATAATGATATGCCCAACAAAAAGGTACAAGTTTATATTTTATATGAGTTTGGGATTTATGAGTCAAATTGGCAAGCCGCTTGGCTGTTTGATTTTCTTTTGGATTGGAGAAGGCCCAGAGAGGCGAGTTGGAGTTTGAGCTATTGACCAGTACGAAGGAGGTGCTGGCGAAATTTTTCGAAAGTTCAAAGTGTTAGAAAATTTTCAGAACTTTTGAAAATTTTAGTTAGTCGGAATGAATAAATATTTTAGTCGATATAAATTGGTTCAGTTAAAATCAAAAATAAGGGGTAAACAAATCTTAAGAATTCCAATGGATAGGGTCGTCCTCTAACTTAGCAATTTCGAGGACGAAATTATTTTAAGTGAGGAAGAATGTAGTGACCCGCATTTTTAGCTGTTGAATAATTTATTTATTTAATTATTAAATATCGATTTATCGATATTGAGAACATGAATTAAATAATATTGAATATTTAATTTATAATTATAATATAATAAAATATATTATAATGTCGAAATAGTCAAAAATAGCTGAATTCACAATACAATGTGAATTGGGTTATATATAAGGTATAATTCAGTTTGGAATTGAATTTGAATAACGAATATATTGAATCGACGACAGTTGAACGTATAATTTATAATATAATTATAAACGAGCTCGAAATGGCGCTGCAGTTCGCTATTTGGCGATTTGAACTTCAACTGAGTATACAGGGTTCGTTTTAAACCAGATTTCCGTGAAACAAGAAAAGTGTGGAGCTGGTGGAGTATATCTTTCTAGTGGAAGAGAAAAATCGGGATTTCGTCGTGTAGATTTTGATGTACGTCCAAATCAAATTTCAGAAAAGTTGCTGTAGAATTCCTTTATAATTTGCAACGCTTTATTTACGTTATAAAAGGATTTTCGATATAAACTGAATATCGATAATTCTAAAATCTGAAATATCAAACTGTAAATTCTGATATGATATTCTGGAGCTGTACGATATCATATGTGAAGATATACGATAATATAAATTTATTTATATTTAATTTAATTATATTTAAATATATTTATATATTTAAATGGGTCGTTCAGAGCGTTAAAAATAGCCAGTTTTGCAAACGACCTCAGAATTCGACGAAACTACTTTTGTTGGATCCGCAATGTCAAATAGTGGTTAGATTTCCAGTTTCGTGATTTTTAGAGTCACTGTGTGGCCGTACGGATTTTTAGAGTGAGAAACAGTCAGTATTTTAACAGTTAAAAATATGCTGTGTGAGCAAACGGAGTCGGAATTCGACGAAACCAGTTTCGTTAGGACCGTAATGTCGAACTTTAGCTGCATGTCCATTTTCGTGATTTTTGGGTGTCGTATGTGGTCACGGGGTTTTTTTGAAGCCAAATACATATAGCATTGGCTTAAAAATGAATTAAAATAACGAATATAAAAATAATAAAAAAACTATCTATATAATACCCTCATTCACCCTAAAACCTAACTTCATTTCTTCGGTGGTCAATTAAGTTCTGGCGCCTCCATTTTTATTTTATTTTCACGAAAAAAAATCCACAAAAAATCAAAGTAAAATCTATAAATAGAAAATCAAATGTATTCGAGATCGTGAAGCCATTCTCTTCAGTTCTGTGTACTTGTTAATGGGTTCGACGTTCATGTTTGAAGCTCGAAAGTTGAGGCAGTGAGCTAGGGTTCGGATTTTGGGGGATTTAGAGTATCGAATCGCAAAATGGAGTCTGGATTTGGGTTAGACACTGAAAACCGCACCTCATGTGAAAATCTTGGAGGATTCAACAGTTTTTACGTCGATGTCTGTAGTACAGGACCCATGGACGCGATGGCGCAGATGATTTCGACTTGGGGGTTAAGGGTACCAGTGGATAGAGAGTTCGAAGAGGAAAGCAACGACGTGGTTGGTTTGAAAATCCATGGTTTGTTGAAGGAGTGATGGTCGAAGGAAATTTGCGATAATGGGTGTTAAAAGGAGGAGCACGGGTTCTGTAGTCCGTGAGTAGGGAAGATTATGAGTGGGTATTGGGTTAGAGGGAAATGGTTTGGGCCTTATGAATGTGTAAGCCCAATTTAATTATTAAGTTTTGTTTTAAGTCTAATTAAAAATGTGTTAACTAGTCAAGATCATATCTTTTACATACGTAATCAGAAATCGACAAAACAAGATCCAACAGGATCGTATGGACGGGAGCAACACAATGAGACTGACCGGGAGAGAATCCGAGCTCGTTACAATTTATGGAGAAATAAATTGTCCGGCTGAATCAAATGAACGCAAACCGTTATTTAACGATTAACGCGTCAATGTGAGTAAAAACTCACTAACTCTCCTCAATTTATATTTTTATATAAATTGTATTTTTTTCTGTATTTGACTGCTAGTTATGTACTGTTAATTTGGACTGTTAAGTTATATTGTTAAATTGGACTGTAGATTGGACTGTTAAATAATTGATTGAAAACAGTATGGATATATATATATATCTACATATATATATATATCGTTATTAAACGGTGATTTTGTTATCAGTGTATTTCATTAGAAATGCAAGTGATGTTATATACGTTGTTTAACATCGGTGGATGCAGGGAAACAGGTTGGAGGAATCCGACTGGATTCCTCAACATTTATTTTACTGTTATTGGTATATGGTGATATATACTGTGATATATAATCTGTTGTTGATTACATATGTTTGGATGATATTGATCATTGACAGTTGGTTGTTTAAAAACAGTAGAAAAACACTGAAAATGTAGAAAAGGGGATTTTCAATATTTATATTGAAAATGAATCTATTTATAAAATCGAAGGATTTTATAAAAGGATATTTATTTAGAAATAAATAAATAAAATAAAGGAATATTTATTTAGATTAAATAAATAGAATAAAGGATATTTAATTAGGGATTAAATAACTAGAGTTATAAAGGAAAATCTATTTAGGAAAATAAATAGATTATACAAAAGGAAATCTATTTAGGAAATAAATAGAAGTTAAAATAAATAGAAATAAAAGAAAAGTTAGTTAGTCGGATATAAATATTCGAATCAAGTTAGTTAAGTAGTCAAACCAAGCTAGTCGAACCAAATCGAGCCAAATGGTCGAGTCGAACCAATCGAGTCAAGATGGTCGAGTCAAACCAACCGAGTCGAGCTGGTCGAGTCGAACCAATCGAGTCAAGCTGGTCAAGTTAGTCGAACCTGGTCAGTACAACCAAGCTGGTCAAGTTAGTCGAACCTGGTCAGTACAACCAAGCTGGTCAAGTTAGTCGAACCTGGTCAGTCGAGTCGAGTAAATCAAACTTAGTTAATCGAAAGGAGTTTATCGATTTAGTTAATCGATAGGAGTTAATTGATTTAGTCAATCGAGATGAGTTAATCGGTTTTAATGAATCGAGAGGAGTTAGTCGAATATGGTATTCGAACCAAATGGTCAAACCAAGTGGTCGAACCAAGTAGTCAAGCCCAGTGGTCAAACCAAATGGGTCAGGTTAGCCAAACATGGTCGGTCAAACCAAATGGGTCAGGTTAGCCAAACATGGTCGGTCAAACCAAATGGGTCAGGTTAGTCAAACCTGGTCAGTCAAACCAAATGGGTCAGGTTAGTCAAACCTGGTCGGTCGAACCAAGTTAGTCTAGTTAGCCGAATAGGGTTAGTCAAATAGAATTAATCGATTAGGGTTAAACCATAGATCTAATCGATTAGAGTTAAACAAATAGAGTTAGTCGAGCCTAGTTAATCGAATCGAATTGGTCGAACCAAGTAAGTCGAGTCAAGTTAAGTTAGTCTAGTTAAAGTTATCGATGTTAGTTTCATCGAAAGGTGTTATCGATGTTAGTTTCATCGAAAGGAGTTATCGATGTTAGTTTCATCGAAAGGAGTTATCGATGTTAGTTTCATCGAAGGGGGTTATCGATTATAGTTTAATCGAAGTGAGATTTTCAAATATGAGATATTTGAAAAGGAAGAGTTATCGAATATTAGTTATTCGAAGAGAGATTATCGAATATCGGTTATTCGAGAAGAAGTTAATCGAATACAGGTTATTCAAAGAAGGGTTAATCAAATAGAGATTTCTCGAAGAGAGTTAATCGGCAAATTCGATTATATCGAATTCGGGAAAGCACTTATACTTTCCAGTGTTTTAAATAGAGATTTATTTATTTATAAATAAATAAGTGTTAGGTTAATTATTCACTAATAAGAATAGAAGTTATAATTAAAGTTAGATAATTCGAAAGTAGGGATTATAACGTTATCGTTATAACCAATGTTTTAAATATAGAAGTGGATTAGTAAAATTGGATCCGAGAAAGGCGTAAAGAAGTTGTTAAAGATTAAAAGATAAACTTTGACCATTTCGAAGTTATAACGTTGTTCAGTTAAGGTCTGAGAGGTAATTATACCCCAACTTGAGTGACTTCCTTCTTAACTAAGAAATGGTAAGGTTTGATCATAAAGGAGTTTTGGAAATGTTTTCCTAATGAGAATCAGAAATGTTTTCTAATAAAAGAAAATAAGAATTTAGAATATAGGGAAACAGGAGATAAGTAAATAAATGAACTAAAGAGATTTATGTTAAATGATGTTTGTTCGATATAATTTCCATCTGGAAATAATATCGTTGTTTGCACACTTGTTTTTCTTTGATAGTTAACTCACAGACTATCGAAGTTTTGACCATTTTAACGTTGTTAATATGGAGAGACCGGTTGGATTATTATCCAAAGAACCACTCTGTTTTGGCATAAGCGTTGCGAATCATATATGCCAAAGATAATTGAAGACGGAGTAAAATGCAAGGGCTGTTGTATAAGTCTTAGATAACAGTGACTAAGATGGATATACGGAATAGTGCCTTCGCTTTGTCCAGTCCCAGGACAACTTGTATGGACGAAGGTCTGACAGAGTATATCCAATGGATCGCGTAAGTTGATCTGTTCAAACGTATTCACGTTTGGTGGCGGAGGAATTCGTTTCTCTTAGCTGTATACCCGTGTTATTTTTGGATAAGTCAATTTGTGATTTGGCGGGTATGACGATGTGACATTTCTAAGTGAATGAAGATGGATGTCTGACATAGTATTTCCAGGCGGTCACGTACATTGATTTCTTCAACTATACCAAGAGTGGAAGCGGAGAAGGAAACTTCTTTTAGCTGACACGTAATGTATGGTTGTAGACGTCAATTAGTGATTCTGATGGATCTGACAATGCGACATTCGAAGTGAATCCGATGTGATGATAAAGCGTAGCTTCTAGCCTCATCAACCGGTAAATGACAGAAATCGGGCAGGCAGCATGGCTAAGTCGGTCGCACCGAAGTAGGGTGTATAATCACCTACCTAGTGAATATTCATTTGTTTCTTAAATCTATCAATGTTGTCCCATATATATACGGGAAACGGTTGCTGATCCCAACTGTTGGTGATATACATTCGATACACTCAAGCGAAATGAGTGGTCGGTCATGTGTGGCTGAGTTACAAGATGTTCTTGTTGAACTCCAGTGTATCGTTCCTAGAGTACACTGATCGGAAGGTGGTTCCATACCTTGTCATAGTTGGAAATCCATTATCCAATACGTGCTTGCGATTTTGATTGTATACTATATATGTAGAACGTGAGATGAAAGCGTTTCTGCTAGTTGATATCTATTTGTACATAGACATTATTATAATATCAAAAGGTTTTTGATATAAAGATATTTTGGATTCTCATAAGGGAAAAACCCGTTCCGTTCTGCGGCGTGGTCTTATGAGATATCGTTTACTTGTTCATATACCTGTTTAAACTGTTTTACTCATACCAGTCCCATGACTGACCCGGAGTTTATTTGTTTTGTTTTCCCTAAACTCTTGGGTGCCTAAATTTGTACGGGCAGTCAAGTAGTCGGGATTTACAGATATACTGGAAAAGCTTGGAGCAGGAGGCTTCTGGATCATATAGCTATAGTTATTTCTGCTGTGTTGTAAGTGTTGTACTCTGATAAGTGCTATTGTATACATAACTGTTATATTTCAAAGTTATGTTATCTATTATATGTTATTCGTTCCGCTGTGAGGTTCGTGTTACTCTGATGTTGTGTTCTTCTTCTTCTTCTATTCTAAGTTTCTATCTTATCTATCCTCACCCTCTGTCTTCTTTCTATTAGTTTCTTGAATTTCCAGTGCGATTTGGGTTGGACTTGTGTTATTTAGTCAGCTCAAATTCCCCCGGATTTTCGGGTTACTACAATCCCGCATGCCTACCAGCCACAAACAATAATCAAACATGCAAAACAAACAAAACTAGCCTATCCTAGCATGCAGAAAGACTTAAATCGAAATTGAAATCTTACCAGGCGAAGAGTTCTGGATACGTTGTAACACCCCACATCCGTTAAGGTCAGTCACAACGGGAATGCCTTAACTTCAATGGAGCATTATGGGTACTGGAACAGAAATATTACAAGACAGACATATATAAAACAACGGAAGGTCTTCAAATCATTTATTAAATATAATTGTTTACAATAAAATCCCATCACTTTCAAACACCCAATTACATAGCTAAAATATCTGTCTTGCTCAAAAACAAAGAAGCATGAAAATAAATTGTAGTATTCCCCAATAAAGCAAAGCAAGCCATAGCCAAGAGAAATCCAAGCAGTACATGAAAGAGCCTTGGAGCTTGGTAAGATCCGAACTAAGCTGTATTCCCACCCTGCGAACCTGGGGGGGGGGGGGGACGAAAGAAAAAGAGGCGAAACAAACTGAGTCAGTCATAAAGACTGAGTAAGTCCTAGTGGCTTTCAGCATAAAAACAGGTAAAGATAACATGGAATGAATAAACTGAAAGTAAACATAAGCATGATGGCAAGATAAGCTACAGGCACGATAACTAAGAATAACATCCCATAATTCCTATCAAGAGTAGCATCACAAGGTTCCTACCAAGTATCACATCGCAAGGTTTCTATCAAGTATAACATCGCAAGATTTCTAAGTTTCATCATTAAAATATTTCGATGATATCCATTTGCCCTGCACCACCCGTACTAGCATCTCACAAGTGTCTTACATGGAATGTTTCGTATTCCTACTAGTGTTCCAACTAGTGTCCTGTGTAACAAGGATCCTTATCCCCTACTAGTGTCCCAACTAGTGGCCCGTGTTATATAATAAGGTGATCCCAACCCATGTGATGTGTTGACTATAAAATGATCCCTTGCACAATGTCATGAAATGACCCATTACTTGGTCCCACGAAACGATCTATTAATGGATCGGCTCCCTACAAGTCCTAGCTCGTTCATGTGTCTGTGTCATACGGCTCTATCACGAATGTAGTTACCTGTGCTAGGTCCACCATAGGGTGTATCAAGCCCTAGTGTGCCAACCACCGACACGAATCAAGCACACACAGTGTAAACCTACCGGTGCCCAATGCCTGCTTTTTCAACTCCGAACTACGTGCACGACCATAGTCCGCCTGAACCTACAATGGCGCACCAACTCAGCCGTCGTTCTGGTCGCTTACAATCAGCCCAGTAATCGTGCCCCACCCTGCCTAGTTCCACGGTACCATGATACATCTAGTGGGTTACTGCTGAAAAGGACCGCGTAACTAGGGTTTCCGTCCAGTAGGTTAAGTGTTGTCATTTAAATTCGAGACTTAACCCCATCTGTCTAGCATGTCCAGTTGGTTAAGTGTTGTCATTCAAGTTCGTGACTTAACCCGCCTACGTGTCATGTCAAATTGGCTAAGTGTTGTCGTTCAAGTTCATGACTTAGCCCTACGAATCATGTGTCAAGTTGGTTAAGTATATTCAAGCGGTTCATGACTTAACCCTACCAAATCATCGTGTCATATTGGTTAAGTATATTCAAGCGGTTCATGACTTAACCCTATCAAATCATCGTGTCAAATTGGTTAAGTATATTCATGTGGTTCATGACTTAACCCTATCAAATCATCATGTCAAATTGGTTAAGTATATTCAAGCGGTTCATGACTTAACCCTATCAAGTCATCGTGTCAAATTGGTTAAGTATATTCAAGCTGTTCATGACTTAACCCTATCATGTCATCGTGTCAAATTGGTTAAGTATATTCAAGCGGTTCATGACTTAACCCTATCATGTGGCATTAATTCATTAATGCACCCCAACCTCTCACATCAGACCTATTGTTGTGGTCACTGGATATGTCGGGCGGATCCGGGCAGATTTACACCACAACTCAGTCTGACCTCGGGTTTCAAGCGCTATATGACCAACTATCCACATTGGATCCTATTGTTTGCAGTAACTGGATTTGTCGGGCGGTTCCGGGCAGATTTACTCTGCAAACTCAACCCAACCTCGAGTTGGCCATTTTCATGTTTATTCTAATGTCATGTCCATGTTCAAGTTTCATGTCAAGTTCGTGTCTAGTTTCATGGCGCGTTTCATGTCAAGTTTCATGTTTTCACTTGTGCCTATTATCAAGTTAATGATTCATATTCATAACCAATTCATGTTTCAAGTTCATAAGCATGCTTACGTGCCTTCTAGATGTCCAATACATACCAACTACCCGAAACCCAACTTAGGCGCGTTCATATTAAACTTTCTCCAAGTCATAAATTATCATATATGTTTCTACTCCAAATTTTACATAATTAACATATGCCCAAGTTCTAGGTTACATGTCAGTTTTACATATGCCCAATTCATACCAAATTTACATATGTTCAATTCATGCCGTTTTACATGTACGCCATTTTTTATGCCATTTTACCATATCTAGTTCTAGCCAAAATTACATGTATCAAGTTTTATACCCAATAAACCCAAATCATGATTCATGATGTAGTTATCCCAAACTATAATCTTTTTATTACAATACATGTCGGTTGCCCAAGTTCATAATACATGTTTATGCCAATTATCAAATTTACAATTGCTTTCATGTTCAAATTCCCAATTCTACATATGCCTAATTAACATAAGCCCAATCTTTTGATTTAAACTTACATAGTCCCAAACTCGTGATTTAACTTACATGCCAATTCATGTATGCCCAAACTTGCAATTTCAATTATATTGACAATACCCAAATTTCCAATTTCATGTTAACGGTAGTAATACCCAAATATCCAATTTTTATGTTATGCCATCAATTCCACCAAACACATATATTCCACTAGGCAATATTCCAATATTTCCCCCGTATACCATCGCACGTATATTGTAGTTTAGGCCTAGGTCCGAAATTGACCTAGGTTCATCAAAAGAAAATAAATAGGGGAAGGTAGAATTTTGCATAAAAATAAGATCAGAGAGAAAAACATCATCACAGGCATGAAGATTACAACTTGGTAATAATATCAATATGAATCAAGAAAACTGATTTACAACAGGCTGAATAGATCATAAATTAGACATGAGAATAAAGATAGACAAGTCTCAAAACTTAAGATCTAAGAAGCAACAGAAATAGATTGATAAACATACTTAAATCCAATTCCACTTTATTCCATGACCATATTATAATTAAATGTTTAAATCTAAAAACAACTAGAACTTACAGAGCATGGCTAATGAATTAAGAACTGAATTTGTTGTAAAAATGTTATGGCGTTGTTGATTTATTGTCTTGAATCATTGTAGAAGCCTTGTTCTTTGAATTGATTTGAGTTTGAATGTTTGTACTTTGATTTGGAGATGGCGGCCATGGTTCAAGAGGTATTTTAGCAGCATAATGGGGTAAGAATGATTTGATATGGATTAGGTTAGGTCTAAGGGTGTTTTTATAGATGTGGCAACTAGTTTAGGCCCTTAGATTAACCCTAAAATCAATCTGGACCATCAAAACACGTCTCAGGCTTCAAAAATGAGTTCTAGGTCAAAATAGGCCGACCAGGTCGACCTGTAAGGGGGGAGGTCAACACTATGATCGACCTGTGGGGTAGGTCGACTCTATGGTCAACTTGGGGGGGGGGGGGGGTAGGTCGACCCTATGGTCGGCCCCCTGGTCCAGTGCTGCCTTAAAACTGCTAAAACTTGTACATGCCATAACTTCTTTATCCGAACTCCGATTTTCGAAAACTCGGACTCTATTTCATGTAAAATTTCGAGGCGAACGCAATGGCGTAACCCGTTTCCCTTGATTCTTATTTTAAAAATTAATTATACCTTGATTTCTAGTTTCAACATGTTATTAAAATTCGGGTTGTTACATTCTCCCCTCCTTAAAGGATTTCGTCCCTGAAATCTTCAACTTAAGAAGAATGTGTCCTACCATCCAATCATCCATCTACTCAATCATCAATCACAGGCATCCAATGTCCTTAAGAGAATTCTAATGCTATATGAACATATGCAAAAAGTGTGTGTATATGTTCCTTATCTAATGCAAATGATCAAGCCTGATTGATCTTCTTAATGCAAAATATGTTTAGTGCAATGAGTCCAATATGTATGCAAATAGTCCTAGTCACATAAACACTATATGTGTGCACAAACATCCATCCATATGCATCATCCATATGATAACACATCCAATTTCATCCATAAACAAGTATAAACACTCATGCATATGCAATATGGAAATGTGTCTGAGCCGATTTAGTGCCTAATGTGTGTTATGCAATCACGAGCAACCACTAGCAGCCACTTGCAACCACTTGCAACCATCAATCATAACATGTCTCAAACACATGTTTACACCCAATTGTTCCTACCTAAAGGTATAGTCGAACGATAGAAGTAAGTAAAAACCTTGTGCCCATTAGGTAGTGTCAAAACTGGAAATCTATGTCATACATATACTGATTTAGAGAAGAACTCCCTAAGCACCAGCCCCGAAGACCGAAATCAACATCAGGCTGACACCCAAAGAATTAACCAACCAATATATATGTTTCTAGGAAACTAAGCATGATGGACTCCTTTTTGGTCACAAGAAATCCCTTCCTAAGACCAACCCATATCCTATAAAACCCAAAAAGTTTAGTCAACCCAACGGACACCCTCAAGTCCCAACATGTATTACTAACAGATGAGTCATACTCCTTATGGGGTTTGCAACAGAAATAGGATGGGGAATAGGACCGAGTGGTTATACATAAAAGATAGCTTACAGGTAAGCTCTACAGGAAAAGAGGGATCAAGGATATACTCTTAAGAAGAGATATGATGCGCGTGTCTAGTCTTCAATCATCTACATCGCATTTCCTTGAGCTTAACTCCATTGTGCTTTGACCGTCTTTAGCTTCACAATTTCATAGCTTGTTAATTCCTATTTCCAAAATATGAGTTGGAACTCATTTCACTATCGCCTCTCGTTCCACTTTCACTTATTCTTTTTCTAGTATACTCGGCCCAAACATAACTGCGTACTCATGGTTTCATGCAAGCTCTCCAAAATTCACTAGTGAATCTCGTATCTCGTTCACTTACTAGAAGGTATTCCACATAAATGAATTATCTCTTGAAAATAAACAAATGCCAACCATGTTGCCAAGTGTACTTACTAAGGTGATTTTATATAACTCATGCATAAGCGAAATGAACCATCCGCCTTAGTGGCGAACACTACTCGAGCGGATCGATAAATGTATCAAGAACGGATCGATAAATGTATCAAGAGATTCTAGGTAACTAAACATGGCAGAACCCTAAGGGTTACACTAGACTTCGAGGGCATTACCAAGGCAAGTCAAGCGTATAACTACCCTCTTTTCATACTCAAGAATGGTACCATTTCTGGACAACCACTATCCCTAGAATCAACCCGTAGCCCAAAAACATAAGCTTTACTTCTAAACTCAACACTTAGCATATACATTCTCAAATCCAAAAAATTCGTGAATAAATGAGCCGATTCCCCAACAGGATTTGAGACAAAAATGGGATCCTCTACTACGCTAGTACTAAGGTGCAGAGACTCAACTATCGAAGCAGAATTAAAAGGTTGCGATGTACCAAAAACAAAGTTCCCACGGTATGATAGAAAATAAAAGCTAAACTTTTAACAGAAACGTTACCACCTCTCTTAGGTACGCTAGTAGTAAGAGCATACAATTGCCCTCTCGACGATCTTGTTCTTTGCCCTTGTCCTTGTCCTATAATACTTAATTACATGTCCCTTTTTACCATACTAAAGATATTCTCTCTTGTCATGGGTTTTTATTATTCTTCCACTTGGCCTCTTTCCTTTCACCTCTTTCCTCTTCGTGGATTAAGCTATATCAACAAGTTTCTCATCCTTAGACTTGTGTTCTTTATCCTCGTTCCTACTATCCTTGTATAGCTTGTTGAAAAGTTTCTCGAAAGCTACTTCCATCGCACGGCAACCCTACAAAGCTTAAGATAAGATTAGTTGCAAGTAAAACTATTGCGGCTACAGATGGAGGTTGGACACTACTTTGCCCTCCGACATGTGTCGCATGCCTACAAACTATGGTGAAAAAGAAAGAGAGAAGAGACTCAAGGAGAGAATAAAAAGATAGTGCATATGGCTTTGGGGAATATGCCTTTCGTAAAACAAACTTTTCTTTAGAAAAATGCTTCTTTGTAAACGTTTTGAAAATAATTTCAGAAGGTTTTTAAAAGCTTTTGCCCAGTCTGGTAACCTTCTTCTCTGATACCAAATGTAACACCCCAAATCCGTTAAGGTCAGTCACAAAGGGAATGCCTTAACTTCAATGGAGCAATATGGGCACTGGAACAGAAATATTACAAGACAGACATATATAAAACAGTGGAAGGTCTTCAAATCATTTATTAAATATAATTGTTTACAATAAAATCCCATCACTTTCAAATACCCAATTACATAGCTAAAATATCTGTCTTGCTCAAAAACAAAGAAGCATGAAAATAAATTGTAGTATTCCCCAATAAAGCAAAGCAAGCCATAGCCAAGAGAAATCCAAGCAGTACATGAAAGAGCCTTGGAGCTAGGTAAGATCCGAACTAAGCTGTATTCCCACCCTGCGAACCGGGGGGGGGGGGACGAAAGAAAAAGAGGCAAAACAAACTGGGTCAGTCATAAAGACTGAGTAAGTCCTAGTGGCTTTCAACATAAAAACAGGTAAAGCTAACATGACATGAATAAACTGAAAGTAAACATAAGCATGATGGCAAGATAAGCTACAGGCACGATAACTAAGAATAACATCCCATAATTCCTATCAAGAGTAGCATCACAAGGTTCCTACCAAGTATCACATCGCAAGGTTTCTATCAAGTATAACATCGCAAGATTTCTAAGTTTCATCATTAAAATATTTCGATGATATCCATTTGCCCTGCACCACCCGTACTAGCATCTCACAAGTGTCTTACATGGAATGTTTCGTATTCCTACTAGTGTCTTGTGTAACAAGGATCCTTACCCCCTACTAGTGTCCCAACTAGTGGCCCGTGTTATATAATAAGGTGATCTCAACCCGTGTGATGTGTTGACTATAAAATGATCCCTTGCCCAATGTCATGAAATGACCCATTACTTGGTCCCACGAAACGATCTATTAATCGATCGGCTCCCTACAAGTCCTAGCTCGTTCATGTGTCTGTGTCATACGGCCCTATCACGAATGTAGTTACCCGTGCTAGGTCCACCATAGGGTGTATCAAGCCCCAGGGTGCCAACCATTGACACGAATCAAGCACACACAGTGTAAACCTACCGGTGCCCAATGCCTGCTTTTTCAACGCCGGACTACGTGCACGACCATAGTTCGCCTGAACCTACAATGGCACACCAACTCAGCCGTCATTCAGGTCGCTTACAATCAGCCCAGTAATCGTGCCCCACCCTGCCTAGTTCTAGGGTACCATGATACATCTAGTGGGTTACTGCTGAAAAGGACCGCGTAACTAGGGTTTTCGTCCAGTAGGTTAAGTGTTATCATTTAAATTCAAGACTTAACCCCATCAGTCTAGCATGTCAAGTTGATTAAGTGTTGTCATTCAAGTTCGCGACTTAACTCGCCTACGTGTCATGTCAAATTGGCTAACTGTTGTCGTTTAAATTCATGACTTAGCCCTACGAATCATGTGTCAAGTTGGTTAAGTATATTCAACTGGTTCATGACTTAAACCTACCAAATCATCGTGTCAAATTGGTTAAGTATATTCAAGCGGTTCATGACTTAACCCTATCAAATCATCGTGTCAAATTGGTTAAGCATATTTAAGCGGTTCATGACTTAACCCTATCAAATCATCGTGTCAAATTGGTTAAGTATATTCAAGCGGTTCATGGCTTAACCCTATCAAGTCATCGTGTCAAATTGGTTAAGTATATTCAAGCGGTTCATGACTTAACCCTATCATGTCATCGTGTCAAATTGGTTAAGTATATTCAAGCGGTTCATGACTTAACCCTATCATGTGGCATTAATTCACTAAAGCACCCCAACCTCTCACATCATACCTGTTGTTGTGGTCACTGGATATGCCGGGCAGTTCCGGGAAGATTTACACCACAACTCAGTCTGACCTCGGGTTTCAAGCGCGATATGACCAACTACCCACATTGGATCCTATTGTTTGCAGTAACTGGATTTGCCGGGCGGTTCCGGGAAGATTTATACTGCAAACTCAACCCAACCTCGAGTTGGCCATTTTCATGTTTATTCTAATGTCATGTCCATGTTCAAGTTTCATGTCAAGTTCGTGTCTAGTTTCATGGCGAGTTTCATGTCAAGTTTCATGTTTTCACTTATGCCTATTATCAAGTTAATGATTCATATTCATAACCAATTCATGTTTCAAGTTCATAAACATGCTTACGTGCCTTCTAGATGTCCAATACATACCAACTACCCAAAACCCAACTTAGGCGCGTTCATATTAAACTTTCTCCAAGTCATAAATTATCACATATGTTTCTACTCCAAATTTTACATAATTAACATATGCCCAAGTTCTAGGTTACATGTCAGTTTTACATATGCCCAATTCATACCAAAATTACATATGTTCAATTCTTGCCGTTTTACATGTATGCCATTTTACCATATCAAGTTATAGCCAAAATTACATGTATCAAGTTTTATACCCAATAAACCCAAATCATGATTCATGATGTAGTTATCCCAAACTATAATCATTTTATTACAATACATGTCAGTTGCCCAAGTTCATAATACATGTTTATGCCAATTATCAAATTTACAATTGCTTTCATGTTCAAATTCCCAATTCTACATATGCCTAATTAACATAAGCCCAATCTTTTGATTTAAACTTACATAGTCCCAAACTCGTGATTTAACTTACATGCCAATTCATGTATGCCCAAACTTGCAATTTCAATTATATTGACAATACCCAAATTTCCGATTTCATGTTAAGGGTAGTAGTACCCAAATATCCAATTTTTATGTTATGCCATAAATTCCACAAAACACATATATTCCACTAGGTAATATTCCAATATTTCCCTCATATACCATCGCACGTATATCGTAGTTTAGGCCTAGGTCCGAAATTGACCTAGGTTCATCAAAAGAAAATAAATAAGGGAAGGTAGAATTTTGCATAATAATAAGATCAGAGAGAAAAACGTCATCACAGGCATGAAGATTAAACTTGGTAATTATATCAATATGAATCAAGAAAACTGATTTACAACAGGCTGAATAGATCATAAATTAGACATGGGAACAAAGATGGACAATTCTCAAAACTTATGATCCAAGAAGCAACAGAAATAGATCGATAAACATACTTAAATCCAATTCCACTTTATTCCATGACCATATTATAATTAAATGTTTAAATCTAAAAACAACTAGAACTTATAGAGCATGGCTAATGAATTAAGAACTGAATTTGTTGTAAAAATGTCGCGGCGTTGTTGATTTATTGTCTTGAATCATTGTAGAAGCCTTGTTCTTTGAATTGATTTGAGTTTGAATGTTTGTACTTTGATTTGGAGACGGCGACCATGGTTCAAGAGGTATTTTAGCAGCATAATGGGGTAAGAATGATTTGATATGAATTAGGTTAGGTCTAAGGGTGTTTTTATAGGTGTAGCAACTAGTTTAGGCCCTTAGATTAACCCTAAAATCAATCCTGACCATCAAAACACGTCTCAGGCTTCAAAAATGAGTTCTATGTCAAAACAGGCCGACCAGGTGGACCTGTAAGGGGGGAGGTCGACACTATGGTCGACCTGGGGGGTAGGTCGACCCTATGGTCGACCTGGAGGGGGGGGGGGGGGTAGGTCGACCCCTTGGTCCAGTGCTGCCTGAAAACTGCTGAAACTTGTACAGGCCATAACTTCTTCATCCGGACTCCGATTTTCGAAAACTCGGACTCTATTTCATGTAAAATTTGGAGACAAACACAATGGCGTAACCCGTTTCCATTGATTCTTATTTTAAAAATTAATTATACCCTGATTTCTAGTTTCAACATGTTATTAAAATTCGGTTTGTTACATACGTCTTTCTAATGCTCTCCTCTTTCTTCCAAGTACAGTCATTCTCATCCTCGCCCCACTGAACTTTGACTAGATTCACCGCTTTCCTTCGAAGTTGCTTCGTATTGTTCCCAACAATACACATAAGCTTGCGGTTCCCAACCGCCTCGGGTTCAACTTCGATATCATCCAACTATCAGGTGAAATAGTCACATCTGGGTCGTGCACGAACTTCCTTAACTGGGAAACATGAAATACGTTATGAACTCCTGCCATCTTCTCTGGTAATTCAACTTTGTATGCCAAATTCCCAATTTGCTCAAGAACTGGGAATGGAACAACAAATCTTGGTGCTAACTTGCCTCTCCTGCCAAATTGTATCATGCTCTTCAACGGAGAAATCTTGACAAACACCAAGTTGCCAATGGAGAACTTTAATTCTCTTCTCTTATCAGCATAACTCTTCTGCCTATCTTGGGCAGCCTTCATTCACTGTTGGATAACCTTAATCTTGTTTGATGTTTCTCTTATTACTTCTGGTCCAAGCACATATTTCTCACCGGTCCCTAACCAACATGATGATGAGTTGCACGGTCTTCCGTACAAAGCTTCAAATGGAGCCATACCGATACTGGATTGATAACTATTATTATATGCAAACTCTACTAGATGCAAATGGTCATCCCATGATCCACCAAAATCCAATACACAGGCTCTCAAGAGGTCTTCTAATATACAATTCACCCTCTCTGTCTGTCCGTCGGTTTGAGGATGATACGCGGTACTGAGATGTAGTTCTGATCCTAACGCCTCTTGTAAGCTCTTCCAAAATCCACTAGTGAACAACGGATCTCGGTCACTCACAATGCCTTTGGGTATTCCATGAAATCTCACTACCCACTTTATATACAGTTCCGCTAACTTAACTGCCGTCCTATTTGACTTGACGGGTATAAACCTTGCACTCTTAGTCAATCGGTCCACAATCACCCAAATGCTATCATGGCCCGATCTAGTCCTTGGTAACCCATCAATGAAATCCATTGACACTTGTTCCCATTTCCATTCTGGAATTTCTAATGGTTGTAAGAAACCACTAGGCTTCTTTTGCTCAGCTTTAACTAGCTGGCAATTCATGCATTTGGATATAAATTTCCCAATGTCTCTTTTCATCCCTTCCCAGTAGTAGGTCTGCTTCATGTCTCGGTACATCTTGTTACCACCGGGGTGTATAGTCAGTTTTGAGTGATGACATTCTCTAAGAACTTCATCTCTCAATCCATTGATTGGGTACAACTAGTCTTCCATTCTTTCTAAGCCATCCATCTCGATCAAGCCCATACTTGCTCATCTCTCTCCGTCTATTCCCATCTCTAACTTTGAGATGATTTCCAATAGGTTAGGATCGTTCCTCTGACTGGAACCAATCCGCTCAATCAAAGTGGATCTGATCGTCAAACTTGCTAACATTTCTGGATCCAATTCGCACTTTAGTCTGAAATCATACCCAGTAATGTACTCCAGTTGCTTCCATTCTAGAAACATAGCCCCTAAACTGGCATGTCTTCTACTCAATGCATCAGCTACCGCATTGCCCTCTCCTGGTGTGTATGCGATATCGAAATCATAGGAAGCTAAGAATTCTAACCATCCTTGTTGTCGGAGATTTAGATCCTTTTGAGAGAAAAGATACTTTAACGATTTATGATCGGTAAACAATTCGAATCTTTCTCCCAAGAGATAATGTCTCCACATCTTCAATGCAAACACGATCGCTGCCAATTCCAAATCATGGGTAGGGTATCTTTTCTCATGCGGTTTCAGTTGCCGACTTGCATAAGCTACAACCCTACCTCCTTGCATCAATACATCACATAGCCCTGTGCCACATGCATCCGTATGTACTGTCATCTCTTCATTCCCGTTAGGAATGACTAACACTGGTGCACATGACAACTTTTCCTTTAGGCTCTTGAATGCATTCTCGCATCTTTCGTCCCAGACGAAGGCTTGATTCTTCTTGGTCAACTGAGTCAACGGTGCTGCTATCTTGGAGAAGTCTTGGATAAACTTACGATAATATCCAGCTAATCCCAAGAAACTTCTTATGTCCGTTGCATTCTTGGGCGTAGACCAATCTTGTACTATAGCCACCTTCGCAAGATCCACGGCAATACCATGTTCTGAAACAACATGGCCCAAGAATCTCACTTCCCTCCTCCAGAAGTGACACTTAGAAAACTTTGCTTTCAATTGGTGTTTTCTCAACACCTCCATCACTATTCTTAAATGTTCCTTGTGTTCTTCCTCTGTCCTCGAGTAGACCAAAATATCATCCACGAACACAAGGACAAACTTATTCAACTGATCTCTGAATACCCTATTCATAAGATCCACAAAATATGTTGGGGCATTGGTCAGCCTGAATGGCATGACCAACCACTCAAAAAATCCAGACGGCGTCCGAAATGACGTTTTAGCTATACTCTCAGCTTCCACTCTAAGCTGATGAAAACCTGTCGCAAGATCCAACTGAGAGAATACTCTCGCGCCACTCAACTGATCAAACAAATCATCTATCCGCGGTAGAGGATACTTGTTCTTCCTTGTCACTTTATTCAACTCGCGGTAGACTACACACAAACGAAGGGAACCATCCACCTAAGTAGCAAACACAACTGGTGCTCCCCATTCGGAAACACTCCTTCTGATAAATCCCTTCTTCAAAAGATCGCTGACTTGCACCCCGAGCTCTCGCTGCTCCCTTGGTGCCATACGACGAAGTGGCATCACTATAGGTCTGGCATCTTTCACTAAATCAATATGGAACTCAATCTCTCGGTGTGGTGGAAGCCCGGTCACTTCCTCGAAGACGTCCAGATACTATCCAACCACGGGCAAACCTGACAACTCACTATGCGGGATGTCGAGGGAATTTAGAAAACTAGCCATTACCCCATCACCGGGTAGACTACCAAACAATACCCTCCGCCCATCATCCGCTCTAGCTGTCACCAAAAAGCCCTCACAGTCTACCACCACCCCGTATCTTTGTAGCCAATCGACTCCCAAAATAATGCCAAACCTAGTAAAGCCCAAAACAAAGCAATCACAACCAAACATGCATCCATGACTCGATAAGACCACATTACGACAAATCATGCTAAGGTTAGTCGAACCACTAATTGGTTTTATCACTACTAAAGGTCTATCGACAATCTCGGGCTCCATTCCCAACCTATCTACCAGGTCGCTAGATATGAAAGAACTGGAAGCTCCGGTATCAAACAAAACTCTAACAGGAACATCATAAACAGAAAGCATACCTTGAATAACGACATTCTTTCCCTTCTCCGCCCCAGTTAGGGCATTCGACAAAGAAGGAATAGCATTAAGGGCATATGCTTTCACCATCTGCTTTTCTTTAGGCACTTGTCCTTGTGATGTCCTACTTGGCCACAGTTGAAGCACTTCCTATCCGCTGGCTTGGCCCGACAATTACTAGCATAATGGCCCTTCTTACCACAGCTGAAGCACTCAACATCTTTCTTATTCTTTTTCTGGCCATCCTTATTCTGGTTCTGCTTCCTTTTATTCTAAGAACCACTCTTGCCTCCACCACTTGCTTGCGGCTTTGGCTCCTCTGTAGATGCAACCTCGGTCTTCGTCTTAGGGTAAAGACTTTCCGATCTTAAAGCCTTCCCCACAATCGATTCAAACGTCTCATCGATGTGGTTAATAAGCCTTTCCCCTAAGTATCCATCCAAGCCAGTTATGAATTTCTCATTCTTCTTCTCGGCAATATCAATAAGAGATATCCCATATTTCGATAAGGTATCGAACTCAGCAATATACTCCGAGACAGCTCTGCCATTTTGCTTAAGCTCCAAGAACTTCTTAAACACTGATTTCTGAGCAGTTGGAATGAACTTATCGCTAAAGCGAACCTTAAAATGATCCCAAGTAATCTGATCCTCGGGAGTAGCTACCTTTATAGCATTCCACCAATTCATTGGCCGTCCTTGCAGCTGACGGGATGCTATCCTTCACTTCATCGCATCCTCGATACGCAAATCTTCAAAGATATGCTCGCAACTATCCAACCAATCCTGAACATCCGTAGCCGACTCCGTTCCGTGGAATGGCTTCCCACCAAGACTAGTATAATCCTTGTTCAGCTTGGCGAAATCGGCCCTAGGTGCCTGCACTATTGGACCATCACCATTATCATCATTGGGAGCTGCCCACTGCACATCCCTAAGCATATCCCTCATGAGGTCAGTAAACATCGTCCTGTTGTCAGCATCATTCCCATTATTGGCTCCTCTACCAGCACCTCCTGCGTATCGGCTCATCGTTCAATCTGTAAAGAGAAAACGATTAACCATCTCCATAGTGGTGCTAGTGCAGTGCGACTTCATCCTTAGCTATACTAATAGTATATATATATATATAGCTTTTGAAAACCAAAATAATCACAAATACGCGCTCTCATATACGTATACTATCTCTCCCTGATGACTTCCCTAGGTTAACTACGCAACCTAGAGTTCTGATACCAAGTGTGACGGCCCGCCCCACACCAGCCGACATTTCCTCCTTAAGTGCGCTATACACATGCCCGACTAGCATGGAACGGTTGCCAAAGAAAGGAAAAGGAGAATGAACTAAACGAAAACCTATAGAATGTCTCACAATGCATGGAACAAAATATAATAATAATATACTTGACATAAAACAGGTGAGACAGTGCATAAGCTGATAACTAAAACCAACATCATCATCAGAGCAACGGAAATCCAAATACAGCTTATTACAACTTTCCAAATTACTGTCTCTAAACAAAAGAAAGAAAGGTACACCACTAATGCCCAAAGTAGTAACCACAACAACACAGGGAGAATATCTATATATATGTGTCATACGTGGAAGCCTCCTGCTCGTCTCCGGTACAGCTACTCGTGCATACCACCTAACCTGTCTCTAGTCCGCTCGTGAGAGCACCCGGAGTAATAAGAAGAGACATAAAACTCTGGGTCAGACAAAAAGTCTGGTATGAGCGATAAGCAGCTAAACAGAACAATAACAGGTATACTAAACCATACCTGAACCTGAACCTGGACCTGCAACCAAAGAGTTAGCACTACATATCGTACAATACTCTAAGGTGCCACTGAATAGATGGTGTAGAGATAACAGGAGGTGGGGGTGTGCATGTCATAATGATGGCAAACAAATCAACCATAGAAACCATCCTCACATCTCTCACTCAATGCGTAAAGCATACGATGTCCACCACTATCAATCACTAGACCCATCGAAGTAGTGACGAAGTTCGACTTGTACAACTACTGCTACTACCAAGCTTACCCCATGGAGTCATGACCAAATCTTTACAAATGACCCCACTTCATTGGTCTATAGCTCTTTAGTCGTACCTAGGCCACTGTGGCCCTGAATCCGTTCACGTACTCCCTACACATAGTGATCCAAAGTTACAGACATCGACAATCCCTTAGCACACGTCACGCAGCAAAGCCCAACTCATGAAGTTAACTCGTTGGTTCCCAACTGGATCCTGAGCTCTACTTCCTATTTGGACTTCCTTTGCATCTCGGGTTTTGGTCGAATTGGAGTTGGTCTTCAGAAAAGTCGTCGCGTAGTAGTAATAGCACTCGCCCGGTTCGGTTCGGATATGCATAGTGCTCCAGTCCTCATCGGTTCGGTCCAATACTTCTTAGTATGCTCCTGGGTGCGGTTCGGTTAGGATGTTCCCCTCCTACCTTGGTTCGGTTCGGATGCCCTCTGCCTGGGTGCGGCTCAGTGGTTGCCTCCTGGTTCGGTTTGGTGGTTGCTCCCTTCTAGATATCCCGATCCGATCCCATCCCTCTTCGTTCTACCGATCCGATCCCATCCTTCTTCATTCGCCCGATCCGATCCCTTCCTTTTGGTCCCTCCGATCCGATCCCCTTCCCAACTCCAACTCTAAGCAAATGGTCTTCCTTCTCGCCAAGCCCCTTATGCAAAGTTCCAATCCGAATCGAGTCCACTTGCCCGGTTCTCCTATCCGATCCGAGCCCAATAATCCAATCCGGTCCGGTTTGAAACCCTGCACATTTCCTGTGGCTTTCCAGTGACTGTTTTACGCCATACGATGACGTTTTTGACCAATCTAACAATTCTAATCAATCACAAAACATACCATACAGTCATAGCAACATAGAGAATCAACCATAAATATGAAAACAACAACCATAGCAGGTAAATTGGATCAAACACAACTAAAATCCCATATTTTCCCTTAAGCATGTTTAAGCAAAACTAATGATATGATAGCAAAACTTAACCAAATTAATCCAAATTTCTAAGAGGTCTAAAACATTATTTTCGAATTTATAAATATTTTTCCAGATTTTTAACGTGTATGAATTCGCTAATTATGACTAATTACCCTTAATTAATCATAATTAGTGTGGAACTGTGCAAATCACTCACCTTTGCCACAAATAAAATGCCAAATCTGACATGAATCTCTATTTGGTGTTGTTCCCAATGCAACATAGCAGCTCTAACCTTGCTTTGGTGCTTTCTCTCCTTAATTTGATGTAGTTTAAGCCAAAACTTGATTAAGAAGTGATTAGAAGTGTATTTAGATGTTGGAGGCCATTGTTAGGTTGAAGAGAGGGTTTGTGGCGGCTGGAAAATGAGTGAAAAACCGAAATCCTAACCCTAGCAGCCCTTAAATATCTATAATCCCGAAATCCCCTATTGGGCCTAGCTGTTAATCACCCAGTTAAGCCCAATTAAGCTGTTTTTCACTATCTGAAACTTGTTTCAGCCATATCTCCCAAACGGTAAGTCTGTTTGGCTAATGTGACCACTCTACGGAATTGTAAACCATCATCCGGAGCCAATGGAAGTGGTTTCAGGTCAAAATTCCTTTCTAGTCAAAAGTTATGGTCTAAACAAGATCAGCTAGGGGAAAATGGTCATTTAAAAATCGACAAAAATCATGAACATGGGAAATGACCCCAATAGTCGTCTCCCAAAGTTACATGACCATACGACTTCGTATGTGAAAGAAATAAATATCCTACGATCCTGCGATGCGTAGAATGCGGGTCGTTACAAGGAGAAAAGTATTCTGATTTCGATATAGTATCAAAAATTTTGAACTCTTTAATGGATGAATGGGAGAGAAAAGTACTAGCAATTGAAGAAGCTAATGATCTCTCTGCCATGAAACCAAAAGAGTTGATCGGTAATCTAATGTCTAATGAAGTAAATTTGCAGGCAAAGAAAGCACAAGTACAAGATAAGAGAAATTTAGCTTTCCATGCTGAGAAAGAAGATTCCGATTCAGACGAAGAAGATATTGCTTTTGTAGCAAAGAATTTTAGAAAATTTCTAAAATACAGAAAATGTCAAACCAAGAGTATGAAAAAACTTATCGAAAGAGCCTGACCCTGCACTAGTAGAATGTTTTAACTCTCACAAGACTGGACACTATCAAAAGAATTGTCCAGAATTAAAGAAAAATTGCAAGAAGGAAAAATCAAAGAGACGAGCATTTTCAGTCACTTGGTATAACTTGGATTCATCTTCTGAAAGTCACAGCGACAATGACAGTGAGCAAGCAAATGAGTGCTTCATGGCTAAGGATAATGATGTAAGTGATTTTACTTTTGATGAATTAGTAGAAATTAATACTGAAATCTTAGAATGTTGAAAAAAAAGTAGAATTTGAGAGAGATCTTTTAAATGATGAGAAACAAATTTTAGAAAATGAAATTAGAAATTTACAAGAACGAGTCAAGAAATCGAGACTCAAGAGAGTAAAAACGATTTATTAGCTTCTGAGAACCATAATTTAAATTCTAATGTTAAAATTATAGATTTAGAAAATTATAGTTTAAAAATTAAGTTAGAAAATATTTCTAAAAATGTTAACAACTTTAACAAAGGTAGAGAGAATTCATCTAAAATATTAGAAAATTCTCAACCAGTTTTTAGTAAAAAAGGACCCGGATACGATCAAAAAGTTAAAATAAAAAGGAAATCCAGTTCTAAAAATTCTAATATTATACCAGAAATTTCTTAAATACATCTACTAAGAAAAAATTCTCGGGAAATATTAGTATATGGGTTCCGAAAACAAATAATGTTCGTATTAAGAATAAATATATTAAAGACTTTTTAGATTCTGTTCATTGTAATGATAATTATTTTTTCAAAAGGGATCATGAACCCTCTTGGGTTTGGCTTCCAAAGACTTAACCCTTAGGACCCTAACAGAGGAAGTGGGTACCAATGAAAATTTTAAATTATTTTTTGTAAGTCTCACTCAACAAAAACAGAGGAAAATTGATACTAGGCAGTGGTTGCTCAAAACACATGACAGGAGACAAGGAGATGCTAACAAATATCATTTACTCAAAAGGAGGAACTATCACATTTGGAGATAATTCCAAAGGATATATCATCGGCAAAGGCGATGTGAGCAATTACGGTATATCTAATTCACCTCTTATTTCGGATGTTTTGTTGGTTAAGAACTTAAAACACAATTTATTAAGTATTAGTCAATTGTGTGATAAAGGTTTTAAAATATCATTTTCTGAAAAAAAAATGTAGTATATTTGACTTAAATCAAAATCTTATGTTTGTAGGAAATCGAGACAAAAATATTTATATTGTAAATATGGCAATTAATAATAATCCAAGTATGTGTTTATTAGCCAAAGACAATGATACTTGGTTATGGCACAAATGATTTTGCCATATTAATTTTGAAACAATAAACAAGATATCTAAAAATGATCTTCTAAGAGGATTACCCAAAATAAAATTCAAAACTGAAAATTTAAGCGATGGTTGTCAACTTGGAAAGTTAACCAAATCCTCTTTTAAATTTAAGAAGGTAATATCAACTTTACAACCACCTGAGTTACTGCATATGGATTTATTCGGACCAATTCAAGTTCAGTCCATAAATCATAGCAGATACGTGTTTGTAATTGTTGATGATTTTTCAAGGTATACCTGGGCTATGTTTTTAAAGAATAAAAGCAATACTTTCGAAATCTTTAAGAGTTTTGTCAAACAAATTCAAATTTAACTGATTTAAAAATTAAAAATATACGAAGTGATCATGGGGGAGAATTTGAGAATGAGAAATTTGACTTATTTTGTCAAAAGAAAGGATTTTTTTCATAATTTCTCATTTCCAAGAACTCCACAACAAAATGGAGTTGTAGAATGTAATTTTTTTTTTTACAAGAATGTGCTAGAACATTGTTAAATGGAAGTACACTACCAAAATTTTTTTGGGCTGAAGCAGTTTCTACAGCTTGTTATGTTTTGAATCATGTCTCTATTCGACCTCTTTCTAAAAACACTCCATACGAACTTTTTACTGGTAGAAAACCAACTAGATCCTATTTCAAAGTTTTTGGTTCAAAATGCTTCGTTTTAAATACAAAAGATCAACTTGGAAAATTTGATTCAAAATCCGACGAAGGAATATTCTTAGGATATTTTAAGCGTAGCAAGGCTTATCGTATTTTTAATAAGAGAACCAGTAAAATTGAAGAATCACTTCATGTATCTTTAGATGAAAATATTATTCAAAATTCATTTATTCAAATATTATGAAAAATATTCTTCTCAAGATGATGATTTTATTGTATATATAGAAGATGAAAAAGTTATTCAAAATAACATAGGGAATAATGCTACAGAAACTCAAGATAACATCAATAATCAAAATATTCCTATTAATGAAATTCGATCTCCACCAAGAATATTACAAGACCACCCAACCCAAAATATAATTGGAGAAATAACTTCAAACGTAAGAACAAGAAGTCAATTTAATTTAGTAAGTAATGTAGCCTTCTTATCAAATATTGAACCCAAAAACCCTAAAGAAGCATCTACGGATGAAAATTGGATAATTGCAATGCAAGAGGAATTAAATCAATTTGAACGTAAAGAAATATGGGAATTAGTTCCAAGACCGACTGATCAAACTGTTATTAGAACAAAATGGGTTTACAAAAATAAAGCAAACGAACAGGGTAATATCACTAAAAATAAAGCTAGACTTGTTGCACAAGGTTACAATCAAGAAGAAGGCATAGATTATGAAGAAACATTTGCTCCAGTCGCACGACTAGAAGCAATACGAATAATATTAGCATACGCTTGTCATCACAACTTTAAACTATGTCAGATGGACATTAAAAGTGCTTTTTTTAAATGGATATATTAAAGAACGAGTATATGTTGAACAACCTCCCCTATTTGCTCATGAAAAATATCCTAATCATGTTTTTAAACTGAAAAAGGCATTATATGGTTTGAAACAGGCACCTCGTGCTTGGTATGAACGTCTCAAAACTTATTTATTAGATTCAGGATTTCAAATTGGAAAGGTGGATCAAACACTCTTTATCAAGAAAGATAATAAAGATATTTTAATAGTACGGATATATGTAGATGATATTTTTTTTGGATCAACGAATGATCAATTATGTTAAAAAATTTCAAAAAAAAAATGACCAATGAATTTGAGATGTCACATATGGGAGAACTATCTTACTTTCTGGTTTACAAATTAAGCAATTATCAGATGGAATTTTCATTAATCAAGAAAAATATTGTACTATTTTAATAAAACGTTTTGGAATGGAAAACACGTCAAGTAAACCTACACCAATGAGTACGACTACACATTTAGATAAAGATGAAAATGGTAAAAGTGTCGATCAAAAGCTATATCGAAGCATGATAGGTTCACTTTTGTATCTAACTGCAAGTAGACCGGATATTATGATGAGTATTTGCTTATGTGCTCATTTTTAAGCTAATCCAAAAGAATCACATTTGAGGGAAGTAAAACATATATTACGTTATCTTAATGGTACTAAAGACTTTGGACTCTTCTATCCGAAAGATTGTTCCTTAGAATTACTTTTATATAGTGATGCTAATTTTGGAGGATCACAGACGGATCGTAAGAGTACAAGCGGAACATGTCACTTTATCGGTAAATCACTTATCTCTAGGTTCAGCAAGAAACAAAATTGTGTTTCACTATCAACATGCGAAGCTGAATACATATCTGCTGCACTAGCTTGTGCTCAAGTAATATATATACAACAAACACCAAAATATTTTAACGTAAATTTGTCCAATTCCATAATTTATAGTGACAAAACAAGCGCAATAAATTTATCAAAGAACCCGGTAAACCATTCTAGAATAAAACACATTGAAATCAGACATCATTTTTTAAGAGACAATATTGAAAAACAAACAATTAATTTAGAGTTTGTAAACTCAGAAAATCAAATTGTGGATATCTTTACTGAACCCCTTTTAGAGAACTCTTTCGTAAGACTTTGGCGAGAATTAGAAATTGTATCTTTTAAAGATCTCTAAAATGTTATTCGATTACTTTTAGCTTATAATGTCTTAATTTCTTTTTAATCGATGACAAAGAGGGAGAAATATCTCTCATTATGCATTGTGCTTTCATGCTATTGGAATATACATGCTATAACATTTGATTCCATGCTATTGATATATGTGCTAACAATTTTTGTTGCAGGAATCAAATGGTAAGTTTATAAAATTATGAACTAACAAAATATTGCAGAAATTCATGGGGAGCTAAACAATTAGGAGGAGAAAAATCAGATAAGTTTTCATCAATCAAAAAGAGGGAGAATGTTGAGATCACGATTTTGATTAATGCCAACAACGAGAAGGGCATTGGAAATCATGTCATAGAGATAAGGTTTTATATATATATATATATATATATATATATACATTGAGTCGTGTTAGAATTATGTTAAAATCTATCCTCAAGTATAACACAAGTTTAAAACAAAGCTTAAATACATATATACTTTCAAAATGACATGAAACAGTCTGACTGGGAAAAAATGTCTAAACCAGGCGACTGGTCCAAAACAAACTAGTCGACTGGTCAAGCAATTTTACTCCAGTAACGGCTAGTTCCCGAGTACTTTAAATAAATATATATATATATATATATATATATATATATATATATATATATATATATATATATATATATATTCATACATTTTTAACCAGTCGACTGATGATTTCTAACCAGTCGACTGATTCGAAACAACACATATTTTCTTAATGGTTATCTTCGTTCATGAAGAGAAATCTCTTCAAATCTGAAAGGAAATAGAAGATTCTTATGGATAAAACTCTTCATGAAGAATTGCTACCTTTCTATCATTATATATACACTTCATTTATGATTTCCAAATCACCGAATCATTCTATTTCTTAGCTAATTTGTGAATTGCATTTCTATACTCTTGTAATACAAAAGCTTTACCAAATTCAAATACTTGTTGAATCCTTGAATTGATTTAATATCACTTGATTCAACAAGTAATTTTATTTCTTAAAATCTTCACATTCAAATCATATACTCGAGGATAAGATTATAGGAAGGGTGTACTTAAACCGTTGACTATCCGTGTTGATTCAAGAACACAAAGAAGAAGTCAAAATATTTGTAATTGTTGAAGTCCTGTGTAGTGCTTAGGCGAGAGGCGTTCTTGTTGGGGCTTGGGTGTACTGACCTATTCCTCCGGGTTAAGAGAGGGTGTGATAGTAAATTCTGAAGAGGATCTTTGGGACTGGATGTAGGATGGGAAGTCTGAACCAGTATAAAATTCCTGGTGTCACTTTACTTTACTTATTGCATTTTCTTATTAGTGATATATCTACACTAGTTAGATTTATTAGTATAACTATTGTATATTATCTAGTTAGTATATCATTTCTGCTATATCCATATAGATCTTGCTTAAGTCGTACACATCGACTTTTTTAAGCCACGCCTTAAACGTTGACCCTTCGGTAACCCCGGTCCGACAAAAGAAGAGACAATATAATAGAGACCGGATAGAGACCCTAAAGGAGGAAATTAAAAGGTTGGAAAAAACAGGTTCATCCGAGAGGTCTTTTACCCAAAACGGTTGGCCAATCCCGTGTTAGCAAAGAAATCCAATGGGAAGTGGAGACATGTATTGATTACACGGATTTAAATAAGGCTTGTGCAAAGATTGTTACCCTCTTTCGTGGATCGATCAATTGATTGAAGCCACGAGTGGACACAAGATATTATCCCTTATGGACGCCTATTCGGGGCACAACCAAATCCCGATGCATGAACCGGATGAGGAACATACAAGCATTATCACCGACTGGGAGACATTTCGTTATAAAGTAATGCCCTTCGGTTTGAGGAATGCAGGGGCAACAAACCAAAGACTACTAAACAGGATGTTGCAAGAGAAAATAGGGAGCAATATGGAAGTTTATGTGGATGACATGCTAGTGAAGTCAATCAAAACGGAGGATCATCTAAAGGATCTGGAAGAAATGTTTGGTGTCTTGAGAAGTTACCAAATGAAGCTAAACCCTCAAAAGTGTTCTTTCGGAGTCCAACCGGGGAAGGTTTTTGGGATATGTAGTAAGCGAGCAAGGAATTGAAGCTAGCCCCGACCAAATACAAGCTATTAAGGACATGGAGGAACCTAAAACTAGCAAGGAGGTCATGAACCTAAACGGGAAGGTGGCAGACCTCAGCAGGTTCATTTCAAAAGCCATCGATAAATGTGTACATTTCTTTGATGTTATAAAGAAAAAGAATAATTTTGAATGGCACGAAGAGTGTAGGAAGGCATTTTAGGAGTTAAAGGTTTATATGGGAACGCCTCCAGTTTTATCCAGTCTCGAGAACGGAAAAGATCTATACCTATACATGGTTGTCTCCAAATATGCAGTAACCTCAGTCCTGATAAGAGAGAATAATGGGACTCAACATCCTATTTACTATGTTAACCGGAGTCTAAAAGACGCGGAAACCCGATACCCTATCACAGAGAAGCTAGCGTATTGCTTAATCCTTACCACATGAAAGCTCAGAAGTTATTTCCAGGCTAACCCTATTAAAGTTTTAACTAGCTTCCCGCTCAAGAAAGTGTTCAGCAAACCGGAAACCTCGGGGAGGCTAATTAGTTGGGGTATTGAGCTTAGCCAATACGAAATTAAGTTCCACCCTTGGGCAGCAATCAAAGGACAAGCTCTCGCAGATTTCATGAACGAATGCACAAACTTCATTTTAGAACAATCGACTAAATAAAATGAATTGAAGACCAAATGGCAGCTCTTCGTGGATGGGGCTTCCAATGAGTAGGGAGTAAGGGCGGGTTATGTTATAATCACCCCCGACGGACATCGCCTGCACTATGCCATAAAGTTAGGGTTCCCGACAACCAACAATGTGGCTGAGTACGAATACATAATAGCTGGTTTGAACCTAGCACTACAGTTGAAGATACCGAGGATAGAATTCTTTAGTGACTCACAATTAATGGTAAACCAAATAAAACAAACATATCAAACCAAGGAAAAATGGCTCGTCCTATACATTAAGAGGGAAGATGCTTTCCCTATTTGAGAACTTCTCAGTTCATCAAATACCCCGTGGGGAGGATGCCCAAGCGGATTCGCCAGCCAAGTTAGCCAGCTCTAGAGGAGCCCCTGAAACCCGAATAGTACCGGTGGGATATCAGGAAACGCCTAGCATCGAGCAGGAAGAGTCGGGAATGGGAAAAGAATTATTAGTCTTAACCAGATCCCAAGCTTTGAGAAGGGGATACGGAGAAGACCAAGAAGGAAGCTCCAAAAGGGAACCCCCAATAACGAAAACAAACCACCAGCATGAAACTACATGGATGGTTCCCATAGTGGACTACCTCCTAAGAGGAACTTTACCCCTTAGTAAATAAGACGCCAGAAGGATAAAACACCAAGCTCCCACATTCGTGATCATAGATGGCATACTCTATAAAAAGGGACATTCACTTCCTTATTTGAGGTGTGTAAGTTCCAAAGATGGACTCAACATATTAAAAGAAGCTCATGAGGGATGGTGTGGGGACCATTCCAGTGGGGTTAAACTGGCCAAAAGGGTCATGCGACAAGGGTATTTGTGAAGACTCCAAACTTCCACAGAATGAAAGTAAGGAATAATCATTTGGAATACAACATAAATACAACAATACAGATCACAGATACAACATAGCATAGGAAAACTATAGAATAACAACATCATAGCTGCGGAAATATGAATGTCATCAACCACAGAATTCCACAGTCACAGAGTCCTAAATTATTACATCAAGTTTCAGCAAAAAGAAATAAGTTTCAACTTCAAAATAGAACAACATGAAATAAAATAAGTTTGGATGTCTCAAAGTCTAAAGATAAAATGCAACAAAAGATAAATGATAGATAGTCTTCATAGCTACAAATCATCACCTTAACTAAGCAACGCCAAGAAAGCTCCAAAGACAGCAACTCCAAAGAAACTGAAACCTGTTACTTGGCTGCCCGTGTAGAAAAGAGGGCACCCGAGTTTGCAAAGGTGAAAACAAACTACAGGTCAGTCATGGGACTGGTGTGAGAATTCTTAACTACTCTAATTAATAGTAATAAGGCAAATCCAAGGACCACGCCGCTAACGCGGAACAGGTTTATTCCAATGGATTGCCATGCATAATTTAAGGTGACCGAACATATAAGTAAGTAAATCGTAAAACAACGCAATGCTTTTGGAAAAATGGAATCATCATAAGACTCAAGTCCCATCACACAATGCAATGCAAACCAGAGGATAGAGTTTTACCTTATGATGATTAAACATGCTTGGTACGATAAAAACGAATATTGATATTATTATTAGTGTATATATGTTTCAAAAACATTTCAAAGTAAATGTATCAATCCTAGGAAGCATAGCTACCATATACTATGCCTCCATACTAGTAATACAATCAAGTCTGTAGGGTCGTATCGGGAATTTGGTTTTCCATCATGAGTCAAGGCTAGGAACGATCTCCTTACCGATTCGAGACACTCTAGCTAATGTCTGAGGATACCCTGCAGTGAACCCTTGGATCCAGCAGGGCCGGTCCACACATACGATTTTGCGGATTAGTTATTCCTGAACACACGTTTCCTGGTCCTATAGGACCTAATATCCGAGGCGCCTCATTCCATCATCCACATAAGTAAAATGCCGGGCCGTGTAAAACCCAAACAACACTTCTATCTAGAAAGAAACGTGCTGCTCTCCCTGTGTTCCCTTGCTCTGTTTTAGACTCAACCGGGTTGTGAGGCTTGTGAAGCCACGTAATACACAAAGCTATGCTTATTCAAGCTGTGCTTTGATCGTCACTACAAGGTTCTGCTTTTCAACAAGAAACCTTGATCATTGCATCTTGGTATGCCACACTGACACTCCATATCACACTATCAATCCTTTGCCAAAATATACAAAAGGGTGTTAAGAAAGAGAATAAATTCTCCGCCACCAAACATTCATACATTCGGTAAAAAATCAATAAATACGATATAAAGGAGTACAATGTCGGACACACATTCCACTTATAAGCCCGTTCTGGGTCTGAACGAAACTGGAGATACTCTCGTCCCGTATGTCCAGTACGGAAAGGAGGTACCCGCATATCTGTGAAATCAACATGTACGTTTGGGCAATTACCCCGACCCTTGAATTGGGAGCAAGTCAATTCAGGGTCTTGATTGTTGTCCATTCGAGGGAAAATTTACGGTCTTCATTCGCTGTCTTCACACTTCGATTTTTAACGTCGTTTGATTATTTGGAATGAGATTAACTCGGACTTTCAAAATAATTCTCGCATATATAATATGAGAAAACCCATTTCATGTCGTTATATTATTTATAATGATTAATTCTTACCTTAATTATTTAAAATAATTAAATCTTTATTTAACGACGCTTCGGGTCAAAGGAGCAACCCTGATGCTGTTTTCAACCAATTTTGATTTACGCATTTCTCAAAATCTAACCGTTGGATTTTAACGTAGTTTATATCGTTGGAAAGATCTTCCCAAAGCTGTCCTAACGGTTTTCATTTTGGGAAAATCCGACGGTCGGATCTTTTGATATAGTCGTTTAAAGGTACGATTCCAAAATGCGAACAACCACGCTCGATTTGTTTAAATTTAACTATATTTATATATATAAATATATAAATGTAAACCGTTCAACCATAATAACGTTGTTCGATTTAACCTCTAGCTAAACAACTAACGATCTCCATTCAATTTTAATTCATTTAAAAATAAAGATAATGTTTCAACATTTTAAATACATTCTGTTATTCCTTTATTTACATTAAAAATGTAAATCATAATTCAATTTTGAATTCCATTCTTTTAATTACATTGTAAAATCTTCCCTTTAATTACAATGAAAATTGTAATTATCATGATATTGTAAAATTCCAACCTTTTAACTACAATGTGAAATCTCCTTTTTAACTACATTAAAAATGTAATTAACATTCCATGTTGAATTTTCTGTCTTTTAATTTACAATGTAAAATCCTCTTTTTAATTACATTAAAAATGTAATTAACATTCCATGTTAAATTTCTATCTTTTAATTTACAATGTAAAATCCTCTTTTTAATTACATTAAAAATGAAATTAACATTTCATCAAAATTATTCTTTTTAATTACATTAAATTTTGTCTTTACAAATTACATTAAAAATGTAATTTTATTTACAACGTCAAATTCTACTTTTTAATTACATTAAAAATGAAATTAACATTTCATGCAAAATTATTCTTTTTAATTACATTAAATTCTATCTTTACAAATTACATTAAAAATGTAATTTTATTTACAACGTCAAATTCTAATTTTTAATTACATTAAAAATGTAATTAACATAACATATCAAATCTTGCTTTTTGATTTACAATGTAAAATCCTATTCTTTAATTACCTATAGAAATGTAATTTTATTTTCAATGCAAATTCTCATTCTTAAGTTACATATAAAAATGTAATTTATTTTCAATGTAAATTCTCATTCTTAAGTTACATATAAAAATGTAATTTTATTTATGCGGTATAAATTTCATGTCATTGTAAAAACCTAATCTTTTTATTTACAATGCAAAAATCTAATCTTTTTTTTTTGCAATACAAAAATCTATTTTTTTTTATTTGCAATGCAAAAATCTAATCTTTTTATTTACAATGCAAAAATCTAATCTTTTTATTTGCAATGCAAAAATTTAATTTTTTTTTATTTGCAATGCAAAAATCTAATATTTTTATTTACAATGCAAAAATCTAATCTTTTTATTTGCAATGCAAAAATCTAATCTTTTTATTTGCAATGCAAAAATCTAATTTTTTTTATTTGCAATGCAAAAATCTAATTTTTTTTATTTGCAATGCAAAAATCCAATCTTTTTTATTTTCAATGCAAAAATCTAATCTTTTTTTATTTGCAATGCAAAAATCTAATCTTTTTTATTTGCAATGCAAAAATCTAATCTTTTTATTTTCAATGCAAAAATCTAATTTTTTTTATTTGCAATGCAAAAATCTAACCTTTTTTATTTGCAATGCAAAAATCTAATCTTTTTATTTGAAATGCAAAAATCTAATCTTTTTGTTTGCAATGCAAAAATCTAATTTTTTTTTTTATTTGCAATGGCATAATCTAATCTTTTTTATTTGCAATGCAAAAATCTAATCTTTTTTATTTACAATGCAAAAACCTAATCTTTTTCTTTGCAATGAAAAAATCTATTTTTTTTATTTGCAATGCAAAAATCTAATCTTTTTATTTGCAATGCAAAAATCTAATCTTTTTATTTACAATGCAAAAATCTAATCTTTTTATTTGCAATGCAAAAATATAATTTTTTTTATTTGCAATGCAAAAATCTAATCTTTTTATTTACAATGCAAAAATCTAATCTTTTTATTTGCAATGCAAAAATCTAATTTTTTTTTATTTGCAATGCAAAATTCTAATTTTTTTTATTTGCAATGCAAAAATCTAATTTTTTTTTATTTCATACCGTCATCATTTTTTTTCCTTTTTGTTTTTAGTAAAAAGTAATTTTCTTCATACCTTTATAAAAAATGTAATTTTGTTTACATTTAAAAATCACGTCTTTTTAATTACAATGTAATTTTTTTTTACAATGTAAATTCATGTCTTTAATTATATTAGGAGAAAATGTAATTTATTTTGCATCGCAAAATCATACCTTTATTTATCACCTACAAATGTAATTTTTATTGCGGTGAAAAATTCACGTCCTAATTATATTAAATATAAATGAAATTTCTTTCATATCGTCATATTTCAATCCTACAAACATCATATCAATATTATATTTGAACTAAAAAGGTCTAGTCAAATCAAATAACAACAAGGTGGTATTGAATTGAAATTTTCTAGTTTAATTCAAAAACATGAACAAGGTGATATTTTTATATATATACATGATTCATAGAGTATCAACAAAACATGGTTCAACAAAATTAAACAAAATGATTATTCAAATTTTCCATCACATACAGATCTGAAATTTTTAACTAGCAAATCTGGAATTATACACACTGATAAACCAAATAATCATTCAGAATATTATCACATCTCAGATCTACTTCATTCACCATTCAATTATTTAAATAACAAAGGAAAATTAATAATTAAATTAATTTAATTATTTAAAATAGAATCTCACCCTGATTGGATAAGAGTTTGTCCCAATCGCTTTTAAAAAAAAAGTCGTATTTGAAGTCACAGTTCTCTCGGATCTGAAAATTTTCAGTTTGGAGTTCGTATGAACAAATTATCAATTGCTTTTTACAACTGCAATTGCAACAAATAAAAGCGTGGCAAAATCTGAAATGATCGTACCTTTATTTTCAGTTTTGTTCAAATCTTTGATTTGAATTTTCGGGAGATGTATGCAGTAATTCTCGGAGGGGTTTGCGCGACGTCGAAGAGCTTGGAGTGGGGGATGTGCGCCTGGAAGGGGGGAGGTCGCGGCTGCGTGTGGTGGGGGCGGTGGGCTGATGAAGGTAGCGGGTTCATGGGTGCAGTTCTGGAGTTACGGGGCGCGATAGGGTTCGAATTTGGTATGGAATCGAAGAGGAGGAAGAGATCTTGAAAAAGTTTAACATTGGCCAAGTCTAATTCTTCATGGATTGGGAGGAATCGAAGCTTGAAGTTTTGAAGGGGGTGGGTTTCGGTGGCCGCTGGTAACGAGAGGAAGAGATGAAGTACTGTAGCGTGCGTATTTATACGGGTATATGAGCGTTTTATTTATTTATTTAATTAAACCCAAAATTAGGGTTTTTCCATCCAATCTCCAAACGGAGCCCTAGGACTGTCGAACAATATGTTTTGACGTCTTCTGAACACAATGGCGCTAGTGCCGAAGTCTAATTCTGAAGTTTACATCATGTTTCTTTTATTTTAAAATAAATCTTTAATATTAAATTCGAACGTACTTTTTAATTTTACCAGGGTCACATACGAACTCAGAAAAGTACAGAAAAATTATTTCTGGCTTTGTTTTGACGATACGGTCCTAACAAAATTAATTTCGTCGAATTCTGAGACTGTCTGAAAAATGGCTATTTTCCAGTCGATCGAAATTGACTGAAATTCACAAAACACATATCTATTTGCCACGGTCATAAATTTATTTCAAAAATTATGGGAATTGAAACGTAGCAATAATTTGACCTCCTGGATCGAACAAAAGTGGTTTTGTCGAAAACAGAGGTCATTTGCAAAATGGCTATTTTTAATATTAAAAATATATATAGAAATTCTACAATGACTATTCTGAAATTTCAACTGGCCATAACTTTTAATTCCCGCTATGAAATTTTGATTTTTCGGATTCGTTGGAAAGATATTTTTAAATAGATTCTAATAATTTTGGTTTCACCAAAATCCGATTTATTCTGCATCCTGTACAATCAGTCAAAGTTTGGATTTGACTTTTCAAACTATCGTGCTATTTCTAATTCCTTTTATAATTAAATAAAATATATTCATATTAACTTCGACTAAAATAAATTTTTAGTCATTATTATTTAAAATAATTTATTTCAAATATTCAAAATCCCCTAAAATTTCTAAAATAAAAATTTTAAATTGGCCCCAAATTCCGGGTTGTTACAGTATTATTGGCCGCGGATGGTTAGTCAAGCGGTTTCGTACGTGAAGAGATGCGATAAATGTCAGAGGTACTCTAAGGTGCCATGGCTTCCTCAAGGCGACCTGACCACTATATCAAGCCCCTGGCCTTTTGATATATGGGGGATAGATTTAATTGGACCTTTATCACTTGCTAATGGCGGAGCTAAATATGCCATTGTAGCCATCAACTACTTCACTAAGTGGGTAGAGACGGAACCCCTTCCAACTATCACATCGAAAAAGATGTTAAAATTCATAATAAAAAATATCGTTACCCGCTTCAGAATCCCTCATAAGATAATATCGGACAACGGAACACAATTCGAGAGCGAAGAGTTCACCCAGTTCTGTGACAAAAATGGAATCATCAAAAGTTTCTCCTCAGTAGCTCATCTGAAGGCTAACGGAGCTGTGGAAGCTGCAAACAAGACCATCAAGACAATCTTTAAGAAACGCCTAAATCAGACTAAAGGAAATTAGGTGGAAGATTCGCCTCTAGTGCTATGGGCATATAGAACTTTTGCCAAAACAGCCACGGGAGACGCCCCATTTTCCCTGACATATGGATGTGAAGCTATGCTTCCGGTTGAGGTCGAAATTCCATCACATAGAAGGGTAGCATATGCATTTGACCCAAACCAGGAGTTAAGGAAGGAATCACTAGATTTGATACAAGGACTAAGGGATGAGGCTGCAATCAGAACCGCTGAATACCTAAGAAGGATCACAAAATATTACAATTCAAAGGTCAGAGCTAGAACCTTCGCTAAAGGCGAACTAGTGCTGTGAAGAGTAATGGCTAACACTAAGAACCTAGAGGATGGTCCTCTCGGTCCAAATTGGGTAGGACCCCTAATCATCCATCAAGAAATCATACCCGGTACATATAGACTATGTAGACCAAACGGTGATCTTGTTACGCGAACATTGAACTCGGAACATTTGAGACCATATTTCCCAACGATGAAAGAATAAAGGACAAGATATTCCTCCTAAAAAATCATCATACAACCAGGGGCATGGAAACCGTCCTAGTAGCTCGAGAGAGACCCAAAAAGGGGTCGAGATGATTAAAGGATTGAATCCCTCGTCATTGCCATATTGGCGAGGGCGAGGGCATCCCCCGGAGGGGGATGGTGTAACACACCACCTCCGTTAAGGTCACTCACAAAGGGAATGCCTTAACTTCGGTGGAGTGCTTTAGGTAAAAGACACAGATGAATTACAAGACATACAAATAAAGCAGCGGAAAATAAATAAAATTTTACTTCATTGACAAAACAACTTGTACAAAGAATGTTTTACACAGTATAACAAAGCACCTGTCTTGTTTAACAAAGTAAAGAGGCATTAACTGAAAGTAATATTCCCCAAATAAAGCGTGAGTCAGCCATAGCAATGGAAAAGAGAATCCAAGCATAACTTCGACTAAACATCAAGCTTGGAAGGAGATATGGTCCAAACTAAGCTGAGCTATTCCCTCCTTGACTACCGGGGGGAACGAAAGAAAAGAGGCGAAAACAAACTAGGTCAGACATAAGTCTGGTAAGCTCAGTGATTCTTAGCATTTAAACGAGGAAAAGGGTCATAACATAAATAAACTAAATATAAGACTAAACCATAGTAACAAGATAACAAGGGATAAGCATGAGATTTGATAAGGCAAGATAAACTGAATATACTGATAAAATGGATATACTGATAAACAGAATATACTGATAAACTGAATGCGCTTCTACTCCTTCTCTGCTTCGCGACTACCCTGTTCTACTGATTTCTATATCTCTTCACTACCTAACTAGTGTCCAAACTAGTAATCTATGTAAAATGATCATATGATAACGTGATCCCAATCCCTGAAATTGTGGTTGCCTTCAGTTGTACATCTATTATGGGGATACCATTTATTACTTAGATCTAATCTAGGGTTTTCTATCGAGCGCTTCCTAGATTCAACTAGGGTTTACGCTCCCCAGGGCCATTGAGGTTTATGCTACCTATTGAACGCTTCTCGGATTTAGGGTTTACGCGACCTAGGTCCAACTAGGGATTATGCTACCTATCGGACGATGCCCCCTAGACACACCACCCAGGGTGATATATGTTCCTAGACCTTCCCCACGTACATATCGTGAATCGTTATCGATGTCTGGTTGCATATGTCCTCTATATGTGCGGCCCAAGTCCCGTGGCAGGGCTACAAGAAACACGGAACTCGATCGGGAGCTTTAAGTTATATGCCGATGCAGATGCTAAGGTCTGTTTTTGCAGTGGCTATGGTCCAACTTGACCCCTCCCTCAACTAATGAATGAAAGGCACCCAAGAAAAATAAGAATGATAACTATACGCAGGCCCTCTATGCCCCCACAAACCTATTGGCCAACCTCTCCCATAATTAGATAGCAAGTATATGGTCTTTTGGAGTTCTCCGCCTTTCCGCTTTACGTATCTCGACTGACTCAAGATGGTAGGTAGACGACGAGTTGCTATCACAGGGCAAAAACTAGTCTCGCCGAATCACGCTGGTCCATCCCAGTCTTTAAGTTGTCTTATTATTGCAACCAAGGCATACCCTTGGCTCTTCTAACACAGACCTTAACCTCTGTGAGCCTAGGAGGATCTACTGCAGCATCACAGAGGGATACCAAGAGTACCCTCACGTCCCCTCGAAGCAGCGTGCTTTGTAACCCAGTTCGTTGGAGCCTTCTTCAAAGATGGACGTTCGCTCCTCCTCGTATTCCACTTGGTTTTCTTGACTAAGGTTTACTACTTAGTTTCCTGAATCGTTCGTTTTATTAACTAAGGTTTAAAACTTAGTCCGTTTAACTAAGGTTTACTACTTAGTTCTCTTCTCGTCCATCATGTTGTATTGGTTAAGTGTTTCCCATCAACTTAACCCCACTCATTTATCAGGTTATGTTGGTTAAGTGTCATCAATCCAGTCGAGTTAACTTAACCCACCCACTTTTCATGTTACATTGGTTAAGCGTTCCTTATTACTTAACCCTACCCATTCGTGTTCCATTGGTTAAGTGTTCCTTATTACTTAACCTCACCCATTCATGTTCCATTGGTTAAGTGTTCCTTATTACTTAACCCCACCCATTCATGTTCCATTGGTTAAGTGTTATTAACATAATCCTCCCATACTTAGCATGTGTCATTAGCATTAATAAATTTATTAATGCCCCAACCTCTCACATTAGATTGGTGTTGTTGTGGTTAATGGATATGCCGGGCGGTTCTGGGCAGTTTTACATCACAACTCAATCTAACCTCGGGTTTTCTTGGGCATGATACACTAACCTCTCGTATTAGATAGGTGTTGTTGTGGTTACTGGATGTGCCGGGCGGTTCCGGGCAGTTTTACACCACAACTCAATCTAACCTCGGGTTAGGCATTTTTCTCTTCTCTAGTTTACGTATTTACTATTCATGTAAATTTTCCATAAATCAATTTAGCCTAGATCATATTCATTTGTCATGCCAATTAACAAACTTATATTCTATGCCTAAAATTTGATTTACCTATCAATTAACCCAACTTGCAGTTTACACCAATTTAGATTTAATATTCCCCTTTTATAGTTCATGCCCAATCTAGATTAATATTCAAATTTACAGTTCATGTCAAAACTAGATTGGATATTCTAGTTTACCATTTATACCCTAAACTTGGTTTACATGCCAATTACATACTTTGCAGCCAATTAAAATTTATCATTTATGCCCAAGTCTAATATGCATGTAAATTATTCACTATTATAGCCAATTCAGATTTTGCCAACATATTTATTATGCCAAATTACTTAATTAAGCTACGCCCAATCCCCACATCAATCGTACGTATAACATGATTTCACAAGTTTTCTAAGTACTTATGAAATGGCACTAACAAAAGGAATAGGGGATAAGCACAAGAATTGATATAAAAGAATAGGCATGCAAAAATAATGGTTCCAACAGGTTCGATATACATAATAGTGAATAGGAATAAACTAGCCAAGTTACACACTAAATATGAGATCCAACATAATTAAGGGAATAGGCATAGGTGATTTGGTCCAACATAATGCCAGTTCAAAGTACAACATGATTTGTTAATTGTAACAATGGGAATAGGCATAAGCAACTAACTACAATAGTTATAGGCAATTAACCACAATAGTCATGGGCGACTAATCACAATAATTTCTTAATCAATGTCATAGGCAATAGTCTCATAGTCATAAATCATAGTCGTGGGCAACAGTCTCATAGTCACGAATCATAGTCATAGGCAATAGTTTCATAGGCAACAGTTTTATGGTCATAGTCTTAGGCAAAAGTCTCATAGTCATAGGCAATAGCTTCATAGGCAACAGTTTCATAGTCATAGTCGTGAATCAGATCCAAGGCATAGATAACTTTAGATCTGACATAAGCATGAATCAAAGATAATTAACTTGCAAATAGGTACAGTTCTATATTTTGATTTATTACATTCACAATTCCAATTACACGTTCAGATCTAAAGAATAACCGAACTTACAGTGATCGGTTTAGAAAGGATAATAAAATAGTGTTGCGGCGATTTGCTACGATTGGAGTGACATTGCTTGAAGCGGAATGCCTATGGTCCAACTTAAAGCTTTAACTTGATTTGAATCTCCAATTTGAAGAAGAACTATAACTTGTTTTAATGGAGAATAAGATTTAATTTAATGGTGGAGGCTAGAATAGAGAGAAACAACACGTAGACGCCTCAAAGAATTTTTGTGGAGAAACCTTAAGTCTAGGCATTCTTTTATAGGTGTAGAGAGTGTTTTAGAGCCATTAGATCGCCTTAGAAGCCATCCGGTCCGTCCAGAATAGGTTAAAATCGCTACAGTCCAGATCTGGCAAAACAGGCCTAGGTCGAACCCCAGGTCGACCCTCAGGTCGACCTATAGGGGGGAGGTCAACACTATGGTCGACCTGGGTACTGGGCAGGAAATTTCCCGCCCAGCCCGCTTCTGGGTTCTGTTTTGAACTTTGAATTCAGTTTCGAGCTGTTTTATATATTCTGAAACTTCTGAAGGCCATAACTTCGTCATACGGAGTCCGATTTACGCAAACTCGGACTCTATCTCAAGAAGAATTCCGAGACGAACCCAATGGAGTAACCCAATTTCCCTTAATTATTTTTCTAAAAATTAACTATACTTTAATTTGTGAAGCTTAATGTTACAGAATTACGGGGTGTTACATTCTCCCCCATATAAGGATTTCGTCCCCAAAATCTTCAAGTTGGAAAGAATGTGTCCTACCATCCAATCATCCATCTTCTCAACCATTCAATCACAGGCATTCATTTTCCTTAAAAAGATTTCTAATGCTTTCATTATCATATGCATAGTGTGTGTATATGTCCTTATTTAGTGCAAAATCAGGCGGTCTACTGATTCAGTTGACCTCCTTAATGCAAATCATGTCAGTACCATGCGTCCAATATTTATGCAATCCTAATGATACATATTATTTCTATATGAGTGCACAACTATTCACTCAAATGCAACGTCCACAGGATAACACATCAAGTTCAACAAATACATATATGCAAATGCAATATGAAAGTGACTGAGCTGATCTGGTGCCTAATGTGTGCATATGCATCCACGATCAACCACCAGCAACCACTTGCAATGATCAATCATAACATGTTTCAAACACATGTTTACATCCATTGGCTTCTACCTAAGGACCGAAGATATGACTTGGAGGATATACCTTAAAAGATAGAGACTAGTCATGCAAATAAACTCTACAGAAAAAGAGAGATCAAGGATATACCCTCAAAAGGGTATGATGCGTATCTAGTCTTCAGTCTTTTAAGTTGCATCTTCGTGAGCTTCTCTCCACTGTACCTTAACTTCACGGTTGTGAAGCTTCTTGACCTCCATTTCCACAATTCACTAGTAAAGATAGGACCTTGGTCACTCACTGTGCTAGAGGGTATCCAATGTAGTCGAACTACCCTTCCAAGATAAGCAGATATTAAGCATGATACCAAGTGTATATCCTAAGATGATTAGAGGTCTCTCCTTTACTTAGCTTATCCATCATTTTACAAATCTGAGGGTCTAAAGCTAATGGTTGCTATGTTCTTTTTACCTCTCTTAAGGTCAGTCTTCGCCAGCCCCAACCATTTATTTCTCACGCAAACCATCCTAGTCGAACCCAACATCCCTCAAGTACGAGCCCCAAAGGCCTAAACCAATATCAGACAAGCATCCAAGGGATACCTCCTCCGAATTTGGACGATCTATGTGAGATGATACTAGCAAAACAACCAAACAATTGATCACTTTACCGACTCTGGCTATCATTGCCAATCTTGCTCCAAAATTATCGTTGATCGCATAACTGGCTTTGTAGTGTCATCTAGATATATGCGGAAGTCCGTCTCGAGTTTTAAGGGGAAAACCCCTACCCTAATCAAAACATCTTGCATACTCATGGACTACTCCAACGGATCAAAAATCTTCGATAGATAAATAAAGTGATTCTAGGTAGCTAAGACAAACTGATCCCTTAGGATCGCACGAAATCTCGAGGGTATTCCCGAGGCAACTCGAAAGTTTAATGACCCTCGTTTCACAATTACTAGCTAACCAATCCATGCCTAGAATCAACCCATAGCCCATGAAACAAAAAACATAAGCATTAATATAGCTATTCTCAAATCCTCACAAGTCAAAGATAAATGAGCCAAACCAGCAATTGGATTTGAGATTATAATGGGGTCCTCTACTATACAATATCTAGGGTGCAGAAACTCAACTATGGAAGCAGATACATACGAACGTGAAGCGCTAGAATCAGAAGGAGGACTAACAGGATGATCAAAGGGGAAAACTCTATTAACATAAATCTTACTGCCTCTCTCTCAGGTATGCTGGCGGTGAGAGCATGCACTTGCCTTCCGGAAAATCCTGTCCTTTGTTCTTGCCCTTGCCCTTAATTATACGACCCGTTATACCAAAATAAAGATACTTCCTCTTGTTTTAGGTTTTCCTATTCTTTCCTCCCCTCCTTTGTGAACCAAGTCCATATCCATGGGTTCTTCATCCTTGTGTTGTGCTCCTTAGCCAAACTCCCTCATTCTCAACTTTGCCATCCTTGTGTAACTTGTTGACATGCCTCTCGAAAGCTGCCTCCATCGCACGGAGAATCCTAAAAAGCTTGAAAGAAAATTACGGCTACAGATGGAAGTTAGGCGCTTATTTTCCCTTTGACAAGTGTTGTAGTCTCATCAAGCCTACAGAACCATGCCGCGATGAGGTTACCTCCCAGAAATCTAGGAGCCCCGGAGACTCAAGAAAGAAGGAAATAAGGATTCAAGCAGAGGGTCAAAAGATAGTGCATATGGCTTTGGGGAATATGCCTTTAAAACAAAACTTTTCTTTTAAAAATGCTTCTTTTAAAACCGTTTGAAAATAAATTTTCAAATCTTTTAATCAGATACGGTAACCTTCAGCTCTGATACCACGTGTAACACCCCACCTCCGTTAAGGTCACTCACAAAGGGAATGCCTTAACTTCGGTGGAGTGCTTTAGGTAAAAGACACAGATGAATTATAAGACAGACAAATAAAGCAGCGGAAAATAAATAAAATTTTACTTCATTGATAAAATTGCTTGTACAAAGATTGTTTTACTCAGTATAACAAAGCACCTGTCTTGTTTAACAAAGTAAAGAAGCATAAACTGAAAGTAATATTCCCCAAATAAAGCGTGAGCCAGCCATAGCAATGGAAAAGAGAATCTAAGCAAAACTTTGACTAATCTTCAACCTTGGAAGGAGATATAGTCCAAACTAAGCTGAGCTATTCCCTCCTTGACTACCTGGGGGGGGGGGGGAAACGGAAGAAAATGGGGAAAAAAAACTAGGTCAAACATAAGTCTGGTAAGCTCAGTGATTCTTAGCATTTAAACGAGGAAAAGAGTCATGACAACTAAATATAAGACTAAACCTTAGTAATAAGATAACATGGGATAAGCATGAGATTTGATAAGGCAAGATAAACTGAATATACTGATAAACTGAATGCGCTTCTACTCCTCTGCTTCGCGACTACCCTGTTCTACTGACTCAAGATGGTCTTTTGGAGTTCTCCGCCTTCCCGCTTTACGTATCTCGACTGACTCAAGATGGTAGGTAGACGACGAGTTGCTATCACAGGGCACAAATTGGTCTCGCCGAATCACGCTGGTCCATCCCAGTCTTTAGGTTGCCTTATTATTGCAACCAAGGCATACCCTTGGCTCTTCTAACGCAGACCTTAACCTCTGTGAGCCCAGGAGGATCATCTGCATCCTCACAGAGGATACCAAGAGTACCCTCACGTCCCCTCAAAGCCGCATGCTTCGTAACCCAGTTCGTTGTTGCCTTCTTCATTATCAGGTGGATGTTCGCTCCTCCTAGTATTCTACTTGGTTTTCTTGACTAAGGTTTACTACTTAGTTTCCTGAATTGTTCGTTTTCTTAACTAAGGTTTACAACTTAGTCCTCTTAACTAATGCTTACTACTTAGTTCTCTTCTCGTCCATCATGTTGTATTGGTTAAGTGTTTCCCATCAACTTAACCCCACTCATTTATCAGGTTATGTTGGTTAAGTATTATCAATCTAGTCGAGTTAACTTAACCCATCCACTTGTCATGTTACATTGGTTAAGCGTTCCTTATAACTTAACCCTACCCATTCATGTTCCATTGGTTAAGTGTTCCTTATTACTTAACCTCACCCATTCATGTTCCATTGGTTAAGTGTTCCTTATTACTTAAACTCACCCATTCATGTTCCATTGGTTAAGTGTTATTAACCTAATCCTCCCATACTTAGCATGTGTCATTAGCATTAATAAATTCATTAATGCCCCAACCTCTCACATTAGATAGGTGTTGTTGTGGTTACTGGATATGCCGGGTGGTTCCGGGCAGTTTAACACTACAACTCAATCTAACCTCGGGTTTTCTTGGGCATGATACACTAACCTCTCACATTATATAGGTGTTGTTGTGGTTACTGGATGTGCCGGGCGGTTCCGGGCTGTTTTACACCACAACTCAATCTAACCTCGGGTTAGGCATTTTCCTCTTCTCTAATTTACATATTTACTATTCATGTAAATTTTCCATAAATCAATTAAGCCAAGATCATATTCATTTGTCATGCCAATTAACATACTTATATTCTATGCCTAAAACTTGATTTACCTATCAATTAACCCAACTTGCAGTTTACACCAATTTAGATTTAATATTCCCCTTTTATAGTTCATGCCCAATCTAGATTAATATTCAAATTTACAGTTCATGTCAAAACTAGATTGGATATTCTAGTTTACCGTTTATGTCCAAAACTTGGTTTACATGCCAATTACATACTTTTCGACCAATTAAAATTTATCATTTATGCCCAAGTCTAATATGCATGTAAATTATTCACTATTATAGCTAATTCAGATTATGCCAACATATTTATTATGCCAAATTACTTAATTAAGCTACGCCCAATCCCCGCATCAATCGTACGTATAACATGATTTCACAAGTTTTCTAAGTACTTATGAAATGGCACTAACAAAAGGAATAGGGGATAAGCACAAGAATTGATATAAAAAATAGGCATGCAAAAATAATGGCTCCAACAGGTTTTATGCACATAATAGTGAATAGGAATAAACTAGCCAAGTTACACACTAAATATGAGATCCAACATAATTAAGGGAATAGGCATAGGTGATTTGGTCCAACATAATGGCAGTTCAAAGTACAACATGATTGGTTAATTGTAATAATGGGAATAGGCATAAGCAACTAACTACAATAGTTATAGGCAATTAACCACAATAGTCATGGGCGACTAATCACAATAATTTCTTAATAAATATCATAGGCAATAGTCTCATAGTCATGAATCATAGTCGTGGGCAACAGTCTCATAGTCACGAATCATAGTCATAGGCAATAGTTTCAAAGGAAAAAAATTCATGGTCATAGTGTTGGCAAAAGTCTCATAGTCATAGTTATAGGCAATAACTTCATAGGCAACAGTTTCATAGTCATAGTCGTGAATCAGATCCAAAGGCATAGATAACTTTAGATTTGACATAAGCATGAATCAAAGATAATTAACTTGCAAATAGTTACAGTTCTATATTTTGATTTATTACATTCACGATTCCAATTACATGTTCAAATCTAAAGAATAACTGAACTTACGGTGATCGGTTTAGAAAGGATAATAAGATAATGTTGCGGCGATTTGCTACGATTCGAGTGACATTGCTTGAAGCGGAATGCCTACGGTCCAACTTGAAGCTTTAACTTGATTTGAATCTCCAATTTGAAGAACTATAACTTGTTTTAATGGAGAATAAGATTTATTTTAATGGTGGAGGCTAGAATAGAGAGAAACAACATGTATACGCCTTAAAGAATTTGTGTGGAGAAACCTTAGGTATAGGCATTCTTTTATAGGTGTAGAGATTGTTTTAGAGCCATTAGATCGCCCTAGAAGCCATCCGGTCCGTCCAGAATAGGTTAAAATCGCTGCAGTCCGGATCTGGCAAAACAGGCCCAGGTTGACCCCCAGGTCGACATATAGGGGGGGAGGTCGACACTAAGATCGACCCCCTGGTCAATCTGGGTACTGGGCGGGAAATTTCCCGCCCAGCCCGCTTCTAGGTTCTGTTTTGAATTTTGAATTCAGTTTCGAGCTGTTTTATATATTCTGAAACTTCTGAAGGCCATAAATTCATCATATGGAGTCCGATTTACGCAAACTCGGATCTATCTCAAGCAGAATTCCGAGACGAACGCAATGTGTAACCCATTTCCCTTGATTCTTCTTCTAAAAATTAACTATACTTTAATTTGTGAATCTTAATGTTACAGAATTACGCGGTGTTACAGATGGTGTGTTAATCTTTCTCCATGCCCAAATCAGAGGGGGTAGGGTTAAATCATCAAAAGCAAAAGCCATCGTTTCACACCAGAGATGGTCATGGCGATGCATCTAAAAATTAGCACGCCCAGCCTCTGCTTGCAGAAGAGTACGCCCTGCCTCTGCTAGAGCTAAGCACGTCCTACCTATGCTCATAGAAGAGCACATCCTACCTCTACTTGTGTTCCGCATTACCCGCAGAAGGGAATGCAAACCCCTATCATTCGCCGTCTTTAAGATCTTCAATTTAGATCGTCGTACAATCATTTGAAATGAGATTAAACTCGGTCTTTTCAAATGACTCTCGCATATATATAGTTTAAAATCATTTCATATCATTAATAGTATTTAATAACGATTAATCGCTATTTTTATTTCTATAAAAATAGCCAAATTTATTTAACGACGCTTCGGGTCGATGGGCGGCCCTGGCGCTGTTTTTGTCGAAATTTGATTTACACTTATCTCGAAATCTAACCGTTGGATTTTTAACAAAGTTTATATCGTTGGAAAGATCATCCCAAAGCAGTCCAAACGGTTCCAGTTTTGGGAAAATTCGACGGTTGGATCTTTCGATATAATCGTTTAAAGTTACGATTTCGAAACGCGAACTACCGCATGCTATTCGTTTAATTTTAATTTTATTTTATATATATAATTATATATAAATGTAAACCATTCGACGATTTCTCTAACGAATTTAATATGCCAAATAAAAGAATATATAAATGAAATTTTGACAATGCATATACGTTCTAATCTATGCGATGTAATTATAAATGCAAATTTAACAACGCATATAAATTCTAATATATGCGATGTAATTATAAATGCAAATTTAACAACGCACATAAATTCTAATATACGCAATGTAATTATAAATGCGAATTTAACAACGCATATAAATTCAAATATATGCGATGTAATTATAAATGCAAATTTAACAACGCATATAAATTATAATACATGCGATGTAATTATAAGTGCAAATTTAACAACGCATATAAATTCTAATACATGCGATGTAATTATAAATGCAAATTTAACAATGCATATAAATTATAATATATGCGATGTAATTATAAATATAAATTTCATCCATTTCATTAAAAACAAACTTTTAATGTAAACATGTTTTATTTTAAAAACATGAATGTTTGTCTAACTTTTGTTATAACATTAAAAGGTGAATTTTTAATGCAAATCATATTTTCTTTTTAAAACATAAATCTTTTTTCTACGTTCTTATCATTACATTAAAAAGTGAAATTTTAATGTATGACATGTTTTACAACTTAAAACATGTGTCTAGTTTTTCTAATATCACATTAAAAGTGAAATTTTAATGTATAACATGTTTTGCAATTTAAAACATGAATCTTTTCTCTAATTTTTAACATTACATTAAAATGTATGTTTATAATGAAATCATGTTTTGGTTAAAAACATGTACATTTTTCCCATTTTCAACATTACATTAAAAATGTATATTTTTAATGAAAATCATATTTTGATTTAAAACATGGACATTTTCCTTTTACATTAAAAATGTATATTATTTATGAAAATAATGCTTTAATTAAAAACATGTACATTTTTCCCATTTTTCAACCATTACATTCAAATGTATATTTTATACGAAATCATGTTTTTGTTCAAACTATGAACATTTTGCTAGTTTTTTAATGACATTAAAATATGGCTTTTAATGACTACATGTTTTTATTTCTAAACATGTATCACTATTTTTAACATTTCATTAAAAATGTATATATTTAATGATTTCATGCTTTGATTAAAAAGATGAACATTTTCTCCATTTTTAACATTTCATTAAAATGTGAACTTTTTAATGAATTCATGTTTTGATTAAAAACATGAACATTTTCTTTATTTTTAACATTACATTACACAGTAAACTTTTTAATGTATTCTTGTTTTGATTAAAAACATGAACATTTTCTTTATTTTTAACATTACATTAAAATGTAAACTTTTTAATGAATTCATGTTTTGATTAAAAACATGAACATTTTCTTTATTTTTAATATTACATTAAAATGCAAACTTTTTTAATGAATTCATGTTTTGATTAAAAACATGAACATTTTCTTTATTTTTAAAATTACATTAAAATGTAAACTTTTTAATGAATTCATGTTTTGATTATAAACATGAACATTTTCTTCATTTTTAACATTACATTAAAATGTAAACTTTTAATGTGATGTCCTTATTTTTTTCTAAAACATGAGCATTTTTATTTTTATAATAGTTCCATATAATGATTGAAATTTATATTTCATTTTTGTTGAATATTCCAATCCAAAAAAATGACCAAAATATGATATTTCCTTTTTGATTAAATTTTTTAACTCAATCAACTAACAAACAAAAGTGATATTTTGTTTTGATTGAAAATTCTAATTCAATCAAAAAATAATAAAAGTGATATTTTTATTTTGATTGAAAATTCTAATTCAATCAAAAATAACAAAAGTGATATTTTTATTTTGATTGAAAATTCTAGTTCCATCAAACAAATAAACAAAGGTGATATTTTTATTTGATTGAAAATTCTAATTCAGTCAAACGAATAAACAAGGGTGATATTTTTATTGGATTGAAAATTCTAATTCAATCCAACAAATAAACAAGGATGATATTTTTATTGGATTGAAAATTCTAATTCAATCCAATAACAAAGGTAATACCCCATTTCTGTTGAATATATTTGATTCAACCAAAATAATAACCAAAAAATGTTTGATTCATTTTTTATGACAATTATAATTCCAACCAAATATAATAAAGGTGATACCCTATTTTTGTTGAATATTTTGATTCAACAAAATAACAACAAAATGTTAGATTCATTTTTATGGCAATTTCAATTATAAAATAATATCACTCAAACGAACAGATCTACAATAGCACATCACATACAAATCAAATCATGTAGCATAGCATGTAGAAATATACAGCGAATCAGTGAGAATACAATTATGATTTATTCTAATTATTTTAAAATAAATAATAATAATAATCAAATACGATTTCTCACTGTCATTTGAATCTGAATAGTTCAGATCTGCAATTTTTTGGACAAAATTCAGTCAGCTCAAAATTGGATCTCGTCAGTCTAGAATCGTAGATCTCGTGTCTACGATCGCAACGCATCGAAAATCGTGCAGTTCTGAGTCAGTATGGATGAGTTATGATTTGTTTTAGGTTGATAACAATTTAAATAAATTAATTAAATAATATAATTTAAAATTAAACCTTCTTCTTCACTACTCAGACAAGGGCCGCGACTTTTCCTTTTTGTTCAAAATTAGGTTTGGGTTTAACTTCTGATTGATGCAGGGGGAGGCCGATTGGAGTACGTCATGTGGACGGGCACGGAAGGGCACACAGGGGGGTCCCACCCGTGTCAGGCGTGATGCACCCTAGGGGAGGCGGCGGCGGCGAAGTGAACGACGATGGTTCAGGGGATCGGTTCTCAGAGCTCGTGCCTTTTGGGGATGATCCAACCATACAAAATCGAAGAGCAAGAAAATCTCTTCGATAATGTCTAAAGGAGTAGGGTCTAATTTGTGCTGGATTGAGAGAATTAGAGGAGGGAAGATAGGAACTTTCGGGCCGTGGAATTCAAGGGGGCGACGGTTACTAAGATTAGGGTTTTGGGATAAAGACAAAAGCTTTTTATAATATTATATCGCTAATTTTTACAAAAAAATCCATAAATTCTAAACACCTCCAATTTCAGTCCAACAGGAGTTGTCATTACCTAATTACCTCTGTTCTGGAACTAATGGGCTAGGTCTCGCTAGCCCAAACGACTGTTTGTGGCCTGATTTCTTTAATTTAAAATTTAAATATTTTATTTATTTAATTCGATCACACATTTTATTTCACCGGTGCCACATACGGACTCTAAAAATTTCAGAAAAATTATTTTTGGCTTTTTTTTGATGATACGGTCCTAACAAAAGTAGTTTCATCGAATTTTGAGACCGTCTGAAAAATGGCAATTTTCAATTCGATTAAATTTGACTAAAATCGACAAAACACATTTTCTTTTGCCACGCTCACATATTAATTTGAAAATTTATGAAAATTGAAACATAGCAATAATTTGGCATTCCGAATCCAACAAAAGTGGTTTCGTCGAAAACGGAGATCGTTTGTGAAATGGCCTTTTATATGGGCTATAAATTATATTATAACGACTATTCTTAATATTCAACTAGCCATAACTTTTGATTCCCGCTATGAAATTTCGATTTTTCGGATTCATCGGAAAGATATTTTTAAATAGATTTAGATATTTTTGGTTTCACTAAAATCCGTTAAATTTTGAATCCTGTACATTCAGTCAAAGTTCAACTTTGACTTTTCAAACTACTGTACTATTTCTAATTCCTTTTGAAATTAAAATAAATATATTCATTTTAACTTCGATTAAAGTAAATTTTTAATCATTATTATTTTAAATTAATTATTTTAACTATTCAAAATTCACTGAAATAGCCAAAATAAAAATTTTAAATTGGTTTTGATTTTCCGGGTTGTTATAATCTCCCCCCACTTAGAAGCTTTTCGTCCCCTAAAAGGAAACAATAGTAAAGTAGGAAACAAAACTGAAAATGCAAGGTATTGTAAATGTACCTCAACACAAGAGTCTCGGAGATGTCCACTCTACACTTGGGATAAGCCTGTTTGATGTTATCCTCAGTCTCCCATGTACAGTCTCTAGGATCCCCGCTCCACTGCACTTTGACTAGGTGGATCCTCTTGTTCCTCAGAATTCGGGTTTCCTTGCCAACAATTTTCACTGGCTCCCTTCTTACTGCTATGCTCGGGGTAGTCTCCAAATCTTGTTGTGCTACTTCCTCCACAACTAAGTCTGGATCATGAACATGCTTCCGGAGTTGGGACACATGGAATGCATTGTGAACCCCTGGCAACAAGTCAGGCAACTGCACCCTATAAGTGAGAGTTCCAATCCTTTCAAGAATAAGGAATGGACCAATGAATCTCGGTGCTAACTTCCCAGTCTTCCCAAATCGAATTACACCTCTCAGTGGGGAAACCTTCAAATATACAAGATCACCAACAGAGAATTCTAAATCCCTTCTTCATGTGTCTTCATAGCTCTTCTGTCGGCTTTGAGCAGCTAGTAATCGCATCTTAATAAAATCAACTTTATCTGATGCTTCACGAATCATGTCGGGACCCAATACTAATCGATTGACGGGTTCCACCCAACATGCAGGAGATCTACATGGCCTGCCATATAATGCTACAAATGGCGACATCTGCAAGCTCGCTTGGTAACTGTTATTATAAGAGAATTCAACCAGTTGCAAATGATCTTCCCATGACCCACCAAAATCTAGAATGCATGCTTGCAACAAGTCTTCTAATATGCGGTTCACCCTCTCAGTTTGGCCATTTGTGTGAGGGTGATAAGCGACGCTCATATTCAACTTGGTCACAAGCTCTTCTTGGAAAGCTTTCCAGAACTTGCTAGCAAATATCAAATCGCGATCGCTAACGATGCTACTGGGAACCCCATGTAGTATGACAACTCTCTAAAATAAAGTTGTGCCAAACTTCGAGCTGTTTTATTAGATTTGACAGGGATGAAATGGGCAGTCTTTGTGAAGCGATCTACAATCACCCATATGCTGTCATTGCCTTTTCTAGTTCGGGGCAAGACATCAACGAAGTCCATAGAGATTTGGTCCCACTTCCAACGTGGAACATTTAGCGGTTGCAACAATCCTGCTAGCTTCTGTTGATCGCTTTTGACTTGCTGGCAGGTGGGACATCTAGCAACATATATAGAAATGTCTCTCTTCATAGATCTCCACCAAAAAGTGCGCTTGAGGTCATGATACATCTTGCACACCCCTGGATGAATAATGAGCTTAGATTTGTGACATTCATCCATTACTTCTTTTTTGAGCTCAGGGAGGTTCGGAACACAGATTCGGCCTGGTAGCCTCAGGACCCCTTTGTCGTCAATTTGGAAACTCATGGGTTCGCCTTCCCTAACTTTTTTAGTTGATCCTCTGAATAAATTCATCATTCTTCTGAAGAGCAGAGATCTTATCGATCAAGGAAGGTGTAATAATGAGAATGAAGAGGATAAGATTGGCGCTGGCCATATTCTTCCTGCTGAGTGCATCGGCTACAACATTGGCTTTTCCTAGAGTATATAAGATGTCCAGGTCATATGGTGCAAGGAATTCAACCCAACGTTGCTGCCTCAAGTTCAAATTTCTTTGGGTGAACAGATACTTTAAGGATTTGTGATCAGTATACAGCTCGAATTTCTCACCTAAGAGATAGTGCCTCTATATCTTTAAAGCAAATACTATGGCCATTAGCTCAAGATCATGAGTTGCGTAATTCTTCTCATGCGGTTTTAACTGACGGCTAACATATGCGACTACTTTGTCCCTTTGCATTAGCACCACACCAATACCTTAGATAGATAGAAGGATAACATGTTAAAATAAGTTTTGACATTAAAAATGTCACCACTAACATGTTTATTTAGACAAAAAGAATAACCTTCTTTAGAAGCGTCTGTCCAGACTTTAAGATCTTGATTGCCATCAATAATGGTCAACACAGGAGCAGTGATCAACCTCTGTTTCAGCTCTTGGAAAGCTGCCTCACATTCGGGTGTCCAAATGAACTTTGTATGCTTCTTAGTCAGCTTCGTCAATGGACAAGATAATTTCAAAAAATCCTTAACGAATTTCCTATAATAGCCAGCTAGTCCTAAGAAACTTCTGACTTCTGTGGGCGTGCTAGGCTGCTTCCAATCTTGGATGGCTGATATCTTTCCTGGATCTACTGAAATGCCTTCCTTTGATGCAACATGGCCTAGGAATTTCACCTCTTCTTGTCGAAATGTGCATTTGGAGAATTTGGCTTTCAACACATTTCTACGCAAAATCCCCAATACTTCTTTCAGATGCTTTACGTGTTCAGCAGTGGTTCTAGAAAAGGTCAGGATATCATCGATGAACACCAGCATGAATTTATTTAAAACATCTCGGAATACTCTATTCATCAGATAAATGAAGTATGCTGGAGAGTTTCATAAGCCGAAGGGCATCACTAGCCATTCGTAAAATAATTCGGGTCCTCTAAAAGCTGTCAAAGGCACACATTCTTCGGCAATGCGTAATTGGTGGAAACCTGTAGCTAGGTCCATCCTAGAGAATACTCATGCTCCATTCAAGCGGTCGAACAGATCATAAATGCGTGGCAGTGGTATTTATTTTTTAGTGTCTACTTATTTAGGTCATGGTAGTCCACACATTGCCTGAGGGTACCGTCTGACTTTGGGACAAACACCACTGCTGCACCCCAGCTTGAGAAGCTAGGTCTGATCAGACCCGTCCATAAAAGTTGCTTAGTTTGATTGCTCAGCTCCTCTTTTTCTTTCAGTGTCATTCTCCAAATAGGGTGCACCACGGGCCTTTCATTCGAAACTAAGTCAATTCTGAAGTCGATTTCTCTACGCGGAGGTAAGCTGTCAACTTCTTCGAACACATCCGCATAATCTCTGATGACAGGAATATCCTCAATAGAAGCAGGAGTGACTTCTAGAGAAGACCAAAATTCTTTCCTATCTGTGGCTAAGCCATGGCATGGTATAGTCATCGTATCTCCGAATTTGGTTTTGATTCTGACAACTCTTTCAGCACATAATAACTCAGCCTCATACTTCGTTAGCCAGTCCATTCCAAGTATGATATCATACTCGGGGAAATTCATGATGATCAAGTTAAAAGGGAATTGGAAGTAGGAATAAGAAACAGGCTCTCTACAATACTGATCGAGAATAAGTGAACCTCCTATCGGGCTATGGGCTCTAATTGATGCTTTAAGTTTTCTTGACTTCAATTTAAGCTTTTTAATCGTGTCGTCAGATATGAAACTTCTAGATGCACCAATGTCAAACAAAAGTGTAATAGGAATGTTCTTAATGTTAAGAGTACCTCCTAAAACATCAGGTTTACCTACTCCTTCAGAAGAAGTCGGTGCAGTCGCTCCATCATAGACATGTGCCATTTGAGAACTCTTCAGCAACGGGTAGTTTGGCTTGATGTGCCCCTTATGGTGACAATTATAGTACTCCCTCTTATCCTGAGAATTTTGGCTAGGTCCAGACTCATTTCTCTTTGGCCTCTTGGGAGCTCAGCATTCATAATCGAAGTGCCCCATCTTCTGACAGTTGAAGCATTTTACCTTTGATTTATCCCTTTTCTTTTTCCCTTAGGGCTTGGCGGTAGAAGAGCTACCCGCCTCTGGTCTTCTATCAGCTTGTTTTCTTTTGTTATTGTTCTAGTTCTTTTCACGCTCAAGCTGTGCATTCCTATCATTATCCTCATAACGGTTAGCCATCTCGATCATTTCATTGAAGGGGAGATTGATGTGAGCAGTGACCCTATTCAGGTACTTCTTAGAGAGGCCATTTATAAATCTCTTGTTCTTCTGCATTGGTTCCTGAACTAGGTCTGGAGCATAGCGGGAAAGTTCCTCGAACTTCCGCACATATTCTGAAATGGTCATCTCTCCCTGCTGCAGATTTGCAAATTAATCATGGAGCCTCTCAACTTCCTGCGGAGGGATATGCTTATCATTGAAAAGCTCTTTGAACCTGGCCCAAGACATGTTGGCCACATCATCTCCTATTTTGATGGTGTCCCACCAAATTTCAGCTTGGTTCTTCAATAGCCATGTAGCCAAGAAGCGCTCGCGTTGATCCTCCGATTCCAAACCTTCAAAGATTTTCTCTCAGTTCTTCAGCCACGCCTGCGCCTCAATCACATTTTCTTGGCCAGTAAAGGATACGCCTCCTAAGTTTCTGTACTTCTTGGACATTTTGTCCAAATCAAATGGCTGCGGGGGAGGAGGTGGTGTCACGGCCTCTGGAGAGGACTGTCTCTGAGCAACTGGGGTCTTATCTCTAGTGGGTCCTCTAGACCCACCTCTGCCTCGTGCTCTAGTACGTGCTCTGGTGCTCATTTCTTATTTAGTTCTGTACCATCAAGGAAGGATTCAGACTAAGAGAAATGATAAATTTAAAGGAAAGGTCAAAAGTAGAGACATACGATAAGATGATAATGATGTAATGACTGATTAATATGTGCTATTCTGCTGTGCTCATTCTAGGACATTACTAGTCCTATCTCTAATGAGCCACTCGTCTTAAAATAATACTGATTCTATTTAGATGAATAGTTCTAAAAATATTATACTCCGAAGCTAAGATTAACCTTTAACTCTGATACCAAGTGTGACGACCCCAAACTTCCGTGGTACGAAAGTAAGGATAATCATATGAGCATAACATAATTACAACAATAACAGATCTCAGATAATAACATATCATATAAATCATTGCAGCGGAAATGTAAATGTCATCACAACATAACATCACAGACATCAGAGTACGCAGTATAGGATACACTTAGAAAAATATGAGTCTAAATAAGGAAAGAAATAATGTATCAATCTCCACCAAAATACATCAATGCTCAAAAATGTATAAATGTCTCAAGAAGAAAATAAAAGATAAAAATAAAAGGGTTGTTCATCTTCTCCATAAGAAAGCTCCAGTCCAGGATGTGTCCATACCTAAAACCTGTCATTTGGCTGCCCGTGTGGAAAGTGGGGACCCGAGTTTGCAAAATGAAACAAAATACGAGTCAATCATTGGACTGGTGTGAGAAATCTTTCTTAACTACCAATTATGGTAAATCATAGGACCACGCCGCTAACGTGGAACGAGTTTACGCCATTGGATTGCCAGTGCATAAGTTTAATAAATTTTATTTAAAAACAACGCAATGCTTTTTAGAAAATGAAATCATTATAAGGCTCAAGTCCCATCACACAATGCAACGCAAACCGTAGGATAGAGTTTTACCTTATAATGATAAAAAATGCTTGATACGTGGAAAATAATGTTTAATATTATTATTAGTGTCTAATCAGTTTTAAAATACTTCAAAGTAAATGTTGCCATATATAGGTTTACAATGTCGCCATATATAGGTTTACAATCAAAACCGAAATGTCGTATTGGAGATTGGATTTCCATCATGAGTCAAGGCTAGGGACGATCTCCTAACCGATTCGAGACCCTCTAGCAATGTCTCAGGGTCCCTCTCATTGAACCCTTGGATACTGCAGGGCCGGTCCACAAATAACGTTAGTTGACTAATTATGCCTAAACACACGCTTCCCGGTCCTGTTGAACCTATAAAATGGTCACAATCGACCAATAAAACCGAGGCGCCTCATTCCATCAACCACATAAGTAAAAATGTCGGGTCTTGTAAAAACCCAAATACCACTTCTAGCTAGAAAGAAACATGTGCACTCTGTGCGTTCCCTTGTCCCCTTTTTGACTCTACCGGGGTGTGAGGCTCACGAGGTAACGTAATACACAAGGCTATGCCGAAATAGGCTATGCTTTGATCATCATCCGCAAGGCTCTGTTTTTCAACAAAAGCCTTGATCTATTGCATCTTGACATGCCACATTGACCATTCACGCCATGCGATCAATAACTACCAATATATAACCTTCGAGCTCATGCGTCTCAAAGAAGGGTGTTAAGCAAGAGAATAAATTCTCCGCCACCATAGATATATATTAAATATAAATCAATTTAATTACATGGAATGAAATTCAATGTCGGACACACATCCATTTACAAGTCCGTTCTGGGTCTGAACGAAACTGGAGTCACCTTATTCCTCGTCCCATATGTCCAATGCGGGAGAGAGGTGCTCGCATATCCGGACAATCAACAAGTATGTCCAGACAACTACCACTTTAACCCTTTACTGGTAGTTAATCAATGTCGGGCATTAGTAGTTATCCTTTCGATGTGAAGATTGTCGTTCTTCAATCGTCGTCTTTAAGATCTTCAATTTAGATCGTCGTATAATCATTTGAAATGAGATTTAACTTAGTCTTTTCAAATTATACTCGCATATATATATATATATAGTTTAAAATCATTTCATATTGTTAATAGCATTTAATAACGATTAATCATTATTTTTATTTATATAAAAATAGCCAAATTTATTTAACGACGCTTCGGGTCGATGGGCGGCCCTAGCACTGTTTTTATCGAAATTTGATTTACACTTATCTCGAAATCTAACCGTTGGATTTTAACAAAGTTTATATCTTTGGAAAGATCATCCCAAAGCGGTCCGAACGGTTCCAGTTTTGGGAAAATCCGACGGTTGGATCTTTCGATATAATCATTTAAAGTTACGATTTTGAAACGCGAACTACTGCGCGCTAATCGTTAAGTTTTAATTTATATTTATATGTATAATTATATATAAATGTAAACCATTCAACGATTTCTCTAACGAATTTAATATGCCAAATAAAAGAATATATAAATGAAAATTTGACAATGCATATACATTCTAATCTATGCGATGTAATTATAGATGCAAATTTAACAACGCATATAAATTCTAATATATGCGATGTAATTATAAATGCAAATTTAACAACGCATATAAATTCTAGTATATGTGATGTAATGATAAATGTAAATTTAACAACACATATAAATTCTAATATACGCGATGTAATTATAAATGCAAATTTAACAATGCATATAAATTCTAATATATGCGATGTAATTATAAATGCAAATTTAACAGCGCATATAAATTCTAATACATGTGATGTAATTATAAATGCAAATTTAACAACGCATATAAATTATAATATATGCGATATAATTATAAATGCAAATTTAACAATGCATATAAATTATAATATATGCGATGTAATTATAAATATCAATTTTATCCATTTCATTAAAAACAAAATTTTAATGTAAACATGTTTTATTTTAAAAACATGAATGTTTGTCCAACTTTTGTTATAACATTAAAAGGTGAATTTTTAATGCAAAACATATTTTCTTTTTAAAACATAAATCTTTTTTCTACATTCCTATCATTACATTAAAAAGTGAAATTTTAATGTATGACATGTTTTGCAACTTAAAACATGAATCTTGTCTAGTTTTTCTAATATCACATTAAAAGTGTAATTTTAATGTATAACATGTTTTGAAATTTAAAACATGAATCTTTTCTCATATTTTTTACATTACATTAAAATGTATGTTTATAATGAAATCATGTTTTGATTAAAAACATGTACATTTTTCCCATTTTCAACATTACATTAAAAATGTATATTTTTAGTGAAAATCATATTTTGATTTAAAACATGGACATTTTCCTTTTACATTAAAATTGTATATTTTTAATGAAAATCATGCTTTGATTAAAAACATGTAGATTTTTCCCATTTTTCAACCATTACATTCAAATGTATATTTTATGTGAAATCATGTTTTTGTTCAAACTATGAACAATTTACTAATTTTCTTAATGACATTAAAATATGGCTTTTAATGACTACATGTTTTTATTTCTAAATAGGTACATTTTCTCTATTTTTAACATTTCATTAAAAATGTATATTTTTAATGAATTCATGTTCTGATTAAAAACATGAACATTTTCTCTATTTTCAACATTTCATTAAAATGTGAACTTTTTAATGAATTCATGTTTTGATTAAAAACATGAACATTTTCTTTATTTTTAACATTACATTGTAAACTTTTTAATGAACTCATGTTTTGATTAAAAACATGAACATTTTCTTATTTTTAACATTACATTAAAATGTAAACTTTTTAATGAATACATGTTTTGATTAAAAACATGAACATTTTATTTATTTTTAACATTACATTAAAATGCAAACTTTGCAATGAATTCATGTTTTGATTAAAAACATGAACATTTTCTTTATTTTTAACATTACATTAAAATGTAAACTTTTTAATGAATTCATGTTTTGATTAAAAACATGAACATTTTCTTTATTTTTAACATTACATTAAAATTTAAACTTTTTAACGTGATGTCCTTATTTTTATCTAAAACATGAGCATTTCTATTTTTATAATAGTTCCATATAATGATAGAAATTTATATTTCATTTTTGTTGAATATTCCAAGCCAACAAAATGACCAAAATCTGATATTTCCTTTTTAATTGAATATTTTAACTCAATCAACTAACAAACAAAAGTGATATTTTATTTTGATTGAAAATTCTAATTCAATTAAACAATAACAAAAGTGATATTTTTATTTTGATTGAAAACTCTAATTCAATCAAAAATAACAAAAGTGATATTTTTATTTTTATTGAAAATTCTAGTTCCATCAAACAAATAAACAAAGGCGATATTTTTATTTGATTGAAAATTCTAATTCAATCAAGCAAATAAACAAGGGTGATATTTTTATTGGATTGAAAATTCTAATTCAATCCAACAAATAAAAAATGGTGATATTTTTATTGGATTGAAAATTCTATTCAATCCAATAACAAAGGTAATACTCTATTTTTGTTGAATATATTTGATTCAACCAAAATAACAACCAAAAATGTTTGATTCATTTTTATGGCAATTATAATTCCAACCAAATATAATAAAGGTGATATCCTATTTTTGTTGAATAATTTGATTCAACAAAATAACAACGAAATGTTAGATTCATTTTTATGGCAATTTCAATTATAAAATAATATCACTCAAATGAACAGATCTACATTAACACATCACATACAAATCAAATCACGTAGCATAGCATGTAGAAATATATAGCGAATCAATGAGAATACAATTATCATTTATTCTAATTATTTTAAAATAAATAATAATAAAAATAAAATAGGATTTCTCACTATTGTTTGAATCTGAATAGTTCAGATCTGCAATTATTCAGCCAAAATTCAATTAACCCAGAATTGGAATATCCCGTTAGCCTAGAACCGTAGATCTCGTGTCTACGATCGCAACGCATCGAAAATCTTGCAGTTCTGAGTCAGTATGGATGAGTTATAATTTGTTTCAGGTTGATAACAATTAAAATAAATTAATTAAATAATATTTAAATTAAACCTTCTTCTTCACTACTCAGACAAGGGCCGCGACTTTTACTTTTTGTTCAAAATTAGGTTTGGGTTTAACTTCTGATTGATGCAGGGGGAGGCCGATCGGAGTACGTCACGTGGACGGGCATAGAAGGGCATGCAGGGGCGTCCCACCCACGTCAGGCGCGATGCACCCTAGGGGAGGCAGCGACGAAGTGAACGACGGTGGTTCAGGGGCTCGGTTCTCTGAGCTCGTGCCTCTTGGGGATGATCCAACCATACAGAATCGAAGAGCAAGAAAATCTCTTTGATAATGTCTAAAGGAGTGAGGTCGAATTTGTGGTGGATTGAGAGAATTAGAGGAGGGAAGATAGGAACCTTCTGGCCATGGAATTCAAGGGGGCAGCGGCTACTAAGATTAGGGTTTTGGGATAAAGACAAAAGCTTTTTATAATATTATATTGTTAATTTTTACAAAAAAAATCCATAAATTCTAAACAACTCCAATTTCATTCCAACAAAAGTTATTCCTACCTAATTACCCCTGTTTCGGAACTAATGGGCTAGGTCCTATTAGCTCAAATGACTATTTGTTGCCTAATTTCTTTAATTTAAAATTTAAATCTTTTATTTATTTAATTCGATCACACATTTAAATTCACCGGGGCCACATACGGACTCTAAAAATTCCAGAAAAATTATTTCTGCCTTTGTTTTGACGATACGGTCCTAATAAAATTAATTTCGTCGAATTTCGAGACCATTTGAAAAACGACCATTTTCAAGTCGATTAAATTTGATTAAAATCGACAAAACGCATTTTCTTTTGCCACGCTCACATATTAATTCAAAAAATTATGAAAATTGAAACCTAGCAATAATTTGACATTCTGAATCCCACAAAAGTGGTTTCATTGAAAATGATGATCGTTTGTGAAATGGCCTTTTATTTGGGCTATAAATTATACTATAGCGACTATTCTTAATATTCAACTGGCCATAACCTTTGATTCCCGCTATGAAATTTTGATTTTTCGGATTCATTGGAAAGATATTTTTAAACAGATTTAGATATTTTTAGTTTCACTAAAATCCGTTTAATTTTGAGCCTTGTACATTCAGTCAAATTTCAACTTTGACTTTTCAAACTACCGTACTATTTCTAATTCCTTTTGAAATTAAAATAAATATATTCGTTCTAAATTTGATTAAAATAAATTTTTAATCGTTATTATTTAAAATAAATTATTTTAACTATTCAAAATTCACTGAAATAGCCAAATAAAATTTTTAAATTGGTTCTGATTTTCCGGGTTGTTACAGCTAGGATCATATCGTGGTAACTCCAGGCTATGACGATGTCAAATCCTACGAATACACGCCTTACATATTGTAATCCGGGCGTTGACAAGAAATGTCGTTAGTAACACCCATCGGGTGGAGAAGAATAGAAACATTTTGACAAGAAATATCCCGATTTTGCAGCGGAGAGCCACAACGTTAGACTAGGTTTATATACAAATGGCTTCGCACCGTTTTCTCAGTTTGGTTCTAAATATTCACCTTGGCCTATAATAATCACGCCTTACAATTTACCCCCATAGATGTGTACGAAAACACCATACATGTTTCTTACAGTTGTCATCCCTGGCCCTGATGATTCGACACAGGGTATTGATGTTTACTTACAACCGTTAATCGAAGAATTAAAAAAATTATGGTCTGAAGGAGTAGAAACATACGATGTTTCAAAAAAAAAAAGGATGTTCGCTTCTATGTTATGGACCATTAATGATTTTCCTGCATATGTAATCCTTTTAGATTGGAGTACGGCCGGTCGTTTCTCTTGTCCTTATTGTATGGAAGAAACACGAGCATTTTCGTTATCGTATGGAAAGAAAATCTCATGGTTTGATTGTCATCGTTGTTTTCTTCATATTAATCATACTTTTAGAAGAGACAAAAAAACTTCACGTCTAATAGACATGAGGCTCTACGACCACCAACGGTTTGGTCAAGCGAGGAAATATGTTATATTGTAAAAGATTATCCAAAGATACATGAAACCGAAAAACAAATTGATATTCAAGGTAAATCGATGATTCATAATTGGTGCAAACAGAGTATATTCTGAGAATGCCTTACTGGAAACATCTCTTAATCTGTCATAACATTGACATGATGCATAACGAATAAAACGTTTTTGATAATGTGTTTAATACAGTTCTAAATGTGAAGGGCAAGACTAAGGACGATCTGAAATCTAAACATGATATAAAAGAAATATGCAATCGTCTAAAACTTCATATGAAGCCTAATGATAGTAAAAACACAAAGCATGCTATGAACTAGACAACAACCAAGTTAAAGTATTGTTAAAACGGGTGGAAGAATTACGTTTTCCCATTGGAATTTCCTCTAATCTTCGTAGATGTGTCGACTATAAAAATGGAAGGCTGAGTGGAATGAAAAGCCATGGTTGTCATGTAATGATGGAAAATTTGTTACCAATTGCATTTAAAGAATTGTTACCTAAAAAAGTTTGGAATGTAATAACAGAACTTAGCTTATTTTACAAGAAGCTTTGTTCAACTACGTTAAAAGTTGACCGTCTATTTAAACTTGAAAAATAAATCCCAATACTGCTCTGCAAACTAGAGAAAATATTTCCTCCGGGTTTCTATAATGTAATAGAGCATTTACCTGTTCATCTTCCAAAGGAAGCACGTCTTCGAGGTCCCGTGCAATATGGATGGATGTATCCATTCGAAAGGTATGTTATTACACTAAGTATTCAAATGTTAATTTAATTGTAAATTGAACTTAATATTGAATCGAACTATGTTTTATTAGGTATTTAAATCATTTAAAAAAAAGTGAGACAAAAAGCTTGAGCTGAAGGATCTATTTGCAAATCATATATCGAAGAAGAAGCTTCTTTTTTTTCTCTCGTAATTTTAATGATCATGTGAACTTATCATTTGGAACCGTTCCGCATAATGATGAGAGGGTTGAACAAAAATCTTCTTTGGAATCAACATTATCTATTTTTAAACAACATGGCCGATATGCTGGAAAATGTGTGGAAATATGGCTAAAGGATAAAGATTTTCATGTAGCACACACATATGTTCTTCTTAATTGTCCTGAAGTTTCTCCTTTTTGTCAGGTAATCATTTTTTTAAGTTTTACTAAATTTAAGTTATACTGTTAATAATAATGTAACATATAATCTTTGTGTTTGCAGTATTTATGAATCACGAAATCCAAGCTGCGATTTAAGCGAAGATTTCAGTAGTTGGTTTAGGAACAACATTTTTGATCCCACAAATCATGTGCTCGACGATGGACTGAAACATTTAGCCTTTGGACCAAAAAAAAGTCAAAGCGTATCCAATATTTTTTGTTAATGGGTATAAATTCAACACCAAAGAATACGATGCTGAAAAATTAACAAACATACTGGTGTATTTGTTAAAGGCAGTGAAGTTCCTAATAATCATATAAATGATTTTTATGGCGAGTTAACTCAGATTTTGCTATTGACATTACAAGGCCTTAGAGGATGTTTATTTGTTTAGATGCAATTGGTTTAGTAATGTTCCAGATTCTGGTATTAACGTGCATCCAAAGTATAATCTTGTGAAATTAAACATATCTCACGTTATCAAAAGTATGACCCTTTTGTACTGGCCAAACAAACCCTACCAGCTTATTAGGTCCCTTATCTGTCTCTACAAAAGGGATAAAGCAGATTCGTCTGTGGTTTTTAAAACCAAGGCAATATTTTCGTTTGATGGACATAATATTCTTGATGAACAAGCCTATCAAGCAGATCCAGAGGAAAATTGTTGAAATAACAATTGCGGATGATCAAAATGATTTTGGACCTTTAAATGATGAGGCAAAGGTATTAGTCGATGCATTTGAGAGTGCAGACGAAAACGACTTAGAACATGAAACCGAGTCTGAATCAGAAAACAACGAAGACTGAGTAAAATTTAGTAATTTTCACAACTATTCACATTACATTTACCTATTTTTAATATTCTATTTTTAACAGTTAATTTTATCATAATTATTATGATTTGCATATGTAGCAATGTGGCAAGTATATTATATCTAGCTTTCGATGACGTGGCAGTGAGAATAGTGGCTTCGGTTACCTGACGGTATTGAATCCTTTTGCATACATACAATAAATTAATGTTAAAATATACAGTGTTATAATATTTTATATGCTGAAATAATATTTTTACTGTTCATTCTATTTGTAGACTAGACAACCTAAGAAGGCCCAATACAAAGAAGAAATTAAAGAGCTTAGAATCATGATTGAGCAGCTACATAAGCAGAGTCATCTTCAGACTATGCAATTGGAGCAGCTAAATCATAAGTTTGCGAAGTATGTGCACAATCATGATAGTCGTCCTTCGTCATCTGCTGATTTCGGAAGCGATGCTTGAGATATGTGTTTTTTATGACTTTGATGTGTTCATTCTATTTTTACTTTTGATATGTTTAGATGGTTTGTGGACATGTAACTTTGATGTATTCGGTTTATGAACATGTATGCGTTGGTTTTTGGATGCTTGGATGCTTTGTTTTGTTTATATTAATATTTCTTTGATTTATTTTGGTTGTTTATGTTGTTATTGGTATATATGTGTTGTATATATATGGAATGGATTGGAATTGGATTGGAACTGGATTGGAAATAGGGTGGCTGGAAGGTTCTATGCTTGCTGTTATTAAAAAAATAACCCAATTTTTCCAACGGTCATAAACGGTTTTCAATGACAATCTAGTCATTGTTTTGTAACGGTTTCCAATGGTGTATGACATTTAAAGCCGTTGGTAATGTCATTGGAAATATTCCGCTGGTTCCATTGGAAGTCGTGAATGCTATTCCAATGGCTATTTCAACGGCCTCCAACAACTGCCAACTACTATGAGCCGTTGGAATAGCCCTGTATTCTAGTAGTGCAACCGCCGACCAGATGCTTATTTGATCGATGGTAGACTGCTGACCAAGCATCCGACCCTAGCAAACAGTCCGGTGTCCTTAACAATGCATTATGTCCAACCAAAAGGAAAAACTAAATTTCTTGGCCTTTTACTTTTTAATTTTGAGGTATTTTGTTACCCAAAAACTAGAATGTTCACTACAAGAACGACTTTGGTTAGCTATGGCATATAGCCGTCGGCAGTCGTAACTAAAAGTCGTCGCTATGTAACCTAACGCTAACATAATAGCGACGCATAGTGTCAGCTCCGTAACCAAACTAGCTACGATTGGCCATGACAAATGTGGACATATGGCAAGTTGGGTTCCCTTTGGTGTTTGTCATTAGCCGTCCCCGACCGTTGTAATTCAACCGTAACTAACCGTCACTAATGGAAACAAACCTGGAACTATAGGCCGTAGCAAGCCATAGCTATATGAGATCAGAATGTTGCCACTAACCATCGCTAACTTGAAACTCTTTTGATGTTTTCCAACCACTACTATTCTTTCCGATCACACAAACTTATATCATTCATTATACAACTCATATACGATCAATTGCACAACACATTTTCATTTCGAATAATACAGTGTATAATATATACCCAAGTTCATAACACGACCAACATATATACAACAAACCAATATATATCTACAAGCCAACTCATATATGCCACAAATTAATGTATAAACCAAATATATCAACATCACACATTTCATAACAAACCATCATATCCACAACAACTCGTACATATAAAAATATATTCACATATCAATATTCTAGGAACACAAATTAATAGTTACAAAAGACTAAACAATCGAAAAAGACAAGTATCTACTCGTCTCCATCATCATCCTCATTCTCATAACTCCCATCGCACGACCCATCATCATCCCAGGCATCCTCTCATTCTAGGAAAATATGCATTGTTCCACTCATCGAGCATGGCAATCAGTCAGCTCTTCCTCCAATTCTGTTGCTCAGCCACCTACTGAAGGAGCGGGGCGATCTCCTCCTCCTACTGGGATCTCATGTAAGAGGCATGAGTCATCGCTGCCTGCGATTTATTATATTTGAAGTTTTAATTTATATTATTCTATGTTTCATCACGGTTGATATAATGATTTCAAACAACACAAATGTAACTTAATGTTACGTCCAATCATAAGTAACACATAATCGTACCATATAGGGCTATAAACATTAACAACTATAACTCACGATTCCTTCATATTATAAACCTCATCATTGCGCAAGAATGATAAACAACATGTTAAGTGCCATCATTCGCTCAACAACCTCAAATTATTACTTAGCTGATCATCCATGCTACCTTAAGCAACTTAAAATATATCCGAACTCACCACAAGTCAATCCCCAACAGGTATGTTTTGTTTATGAAAATTCATATCTTATTTTCTTAAAGTCCTTCTATTTCTTTTAAATAAATCGCTATAGTTCATAAACTACCACACCGAGAATTTTCTAAAAATTTGACTTTGACATAATCCAAATTCTAACATATGAAATCTTGATTTTTCTCTTTTATAAGAAAACTATAATCCAATGGATCCAGAAGATTCTTGTCTGAATGAATTCCAACTTATAGTGTATCATATACACTCGTTCAGATTTCAAATCGTAAAATTATGAATTACCGCTGCGTAACGAGCTCGTTTTAATTATACTCAATTTATATGTTCAACCTTCGTGAAATGAAATTGTAGACATCCATAATGATTGCTAGTTATTAACATGGTTGCTTTAAGGCTAATTATAAGAAGAAAAGAGCAAGGAAACTATCCAGTAGTCCTTATTCTCATTGATCTTACATTTGCTAGTTATTTTGAAATTTTTATATTGAGATTTGATAAAGGAAGAACTGTTTTAGATAAAGAAACTATAACCAAGTCTTATTCTCAACCTCCCTTTACCCAACCTCTTTATATTCATGATTACAATATGAACATCCATGATGCTTAGTGATTAGTTGAAATGACATCGTTTTTGTTTTATATTCAAGATATTATATTTGCAAGAAGCAATAGTGAAATGTGAGTTGTTTTGGTTATGTAACTGTGATGGATTTTAATCTGTACAACTAGTTAGTGCAACAGTTCTTCTTTTGACTTCATAATCAAGGTCACATTATAAATGATATTAAATATTATAGATGTGCACGTTTTTGAATTGTTAATACATATTTCTTAGTAAAAATATATACCGATAATGTGTTAGGTCAAATGTAAAATAATATTACTTGGTAAAAATATATAATTTGACAGTTTTTATTCAAATATCTAGGTGCACAAACTACTTAGAAAAATCCAAACTACTTATAATAAGTACGGATTTTACACTTCTAGGAAGTTCATGATTTTGCATAATTTTAGGATTAAATATTATTTATAACTTCATTAATAAAACACTTTACCTCTATGTTTTCGAAACCATATCACGTACTCGGGTAGGCGGATCAATGGTGGCATCCCAGATGCGATTGCACTCCTCTAGGGTTAGGTCACGACCTAAGGACTACATCATTCAAGCGACCTCTTCCATCTCTCCTGCGATTGCAAACAGTTAATTCACACATTAAATATTCAATTTCAAATGAACAACGTGAAATAAAAAATATTATGCATTTTTACCATTACATGCTCAGACTTAGCGCCCACCCAGGTATAAGAGATGTTACCCTCCTCATCGGTCTGCTCGACCGCGTGAATCTGGGTAAACACCTCAACGAGTGTAGGCTCCTGTTGTAGAGTCGACATCGGAAATGGTACAAATGAATAATGTTACCAATATGATTAAATTATTTTATAACTACTTATAAATGCAATTTATCATATGCATTAGTTCCCTCCGATGTTGCGAGAAGGACTTAGAGCCACCCCAGTGCAAAGTAGGACTTTTATTCCTGTTTGCCCTGTTTTGCTCTAAAACCTCCTATAAATTCAATTATACAATTAATTTAATTGATATACGAAACATAAAATAGAAATTAAAATCGATTTTAAATAACGTACCCTCACTGCGGGACTATCCAACAATCGAAGAAAACCTAACTAAACCTCCTAGCTCATCCATACAGCTTCGTTCCTGCGTTTTTGCTTTGTGTAAGGTTTATTATAGCTTTTTCTTGTCAGTAGTTAAAAAAGACATCTGTGTCTTCAGGCGGAACTCGAGCAGTAACCTACATACTAAAAAGAAAATTTATTACATATTTTATATAAATTTTGAAATGAAAACTAAAATTTTATTTACCAGAACCTCAAACGAGGATGATATTGCAGATGTGAGCAGGAATGTCATTACATTGAAGCCAACTACCTATTGGTCTGCTGATATAGGCCGATCTAGAAACCAATAAAATAAAATCTGCAGGCTGGATCTCAAATTCTCTACAAAAAATGCGATGTAGTCATTTACAAAAATTTAAATAGTAAATATTTACTAAATTCGATACTTACCCTGCACCCTTGCATATGAGTATGTGACAAATATAAATCCGATGCTATGCCTCTCGCACCTACAAAAGAAGAGTGGATGGGCTGTCTCCAAGAAGGCACATATATCAATTCGTATAATGATAACACATATCATTTGTTCGTTATTAGAAAACATATTATTGCACAACATAGTAAATATTTAGAATATCTGTACATGACAAATGATACAAATATTATCATTCTTCTTCGATTTCTGATTTAGTTTTGGCCTTGTTCTCTGTATTATTTTCTTTTGTACTCTTAAATGCTCTTATTTAAACATTTGGTTCATCATTCAAATATCCTAAATCAATATCATCAGTTATCATTATTTCAGCGTTTTGCTTAATATCCGTTTGATATGTTGCACCTTCTAGAATAGTAATTCCTTCGGACTTAAATAAAATCTTTGTTTTAATTACAACAGAACAATCTTCTTTATCTCTTTTTATGGACGGAAACAAAGCGAAATAAACCTGTAATGCTTGCTCGGCTAATACGAAAGAATCGTACTTACAGTAATGTGATGTGTGTTTTTATTTCTATAAGCTTATAATCTTTGTGCACGTTTACTCCAGTGCTAGTAACACTGCTGAGCTAGTTTGTACCACTCCGTAATTTTGTCAACATTGAAGAAGATAAATTAAATAACAATAAATTCAATAATCAAAATTAAGGGAAATGGACTCGCCATTGCGGCCGTCTCGAAATTTTGGTCAAGATAGACATTTGGTTTGCGTAAAACAGACATCTTATGAAGAAGTTATGAAGGTTTCAAGTTTGTATACACGTAGAAGAATTTTATATATATATGTAGGGTCCAGAAAATCAAAATTAAGTTCGAATTTCAAAAATTATGTTGGCGGCAAAATTCCCGCCCCAGGGGTGTCGATCCCTTAGCAGGGGTGTCGACCCCTTAAGGGGGGGTCGACCCCATAAAGTGGGGGTCGACCCCCCTAGGTCTGAGGTGGCAGTCAGTTTAGAGAGGGCTGGCAGCTATATGTAGAGGTCCCTTTTCTCTGTTTTCTTCATTGAAAATCCATGGGGGCCAAACTTTGCCAATGTCTGAACTGAATTGGATCTGTTATCTTCTACAACTATCAACTAAAGAAAATCAAACTTAGAGATTCAAGCATAGATCCAATCTCTATTATCTTCTACCTTATCTTTTAATCCAAACACTGTGAGTTAGTTAATTTTAGATTTAAATGAATTAAAAGTAATTTGTGACATGACTATGATTTGGATATATACATGCCTATGATTGAACCATATTGGATCTATCCTAATTTGTGAACCTATAATATTCCTGGATCCTAGAACTTATCATGCTAGATTTATTTTATAGATCTAATTCTTTGTGGTTAATTCATCATGTCTCATATTTGGATCTTACCCCTTTTTCTAAGTTTGTGGTTAAATTAGGATTATCATTACTTGGATAGTAAAACCTTTGTTTAGATCTAGATCATTAAGTTGTGATTAATTAAGATCCGTCATTATTGGGCATGTGAATTATTATTTTGATCTGTTCATCCTAATTATGTTAGATCTAGTTTTATCATTACCCTTTTCACTAGATCTGTTTTTATGTCCAACTTATTATTCTCATTACATGTCCATGCCAGTACGTATGTATATGTTCACCTTATCACCATGTTAGTATATTTATGCCAGTTATGTTATAACACTCACTCTTGTTATATTCTCATCACTTTTCCCTTTTCATTGTTTATGACTAGGCTATTATCTAGCCTAGGCATGCCGAAAATTATGCGAATGCGCTAGTTAGGGAACGGGGGAAAAAGATTAGTATTGGCATAATTTGAATAATGATGATTATATGAATTGGACATATAATTCAATAATTAGGTAAATGGGCATTAACACCTATAAAGGCATAGGTCTAAATAACTGATTAATAATGAATGCCTAGGGTCACAAATAGAAATTGTAATTGCACTTATGACACGACGTTAGGTTGCATTAGTGGTGGAAATCTGCCCGAACCCGACCGACATATCCAGCAACCACTAATGTTGAACCTAATGTGAGAGGTCTATGTGCACAAATATGAATGTGGTTAAGACACGAGGTTAGGCCCAACTTGTGGAAGAAGTCTGCCCGGACCCGACCGACATATCCAGCATCCACAAGTTATAGGTCTAATGTGGGAGGTCTAGCCCATTATAAACCATAAATGGACATGATAACGAATTGGACTACTTAACCTAATCTAATCCATAGGGATTATATGATTAAGAACTAAAGTTAGGACTAAGTAAAATTGGTTGGACAGTGGGTAGGCTAAGAAAATCTAAGGGGGTGGGTAATATTTACGTAAAGGCCCGCAAACTTAGCCCGATAAGGTTATGTAATTAAAGACACCTAGTGGTAAGCATAACCGGTAGAAAGATTTGGGGTTATATAATTAAAGACACCTATAGGGTAAATATAAACTGTGGAAAACCAAGTGGGGGATACAAGACAAAAGGGAGAGCTTGTATCATATTGTGTGGGACCCGTTTCACTCAGTAACCTGGTGTAGGTATTAAGTAGAGTACTCCGAGCTAGGTTGGAGAAGGGGCAAACTTACTAAACTGATTGTAAGAGATCTAAACATGGAGTTCGGTGTGGGCGGCGCAAACCGACCGGGCCATGTGCGTGCATGAGCCGAGAAGAAGGAGATAAGACGACCGTGACACCTGTAGATATGGGGCTGTGCATATCAGGGGAGGGTTGCCACTTTTGGACATGATACATCCTAAGGTGGGGCCGGCATAGAGTATCTACGCAGATTAGGGAGCCAATCGATTTGGGCAATAGTTAGGGTAGATTTGGACGTATGCCTAAGTCTACCACCTTGAAGTATAAGGGATCCTCTCATTATGGTTATACTAGTAATAGTGCAGAGTAATCATTAGAAGCATATACACACTACCTTGCTTACCTTGTCACACCTCCCCTTTGTGTATTTATCTTTCCCTTATCCACTTTATATGCCTGTCATGCTACTTTTATTTATTTACTTGCTAAAAGTAAATAGACTCGCAAGACTTTATGTCTGACCCTTTTTGTTTCCTCTTCTTTCTTTCGTCCCCCCCCCCCCCAGGTTCTTAGGGCGGGAATACTCAGGCTTAGTCCAGACTCAGTTATCATCTTGCTAGGAGTTGCTTTCGAAGTACGGTTCAAGTTCTTATCTCTACTATAGCTTAGCTCTTTTTCTTGGGGAATTATGTTATGCTTTTTATATTTATGTACTATGATGGTACAATACAGAAGTTATATTGTTGTAATGGTTTTTGTGAATTATGGTATTTTGGACTACGAAGTATGATTTATGTTTGAAATAAAAATTTGAATTTCTGCTGTTATCTTATTTATATTTGTCTTGTAATTATTCTGTGTCTGTTTACCTATAACGTTTCACGGAACTTAATGCATTCCCTTAGTGAGTGACACTAACGGACGTGGGGTGTCACACTTGGTATCAAAGCTGAAGGTTACCAGATTAGATAAAAGTTTTTGGAAACTATTTCAATTTTTTTTAAAAGAAAGCATTTTCAAAAAGAAAAGTCTGTTTTGAAAAGCATATTTCCCTAAAGCCATATGTAGTATCCTTCGGTCCTTTGTCTAAATCTTTTTCCTTTTCTTTTCAGCATGTTTAGGGAAACTAACATTCCTAATATCCTGGAGGGCATCACGATACCCGGATGGTTCCACAGGTATTTGGAGGCCACGATGCCTGCCGAAGGCCAAGGAAACATTCCTCCCCCAGCTGCAACATTCATTCCTCCTCCCCCCTTCCAAGAGCAGATACTTTCGCTAAGATCTGCAAAGACTTCCGTGCTATGGGAGGGAAGCCATTCCATGGGAACGAGACATTCGTAGAAGCGCGAAATTGGCTCAAGGAGACTGAGAACTTGTTCATAATCTTTGAAGTAGAGGATCAAAGGAAGATTCAGTTAGCTGCTTGGCTACTAAAGGATGAAGCTTCATTTTGGTGGGAGGTAACCCAAGCAGGCCGTCCAGTGGAAACTTGGGATGACTTTAGACAGAGGTTCAAAACGAAATTCCTTTCCCAAGCTGAGAAGAGCATGCAGATGGAAAGAATCTTGGCACTCAAACAAGGGAACTTGACGGTGAAAGAGTATGTGAAAAATTTAACCAACTGGAAAGATTTGGGCTGGAACTGGTAGACACTCCACATAAGAAGGCTTTGCGGTTTGTTAAAGGGAAAAACGAATTCCTTCATGGGTTAGCCATGTCCCACATTCCAATGGGAGCTACCTTTGAAAGACTGATTGATATGGCCTTGATGTATGAGGAAGTGAAAGGGGAAAAGAAGGAGGTTAAAGCTAAGGAAACAACGTAAAATAAGAAGATATGGCCCAAGAAAGGACAACAAAACAACAACAAAAGAAAGGAGGAAAGAATGACAAGGGTAAGGAGAAGAGGAAGTGTTACAGTTGTGGACATGAGGGTCATTTGGCAAAAGATTGCAAGAGAATGAAGAATTCTTGCTTCAACTGTAGGGAGGTCGGACACTTTGCTAGAGAGTGCCTGAGGAAATAGGGATAAGGTCAGAGGGCAGGAACTTCTTGAGGGAAGGTGCATGCTCTTGCGATTAGTGCTCCTGACAGAGATAGAAATATTTCTGTGGAAGGTTTAATTTCTCTTTCAAATCATCCTATTAGAACACTTTTTGATTCGAGCGCTTCACATTCGTTTATATCTGGTTCTGTGGTTAAATCTCTGCACTTAATTACTAGTATGGTAGTGGGTCCCGTAGTTATCTCAAACCCCATTGGTGGTTCGGCTCATTTATCTATGATTTGTAGCGGTTTGAGAATATCTTTGTTATGCGTTGAATTTGAATGTGACGCATATGTGCTCGGGTTCGTGGTCTACGGGTTGATTTTAGGGATTGATTGGCTGACCACGTATGGTGCCATTCTAGATTGTGAAGGAGGGTCATTAGACTTCTGACTTGCCATGGGAGGACCCTTGAGATTTCTTGCAACCTCCAAGGGTCTGTTATGCTTAGTTTCCTAGAGTCTCATTATGCATCCATTGATGACTTGCAATCTGTTCCGGTAGTCCGAGGTTATTTTGATATTTTTGAGGAGGCCGGGGCTTACCTCCGAGGCGCGAGATCGATTTTCGCATATTTCTGGTGGACAATGCAAAGCCAGTTGCATTACCAGTGCGCCATATGGCTCCGAGAGAAAGGAAGGAGTTGAGTAAGCAAGTAGGGGAGCTGCTTGAGAAAGGGTTTATCAAACGGAGCATATATGAGTGGGGTGCTCCAGTTGTATTTGCAATTAAGGCGGATGGATCGCTTCGTTTGTGCGTGGACTATAGAGAATAGAACAAACTCACAAAGAAGAATAGACGCCCACTTCCGAGGATAGACGACTTGTTTGACCAGTTAGTTGGTGCCTCGGTATTCTCTCAGGTGGACTTGGCCATGGGGTTTCATCACTTGAGGGAGGCTAAGGACAGTATAGACAAGACTGCTTTTAGGACTCCGGATGGTTTCTTTGAATGGCTAGTTATGCCCTTTGGGCTGACAAATGCATCCGCCTATTTTGTCGATCTAATGAGTAGGGTTTTTTGGAAATTCCTGAATAAATTTGTCGTAGTCTTTGTTGATGATATTTTGATCTTCTCCAAAAGTGAAGAAGGACATGCCCAGCATTTGAGAGAAGTTTTAAAAACTCTCTTTGACCATCAACTTAAGGCAAAGTTCACCAAGTGCCATTTTTGGAGAAAAGAGGTGAGATTCTTAGGGCATGTAGTTTCCAAAGAAGGGATAGCTATGGATCCTGCAAAGGTGATTGCAGTGCAAGATTGGCATATTCCTAAAATTGCAACCGAGGTGAGAAGCTTTCTTGGGTTGGCAGGCTATTATAGGAAGTTCATTAAGGACTTCGCAAAGATATCAGCCCCACTCACTGGGCTGATAAAGAAGAATTTGACGTTTTCATGGAATATAGATTGTGATGTTGCTTTCCAATGATTGAAGAGGGCTCTGACAACAACCCAGTCTTCACTTTGCCCAATGGGAACAAAGTGTTTACGGTTTACACTGATGCATGTGTTACAGGGCTTGGTGCGGTTCTGATGCAAGAAGGGAAAGCAGTGTGTTATGGCGGTAGACAGTTGAGAGTTCATGAGAAGAACTACCCCACCCATGATCTAGAGCTACTGCTATAGTATTCGCGCTAAATATATGGTCTCATTATTTACTTGGAGAGAGGTTTGAGTTATACACCGATCATAAATCTCTCAAGTACTTGTTCTCACAAAAAGGATCTTAATTTAAGGCAACAACTGTAGATGGAGTTCCAAGCTTCTTATGATTTTGAGATTACTTATACCCCTCGCAAGGGTAATGTGGTGGGTGACGCACTAAGTAGGCAGAAGATGGCCTTGAGTCCTCTATTTGTGGAAAGGAAGAGCTTGGAGTTCATATCAACCTTTGACTTTGGACCCTCCATCGAGATTTTGCCTGATTTGTTTGCATCATTAGAAATATGACCAACTCTTATGGATCAGAGAAGCTTCGCAACAAGGTGACCCACAAATTTTAAACATCATGGATAAGCTTAGAAAAGGGGAAACTTCTAGTCACCTCGGTAGATAAACCATAGATGAAAAGGGGTGGTTGCAACGAGCTGGAAGGCTATGTGTCCCTCAAACGAGAAGTTGGATAAAGGTAGTCCTAGAAGAAGCCCACCATCTAAGATGACCATTCATCCAGGCGGTGATAAGATGTACAAGGACACGAAGAGGATCTTCTTTTGGGTTGGGATGAAGAAAGATGTGGCCGAATTTGTTTCTCAATGTTTAGTTTGCCAGCAAGTTAAAGATGAGCAAAAGAAGCCCGGTGGTTTACTTCATCCTTTGGAGGTTCCACAGTGGAAGTGGGAGAGCGTATCCATGGACTTCATAGATAGTTTTCGTAGATCAAAGAAAGGCAACACCAGTATTTGGGTAGTAGTGGACAGGTTGACTAAGAGCGCTCAATTCATTCCAGTGAAGAGTAAACGGACGACATCATGGTTGGCAGCGATTTATGTTTGTGAGATAGTTTGTCTTCATGTAGTACCTTCCAACATCATAAGCGATGGTGACCCCATCTTTACCAGTGAATTTTGGAGGAGCTTGCAAGAAGCATTAGGAACATAGTTGTGTTTGAGCATCGCTTATCATCCTCAGACCGATGGGCAGACAGAGAGGGTGAAAATAATTCTTGAGGATCTTCTAAGGCTGTGTATCCTAGACTTCGGAGGGACATGGGAAGAGCACCTTCCCTTAGTAGAGTTTGCCTATAATAACAGTTATCAAGCCAGCATCGGTTGGCACCCTTCGAAGCATTGTACGGACGACCATGTAGATCACCAACTTGTTGGTGGGAATCTACAGAAAGATTATTACTTGGACCAGATATGGTTAGAGAAACATCCAAAAAGATTGACCTTATTCGACGGCGGATGAAGACGGCTCAAGATAGGCAGAAGTCCTATGCAGACAAGAGAAGGACTGACATCGAATTTGAAGTAGGAGACTTGGTTTTTATCAAAGTATCGCCTCTGAGGAATGTGGTTTGCTTTAGATCGGTAGGGAAGTTGGCACCTAGGTTTGTGGGACCCTTTACCATAACCGAGAGGATTGGCCAAATGGCCTATAGAGTAAAGCTTCCAGAAAATCTATCCGGTATTCATGATGTTTTTATGTTTTTCATCTGCGGAAGTGTTTTCATGACACCGTGGAAGTTGTTGAGCCGAGCATATTGGAAGAAGCGGAAGTAGAGCAGGAGGCGACAGTCAGACGAGTCCCTACCCGTATTCTTGGATCAGAAGTTAAGAAGCTACGCAATAAAGAAATCAAGTTGATAAAGGTTCAATGGGGAGATAACCCAGAGGATGCAACTTAGGAGACCGAAGACAAGATTCGTGCTTCGTACCCTTTTCTTTTCGAGGGTATGTTCTTAACTCCTTTTTCTAAAGTTTATATATACTTGTTTCTATCATTTGATTATATCTTATCGATCGAATCTTCGACCTTTAGGTAGGAAATCCCATGATGGTAAACATGTATTTGAAACATTATGTTTGATGGATGCAAGTGTTTGCTAGTGGTTACCCGTGGATGCATATACATACACATTAGGCACTAGATCGGCTCAATCACTCTCGTACTGCATATGGATGTGTGTGCATTTTTCTTTTCCTTTAATGGGTGAAAATAGATGTGTTAGCATATGGATGTTGCGTTTGGACGAATGAGTGTCCACACATATAGAACTTACATGTTATATAGGATTATTTGCATACATATTGGATTCATGGCACTAACTTACATTGCATTAAGGAGGTCGACTGAATATGTAGACCGCCCGATCTTTGCATTAGAATAGGGATATATGCACACACATTTGCATATGTTCATATAAGCATTAGGAATCAATAAGGACAATGGATGCCCGTGAATGATGGATGAGTAGATGGGTGATGGATGGTAGGATATACATTCTTCTCAACATAGAGATTTCGGGGATGAAATCCTTTAAGTAGGGGGAATATAACACCTCGTAATTTTGTCAACATTAAAGAAGATAAATTAAATAATAATTAATTCAATAATCAGAATTAAGAGAAACGGACCTCACCATTGCGTCCGTCTCGAAATTCTGGTCAAGATAGACATTTGGTTTGCGTAAAAAGGACATCATATGAAGAAGTTATGAAGGTTTGAAATTTGTATACACGTTGAATAAATATATATATGTAGGGTCCAGAAAATCAAAATTCAATTCGAATTTCAAAAATTACGTTGATGGCAAAATTCCCGCCACAGGGGTGTCGACCCCCTAAGGGGGAGTCGACCTCATATAGGTGGTCGACCCCCTAGTGCTGAGGTGGCAGTCGGTTTAAAGAGGGCTGGCAGCTATATATAGAGGTCCCTTTTCTATGTTTTCTTCATTAAGAATCCATGGGGGCCAGACTCTGCCAGTGTCTGAACTGAATTGGATCCGTTATCTTCTACAACTATCATCTAAAGCTAATCAAACTTAGAGATTCAAACATAGATCCAACCTCTGCTATCTTCTACCTTTTGTTTTAATCCAAACACTGTGAGTTAGTTATTTTTAGATTTAAATGAATTAAAAGTAATTTGTGACATGACTATGATTTGGATATATACATGCCTATGATTGAACCATATTGGATCTATCCTAATTTGTGAACCTATAATATTCCTGGATCCTAGAACTTATCATGCTAGATTTATTTTATAGATCTAATTCTTTGTGGTTAATTCATCATGTCTCATATTTGGATCTTACCCCTTTTTCTAAGTTTGTGGTTAAATTGGGATTATCATTACTTGGACAGTAAAACCTTTGTTTAGATCTAGATCATCAAGTTGTGATTAATTAAGATCTGTCATTATTGGTTTTGATCTGTTCATCCTAATTATGTTAGATCTAGTTTTATCATTACCCTTTTCACCAGATCTGTTTTTATGTCCAACTTATTATGCCCATTACATGTCCATGCCAGTACGTATGTATATGTTCACCTTATCACCAAGTTAGTATATTTATGCCAGTTATGTTATAACACTCACTCTTTTTATATTCTCATCACTTTTCCCTTTTCATTGTTTATGACTAGGCTATTATCTAGCCTAGGCATGCCGAAAATTATGCGAATGCGCTAGTTAGGGAACGGGGGAAAAAGATTAGTATTGGCATAATTTGAATAATGATGATTATATGAATTGGACATATAATTCAATAATTAGGTAAATGGGCATTAACACCTATAAAGGCATAGGTCTAAATAATTAATTAATAATGAATGCCTAGGGTTACAATTAGAAATTCTAATTGCACTTATGTCATGAGGTTAGGTTGCATTAGTGGTGGAAGTCTGCCCGGACCCGACCGGCATATCCAGCAACCACTAATGTTGAACCTAATGTGAGAGGTCTAAGTACATAAATATGAATCGGGATAAGACACGATGTTTGGCCTAACTTGTGGAAGAAGTCTGTCGGACCCGACCGACACATCCAGCATCCACAAGTTATAGGTCTAATGTGGGAGGTCTAGCTCATTATAAATCATAAATGGACATGATAACGAATTGGACTACTTAACCTAATCTAATCCATAGGGATTGTATGATTATGAACTAAAGTTAGGGTTAAGTAAAATTGGTTGGATAGTGGGTGGGCTAAGAAAATCTGAGGGGGTGGGTAATATTTACATATAGGCCCGCCAACTTTGCCCGATAAGGTTATGTAATTAAAGACACCTAGTGGTAAGCATAACCGGTAGAAAGATTTTGGGTTATATAATTATAGACACCTTTAGGGTAAATATAACCTGTGGAAAACCTAATGGGGGATACAAGACAAAGGGGATAGCTTGTATCATATTGTATGGGACCCGTTTCAGTCAGTAACCCGGTGTAGGTATCAAGTAGAGTACTCCGAGCTAGGTCGGAGAAGGGGCACGCTTACTAAGCTGATTGTTCCAAACGTGGAGTTTGGTGTGGACGGCGCAAACCGACCGGGCCATGTGCGTGCATGAGTCGGGCAGAAGGGGATAAGACGACCATGATACCTGTAGAAATGGGGATGTGCACATCAGGGGAGGGTTGCCACTTTAGGACGTGATACATCCTACGGTGGGGGCGGCACAGAGTATCTACGTGGATTAGGGAGTCGATCGATTAGGGTAGTAGTTAGGGTACATTTGGACGTATGCCTAAGTGTACCACCTTGAAGTATAAGGGATCATCTCATTCTGGTTATACTAGTAATAGTGTAGAGTATTCATTAGAAGCATATACACCCTATCTTGTTTACCTTGTCACACCTGCCTTTTGCGTAAATATCTATCCTTTATCCACTTTATATGCCTGCCATGCTACTTTGATTTATTTACTTGTTAAAAGTTACTAGACTCGCCATACTTTATATCTAACCCTTTTTGTTTCCTCTTATTTCTTCCGTTACACCCCCCCCCCCCAAGGTTCTCAGGGAGGGAATACTCAGGCTTAGTCCGGACTCAGTTATCATCTTTCTAGGAGCTGCTTTTGAAGTATGGCTCAAGCTCTTATCTCTAGTATGGCTTAGCTCTTTTTCTTGGGGAATTATGTTATGATTTTTATATTTATGTACGCTGATGGTACAAGACAGAAGTTATATTGTTATAATGGTTTTTGTGACTTATGGTATTTTGGACTACGAACTATGATTAATGTTTGAAATAAAATTTTGAATTTCCGCTACTATCTTATTTATATCTGTCTTGTAATTGTTCTGTGTCTATTTACCTATAATGCTTCATGGAACTTAATGCATTCCCTTAGTGAGTGACATTAACGGACGTGGGGTGTCACATAGTAACACTTGAACAAAACAACTTTTTGATCAGTAGGTTATACATAATATGTCAACTCTAAAACCTGTGTTAAGACGCCATAAAGATCTTTTATATGCTCTTCTGAATCGTCAATAACTTTGACAAATATGCTACTTTTTATATATTAGTCTTTCAGTACCTTGGTCTTTGGTGCTGAATTTAAATCCATTGACGAAGAATATTGTATAACCCTTAGCATTTCTTTTTGGTCCAAGAGCAAGGTGCTGCAAACATTCATTATCGACGCAGTTTATTAGATCGTAAATGTATTCCGAAAACCATTTAGAAAAAACTTAACTGAGTTCGCCAGATGGATTCTGTGGTTCATGAATACTGCAAGCATACATGAGTTTATTATTACCTAATGCCTGATGAAGATATAACTGATAAATATGAAATTGTGAATACCTATCATATGATGCAACTTCAGCACAACTTAGAGGAACATATGTGTATGCTACACAGCACTCTCTATCGTTTAATCATATTTCAATGCATTTTTCAGAAGATCGTCCATGTTGTCTAAAAATAGATAACATTGTGGGACAAAAATCTTTTCCTATGTCATTATGAGAAACATTTACAAATGATAAGTTCGAATGGTCACTGAAGTAATGAAAAAAAAGAACGAAGCTTCTTCTTCAAGATAAGATTTGCAAATCGAACCTTCAACTCGTACTTTTTTTCATACTTTTTCTTTAGATGATTCAAATACTTATTACAAAATTAACTCAGTTTGTATATACTGATGTAAGTCTGAATTTTTAAACTTACATAGATTTTACTAATAATTTATGTTACTTCTCAAAAAGGTACATCCCTCCATATTGCACATCATCTCAAAGTATTACTTCGAGTGGAAGATGAACAGGTAAATGCTCCATTACATTAAAAAATCATGAAGAAAATATTTTCTCTAGATTGCAAAGAAATATTGAAATTTCTACTTCAAGTTTACGTAGATGATTGATTTTTAACGTTGTCAAACAAAGTTGTTTATAAAATAGACTTAACTCTGTTATTACACTCCACACTTTTAGAGGCAATAGTTCTTTGAACACCACCAGTATTAAACATTTGATCATGATATTACAATCCAGACTTTTTATCCCACTCAACATATTGTTTTTAAAGTTAGCACATCTACGAAGACTATAAGAGATCCCATCAGGACATTTTAGACCTTCAACCTATTTTACACCAAGTTTAATCTTCTTGTTGTCTAGTTCATAGCAGGCTTTGGGCTTTTTATTACCATTGGGCTTTATATGAAGTTCGTCGACGTTTATAGATGCATTCTACTTCATGTCTTAAATACAGATCATCCTTTATTTTTCCCTTAACATTCAGAATAGTATTAAACACATTATCAAACATATTTTTCATTGTGTATCACGTCAATATTATGTAAAAATAGGAGATCTTTCCAATAAGGTAGCTCCTAGAATATACTTTGTTTGCACCAATTATTAATATTGGATTTGCCAAGAATTTCAGTTCGTACTTCACTTTCATGTATCTTGTGATACTCCTTTAGAATTTCATATGTTTCTTCACTTAACTAAATTTTTGGTGCTTGCATATTCTCTTCTCTGTTAGCTTTGAAGTTTTAAATCTCTTCAAAAGTTATGACTGAGATGTAGAAAACAACAATGACAATCAAATAAAAAAATCTTCCTTCTATACCATAAGGAAATGCTCGTGCTGCTTGTTTGCAATGAGGACAAGCTAGACAATTGGCCGTACTCCAACCTGAAAGCATCCCATATGTGGTGTTAAAACCAAAATTTGATTTCAACACCAAAGGTGATTTATGATCACTTCACCAAATGGTTAGATTAGAATATGGAGCCACGTAATCACAAAATAAAAAGCAAAAATTAAGAATAAGGATTTTTATAGTGGTTCGATCTAAAATAGATCTATGTCCACTTTTGAATCAATTCTCATTATGATATTTTTCTTTACAACATATATGAATTCTCTCTTTACATTCTTTTTCTCTTTTTCTTCTCTTTATGATCTAAATTGCACTTAAATTTGCTAAGGAATTGGTGAGATCTTTTGCTCTGAGATGGTGGATGGATGAATCTTCAATCACTTTGGCAATTGAATGATCTTCATGAATTCCATGGTGATTTAGCATTAGATCTATGCTTTAGAGAGGATTAGCAGAGATTAGAAATCACTTGAAATACGTTAGAGAGATTTCTAATGTCGCTTGAATGAGATTTGATCCATATGATGTTGGAGAGAAGTTGTTTGATCCTTGGAAGCCATTAATAAAGTTGGAGGAGAGCTTCAAATTTAGCGGCACCTCGTGGTAGGAATGAAATTCTCCCTTTTAAGTGTAGATTATGGGGGGTATTTATAGGTGCGGTTGAAACTGAGTGGCAGTGTTGTAAATAAATGTGTGCTGAGCCAAAACGTGTACAGCTATACACAGCTCTGATTCACGGTCTAAAACATACATGAACGATCGAAAGAGTGGTGCAGGAACAATCTCAAAAGTATTTGCGGCCTAAAAATATGCGGACTAAAACTTGTGGCCTAAAGCATTTGCATCGGAATGAACTAATACAGGACAACCTGTCCTTCACACTTTATAGCTGTTCATCACGTCATTCACTATGAAAAAGAAACACCAGCGGCCTGTATACGCTTTCAACGACCCATAGCAACTTTACGGCCCAAACATGTTTAATGACCCATGAAGATAAACGAGTAGACATGCGCCATTTGCATACTATACAAAATTATGAACAACCACGTGGCTTGCCTTTGATGATCCACGTATCCATGTACACAAATGAAGGAGAGATCTATGTATAAAGAAATAGAGTGACCCAGGCTATTATGAACGAATCAGTTAAGCTTACTACAGGAAAATAGTCCATGCTAAGTCACATTGCTTTAAACTGACGTGTCCACATGCCTTTGTTAGTAATTTATACCATCAGCTCTGGCCATGCTCTCTTTAGGTTAAAGCTTGTGCCACATCTACACATTGCTATGCCTACCATCATAATATATAACAAACCGATGCTTTATAAATATAGTCCGAAGAGTGTATACGACCTTGACGTTGATGAATTACTGATAGCCTGACAGCTCAACCTAAGGAACGACCTAAGTTAGGTCGTGTTAACGACCTAAGATAGACCGTGCGAACGACCCAACATAAATCATGTTAACGACCTAATCTGGGTCGTAGGTCATTATAAACGACCTAACTACTACTTATTTGAGCGAACTGGTAATGTATACTCATGTGAGTAATGACCATTTTAATTCCAACAACGCCACTGCTTTGTAGCAGTACGATCTACATTGTGAGAGGCTAACAGTCCATGAATATTTATATTTCTGATCCGTATATGTTGAACTTCCAACCCATGCATTATTTGTTTGTGTGCCACGTCATGGTTCCAGAAGCTAACATATATTCATAAATAATGGAAATGACCTGATTGCTTTACAAGGAGCCGACCCAACAATGAATATAGCTGGCGATCCGTATTATAACATATATATGACGGTCTTTAAGAGTCACGTGGCACTTCTTAAACACTAATATGAGTATAGTCAACCCATATTTACACAGCTACAATTTTATGGACTATTTTGCAATGTACTCAATATGAACCAACCCATGCTAGAATACTAAAGAATGACCATGCTCACATATGCATGATATTCATGAGCCGAAATATCCATATATATATATATGGACATGAACATGAGCTGATGTATCTATGTATACACACATGTCTGATTCAATATGCGACTTTTGCACCGTGTTGTAACAATGGGGTTAACATGTGGGAAAATTATTAATAGTCCATAACCTGTGCAGTTAAAGCACTTAGCGGTTCTATAGCGGAGGAGGTGTAACAAGCTGTAGCGAAGATAAAGCGGGGAAATAGTGGGAATATAGCAGATGTGTAAAAAGGTTTATTAAATGTAAAATTAGATATCTAAAATTAATTTTCCTTCTCACATCATTTTTGTAGAAGAAAAATATATTAATTAATGTTATATAACAAAATCAAAGAATAACATGTTTTTGTACATTAGAATTGAAGATTATTATAGATTTTTACCTTATATAGCGCACTCTTGCCTTAAATTAGACCTTTACGCTAACATTTTTTAGTTCGTTTCGAAACATAATAGGTCAAATTATCATCTGCATTTTAATATTGCTAAAGCGGGTGCAAAATAGCCTTGATTTAGCGGGTGCAGCAAAAACAGCGGGGCTAAAATCAGATCTACTGTTCATCAGCGCTAAATAGAAATAGCGTAGTGGTTGGTGATATACACGTAAATGTGTATATTTTATCTGCGTATTTATCTTGTTTTATCTTTCAAATAATTAATATTGTGTATTTTTAGTTGTATTTCCAGCTTATTTATGATGAATGGATTAAAGCACTTAATTGTTGAAAAGCTTGACGAATCGGTATAAGAAGAGTGTTGATTTTGAGAGCTAGATTAAAGTTTGAAGAAATATTGTTGTTCAACCATCTTCTTTCGCATATTTTAAGGATTTAATGCCTTTTCATAATGATAGCTGGTCACAGAGGATTATGGAGTTCCTATTCGTGCTCAAAACAATTGGAATTGATGCCATTTGATGCCCGCAAGCTATTACAATTGCAAATCCATTCATACGCGTTCACATTGGCTCATTTACAAGGCATCTCACTCATGCTGTGTCCACATTGGCTCATTTGAAAGGCCTTCCATTCACATGCGTTCACACTTAGCTACTTGGTTTATGTGTTGTTTTGAAAAAGGGATTTTGTCCCACATTGTGTAATTTTGCCTTGGCCAATACAACTATAAATACCTTGTATCTTATTCATGTGAACACACACTTAGTTTTATTCTGTAATTCTCTTCTTGGAATAAAACTCTTCTTCTCCCTTTCTCTCAGTTGTTATTTTATTTTATTTATGTTCATGTTATTTATTTTCTGTTTCTCTTCTTCTTTAGCTATGTCTAGCTAATCCCCTTTGATTAGGGGGTGATGACGCTAATAGATATGATTCAACATGAATCACATGGCCAATAGATGAGGACTTTATACATGTAGATCTGGATCTGAATCAAGGGTTAGATCTAAACCTTCATATTCTATGTCGTTTAAGAGCTATGCTCCTTCACAGGGTATATTCGTGTTCGATCTAACAATAATCATATTTATATCTAATTTTAGGGTTTTAGAAATTAATTAGTGAATCTATCCTGATAGTCTATGGTTGTTTAAGAGCTCAGCTTCTGCATAGGCAATGCTTGTCGTTATTTACTTATTTGTTTCTAAGAACCTAATTATCGTTGATTCATGTGTGTGACAGAAACATGAATTAGATCTATATTTATTTGTTGGCTATTGATGAGTGTGAATCCAATCTATGTCATTATCCCCTAATTGCTTTCTCTTATTATATAAATCTCTTTTTTTATTTAATTGCTGTTATTTTCTGTGTTTTCAATCAATCAAAATCCTGGAATAACTTGATTGGATTTATTAATTAAAATATTTTCTGGTCCCGGGGTTCGACACCCTCTACAGCAATCCTTTTTGTTTAGGAAAGCCGAACGGATCTTACAGTTGTTTACAATTGTTTGATTTGTTCGCAAACAAATTTTGGCGCCATTGCCGGGGACCAAAATAATTTTTATTAGTAGACCCTTTAGGTTATATTTTTATTTTTGTTTTTATTTTATTTTCTGTTTATTTTTTCCTTTTTAAAAAAAAACAAATTTGGTTGTTCTTTCAATTTCTTGCCAATTGTTCTGTCAAATTCTTGCACTGTCCAATTTCTTTCCTTTTATTTTCTTTCCTTCTATTTTCTTTCTAATCTATTACATCCTTTCTTCTTTTCCAAGACTTAAAAAAAACCTATATTTCTTTCTTTTCTAAAGAAATTTTTATTGCCTTTTCACCTCCACTAAATACATCATTTCATCACAATCCTCATCCCAATTTCAACGACACTTCTTCCCCTACCAAAAACTCATCACCATCATCGTGCCTACGTTCAAAACAAAACACAGTCGTATGTGAAGTCCCAATTTACCTTCCATCTAAATCCCATGTTTACATCACCAAACAATAGCTCCCGAACCCCTCGCCTATAACACATCATCACTAGCCATGAACACCTCCACCTGTGAACAAGCCCTCATCTTCACTCTTTCACACCAAAAAAGTAAACCACTATCATCTTCCATTGCTGCCCCTCTCTCTGAAATCCGCCCTCCTAATCATGCAAGCAAATCACCACCCCACCATATCATCCCCTCCACCTTCATCTACAAGCACAAAACCCAACTGACCCAATCCGACAACCATATACACAATCTTCATACCCTCTGAACTAACACCTGCCTGAACTGCTCACTAATACCCCCCGACCAGAGTACAGCCCTACATAACTCCAGTGTCCTCTTCAACCATTCACTAACCATCATCTACTAACCAATTCACATCTACTGTCAACAACTTCACAGTCACTTAAACCGTCAACACTCCCTGTCACCCCTCAAAGCCTGCTTCTGCCTCGCAACCACCTCTCAAAAACGAACGGTTTCAGCCGAACTCCCTTGCCAGCAGCTTCAATTCGCTTGCAAAGCCACAGAGAACAACCAAGTCTGAACTCAATCCCTCCCGAAATTCGTGATCCACAAAACCACTTTAGCAAATCCCTGCTTCACCACAAATCGTGAACAATCCACTTTCATACAAAAAAGAAGTCTCAGACCTGCTTCAATCAATTTGATCGCTTCAACCCCTAAAGCAAATCAAATTCGAACCCTTCAACTTCAATACAAGATTGCTGAAGACAAACCCAGAAACCATCGCAATTCACGTACTCCAACCCTCGCCCACTAATCCCACATCGCGAAACCCAATACCCGAACTCAAAGCAACTCACTGCCATCACAACTCGAATTTGAATCCCTATCCATAAAAATCTGAATTTCAATTTCGAAATCCCAAGGCCCAAATGGAATTGGATTAGATCAGCTATTTAAAACCCGGAATTCGGGGTTTGATTTGTCTCGTGTATCCGAATGGTTGGTTTTCTTTTGAGGAATTGATTTGTGAGGAAACAATCTGAAGCTTGGCATGTTTTTAAATGAGGGTATGGCCTATGATTTTGGTGAACGCATGGCTCTATTTGAGTGCAGCCCCTGGTTGTGTTAATTTTAGTAGTTAGGTTAGTTCAGTCTTTGTTTTTTCTTTTGATTTTATTCTAATTTTTTTTATTTGGTTTCTTTTCTCTCTAAAAAAAGGGGCCGTCTGTGGGTTACTATTTTCCTTGCGAGTTTGTGTGTGTTTTTAAGTGTGTCTAGGTTATTTTGTGGAATATCATTTGTTTAGTTTTTTTCCCCTTAGTCTAGTTTTTGTTTTAAAATTCAAACTTAGTCCTTTTCTTTGTTTTTTTATTTTCTTTTTGCTTTACAAAACAAAAAAAATAAGGGGTACAAAAGGGAGATTTTTTTCGAAAACAGGTATAGTGGATTTTGAAGAAGGTCTTAAAAAAAATTCGGGCTCCTAGCCCGAACCCGTGCCGCAGCGCAGTCAAACAATTAATAGAAAGCGAAACAACAATAAATCTGCGAACGATTCAGACAGGTTGGAGCGGTTGCACACCAAGTGGGGTGTGAACACGCTAGCGCGAATCAATTGCACTGGACGGACTGCCGATCTAGGTGAGATTTTTTCTAAACTCTACAGGGATTGCTGCTGCAAATAAAAATATATATATATATATATATACACATTGCTTGTAAAAATCTTCTGCAGGGGCAGCGGCTTGCTTGTAAAACTTTTAATTTCTGTGATTATTATTTCTGCATCTGTATTCATTCTGTTAACGGCAACACCCAATTCACATAAGGTGAGGGATTTCATCACCCTTTCGTTAGCCCGCAAACTGCAGTTCATCGTAGAATCTGACTAATAATAACTGTTAGACGTTGGACTTAAGGGAGTCGCGGGCTCATCTAGGGCTTAGTTGTATTTTGATAGTTGATTCATTTGGAACAAATTATTTCTTGGTATATAGACTACGGCAAAGAAATAACTGTTTATAAATATTACGGTGATTCGTAAATATTATATCGGTTGTTACTTTGAAGGTACTTAAACCTTCGGCTGCATTGCTAGGGTGATTCCTGGTGCACCGATAACTCTTGTCCGTTAATTGGCTGAGAAATCTTTTGATCTAAGTAATCAAACGTGTCACTATATAATTTTGGGTTAGGAGCCATTAAAGACAGAAAATTTCTTTGTAGCTAATTTTGTGTGTGATTGTTTTGTGTATAAAAAAAATTCAAAACTCCTTAAAAACAAATAAAAATTTGAAAAACAAATAAAAATAATTAACATTTTTTTTAAACTTCGCTAGTCTGTAGGTCGTACTTTTCCAAAAAACACTCCCATTTTCAAAACCTTTTTCCTTCTCACCTCTTTCTGAACTTCTCCATTATCTAAATTTCTTTGACGAACTCTCTTCTTCTTCTTTCTAGTGCATGCAAACTTGGACCCGTGACCAAGAATCTCATGGTTTAGTTGGAATCAAACCACCTTCTCTTTCCTCAAAACCCAATTTACTCGACCAACCTTTAGAAATGGCAAACGAGCCTGCACCTCGCACCCTGATTGACAGAATTCTTCCCGATAGAGTTTCTGTCCCTTCTTGCATTCGGTTACCCAATCCTGTGGGTAAACACTTTGAAATCCGATCGAGTCAGATAAACATCCTTCCCAAATTCGGAAATTTTTCTCATGATGAACCATATAGTTTCTTAACGAAATTTGAATTTGCTTGTGCAACCTTTAAATTACAACAGTTATGTGAGGATGGTATTAAACTTCGTTTGATTCCATTTGCACTAACTGACTCTGCAGAAAAATGGTTTCGCAGCTTGCCCCCAAATTCGATTAAAAAATGGGATGAATTTACAGCAGTTTTCCTAAAAAAGTTCTACCCCCCAGAAAAAACAGCTAGAGTCAGAAACGAAATCACCAATTTCCACCAAAAAGGGGGTGAATCTTTTTGGCAATACTTCGAAAGATTCAAAGAACTGTTGTTAAGTTGTCCCCATCATGGTTATGAAACATGGTCGTTATGTCAAACTGTATATGATGGACTCGATAATAGTTCTAGGCAAATGTTAGAATCCATGTGTCAGGGAAATTTTCTAAAACAGACTGATGTAAAAGCTTGGGAATTTCTGGATGAGTTAGCAGAAAAATCGAAACAATGGGAACGAACGAATAAAAAATCTCTCTATTCGCGATCTAGTAGTAATTCTATTAAATCCTCTTCTTCGTCTTCTTCTTCTAATACTCTTGTTGATTCTATACTGAACGTTGTTAGAACAAACACTCAGTCTAATAACATTTCCCAAGCCATGTGTCACATATGTCTTAACTCTGATCATACGGCTGATGACTATCCTCAGTCCCTTGAGCAAGTGAATGCTTTCAACAAACCCAATAACCACCCAAATCTTTCTTATGGTCCAAAAAAACCCTGATGAACAAACCATCAAATCAAGCATTTTTGAACAATATTTCGAACCCTCCTCTTAGGCAAAATCAGTACACTTCGAACCAGGCGCCTTTCCACAATCAAACGATTGCACCCCAATATGAAAAACGCCTTTCTACGATGGAGGGGAATTTATCTGAGGTGAGAAACCTATTAGCACAAATGACTAAGTGTTGAAAATAAAAACAAGTTAGACAACTCCTTGCAATCATATATGCAAAACACGTATCAACAAATGGGTGAACTCCAAAAACAAATGTCTCAACTTAACGCTAGATTAAGTGAAAGGGAAAATGGTACTTTTCCAAGTCAACCAATTCAAAACCCTAGAGGACAAAGTTCAAACCCCAACCAAATTCACATCATTCAGGATTCAAACGTTAGTCAATTGAATGCTGTCACGACTCTTAGATCTGGGAAAAAAATTGACAACCTTGTGGTCAACCCGAATGCTTTACCGGACGATCTTCCAAACCTGCTCGAAAATTCGACCAACTCAGATCAAAACATTGAGCCAATTTCTGACAAGGACCATCCTTAAACTCAAGTAGCCCAACCTACTGGGTTGTCTACTCCATTTCCTCATAGACTCTGACCTAGGAAAAAGACGGACCAAATAGAAAAGATCCTAGAAATATTTAAGCAAGTTAAAGTGAACATCCCTCTTTTAGATATTATTCAACAAGTTCCACAGTACGCGAAATTTCTAAAAGATATGTGCACTCAAAAACGTCATACACATGTACCTAAGAAAGTGTTTCTGGCGGCAACTCTAAGCGAAGTCTTGTCCCAATCAATGCCAGTGAAATACAAAGATCCTGGCTGCCCCACAATATCATGTACTATTGGGGACAAGAAAATCGTTAGATGCCTGCTAGACCTAGGTGCTAGTGTTAACTTGCGTCCATATTCCGTCTATCGCCAATTAGTGCTAGGAGAACTGAAACCCACCAAGGTTACCCTTGAGCTTGCTGACCGTTCAATTAAGAAACCTGTAGGTGAAATCGAGGATGTATTGATCAAAATAGGCGAATTCATCTTTCCAATTGATTTCATTGTCCTAGAAACTCAACAGGTATGCAATCCTGCAAACCAGATCCCTTTGATTCTAGGATGAACCTTCTTAGCAACCTCGAATGCGCTTATCAACTGTAGAAATGGGTCTATGAAACTTTCTTTCGGTAACATGACTGTCGAGTTAAACATCTTTAGAACCTAAAACTCTCCTAACTCTTATGCGGACCAGTATTCTGAAATCCATGCTGTCCACGATAATGAATCTGAGCTCGACCATCTGAATAACGAAATTGAATCAAATTACGAAACTTTGTTTCAAGATAGTCCCGAAAATGTCTCTGATTCGATTCATGTCAAGCCACTCACAATTGAGTCTGTCCCTCAACCAGTTTCCTCAATTGAGGCGTCCCCAAAATCTGAACTCAAGGTGCTGCCCAGTCATCTTAAGTACGCTTACTTAGGAGAAAATGAAACTTTTCCAGTCATTATCGCTTCTGACCTTACTATAGAGCAGGAACAATTGCTCCTTCCCATCCTTAAGAAAAATAAGGAAGCAATTGGTTGGTCCATGGCTGATATTAAGGGGATTAGTCCTTCGATAGTCCAACATCGAATCCACCTTATAGATGATGCCAAGCCCACTTGTGATCCCCAACGTCGACTAAACCCCATCATGAAAGAAGCAGTTCGTGCTGAAATCCTTAAATGTCTTGATAATGGAATCATCTACCCAATTTCCGATAGTCAATGGGTTAGTCCGATTCATGTCGTACCTAAGAAATCAGGGATAACCGTGATTCAAAATGAAGCTAACGAGCTTATCCCAACCCATACCTAGACTGGTTGGCGTGTTTGCATTGATTATAGGAAACTTAATACTGCAACATGTAAGGATCATTTCCCTCTGCCATTCATCGATCAAATGTTAGAATGACTAGCCAGTCACGAGTACTACTGTTTCCTTGACGGGTACTCGGGCTATAATCAAATCCCTATCGTCCTTGAGGACCAAGAGAAAACCACTTTCACTTGTCCATTTGGTACATTTGCGTACCGTCGTATGCCTTTTGGTCTCTATAATGCACCTGCAACCTTTCAGAGGTGCATGATTAGCATTTTTTCTGATATGATCAAGCGATTTTTGGAAGTGTTCATGGATGATTTTTCCATCTTTGGGGAATCCTACACTGAGTGTTTACATCACCTGGATCTTGTTCTTAACCGTTGCAAAGATAAACACTTAACACTTAATTGGGAAAAGTGTCACTTCATGGTCAAACATGGCATTGCTTTAGGACATGTCATCTCTAATAAAGGAATTGAAGTAGACAAAGCCAAAATTGAGGTTATCTCGAATCTTTCCATTCCCAAATCCGTTAAGGACATCCAATCGGTTTTAGGTCATGCTGGCTTCTATCGTCGCTTTATAAAGGATTTGAGCAAAATCACTCGACCTTTGACCCGTCTTCTTGGTAAGGATGTTCCTTTCGACTTCAATTCCGATTGCATTTCGTCTTTTGAGCATCTAAAAAATGAACTTGTCTCTGCCCCGATTATCTGCTCTCCTAATTGGAAGCTGTCTTTTGAAATCATGTGTGACGCCTCGAATTTCGCTGTTGGCGCTGTCTTAGGAAAACGTATCGATAAGATTCTTCATGTCATTTACTACACGAGTAAGACTCTGAACGACGCTCAAATCAATTATATGACCACTGAAAAGGAACTTCCGGTAGTCATTTTCGCTCTAGAAAAATTCAAACCTTATCTAGTTGGCTCACACATCACTGTTCATACCGACCATTCCGCACTTAGGTACCTTTTCTCTAAAAAGGATGCTAAGGCTCGTCTCATTCGTTGAATCCTTCTACTTTAAGAATTTGACCTTACCATTAAGGATAAAAAAGGATATGAAAATGTTATTGCAGACCACTTGTCTCGTCTTCCGAATGCCCCGCCTTCTTCTCTTCCAATCAATGAGAACTTCCCGGATGAACAGCTCTATTCGTTGTCCACTGATCCTTGGTTCGCTGACATTGTCAACTACTTAGTCACCAAGCAGTCCCCTTCTTTTAAGTCCAAGTAGGATAAACACAAATTCTTTTCCCAAGTGAAACATTTTTTCTGGGACGACCCCTCTCTTTTCAAGTATTGTCCCGATCAAATCATTTGAAGGTGTGTTCCCGACACTGAAACTTGCAATGTCCTCTCTTTCTGTCACGACCAAGCCTGTGGTGGTCACTTCGGTCCCAAAAAGACTGCCGGAAATGTTCTCCAATCGGGTTTCTACTGGCCAAACCTTTTCAAAGACGCTTACGAATTCTGCAAAACTTGTGATCGATGTCAATTCTTAGGGAAAAATTCTAAATGGAATATGATGCCCCTAAATCCAATTCAAGAAGTCAAAAGTTTTTGACGTGTGGGGTATAGACTTCATAGGACCCTTCCCTAATTCTTTTGGGAAACTTTACAATCTCTTAGCTGTTGATTATGTTTCCAAATGGGTCGAAGCTGTTCCATGCAAATCAAATGATAACAAGGTTGTTGTGCGCTTCTTGAAAGAAAATATCTTCTCTAGGTTTGGCACACCATACACAATAATCAGTGATAATGGTACACACTTCTGTAATCGTTCTTGTGAAGACCTCATGAGAAAGTATTCGATAACCCACAAGTTATCCACTACGTCCCATCCTCAAACTTGTAGGCAGATTGAAGTATCGAATAGGCAGATTAAGCAAATCCTTGAGAAAACTGTGAATCGAAATCGTAAAGATTGGTCCCAAAAGTTAACCGACGCTCATTGGGCTTACCACACCACTTTTAAAACAAACTTAGGTATCTCCCCTTATCGGTTGATTTTTGGTAAGCCATGTCACTTGCCAGTTGAACTCGAACATAGGGCGTTATGGGCAATAAAAACTTTAAATCTTGACTTAGAGCAAGCAGGAGAAGTTCGGAAGCTTCAACTTAATGAACTTGATGAAACTCGAAATGATTCCTATGAAAATGAACGAATTTACAAGGACAAAACGAAATTTTTTCATGATAAATCAATTTTACGTAAAACTTTCATGCCAGGTCAAAAGGTTTTGTTATATGACTCAAGATTGCATCTATTTCCGGGTAAGTTAAAATATAGATGGACAGGACCTTACACTGTACGGACTGTTTTTCCGTATGGTGCGGTAGAAATTGAGAATCCAACTGATGGATCATCCTATAAGGTCAATGGTCAATGCCTTAAACCTTACTTGGAACCAATACCAAACAAAGAGGAAGAGCTCATGGTCCTCCATGAGCCACATTACATTCGGTAAGACGCACTAACCCTCTTTTGTACATATGTAAATATTCTCTTATTTGTTTTTCCCTTTCACTAAGATATGTCTGACGAACGACTGTGAGGACACAGTCACACTCAAGTATGGGGGGAATTTAAATTACGTCAGCAATCAAATTTTATGAAGTGGGTCATTCATTGAACAAGGATTAACTTAAATTCATAAATAACACCTTGGTTCTTGTTTGATAAGTTGAATTTTTGGATGATGGGAATGAACATTATTTATTCATTGAATTGTAATGTGTCTTTTTAAGATGCAAGCTTGAGACTGTGCAGACGTTAGTCGTGTTCTGGAGTAAGCGAGTCAACCCTTGTTATACATGTTAGAATGTGCAAGTAAAAAAATTAAAAAAAATCAAATAATAATGATTTTGCACTGACATTTGTTGGATTTTCTGAGTTGTTTTCATGCATAATATTTTTTCTCACTCAAATTTTCAAAATCTTAAGTTCTAAAATCCACTTGGCCCACTTAATGAGAAATGACTCATTGTAGCATTCTTCTTCGATACCCCACATTATTCAAACCCAAGTTTTTAGTCGATTTAAATCCATGTTTCGACAAGTTTATCTTATATTGGTATACTCAAGAACCTTCGTTTAAAGGTCAAAAACGTCACTTTTTATACCAATATTACACCACCCACCCTGTACTTGTTTTAAGGTAGGATAACAATATACCACATCTTATTTTATATGGGTTCTCTATCTTACGAAACTTTGCTTATCATTCCTTTTAGTTTTTTGTACAACGTCAATCCGGACTTGTGTGTTGAATTAGGGTTATAGAAGTAGAGTAACTAGGGCACAAAACTTTCCTTTCATGAATTGTTCGTTTAGTAGGGAAGGAATCAAATGAAATAATGTACAGTATCATTCCATTCCATCTCCATTCATCATTCATCATGCAAAAGAAAAAAAGAAAAAAAATGAAATAAAGAGAGAGTCTCTCAGAATAAAATAGTCATTCATCATTCTTGACTATAAAGCATTCTTTTCCATTCCATCCACATCCATTATACCGTACTTGGAAGTGAGGATTGTAGTAGAGGAGATGAAAGGAAACAAAAATGTTCATATGTGCTTTAGCATTACTTTATCTTTTGTATCTTGAAGTTCAACTATTACACTTGCCCTTTTATCTATAATATTTTTAGAACTTACAAAATTTTCCTTCATCTATGCATAACTCAGTAAAGTTACACTGGTGCAAAATTATTCAAAAAAAAGAAGAATAAATGATTGGGTGCACATTATCGATGTGTAGAACTTTGGTTGACGCCACACTCTTAACCTTCAAGACAATTACAGTGTTATCAAGGAATTACGATTCAGCTTGAAATTTTTTATTCATTTTTGCACCAATTATGGGATGGCCAATTTTGGACTAAACTGGTATTATTGAAGTTAGGTGAAATCCTTGTAATGTGAGAGACCTTAAATATATTGTTTGATTAATCTGCGTACTTAAGACGCTTTGGATTTTGTGGGTAGTATCCGCTGAATACCCTCACGAGACAACACTCGTCCTACTAGGGACACCTAGGGGTTTAACGTCTTGTTGCATATACTAAATGCAATCGTGTTTCCTACGAAAGAGTGACATATCTTAGTTTAGTTTATTCGAGGACGAATAAAAAGATAAGTGTGGGGGTATTTGATATACACGTAAATGTGTATATTTTATCCGTATACACGTAAATGTGTATATTTTATCTGCGTATTTATCTTGTTTTATCTTTTAAATCATTAATACTGTGTATTTTTAGTTGTATTTCCAGCTTATTTATGATGAATGGATTAGAGCACTTAATTGTTGAAAAGCTTGAAGAATTGGTGTAAGAAGAGTGTTGATTTTGAGAGCTAGATTAAAGTTTGAAGAAATATTGTTGTTCAACCATCTTCTTTCGCATATTTTAAGGATTCAATGCCTTTTCATAATGATAGCTGGTCACAGAGGATTATGAAGTTCCTATTCGCGCTCAAACGGTTGGAATTGATGCCATTTGATGCCCGCAAGCTATTATAATTGCAAATCCATTCATACGCGTTCACATTGGCTCATTTACAAGGCATCTCACTCATGCTGCGTTCACATTGGCTCATTTGAAAGGCCTTCCATTCACATGCGTTCACACTTAGCTACTTGGTTTATGTGTTATTTTGAAAAAGGGATTTTGCCCCACATTGTGTAATGAACCTCTTTGCCTTGGCTAATACAACTATAAATACCTTGTATCTTATTCATGTAAACAAACACTTAGTTTTATTCTGTAATTCTCTTCTAGGAATAAAACTCTTCTTCTCCCTTTCTCTCAGTTGTTATTTTATTTTATTTATGTTCATGTTATTTATTTTCTGTTTCTCTTCTTCTTTAGCTATGTCTAGCTAATCCCCTTTGATTAGGGGGTGATGACGCTAATAGATATGATTCAACATGAATCACATAACCAATGGATGAGGACTTTATACAGGTAGATTTGGATCTGAATCAAGGGTTAGATCTGAACCTTCATATTCTATGTCGTTTAAGAGCTATGCTCCTTCACAGGGTATATTCGTGTTCGATCTAACAATTATCATATTTATATCTAATTTTAGGGTTTTAGAAATTAATTAGTGAATCTATCCAGATAGTCTATGGTTGTTTAAGAGCTCAGCTCATGCATAGGCTATGCTTGTCATTATTTACTTATTTGTTTCTAAGAACCAAATTATCGTTGATTCATGTGTGTGACAGAAACATGAATTAGATCTATATTTGTTTGTTGGCTATTGATGAGTGTGAATCCAATCTATGTCATTATCCCCTAATTGCTTTCTCTTATTATATAAATCTCTTTTTTTATTTAATTACTGTTATTTTCTGTGTTTTCAATCAATCAAAATCCTGGAATACCTTGATTGGATTTATTAATTAAAATATTTTCTAGTCCCAGAGTTCGACACCCTCTACAACAATCCTTGTTGTTTAGGAAAGCCGAACGGATCTTACAGTTGTTTACAATTGTTTGATTTTTTCGCAAAAAGTTGGAAAGTGATTTGGGCTATAGCGGGGATTTTGCGGGCTTTAACTGCATAGTCCATAACAAAGAAGTGAAAACGTATGATTTTTTTTAAATGTCTTATGTTCTAACTCCTTTAACTTGTAGTGTTTTCAACTCTTCTATTAATGGTTGTAGATAAACATCAATGCCTTATGTTGGATCATCAGGTCTAGGAACGACAATAGTGTGAAACATATATGGAGTTTTCATACAAATCCATGGAGGAAATTATAAGAAGTAACGATAATAGGATATGATGAGTATTTACTACCAAACTAAGAGAATAGTGAAACCCATCTGTACTTAAACCAAGTCCGGCTTTATGGCTCTCTATGGCAACGTAGAGTATCAAAATATTTGTATGCTTCTTTATTCGATGGATGTGTCAAAGTTCCATCTTCACGTGTTCTGTAACGACCCATAATTTACGTATCGGAGGATCGTAAAATATATTTTTAGTTAATTCCCTGAAGGTCGGATTATTCTCAACATTTGATATGTTGTCTATGGAGATGTGAGACATGTCCATAATTTAACCAATTTCATTTGTGACCAATTTGGCCTTGTCAATTTTGTACAGGACAACTTTTGATCGGGATCGAATTAGATGTTGGGATTGATTTCATTGATTCGAAAAATGGTACTTACAATTCCGTAGAGTGGTCACAATAAAGTTTTGGCTTTGCGGTTAGGGAGGAGTCACTGTTTTAGCGCTACATAATTTCTAGATAGACTAACTAGTCATTAGTGGGCTGATTAGTGATGCCCATTAAGGCCAGGGGCTGTTGGCTATAAATAGAGGGATAGAGGTAAGGAGAATGGTTTAGTTTCATCATTGTCTTATTTGGTTGGATTTGAGATTCTTCCTTGCTCAATCAAATACACCTCCACTCCATTAGATTCATAAATTTACATACGAAAATTAAAGATCAACATCGAGGAAGAGTAGATCGCATCAAATTAGTTGATTTGAAGGTCGCTCTTCGCTATCTGAATTAGTGATTCATCGATTTCAAGCTATTTTGTGGATTTGGTGAGTGATAAGCATCTCTCACACAGATTCAATCGAGTATATGAGTTAGTTTGATCTTATTTTCATTATTTCAACTTGTTTTGCACCTAAATCTAATCGAGATAAGTCTATTCTTATTCGAATCACCATAGGATCTAATCTAGCAAGATTTAAAGGTAAATTCATATGATAATTCTATGTTTATGCAAGTTTAGATTCATTTATTGATTTTTTTTTATTGTTATATCATGATTTAGTGAAGCTCATATGATTGTATGATGATTATTTGATGTGTTAATGATTGTTGATGATAGATTTGTTATGCTATTGACTGTTTGATTGAAATTGGTTGATTTTGATGAGTTGTGTGCATTGATGTTCACCATTTGTTGATGGATCGCTGGAATTGGAGATGGATCACACGACTTGTTGTGCAAGAAATGATTGATCAGTGGTCACAAGGCATGGATCAACCAAGTTTTACGATGGATCGGTATTGGGTGATCGAGTGGATCGCACGTGATTTGGAGATGGATCGACCATGACATGAGCCTGATCCAAGACTTGATGGATCATGCAAGGATGTGCTTGGAGGAAGTATGGATCGGGTCGGTTGTTATACGATTGATCGCCCGCTCAAGGAGATGGATCGACAGATCACTATGGATCAATGAAAACTGGAGTGGAGCCTTGTGAAACGTTGGATCAAGCCGATGACGACGATGGATCGCTACAGATTCACCTGGATCGTTTCACGGTAAAAGAGGATGGATCAACCACGATTTATTAGATCGGCAAACAGGTGGATCGGTGGAAATGGTGGGATGCGCATGACATTTTGATGGATCAGGCAAGTGCGAGACCGGTGGATCGATGATGCGATCCATTGTAAGTTGCGATCCAGCGAATATCGACCAAGGGAGATTTATTTTGGTTCGACGATGAGTGTAGCTTTGACATGAATTTTGACGGAATGTTTGAAGCATCATGAAGTATTTGTTGATCGATGAAATGCAACTAAGATGTTAGACGACTCAAGGATGTTGAGCTTGTGGATAATTGTTACACGAGAAGTCGCTTGAGCTTATGGACAGTCATCAAGGTGGATGGCTAGAGTTATTGAAGGCTGCGGGTTTATCTTAGTTGGAGGTTCTAGCGGACTCAAAGCAAGGGTAAAACGGGGATGCCTAAAAGACTAGAAGATGTTTGGTCGAGTACTCTGGGTATTGATGAAAGGCCTAGATACGAGTCACGATGGCGTTTGGAGTTTTGCCAGAACCGGAGTTACCATCAGCCCTTGACTGATGGTAAGTTGGGCCAGTCATACGATTAACGATGGTATCAAGGCAAGGTTTGGCGGTGATAGCCAAATTCATCGATGTTGTTGTTGTTTGTGACATCTTGTGTGGGTTGTCCTAAGTTAAGGAAGATATCCCTTGGGTGTTTGTCCGATGTTGGTTTAGGCCTTTGGGGCTTGTGCTTGGGGGATGTTGAACTCAATTAGGATGGTATACACATGATAATTGGTTGTTATAGATGTTTGTTTGTTTCTTCTCTAATTCTTTGGGAAAGGCTATCACTGTCGGATGTGGAGGAGAAGGGTTGGGGTTCTTCTCTGTTGATGAGTTGGTAAATTAGATGATTAATCTACCTTTTCTCATATACTTTATTCCTGATGCCAGATAGTTGTTTATCACTCATTACGACTATTGTCTGACTCAAGGTTTTATGTTCCCCTCTTATTACCTTGGGTTATAAATCCGGTTGCGGATGGGCAGACTGAGTAGCAGGTGACAGGTAGTAGATCTTAAGGAGGACGATGTTGTAGAGCGACGACGAGTTGGAGGCTTACATATTAGTTTCCTACTATACATATTATTGTTTTCGCTTTTATAGTTGATGTGATGTATGCTACTATGAGAGACTTGTTGTGAGGCTTCTTGTGCATACTCTTATGATGTAATCCAGTGATGTATGGACATTCTCATGATGATATGAAAGATTAAAATATGCTCAATTGTGCTTCACTACTATTGCCTATTGTATAGGTTATATTATATTTTATCCTTGCGTTGTGAGTTATATGACAGGTTCCCCTTGTGTTTTCTTTTCCAATGATCCCCCCGTATTGGCCTGGCACGTTATGCAGCGCACTTCTCCATGGTTTATGCGGGAGGTACGGGGCGGTCGTCACATTTGGTATTAGAGCTTTTGCTAATCGGTTTTATCCAAAGTTCATGGGCGTAAAGATGCATGAGAGGCGTATTTGTATTTTCTGGTGGATGTATACTATATTAGAGTGAATAGTATAGTAGAGCTTCAACTCCATTTGTTGTTTTCTCCAGTGTGGACTAATCATTCTATTTTTCATATTTAGAATGCATCATCGAACATTGAGACATACTGCTTGGGAAGAGCTTGTTCCTGAAAGGGTAGATGGCAGTATACCAGATCACCCAACTATGTTCGAGGCCATGGCAGCAGTGATCATAAGGAGGGTACCCGATCCAAATACAGCCACAGTGGATATGGGGGTTCAGGTGAAAGTACATAGGGTTGTGGACTTCGCGAAGTTGTCCAAGGACTTCACTACTCCAGGAGGAAAGTCTTTCAAAGGGACAGGGCTGACTATAGAGATTCAAGGATGGCTTGATACTTGCATTCAGATATTTGGAGACCTAGGCATTGATGATGTGATTAAGAGGAAGCTTGCATCGAGACGGCTACATGGTAGAGCTATGGATTGGTGGAACTCTGTCACTCTAGAGACTCCTGAAGATAAGATCTCGTGGGATCAGTTCCGAGCCAAGTTTGAGACGAAGTTCATTTCTACCGTTCAGAAGTCAATTCTTTTCAAGAAGTTTGTTGAGCTAAAGTAGAATGGCCGACCAATGTTGGAGTATGTTTCTGACTTTGAAGCTTTGTCCAAGTTTGCTCGTTCGTATATTGAGACTCTCTACCAGAAGAATGAGAAGTTCGTCATGGGCTTGGATAAATATCTTGGGAATTAGTTGGTTGATCATCTGGGTGACACTTATGAGAAGATCGTGGAGAAAGCTTTGAGGCATCAGAGTTTGTTTCCCAAGGATGAAGTTATTGCAGCAAAAGAGGACCAGAAACCACAGAAGGGTGGTAATAAAAAAAAGAGGAAGTAGAAACAGCAGAAAGGAAAAGATGGTCAGAAGAAGCAGAAAAGTGAGATCATTTGCTTCAACTGTCAGCAGAAGGGCCATTTTTCTAAGGATTGCAAGAATTCAAAAGCCGAGAGGAAGTGCTATAACTGTGGTAAACTTGGGCAGAACAAGAAGGATTGTCCAAAACCGGCTAAGTGTAAGCAGATTGTGGAGGCGTATGCTTTGGAGCTCGTTCCATCTTCTTCAAGGGATCCTATGATAGAGGAGAAAGGGAAGAATGTTGTTGTTCAAGATACGCTTTCTATTGGAGGTGTTTCAGTTTGAGTGTTGTTTGATACTGAGCATCGCATTTTTTTCATTTGCAATGAGCTTATTTGTCATTTTGGTTTGGAACCCGAGATTTAGACCATTGGTTGTGACTAATCCCGCAGGGGTTTCGTCTAGTTTGTGTATGATTTGTCATGGTCCAGTGTTGTTGAGTCATGGTTGCTCTTTTGTGTGTGATTGCTTTGTTTTGAACTTCGCTAGGTTTGGGATCTTTTGGGTATGGACTGGCTCAAGAGGTATGCAGCAAAAGTGGATTGTGAGAAACTCAGGGTGACATTCGGGAACGTTGAAGGGTGAATGGTTGTGATTCGATGTAAGCTAGAAGATGGGGTCTTCATAAACTTTTTGTATTCGCTTGTGACTCCACGGGAAGGCTTGTCATCTATACCAATCGCTAGTGAGTTTGATGATATCTTTGAAGAGGTTAAAGGTTTGTCGCCGCATCGCGAGATTGAGGTCAGGATCGATTTGGTCGAAGGTGCTAGACCAATCATTATGCCTCTTAGGCGCATGGCGCCGAAGGAACAACGGGAGTTAAAGGTGTAAGTACATGACATTTTGGGAAAAGGATTCATTTGGCAAAGCATGTCCGAATGGGATGCACCAATTGTGTTTGCAACCAAGACCGATGGATCTTTGAGATTGTGTGTTGATTATCGAGAGTTGAACAAGATGACTAAGAAGAACAAGTACCCATTGCCCAGGATATATGATTTGTTCGATCATCTTCATGAGACTAGGGTATTTTCTCAGAAGGATTTAGCGACGGGATTTCACTAGTTGAGAGTGGCAAAGGATAGTGTGTCGAAGACTACTTTTAGGACACCATCTGGTTTCTTTGTGTAGGTGGTGATGCAATTTAGATTGACCAATGCACCAACATATTTTGTGGATCTTATGAATAAAGTTTACAAAGATCAATTGGACAAGTTCATGCTTTTTTTTATGGACAATATTTTGGTTTACTCCCAGGATGAGGAAGAACATCAGACACACTAGCGAGTTGTTTCGGAAATCGTGCGAAAGCATCAGCTGAGAGCTAAGTTTTCAAAGTGCCGCTTCTGGAAGAGTGAAGTGAAGTTCTTAGGCCATGTTGTTTTTGGAAATTGAATAGTGGTGGATCTCGCTAAGGTGGCAGCAATCCAGGACTGGGATAGACCTAAGAATGCGATGAACCTAAAGAGTTTCTTTGGGTTGGCGGGATATTATCGTTGATTTATCAAGGATCTCTCCAAGATAGCTGCACCATTAACAGGATTGACAAAGAAGAATCAAGTATTCACATGGGACACGAAGTATGAGAAAGCTTTCGGAATCCTGAAAGAGAGACTAACGAGTGCTCCTATTTTGACGATTCCAAGTGGGAATGAAGAAATGGTGGTATGCACCGATGCATGTAGTACTGGACTTGGAGCAGTGTTAATGCAGAAGGAAAGAATTGTGGCCTACATGAGTTGACCGTTGAAGTCGCATGAAAGGAATCATCCAACTCATGATTTGGTGTTGGCAGCGATCGTGTTTGCTCTAAAGAAGAGGAGACATTACCTGTTGGGATTTTGATTCGAGCTATTTACGGATCACAAGTCATTGAAGTATCTTTTCTCCTAGAAGGATTTGAATCTTTGGCAACAAAGTTGGTTAGATTTTATGGCGTCATATGATTTTGGTATAGCCTATACTACTGGTAGAAGTAACGCGGTGACCGATGCATTGAGTCGATGACGTTCAAGTTTGAGAGCGATGTTTTCAGAATGAAAACACCTTGAGTACTTGGCATGATTTGATTTCTGGCCTAGGTGTGAGTTAGAGCCTGAAATGTTGGCAAGATTATCGATAAGACCTACTCTCATTGAAAGGATCAGAAAAAGCCAAAAGTGTGATTTCAAGCTTGTCGAAATCATCCAAAATTTGGAGCTAGAGGATAAGGAATTCGAGGTCTGTCGAGATAATCGGCTTTGGAAGCAAGGACAACTGGTTGTTCCTGATGTTGATGGACTGAGAGATGCGGTTCTAAGGGAATGTCATCACTCTAAGTTGACGATTCATCCTGGTGGTAACAGGATGTATCATGACATGAAGTGAGCCTACTACTGGGAAGGGATAAAGAGAGATGTTGGAAAATTCATTTCCAGGTGCATGAACTGTCAGTTGGTGAAAGCTAAACAAATGAAGCCGAGTGGATTGCTTCAGCCATTGGAGGTTCTTATGTGGAAGTGGGAGCAGATATCAATGGATTTTATCGATGGACTACCTAGAACCAGGGCCGAAAATGAAAAAAATTGGGTCATAGTGGATCGTTTGACCAAGAGCGCATGGCTTATTCTAGTCTGATCGGATAGGACAACATCGAAGTTGGCTAGGCTATATATAAAATGGATAGTTTGATTTCATGGTATCCCGAAGAGCATTGTGAGTGATCAAGATCCATTGTTCACAAGTGGATTTTGGAAGAGTTTGCAAGAGACTTTAGGAACCGAGCTATGTTTGAGTACGTCTTATCATCCCCAGACCGATGGTCAAACCGAGAGAGTTAACTAAGTTTTGGAAGATATATATCCTTAGAGCTTGTGTACTGGATTTCGAGGTATCGTGGGAAGATCGTCTACATCTAATTGAGTTTGCATACAACAACAACTACCAGTCGAACATTGGGATGGAAACATTGAGGCGTTGAATGGAAGACCGTGTAATTCTCCAACATGTTGATTATAGACTGGAGATAAGTTGTTACTTGGGCCTGAGATGATAATAGAGACATTAGATTATATCGAGACCGTTCGGCAAAGAATGAAGGCAGTCCAAGATCGCCAAAAGAGTTATGCTGATAAACGTCGAAAATACTTGGAGTACGGCGTTAGTGATATGGTTTTCGTGAAGGTTTCACCGTTAAAGCATGTTGTTCGGTTCGGAAGTAAAGGAAAGTTAGCTCCGAGGTTCGTTGGACCACTTCTGATAATCGATCGGGTTTGAAAGCTCGCATATAGACTGGATTTACCTGAGAAGATGTTGAATGTGCACGATGTTTTTCATGTGTCTTTTCTACGGAAGTGTGTGCACGATTCGAATGTGGTGGTATCTCCGGATCAGTACGAAGACCTAGAAGTCGAGTCTGCAGTTTCGAGACCTCGAAATCCGCTTCACATTGTTGGGAATGACACGAAACAACTTAGAAGGAAGACGACTAATCTAGTCAAGGTGCAATGGATTGAGGATGATGACGATTGTACGAGGGAAACGGAAGAGAGTATGAACCCGATCCATCCACAACTCTTCATATGTATGACCCGTTAATGTCAAGTCACCTTACACCATTGTAACTTGTGCTATTATTAGAATTTTGCGTGTTAGGATAAGGCTATGGATGCATGGCTTGATGGATGCTAGTTTGAAGGATAGATTGGTTGCTCGTGGATAGTAGGCATGCAGAATAATTTTGGTTGCTTGTGTTTGCTTGGAGATTTCAGGGGCAAAATTCCTAAAGGGGCGGAGAATGTAACAACCCGCATTTTCCATATCGAAGGATCGTAAAATATATTTTAGTTAATTCCCTGAAGGTCGGATCATTCTCAACTTTTGATATATTGTTTATAGGGATGTGAGACATGTCTATATTTTTTATCAATTTTATTTGAGACCATTTTCCCCTACCAATTTTGTACAAGGCATAACTTTTGATGGGATCGAATCAGGTGCTGGGATCGATTTCATTGGATCGAAAATGGTACTTACAATTCTGTAGACTAGTCACATTAGAGTTTTGGCTTTGCGTTTTGGGAGGAATCGTTGTTTTAGCGCTACATAATTTCTGGACAGACTAATTAGTCATTAGTAGGCTGATTAGTATGGCCCATTAACGCTAGAGGCTGTTGGCTATAAATAGAGGGATAGAGGTAAGGAAAATGGTTTAGTTTCTTCATTCTCTCAATTGATTGAACTTGAGATTCCTCCTTGCTCGACCAAATACATCTCCACTCCATTAGATTCATGGATTTGCATAAGAAGATTAAAGATCAACATCGAGGAAGAGTAGATTGCATCAAATTAGTTGATTTGAAGGTCGTTCTTCGCTGTCTAGACTAGAAATTCATCGATTTCAAACTATTTTGTGCATTTGGTGAGTGATAAGCATCTTTCACACAGATTCAATCGAGTATATGGGTTTGTTCGATCTTATTTTCATCATTTCAAGTCGTTTTCACCTAGATCTAATCGAGGTAAGTCTATTTTCATTCGAATCACCACAGGATCTAATCTAATAAGATTATAAAGGTAAATTCATATGGTAATTCTTTGTTTAAGAAAGTTTAGATCCATTCATTGATTTGTTTATTGTTATATCATGATTTAGTGAATTTCATATGATTGTATGATGATTATTCGATGTGTTAATGATTGTTGATAATATATTTGTTATGCTATTGATTATTTGATTTAATCTGATCAATTTTGATGAGTTATGTGCATTGATGTTCATCGTTTGTTGATGGATCGCTGGAATTGGAGATGAACGCACGACTTGTTGTGCAAGAAATGATGGATCGTTGGTGACGTGGAATATCATGGATCGACCAAGTTTTACATTGGATCGGTATTGGGTGATCGAGTGGATCGCACGAGATTTGGAGATGGATCGGTGACGAAATGAGCTTGAGTCAAGACTTGATGGATAGGGCAAGGATGCGCTTGGAGGAAGTATGGATCGGGTCGGTTGCTATACGATGGATCGCTCTCTCAAGTAGATGGATCAACATATCACAATGGATCGGTGAAAATCTAGAGTGAGGCCTTGTGAAATGTTGGATCTGGCCGATGGCTATAATGGATCGCTATAGATTCACCTGGATCGTGGCACGGTAAAAGAGGATGGATCGGCTGAGATTTAATGGATCGGTAAACAGGTGGCGCGGTGGAAACGGCAGGATGCACACGATATTTTGATGGATTGGGTAAGTGCGACGCTGATGGATCGATGATGCGATCCATTATAAGTTGTGATCCATCGAATATCGACTAAGTGAAGTTTATTTTGGTTCGATGATGAGTATAGCTTCGACATAAATTCTAGCAGAATGTACGAAGCGTCGTGTAGTGATCGTTGATCGATTAAATGCAACGAAGATGTGAGGCGACTCAAGGATGTTCAGCTCGTGGATAGTGGTTGCTTGAGAAGTCACTTGAGCTTATGGACAATCATTAAGGTGAATGGCTAGAGTTATTGAAGGCTAAGAGTTTATCGTTGGTCGGAGGTTCTAGCGGACTCAAAACAAGGGTATAATAGGGATGTCCAAAAGACTAGAAGATGTCTGGTCGAGTACCCCGGGTATCGATGAAAGGCCTAGATACGAGCTGTCGAAACCAAAAAATGGCCACAATACCAAAGTTATTTTCACAATACTTCACCAAAAGGTTAGAATTAGGAAAATGAAGCCATAGTCACATAAAGTACTAAAAAACAAGAAGATTTTTTGAGTGGTTAGGCCTAGAAGCGGCCTACATCCACTATGGAAGAGATTTGCATGATCATTTAGGAATTTACAAAGTATGAATTCTCTCTCATTACATTCATTCTCTCTTTCACAAGTATTTCTTTTTACTCTACTTGAATCTATCGATTTAATGATCAAACCCCTTTAAGTACAGAGATGGCTTGATGAAAACTTCAACATTTAATCACTTGAATGAATTTGATCAACTCCATAGAAGATTTATGGTAGATCTTAGTTTGGAGGAGTGTAATGGAGGTTAGAATTGCTTGAGATGATGGAGAAAATAGTTGGGCAGCCCTTCGTGGTGTGTGGAATCGATCCCCATTAATGGTGGAGGTCATGGTCTACTTATAGGTGGAGGTTGAATGAAGTGGAAGGCTGAAATATGGTGTGCACGATTTGGGTCGGTCCTTAAGTTATAAACCAGGATGCCATCGGCCAGTTGTTGCCAGTTGTTATCTTCCCTGATCGACCAGATTGACACTGACCGAGCCAAATGCTACCAAATGACCCGTGTTATTCCCTAGGCTTTATGTTCGACCGACTGAACCACTACCTTGGTACCAACTAACCAGATGATTTTGACCGAACCATATTGTTGTTTCCAGCTGACACCAAATCGACCGACCAAGGTGATGGAAGCCGACCAGATGAAGGAGACCGACCACATGGGACTGACTGACCCAGTGCTTTAGTACCAACAAACCTGTTGCCTTGATTAGGACCAACGTTTTTATAAACATGTCTGACCAACTCATAAAACATCATTGTGATCGACCCGTGTGATATAAATATTGACCGACCTGTGGCCTTTTCCTTTATGTTCAATCCACCAATGTATGTAAGATTTTTAGTGGATAACATTTGCTCTTTGGAGTTTACAATTTTTATTTGTAAAATTGGGAACTCCAAAATAAAAGTTTCCAATACATCACATTTTATTATACATTGATGGAACATTCACATTACATTGTTATTTATTGTTTGTATGGGTTAGTATGCATATTTCATTGTGGGTCCGTCGGGAATGGATTTATATGGACCGGGCGGAACAGGGTCTTGTGAGTCGGTCAGCCCACTTAAAGGTTGTCTTTGTAACTTCTCTCTGACCCTTGTCTTCTCATTTCTATCTCCCTTAGATGGAAGCTATGTTAATGGCGGTCTCACGTCTTTGAAGAAAAATCCAACTCACTCCAAAAATCCTCGGCTTCCACTTCTAACCAAATCCGCCATCTCGCTTCAAACCAAATCTAGCCAGTTTTCGAATTGAATTCTCCAAATCAGATATTATCAAATGCCACTGATCCCAATCCATCCTTCGACACCTAAGTTCAGTTGCTTAGTGAAACTGCAGGTACTAATCCTTTTTGAAATTCACGTTGAATTTGGTGACTTTGATATTAGGGTTTGAGTCGAAGTGATTTTAGGAAAATTTGATTGAGTTGATTCAGTGATGTGTATTCGAAAGAACTGATGTTGCAGTTGTAAACGAATTTGACATTTGAGAAGTGTTGGGCTTTTTGGAATTTGGTCTTAGTCTCACGCTTGTAAGGTGTTCGTTGAATTAAATGAATGGCGGCTCTTTGTGCCAAATCTTTGGGTTTAATTTTCATCGCGATTGAATCTTGACTTAAGGGTTGGAATGAATTCACATTCCAGTTTCGACATGGTGCATAAACTTTTATACGAACAACTTTTGTATTAAGTTCTAAGCTAATATCAAAGTTTTTCAAGCTTTCGACTTTGTGTTTTGTTAAGAACCCATGTTCAAACTGTTGAATTCTATGTCCAATTGAGTTTTCTCTTTTGTTGATTATGTTTGGATGATGAACATGCTTGTTAATTTGATAACGCCACCAGGATGCTTGTCATGATGCTCGAATCCATTTGTGTTGAACGCTATTTGATCACACTTGTCTTTAGGATTTGGTTGCACTTGCACTTTTGAGAGTGGTCATTACATGCATGAATTGAGAAAAACACCGTTTATGGACTGGTTGTAATCAACTGGCTACGGTTGGTCCGTACTGACCTACCTTGGTCAGTCTGTATTGACCAACCTTGGTCGGTTAGTACCGACCACTATGGGTCGGTCTGTACCAGCCCACCAGGGGTTGGTCAGTACCGACCCACTAATGATGGTCAGTACTGACCCACTAGGGGTTGGTCAGCACCGACCCACTAGGGTTCGGCCAGTACTGACCCACTAGAGGTTGATCAGCATCGACCCATTAGGGTTCGGTCAGTACCGACCCGTTATAGCCGGTCCATACCGACCTAATATGGGTCGGTTATTACCGGCATCTCATGGTTGGTTCTTTCCGAATCATGTTTCTTTAGGCTATTCTACAATTCCTCTAATTATTAACCTCTCCTTTACTGCACTAAATTTTACAACCACCTTCTATTGTAACCTCTCCTGCAGCAAAAACACTTGTGCATTTCGAGCTTATATACTTTATTGTCGATTTCGCGTTTCGACGACAAGTTAGATAATTGTTTAGAAAATTTATACATTACATTATATGGCCTATACTTGTATGATTCGTTTGTGCTAGAGTGCCTCATCGATCATTTTAATTTATGCGCACATCTCTTATACAAACTTAAACACTCAAGTATAGGTTGGTAGTTAGGCTTGGAATTGATTAATCAGTTCTTATTGATTATAGATCCCAAACCCCCCTTTCATATAACTATATATAACATTTCTTAATCTTAGGAAACATGCACCTGTAGTTTGTTTTCAAGCACGGTTATTTGTGTAGCATTGGAAACTCGACATTGTACCTGCCAACAACCCGAGGGTGCATCTAAGTCTACTCAAACTGGCACTTCTACCTAAGTTTCAGATGTGGCTACAGCTAATACCCCTATATCAGATGTTAATCCAGCATTCCCTATGCCTAGGCCTTTTACTGATGTACCTAATGAGAGAAAATCGATTAAACTTTCTGATCGTTCCTACAAAAGCTTATGTGCTAAGTTTAGGATTTTAGAAAATGATACCAAATTTCCAAAGAAGAATGAATTTGCTGATTCCCCGCCTCCTGAATATGTTGCAGCCAACTGACGTATGTTAGCGATGGTAGCCATCCCTCCTTTCAATCCATCCTTAGAAATGATCCTTAGGTGCTTAGCTATCGCCCCCATGCAACTACATCAGAATGGATATGTCGTTTTATCCAATCTTTATGTGCTTTTCATGAGGATTAAGCGACGTGTGCCTACTTATTAGGAAATCTGTTCCTTATATGTCTTCAAAAGTGGAAAGATAAGCCATCAATTATCTTTGTCGAAGGAAAGTATCCCAAGATTATTACGGATTTGTTAGAAAGTGTTAAGGGATTCATAGATCATTACCACTACATACGGTATCCCGAAAACTTTTATGGAAGGTGAATGGAAGGAGGTGAGAATCTATTACCCAATACTCCTTTATTTCTTCCTTGACTTAAGCTCTGAGTATTAAATCCGTTCATTGTTTTATAGAAATTCCATCTTATGATCCAGAAGACACCGTTGGTCAGGAGTTGTTTGATTCTCTGAAAGTCATTGACGAGAAGGAGAGAAGTAGATTATCCTTAATTACAGAAGAAATTCTTCGCTAATATCACCTTCTCCATCCTTCGCGAACCCTTGTGGCAGACCCGAAGTTTAAGAAGGATATTGCTGGCAAATCCCCGGCTAAAGAGGTTCCTTTAAAGAAACACTCAGACCCTGCGGGTAGCAGTAAGACACCTCCCAAGCTTAAACTGACTTCAATTGAAGAAGAAGGGTTCAAACAGCGTGAGGGTAAGAGTCTTGTGACTTTATCCGAACAAAGTGAGAAGGAAGGTACTACTCTGGATCCAACGGAGGGAACCGAGCGAGTTGAGGAAGATAAAACTGTTGGATCTCGCTATATAAATATTTTGACTATGACAACTATACATAAGCATATATATTATCGACTAACTTTGTTTTGTAGGAAGCTATTTGACAAACAGATTCATGAACACCAAAATGAAGACTAGATATGTTGTAAGAGTCTGCTAGTCCTAGATATTCGTGTTAAATTCTTCCTTGATGATTGCACACACACACACATATAATATATATATATATATATATATATAAATATATATGTTTTCATATTTAAAAGTGGCAAGGAATATGTTTTGCCCAGAAAACAGACGTCTAAAATAAATCAGACAGACGTCTGTTTGCTGAGACAAAATTAAATTTTCTATAATATTCAGACATCTGTTCTGAATTTTTCAGACATCTGAATCTGCTCTGAAATGAACTAATTTCTTACTATTCTATTTTCAAATTCAAAATAGACATCTGATTACGAAGGGTTGCAACTTATTATGAAGAGTCACAACTCTCTAAATCATTTCTCTTGATGGAATCTCTTCGTGATTAGTTACAACTCTTTGTATATTATAAATAGAGACTTTATTAACTTATCAAATCACCGAATCTCATTCTAACTATTTCTATCTTACTCAAAGCTCTCTAGTTTTCAAAATGCACACTATTTACAATACAATCTTCCATAATCTTTCACATGCCTCACGTTTATCATCAAGGAACGACCATAGGAAGTGTGCACTATATATTGACATATCCATGTTAACAAGAACACAAATAAGTCATCAATTATTCTGTATTAAGGAAGACCTATTCAGCAGTTGTGGCAAGAAATCCCATTCGGTTGTTCGGGTATTTGTGAACCTATTCCTCCGGGTAAAGTGAGGGTGTTAATGATAGTGAAATACCAGAAATTAGTCTGGGACTGGACGTAGGACAGTGGTATGAACCAGTACAAACTGACCATGTGATATCTACATACTACTCAGCTATATATATATATATATATATATATATATATATATATATATATATATTTCATTGTATACTCCATTCTACACGATCCTACCGCTGTTTAGCCTCTTTCAATTGGTATTAGAGCAAGGTCATCCTATAACCGTAACACCATTATTCGATACTTTGATAAAATGTAGAATAACCCAAGTACTAGCTCAACTACATTTGCTGAAAGACATCTATTCAAAGACCGCCTCTATTCAATGGACTACACTACAACTATTGGGCTACAAGAATGAGAATTTATATGCAATCAAGTGGTTTTAATGCATGGAATGCTACTCAAAAAGAATTTACGGCACCTACAACAGAGTATTCAACTTGGACAACAGTTCAAAAAGAGGAGGCAAATGCAAATGCAAAAGCTATGAACATGCTACACTGTGCTTTCGATAAAAATGAGTGCAATCGTGTTAGCATTTGTACATCAACATATCAAATATGGGAAACACTCAAAACTATCCATGAAGGAACAAACAAAGCCAAACAAACAAAAATTTCAATGCTCAAAAACTAGTTCCAAAACTTCAAGATGAAACAAAATGAAACTATCAATGAAATGAATTCAAGATTTCAAGACATTTTACGTGCATTGATAGGACTACGAGAAAAATATGGTGACTTTGATATCATATCAAAAGTACTAAACTCTCTAACTGACGACTAGGAAAGAAAAGTGCTAGGCATTGAAGAAGCAAATGACTTATCATCTACGAAACTAGAAGAACTAATAGGAAATTTCATGTCTTATGAAGTAAATGTTCAAGCAAAAAGGGAATTAGTGCAAGAAAAGAAGAATGTGGCCTTTCATGCTGATAAAGAGGAATCTGAATCAGAAGATGAAGATCTAGCCTTAATTGCCAAAAAAATTAAGAAATTTCTGAAATATAGAAAAGGAAATTTCGAAAAGAATACCGCAAACAAACCTTCATCCTCAAAAATGGAATGTTTCAATTGTCATAAGAAGGGTCAAAAGGTAAAGGACTGTCCAGAAATGAAAGAAAATCAGAAAAGCTTCAACAACAAGAATATGAAAGATAAATTCAAGAATAAGGCTTTTTCTGTTACATGGGACGAATCATATTCAGATTCATCAGAAAGTGACAGTGATAATGAAAGAGAAAATGAACGAGTAAATGTGTGCTTCATGGCTCAAGAATCTGATGTAAGTGACTTATCTTATGAAGAATTAATAGAAGTTAATGCTGAAATTTTAAATATTATAAAAACTCTAAAGAAAAAGCTTAAAGAAACTCATGGAATCAGAATAAAGCTGAATTTGAAAGAGATATGTTGAAAGATAAAAAAATAATTTTAGAAGAAGAACTTGAAAAAGTTCAAGATACTCTTACAAATTTAAACAGTCAGCTTTCTCTTTTGAGTCAAGAAATTGAAACTCAAAAGACAAAGAATGATGAAATTAGTTCTGAGAATCACATATTGAAAACTAAATAAAAGAATTAGAATTAGAAAATAAAAGCATTAAAAATAAATTAGAAAGTATTTCCAAAAATGTTTCTAACTTTAATAAGGGTAGAGAAAATATATCAAGAATTATAGAAAGTTCTCAACCATCTTCAAATAAACATGGTTTAGGATTTGTAAAAGAATCAAAAATTCCTCTAATGAAAAATGCTAAACTAATAAGGAAAATTGATTCAAAAATTAAAGACAAATCAAAATCCATTAATAAAATTAAAATATGGGTTCTAAAAACTAATAATAGTTTGATTAGAAACAAACATATTAACTCATTTATGGAATCTATGCATAATAATAAAAATTATCTATACAAAAGGGTAATAAACCCACTTGGGTTTGGCTTCCTAAGAACTAATTCTTAGGACCCTCTCAAAAAGTGGGTACTAGTATGCTTATTAATATGTTTTGCAAGTCCTACTTAAAAAGAGAAAATGGATCTTGGACAGTGGTTGCTCAAAACACATGACCGGAGACAAAGATATGCTAACCAATATTTCATACTTTGATGGTGGCTCAGTTACCTTCGAAGATAACTCAAAAGGCTTTATCATTGGAAAAGGAGATGTGTGCAACTATGGTATCTCAAATTTACCTCTTATTACTAAGTTTCCTTTGTTAAAAATTTAGCATAATTTACTTAGTATTAGTCAATTATGTGACAAGGTTTTAAAATAACGTTTTCTGAAAACAAATACAATATTTTTGACAAAGAACAAAATATTATTTTTGAAGGAAATCGAGATAGAAATATTTATGTTTTATATATGAAAGTAATTAACAATAAAGAAATGTGTTTGATTGCCAACAACAACGATTCTTGGTTATGGCACAAGTGTTTCTGTCATATAAATTTTAAAACTATACAAAGACTTTCGAAACATAAGTTAGTAAAAGGTCTACCAAAAATAATTTTTAAAATATAAAATCTATGTGAAGATTGTCAAATAGGTAAATTAACCAAATCTTCTTTTAAATCGAAAAAGGTTATTTTAACTTTACAACCGTTAGAACCATTACATATGGACTTGTTTGGTCCGACTCCAGTTCAATCATTAAATCACAATCGTTATGTATTTGTAATAATTGATGATTTCTCAAGATAACATGGACTATCTTTATGAAAAATAAAAGTGATACCTTTGGACACTTCAAAGATTTCATCAAAAAGATTCAAAATGCTAAAGATTTAAAAGTTAAAAACATTCGAAGTAATCACGGTAGAGAATTCAAGAATGAATCTTTTGAAAAATTTTGTAAAAAGAAAGGAATAAATAATAATTTTTCATTTCGTAGAACTCCACAACAAAATGGAGTTATAGAAAGAAAGAATAGAACTTTACAAGAATGTGCTAGAACTCTACTTAATGGAAGTACTTTAGCTAAACAATTTTGGGTAGAAGCTGGCTTTTTACGTATTAAATCGAATTTCTATTCGTTCTTTAACTAAAATTACTCCTTATGAACTTTTTATTGGAAGGAAACTAAACATTTCATATTTTAAATTTTTGGTTCTAAATGTTTTATTCTTAATACTAAAGATCAACTTGGAAAATTTGACGCAAAAGCTGATCACGGAATTTTTGTTGGATATTCAGAACGTAGTAAAGCTTATTGTATTTTCAACAAACGTACTAATGTTATAGAAGAATCTTTACATGTATCTTTTGATGAAAATTTTGATAAAAATATAAAGAAAAAAGATGATGATGAAACAATTGAAAATACTAGTCTTGAAGATACGGAAAATAATTCCATAGAACAAATTAGATCACCTCCCAGAATTCTGAGAGACCATCCTACATAAAACATTATTGGTGAAATCGACTCACACGTTCGAACAAGAAGTCAACTAAATCAAATGGGTCATCTCGCTCTACTATTGAACCCAAAAAATATGAAAGAAGCCTCTACAGATGACTATTGGATTATAGCAATGCAAGAGGAATTGAATCAATTCGAACGTAATTATGTGTGGGAACTAGTAATTTGACCTAACAATCAATCAGTTATTGGTACAAAATGGGTATATAAAAACAAGGCTAATAAACTTGGAAATATTACAAGAAATAAAGTCAGATTGGTAGCTCAAGGGTATAATCAAGAAGAAGATATTGATTATGAATAGACTTTCGCGCCCGTAGTAAGACTAGAAGCTATACGCATTCTCTTAGCGTACGCGAGTTTTCATAATTTTAAACTTTATCAAATGGACGTTAAAAGCGCTTTCTTAAATGGTTTTATTAAAGAAAATGTCATTAGAACGACCACTATTATTTGTACATGAAAAATATTCAGATTATGTATATAAACTTAAAAAAGCTTTATATGGTTTAAAACAAGCACCTCGTGCTTGGTATGAAAGACTTAAAACTTATTTAATAAATTCTGGTTTTCGAATAGGAAAAGCAGATCAAACTTTATTTATTAAAAATATAAATAAAGATATTTTAATTGTACGAATTTATGTAGATGCTATAATTTTGGGTTCAACTAATGAAAACTTATGTAAAGAATTTTCTACAATAATGACAAACGAATTTGAAATGTCTCATATAGGAGAATTATCATATTTTCTAGGATTACAAATTAAACAAATTTCAAATGGCATTTTTATTTATCAAGAAAAATATTGTAATAATTTAATTAAACGTTTTGGTTTAGACAACACATCGGGAAAGCAAACTCCAATGAGTACTTCTGTTCATCTTGAAAAAGATGAAAAAGGAAAAAGTGTTGATAAAAAATTATGTAAAAGTATGATCGGTTCATTACTTTACTTAACCGCAAGTTGTCCTGACATTATGATGAGTGTATGCTTGTGTGCACGATTTCAATCAGATCCAAAAGAGTCACATTTAAGAGCAGTGAAATGGATTTTAAGGTATCTTAATAATACTAAGGGCTGCGGTCTTTTTTATCAGAAATGATGTCCATTCGAATTGTTATCTTACAGTGATGCTGATTTTGGTGGATCCCGGACGGATAGAAAAAGTATAAGTGGTACATGCCATTTCATTGGAAAATCACTTGTATCTTGGTTTAGTAAGAAACAAAACTGTGTATCACTCTCAACATGTAAAGCCGAATACATATCTGTTGCTTTAGCATGTGCACAAGTAATTTATATGCAACAAACACCCAAAGATTTTGTGGTAAATTTAAATAAATCAACAATATATTATGATAATACAAGTGCGATAAATTTATCCGAAAATCCAATAAACCACTCCAGAACTAAATATATAGATATCTGGCATCATTTCTACGTGACAATATAGAAAAAGATGTTATTAATTTAGAATATATTTCAACTGAAAATCAGATTGCAGATATATTTACTAAACCACTATTAGAAAATTCTTTCATTAAGCTAAGACGAGATTTAGGAATAGTATCTGTTAAAGATATATAACATGCAAAAAACATATTTTATAAAATAAGTTTACGTACATATGATTATCTATTTGCTAAACTTAGCTTATTCCTATAAATACTCTCTTTACTTAGAGTATTTCTCTGGTTAATAATTACCTAAAACACAAACCACGTATTTGCTTTAAAACTCTCATATATAACCTTGTACTCTTTTATCACTATAAACACAAAACTTAAAATTTCAAGAATCAATCATGTCTTCAAACAACTCAAATTCTTCCATTAATATTACTTTCACGTCTGATAGTTCTTCCGATTCTCCTCATTTTCCAACACCAACTCCTCGATATGTACCGCAATATCGCTGGGAAAACTATCACACTAGATTTACTCCTGAAGCAAAGAAAGCTAAAAGAGATTTATTCTCATCACCAGATACAAAACGGAAAATAGACGATCTTCATCACTATCAATCAGAACAAATAACTTTACAAAAAAATTATACTTCAAATAGAAAGTTACCGCAACTCGCTTAAGCCTTCTCGAGAAAATAATTTATACATTTGGTGGTTCAAAAGAAAAAGATATCACTTCATCTTTACCAATTCTGCCAAACCCCATTGATCCGTCTTTCTTTTATTGAACTGAGAAAGACCCAGTTAATCTTAGGTTGAAATACTTTACCTTCTCCCCTCAACGATCGCCATATAGTCCAAACTTTGGGATAAGAATTACAAAGCTAATTAAGGAATGAGTTCATCAACACCAAAGAAGATTCCACCATCTAAAAACTAAAATCTCTTTTCTATATTTATATTGTTATTCATTCATATTTCTCTAAATAAAGTTCTATTATAGAAAATTCACAAAACAGACGTCTGAATACAAGATCTAAATAAATTTTAACTCTAAAATAGATGTATGACTTAATTAAAATAGACATCCGAAACCTACATAAAATTAACTATATTCTTGCAGGTTAAAAATTTATCCTATACAGACGTCTGACTAAAAATTCTAGACGTCTGTTTCGTTGAAAAAAAAAAGTTTCCCCCGGATTCAGACGTTTGACCTCAGAAATACAGATGTCTGAAATGACACAAATTTGAACTATTTCCTCTCGGGTTAAAATTCAACCCAAAACAGACGTCCGTTTTAGAAATTTCAGACATCTGATTTAAAATTGACATGTTTTTTAAAAGGGTATATGACTTTTCCCAATCATCATAACCATTCATTTCTTCATCTTTTCACTTTTACCTCTTCATCTTTTTACTATATATAAAAACCCTAGCCCCCAAAATTAAAAAATTACCACAAAACTTCAACTTTTCATCACAAAATCATGGCAAACCGAGGTAAAAGGACAAGAGAATAAGAATCAAATCCTCCTTCCAAAGAATTAATCCAAAAATGGTATGGGATGATACCGCCAAGGCAAGATATAAAGCAATGAAGGACTCCAAATTCTTCGAAGGTTCTTTTGTAAAGTTTGATGCTTTCTCAAATTATCGATTACAACAATATGCTGGACACTTTCATTTCGAATTACTAGTTGAGTATAATAAAAATAATGTCAAAATTTATCCTCTTCTAGTGATGTTGTTCTTAGCAAATTTGAATCTTGACCATACTAAACCTCAAGTCAAAAAGGATACCGTTTGGTCTTGGGTTTGTGGAAAACGTGTGCTTCTTTCAATGCAACGACTAGGCCAAATTTTAGAATGTGCTTGGCAAAGGTCTAGATATAGACACGATAGAAGTAGATATGTCTACAAGGGACGAGACTTCACACAAATTTCTCAATGATAATCTAATTAATATGCAAGAGCTTACTTCCACTCATCTCCGACCACAAGCTTGGTTACTTAATCGTATACTTGTCCGAACTATTCAACCCCACAACGGAAGTTACGAAAAGGTCTACAAAAGAGATTTCCAAGCCCTTTACACCCTCTAGTCCAACAAGAAAATCAATTAGGCAAAGATCATCATGGATGAATGGACAGATATCATGTATAAGCGAAAATACAAGACTCTACATTATGATGCTTATATTACTCAGATCCTTACTACTTGTGAAATAAACGTACCTAATACTCCTTCCTTAAGCATCAAAGAAATTGGTCCGAAGACTTTGAAACTTATGGATATTGCTCCAAATCCCGCTACTTTAGAATATATGTCTCTCGAAACTTGGACTAAACATGTAGCCTCGCACCCAGAAGCATTCATACCTGAGCCTTCTCACCGTCGTCAAGTTAGGGATGAAGAAGAAGATGAAGAAATTCAAATTATTTCCCCCGTAACTTCTTCCAAACAAGCCTTAGTAATGCTATCCCAAAACCAATCTAGAATTCATAAACAAATAAGAAGTTTGACTCTGTCAAAGGATTCTTGAACAAAATTTGGGAAAAAGTTTCTTGCACCAGCACTTCTTCGAGCCAAGCTCAAGCTCCATTTTAATGGTCTTCTAGTTCTGCCGAAGAAGTTCCCGATTCCTAACAAGGCTCTCCCAAAGACAGTGGGACAAATACTAAGGCATCTACTTCTGAGGGATGGTAAGCATGGTTGATGGTACGGTGGTCTAAGTATTTTTCCTACAAACTCTTAAATTATCTAAATAGTGTGTAATATTTATGTACTTATCTCTTTATGCTTAGCAAAACACTCTAGTACATGTTATAGTATGTTATGTCTGATGGTATGCTTGTTTATATATTATGTTATGTCTGTTTCTGTGAAATGTTTGTGTGTAATGCATACATGCTTAAAGTTTTTCAGAAGTATTCTTTTTTGTCGAATGATAAAGGGGGAGAAACAAGTAATGATATATGCATATTGATAGGGGGTGCCTATATAGTTGTCATTCGTTAAAAAAGGGGAGAATGTTGGATCTTGCTATATAAATATTTTGACTATGACAACTATACATAAGCATATGTATTATTGACAAACTTTGTTTTGCAGGAAGTTATTTGACAAACAGATTCAAGAACACCAAAATGAAGATTGAATATGTTGTAAGAGTCTGTTAGTCCTAGATATTCATGTTAAAGTCTTCCTTGATGATTAGACACACATACTCATAATATATATGTTTTCACATTTAAAAGTGGTAAGGAATACGTTTTGCCCAGAAAAAAGATGTTTGAAAAAAATCAGATAGACGTCTGTTTGCTGAGACAAAATTAAATTTTCCATAATATTCAGATGTCTGTTCTGAATTTTTAAAACGTCTGAATCTGCTCCGAAATGAACTAATTCCTTGCTATTCTATTTTCAAATTCAAAACAGACATCTGAAATTTATATTCAGACATCTGATTACGAAGGGTTATAACTTATTATGAGGAGCCACAACTCTCTAAATCATTTCTCTTGATGGAATCTCTTCGTGATTAGTTACAACTCTTTGTATATTATAAATAGAGACTTGATTAACTGATCAAATAATCGAATCTCATTCTAACTATTTCTATCTTACTCATAGCTCTCTAGTTTTCAAAAAGCACACTATTTACAATATAATCTTCCATATCTTTCACAAGCTTCATGTTTATCATTAAGGAAAGACTATAGGAAGGGTGTACTATATGTTGACATATCCGTGTTAACAAGAACATAAATAAGTCATCAGTTATTCTATATTAAGGAAGACCTCTTCAGCAGTTGAGACAAGAAATCCCGTTCAGTTGTTCGGGTATTTGTGAACCTATTCGTCCGGGTAAAGTGAGGGTGTTAGTGATAGTGAAATACCAGAGTAAGTCTGGGACTAGATGTAGGACAGTGGTCTGAACCAGTATAAATCGACAATGTGATATCTACTTACTACTCAGGTATATATATATTGTAACACCCCACTCCCGCTATGATCACTCACTAAGGGAATGCCATAGCATCGGTGGAGTATTTTAGTGAATATAGAACAGAAAAATTACAACAAGACAGATATAAATAGTACTTGAAATTTTAAAACATCATCTCATAACAGCGGAAGTAAAACATGTCTGGTTACATCATAAAACCACAATAAAGGTCAAGTACAATATCCATCAAAATAAAGAAGTACATAATCCCACTCTCATACAATAGCCAAACAAAAGAAAAGATAACTGGATAACTGGAGCTTTACATCTATCCAAGCTCCTAAAGACTGGAACAGCAATCCGATCAAGCTCCACTACTGCTAGGATCCACCGTAGGACCTGAGGGTTGGGAAAAAGATAAAAACAACAGGGTCAGACATAAGTCTGAGCGAGTCCTATAACTTTAACAATACAATCGTTAAAGTAACCAGAGAAGACATGAATTGATATACGGTAACATATAGGGATGAATAGCTACCCTAAGCAATCAACTAAACTAAGATAAAGGATAAAGACGCATCTACCCTTCCCAAGGTATATTACTAAACTGCACCACACCAGTCATTCCTAACTTAAAGGTTGATCCCACCCATGGCTTATAAAATTAACTTAATAGTACTTGCGTACCCCTAGGTGACCAAGTAGGCGCCACGGGGCCCTACAATCCACTAGGTGTACACACTACTCCCCATTCGATCGGCTCCCTAACGTAGATACCCGTGCTGGCCCCACCATGGGGTGTACCATTCCCCAACGTGGCAACCCGATATAATTAACGGTGCACGGCTTATATCTACACGATGCAACAACGGCTTATCTACCAGCCCGGGCCCCCTCACGCATATGAAGCCCGTTGGACTTGCGTTGCCACCGCTAACCCGTTTGCCTCTTACAGTCAAGCCCAGTATGCGTGTCCCGTCCTCGACATGGGTCGAGCCCACAAAGATACGTATGGGTTACTGGTTGAAATGGGCCTCCACAAGCTACCCACCTAAGCTTGTCCCTTTTTCTAGTATATCCCACTTAACCCTTTAATCATGTTTTAATTACATGTTCTATTTTGGTTAAGTATTCTAATCGTATTTTCTATTGCCACCCAAGGCAACCACTAGATTTTCTCATGCCACCCGAGGCACCCACTTAACCCCTCATGTCCCTCTACATGCTAATGTGGTTAAGTGTTTCTTAATTAATTAATTAAGAACGTAACCTTTGTAAAGACCTCTCACATTAGACTGTCTTTTATGACCGCTGGTTAAGCCGGTTGGGTCCGGGCAGCCTTATGTCATAACAGAGTCTAACCTCGTGTCTTTACATTAATTACGTATTTAGTTTGTGCCTAAGACCTCTCACATTGGGCTAACATTTGTAGCAACTGGTTAAGCCGGTTGGGTCCGGGCAGTTTTACGCTACAACTGAGTCCAACCTCGTGTCTTAGTCAATTAATTACACCTAATTAATCACCCTCATAATTTTATATTAATTATCCCTAATTAATCAAGTTTTCTTAACATGGGTAGACCTAACTTAATAGGTAAATTCCCATGGGGTAGACCTAACTCAATAGGTAAATTCCCAACACATAGTATGGGTACACCTAACCAAATAGGCAAATTCCCATACTATGTTTATTTATTTTGTGTTATGCATAATTATATTAATTTCACACAATCTTATTAACTTATGCATTTAATTACCCCATCGTTCCCACGTAATTTCGTTCATGATATAACACATATAAAAGGTGTCAACTTGCATATGAATGAACATGTTTCAAAGGTGCCATCTTGCATATTAACAAACACATAACTTGCATATGAACTTGCATAACATGTCACATAACTTGCATATAATATGTCACATAACTTACATATTCATTTTGCATAACAAACATGCATATTAGCTTATAGACTTGCATAATGTGTCATCATGAACTTGCATATTAATAAACATGTAACTTGCATATTTACATACATGTAACTCGCATATTAACAAACATGTAACTTGCATATAAAGAAACATGTAACTTGCATATTTACATACATGTAACTTGCATATTAACAAACATGTAACTTGCATATTAACAAACATGTAACTTGCATATTTACATACATGTAACTTGCATATTAACAAACATGTAACTTGCATATTAACAAACATGTAACTTGCATAGCATATTACCATGAACTTGCATAACATGCATATGATTACATAGCCCACAACTTGCATATTTAGCATCATGCAAACATAACATACATCATATTAAACTTGCATAAGCTTACATACTCAACATGCATAAACATAAGATTAATGCTAACATCATATCATATGATTCAAAGCTCATTAACCCACATACAAAACCATAAATCTCATCACATCTCATCTAATTAGTTTACCAAAAGATCATCAAAGTGATAGAAACTCACAACTAGCAACTTTGAACACCAAATGAAGAAGATTAAGATGCTAAGAAGGGATTAGAAGTTGATTAGAGAGTGATTAGTATGCAACCCTCTTCATAAAATTAGTGGAGGCCATGAGAGCTAGCATTTTGCCATAGTTTAGTCACTAGGTTTAATTATGAATGAATTAGGGTAGGTTAGGGTCTTATTTATAGATTAGGCAAGTGTTTTAGGCCATAGGATTAACCCTAGATTCAATCCAAGCCATCAAAGCATGTCTTGGGGAAGAAGTCAAGTGTAGGAACCATCTAGGGCCTTTAGATTAAAGATGGACCATGAGAACCATTCAAATGCAAAATCTGCACTTGAGCGAATCGGCCCACGGGTTGACAGCCAAACACCCTGGATTAACCCCTAGTCGACCCAGCGGGCTCGGGTCGACTTCAAAAATCGGCCGGTTCGGTTATTCCCCTCTCCCAATTCGCTGTTTTGAGCATTTTTGCATATTTATTTATTAAATTTTCAATTATATATATATATATATCAATATATATATATATATATATATATATATATATCTACACAACCCATTTCACTTAATTAAGTATACTTTAATTTGGGAATTTTCGTGAAACTTCGCGAGGCCATATCTTGGTCATACGGACTCCGATTTTCAAAAACTCGGACTCTATTTCACGTATTTTTCCGAGACGAACACAATGGCATAGCCCGTTTCCCTTGATTCCCATTTTAGAATTAAATTCTGCCTCGATTTATGTTATTACAGGTTATTGAAAATACGGGTTGTTACATTCTCCCCTCCTTAAAGGATTTCGTCCCCGAAATCTTCAAGTTAGGAAGAACGTATCCTACCATCCAATCATCCATCTACTCAAAGCATCATCCACGAGCAATCATTGTCCTTACAAGATTCTAAATGCTGGATGGATATATGCAAAAGTGTGTGTATATGTACTTACCTAATGCGAAAATCAGGCGGTTACTGATACAGTAAACCTCCTTAATGCAAACCATGATAGTGCCATGCATCCAATATGTATGCGAAACCCTATTGACACATACAAATTTCTACATGCGTGCACAACCATACACAAAAATGCATCATCCATATGATAACACAGCCATGATACATCCATCAATCTAACTACCACATCCATTTATGCAATATGCAACATGAAGTGACTGAGCCGATCTAGTGCCTAATGTGTGTGTATATGCATCCACGAGCAACCACTAGCAAACAATTGCATCCATATGCATCCATCAACCATAACATGTTTCAAACACATGTCTCAACCATAGGTTTTACCCTATCTAAAGGTCATAGGTATTAGCGAGAGGATATACTAAAGATAAGATAAGTACTAGACAAGCAATAAAGGAGAAGTTAAAAGACATACTCTCAAAAAGAAATGGATACAAAGAACGCATCTTTGCTTCCGTCTCCCAAGTAGCATTGCTTTCGTCATCTCCCCATTGCACTTTAACTAGCTGAACTTCTCTGTTCCTCAACTTCCTAGTTTCTGACCCAAGGATGCGAGTAGGAGCTCGTCGAATCGTCGCATCACGCTCTACCTCTACATCTCTAAGCAAGCTCGGCTCTACCACCTCCGCGGTCTCATGTAAGCACTTCCTCAAATGTGATACATGGAATACATCATGAACACCACTAAGTCTGTCGGGCAACTCCACCCTATATGCCATCCGTCCAATCCTTTCCTTAATAGGAAACGGCCCAACAAATCTCGGTGCTAACTTCCCTACGGACCCAAAGCGAACAACATTTCTCAAAGGAGATACTTTGACAAAAACCATGTCCCCAACCTCAAACTCAAGATCCGTCCTTCTCCGATCCGCATAAGATTTCTGTCTATCTTGCGCTGCTTTCATCCTTTTTCGAATTAAATCAATCTTCTCTGAAGTCTCTCTAACCATATCCGGCCCAAGCAAGATCTTATCCGTAGATTCCCACCAACATGTAGGAGATCGACAAGGCCTTCCATAAAGAGCTTCGAAAGGAGCCATACCAATACTGGACTGAAAGCTGTTATTATATGCGAACTCCACCAAAGGAAGATGTTCTTCCCATGTACCTCCAAAATCCAAGATACAAAGCCTCAAAAGATCTTCTAAGATACGGTTCACCCTCTCGGTCTGACCGTCCGTCTGAGGATGATATGCGGTGCTCAAACACAACTGAGTCCCTACCGCCTCTTGCAAACTTCTCCAAAACTCACTAGTGAAAATAGGATCTCGATCACTCACAATGCTGGATGGTACGCCATGCAATCTAACAATCTCTCTAACATAGACTGAAGCAAGCCATGGAGCGGTCCTCTTACTCTTTACGGGTATAAAATGGGCACTCTTTGTAAGTCTGTCTACCACAACCCAAATTCCCGTATTGCCCTTCCTCGATCTCGGTAACCCGTCGATGAAATCCATCGAGACACTATCCCACTTCCACTGTGGAACTTCCAATGGGTGTAGCAACCCACCGGGTTTCCTTTGCTCCACTTTAACTTGTTGGCACACTAAGCATCTAGCCACATACTCGGCCACATCTTTCTTCATACCGGCCCAAAAGAAAACTCTCTTCATGTCTTGGTACATTTTGTCTCCACCGGGATGAATAGTCATTCTTGAACGATGTGCATCATCCAAAATAGCCTTCTTCAAACCCTCATCTTGCGGTACACAAAGTCTACCGTCTCTATGCAACCATCCCTTATCATCTATGGTGTATCTACCCAAATGGCTGGACGACTCCCCTCTTATAAGCTTCTCTACCAACACAACCAACTGTGGGTCGTCTCGCTGAGCCTCGCCAATCCGTCTCAAAAGAGTAGGTCTAACCTCCAAGGATGCCAACAAACCAGGTACAAAATCAACAGAAGGTCTGAAGTCAAACAAAGAAAGAAACTCCAAGCTTCGTCGTTCCACGAACAATGGACTCAAAGATAGCCTTTTTCTACTTAAGGCGTCTGCCACCACGTTACCCTTACCAGGGGTATACGCTATCTCGAAATCATAGGATGCTAAGAACTCCATCCACCTTTGCTGTCTTAAGTTTAAATCCTTCTGAGAGAATAAGTACTTCAATGATTTATGGTCGGTGAACAACTCGAATCTCTCACCAAGAAGATAATGGCGCCAAGACTTAAGTGCGAAAACAATCGCGGCCAACTCTAGATCATGGGTAGGGTAATTCTTCTCATGCACTCTCAATTGTCTCCCTCCATAGGCTATTACCCTTCCCTCCTGCATCAAGACTGCGCCTAATCCTGTTCCACAAGCATCGGTATAAACAACAAACGGCTTACTCCCATCTGGAAGCACTAAAACTGGAGCGGTGGTCAAAGCTCTCTTTAACCGTCGGAAAGCATCATCACAATCTACATCCCATGAGAAAACCAGATTCTTCTTCGTCAAGCGGGTTAATGGGGCTGATATCTTCGCGAAGTCTTTGATGAACTTCCTATAATATCCTGCCAACCCCAAGAAACTTCTTACCTCGGTAGCATTTCTAGGAACTTTCCAATCCTGGATAGATACTATCTTTGCGGGATCCACAGCTATCCCTTCCTTAGAGACCACATGCCCTAAGAATCGCACTTCTCTTCTCCAAAAATGGCATTTAGAGAATTTAGCTTTAAGACTATGCGCTCGAAGAGTCTCCAACACTTCCTTGAGATGTAAGGCATGCTCTTCTTCATTCTTGGAAAAGACCAAGATGTCATCCACAAAAACTACTACAAACTTATTCAGATACTCTCTGAACACTCTACTCATGAGATCAACAAAGTATGCGGGGGCGTTTGTCAACCCAAATGGCATCACTAGCCACTCATAAAAACCATCCGGAGTCCGGAAAGCAGTCTTCTCTATACTGTCCTCCGCCACTCTTAACTGATGAAACCCTGTAGCTAAGTCCATCTGCGAAAATACTGACGCGCCAACCAACTGATCAAAGAGATCATCTATCCTCGGTAATGGGTGTCTATTCTTCTTCGTGAGCTTATTAAGTTCCCTATAATCCACACAAAGTCTGAGGGACCCATCCGCCTTCGTGGCAAACACTACTGGAGCTCCCCACTCCGATATACTTCGCCTTATGAACCCCTTCTCAAGCAACTCCCCTACTTGCTTATGAAGTTCTCTTCTCTCACGAGGAGCCATGTGGCGTACTGGCAAAGACACTGGTTTGGCATTATCCACCAAATAAATTCGGAAATCTATCTCCCGCTTCGGAGGCAAACCCTTTACTTCTTCAAACACATCCGGATATTCCCGGACTACTCTGACAGAACACAAACTTTCGACCGAAGCATCGAGCGATTCAAGATAACTTAGCAAAACAGATTCCATGGGATTGCAAGAGATCTCGAGAGTGTTACCCAAGCGGGTCATGAGCCTGACAACTCTCCTTTCGCAATCAAGAACGGCACCATTACTGGATAACCAGTCCATGCCCAAGATCAACCCATAGCCCGTGAAGCCCAATACAAAAGCATCACATCTAAACTCAACGCTAAGTATAGAAATCTTCAAACCCAAACATATCATAGACAGATATATGGAGCCCCCAATTGGGTTTGAGACAACCAAGGGATCATCAACTAGACTGGTGTCTAAGTGCAGTGACTCAACTAACGATGATGAGATAAAAGAATGCGATGCGCCAGAGTCAAACAAAGTACGAACTGGATGATCAAACAGAAAAACCAGACTTTCAACGGAAATAGTTCTACCTCTCTGCTGAATCGGTGGAACTGAGAGAACCTGAACTTGCCCCCCTGACTGAGGTGGTGCTATAAGAGCTTGCACCTGGCCTCCTGAGGTAGACCCCGTCTTCTGCCCCTTCTTTGGGCAGTTTTTCACAAGATGCCCTGCTTCACCACAATGAAAGCAACCGGTCTTCTTCTTTTTGCCACAATCCTTACTGAGGTGTCCTGGTGTTCCACAATTGAAGCACTTCTTCTTCGTCTTCTTTTTGTCACCATTGCCTTTTCCGCCCTTGCCTTGTTGTTGCTGTTGCGGTTTCTTCTGATCCCCCTTTTTCTCTGGTGCCTTAGAATTCTTATCATCCTCATGCATAAGTGCCATGTAGACAAGCTTCTCAAAAGTGGCCCCCATAGGAATGTGAGTCATAGCTATTCCTTGCAATGGTTCGTTCAAGCCTCTAACGAACCTCAAAGCCTTCTTCTCCGGTGTATTCACCAACTCTATGCCAAACCTTGCTAATTGATTGAATTTGTTGACATATTCTTTCACCGTGAGATTCCCTTGCTTCAAATTCAAGAACTTCTCCATAAACAGATTCTCTTCCGCCCTTGAGAGAAACTTAGCCCCAAACCTTTGCTTAAAATCTGCCCAAGAGTCAACAGGGCGTTCTCCATTAGTGACCTCCCACCAGAATGAGGCCTCTCCCTTCATTAACCAAGCCGCCAACTTGACTTTCTTTCCCTCTTCCACTTCAAAGATATCTAGCAACTCTTCCACTTCCTTAAGCCAATCTCTAGCCTCTACGAAAGTCTCTGAACCAAGAAAAGGTTTTCCTCCTATAGCCTTGAACTCCTTGCAAACCTTAGCAAAATTATCCACTCTAGGCTGAGGAGGAGGAGCGGTTGTCTCTGGTGTAGTAGCATTGGCCGGACCCGCAGCCGCGGCCCTAGCCTCTTGCAACCTCCTATACCATAGTGGTATAACTAAACCCTCCGGGATGTTAAGATCTTCAGCCATGCTGAAACGAAAGAGGAAAGATTCAAAAAGGAGATTCCGAAAGATAAAGATATGGCTATTGGGGATTATGCTTTTCTTTTTCAAAAACTTTTTCTCTTAGAAGACATGCTTTTAAAAATACTTTCTTCGAAAATACTCTTAGAAAGTAGTTTTTCTCAAAAATTTTATCTGTTCTGGTAACCTTAAGCTCTGATACCACGTGTAACACCCCACTCCCGCTATGATCACTCACTAAGGGAATGCCATAGCATCGGTGGAGTATTTTAGTGAATATAGAACAGAAAAATTACAACAAGACAGATATAAATAGTACTTGAAATTTTAAAACATCATCTCATAACAGCGGAAGTAAAACATGTCTGGTTACATCATAAAACCACAATAAAGGTCAAGTACAATATCCATCAAAATAAAGAAGTACATAATCCCACTCTCATACAATAGCCAAACAAAAGAAAAGATAACTGGATAACTGGAGCTTTACATCTATCCAAGCTCCTAAAGACTGGAACAGCAATCCGATCAAGCTCCACTACTGCTAGGATCCACCGTAGGACCTGAGGGTTGGGAAAAAGATAAAAACAACAGGGTCAGACATAAGTCTGAGCGAGTCCTATAACTTTAACAATACAATCGTTAAAGTAACCAGAGAAGACATGAATTGATATACGGTAACATATAGGGATGAATAGCTACCCTAAGCAATCAACTAAACTAAGATAAAGGATAAAGACGCATCTACCCTTCCCAAGGTATATTACTAAACTGCACCACACCAGTCATTCCTAACTTAAAGGTTGATCCCACCCATGGCTTATAAAATTAACTTAATAGTACTTGCGTACCCCTAGGTGACCAAGTAGGCGCCACGGGGCCCTACAATCCACTAGGTGTACACACTACTCCCCATTCGATCGGCTCCCTAACGTAGATACCCGTGCTGGCCCCACCATGGGGTGTACCATTCCCCAACGTGGCAACCCGATATAATTAACGGTGCACGGCTTATATCTACACGATGCAACAACGGCTTATCTACCAGCCCGGGCCCCCTCACGCATATGAAGCCCGTTGGACTTGCGTTGCCACCGCTAACCCGTTTGCCTCTTACAGTCAAGCCCAGTATGCGTGTCCCGTCCTCGACATGGGTCGAGCCCACAAAGATACGTATGGGTTACTGGTTGAAATGGGCCTCCACAAGCTACCCACCTAAGCTTGTCCCTTTTTCTAGTATATCCCACTTAACCCTTTAATCATGTTTTAATTACATGTTCTATTTTGGTTAAGTATTCTAATCGTATTTTCTATTGCCACCCAAGGCAACCACTAGATTTTCTCATGCCACCCGAGGCACCCACTTAACCCCTCATGTCCCTCTACATGCTAATGTGGTTAAGTGTTTCTTAATTAATTAATTAAGAACGTAACCTTTGTAAAGACCTCTCACATTAGACTGTCTTTTATGACCGCTGGTTAAGCCGGTTGGGTCCGGGCAGCCTTATGTCATAACAGAGTCTAACCTCGTGTCTTTACATTAATTACGTATTTAGTTTGTGCCTAAGACCTCTCACATTGGGCTAACATTTGTAGCAACTGGTTAAGCCGGTTGGGTCCGGGCAGTTTTACGCTACAACTGAGTCCAACCTCGTGTCTTAGTCAATTAATTACACCTAATTAATCACCCTCATAATTTTATATTAATTATCCCTAATTAATCAAGTTTTCTTAACATGGGTAGACCTAACTTAATAGGTAAATTCCCATGGGGTAGACCTAACTCAATAGGTAAATTCCCAACACATAGTATGGGTACACCTAACCAAATAGGCAAATTCCCATACTATGTTTATTTATTTTGTGTTATGCATAATTATATTAATTTCACACAATCTTATTAACTTATGCATTTAATTACCCCATCGTTCCCACGTAATTTCGTTCATGATATAACACATATAAAAGGTGTCAACTTGCATATGAATGAACATGTTTCAAAGGTGCCATCTTGCATATTAACAAACACATAACTTGCATATGAACTTGCATAACATGTCACATAACTTGCATATAATATGTCACATAACTTACATATTCATTTTGCATAACAAACATGCATATTAGCTTATAGACTTGCATAATGTGTCATCATGAACTTGCATATTAATAAACATGTAACTTGCATATTTACATACATGTAACTCGCATATTAACAAACATGTAACTTGCATATAAAGAAACATGTAACTTGCATATTTACATACATGTAACTTGCATATTAACAAACATGTAACTTGCATATTAACAAACATGTAACTTGCATATTTACATACATGTAACTTGCATATTAACAAACATGTAACTTGCATATTAACAAACATGTAACTTGCATAGCATATTACCATGAACTTGCATAACATGCATATGATTACATAGCCCACAACTTGCATATTTAGCATCATGCAAACATAACATACATCATATTAAACTTGCATAAGCTTACATACTCAACATGCATAAACATAAGATTAATGCTAACATCATATCATATGATTCAAAGCTCATTAACCCACATACAAAACCATAAATCTCATCACATCTCATCTAATTAGTTTACCAAAAGATCATCAAAGTGATAGAAACTCACAACTAGCAACTTTGAACACCAAATGAAGAAGATTAAGATGCTAAGAAGGGATTAGAAGTTGATTAGAGAGTGATTAGTATGCAACCCTCTTCATAAAATTAGTGGAGGCCATGAGAGCTAGCATTTTGCCATAGTTTAGTCACTAGGTTTAATTATGAATGAATTAGGGTAGGTTAGGGTCTTATTTATAGATTAGGCAAGTGTTTTAGGCCATAGGATTAACCCTAGATTCAATCCAAGCCATCAAAGCATGTCTTGGGGAAGAAGTCAAGTGTAGGAACCATCTAGGGCCTTTAGATTAAAGATGGACCATGAGAACCATTCAAATGCAAAATCTGCACTTGAGCGAATCGGCCCACGGGTTGACAGCCAAACACCCTGGATTAACCCCTAGTCGACCCAGCGGGCTCGGGTCGACTTCAAAAATCGGCCGGTTCGGTTATTCCCCTCTCCCAATTCGCTGTTTTGAGCATTTTTGCATATTTATTTATTAAATTTTCAATTATATATATATATATATCAATATATATATATATATATATATATATATATATATATATATATATATCTACACAACCCATTTCACTTAATTAAGTATACTTTAATTTGGGAATTTTCGTGAAACTTCGCGAGGCCATATCTTGGTCATACGGACTCCGATTTTCAAAAACTCGGACTCTATTTCACGTATTTTTCCGAGACGAACACAATGGCATAGCCCGTTTCCCTTGATTCCCATTTTAGAATTAAATTCTGCCTCGATTTATGTTATTACAGGTTATTGAAAATACGGGTTGTTACATATATATTTCATTGTATACTCCATTCTACACGATCCTACCGCTGTTTAGCCTCTTTCAAAAACTACTTTTGACCCGGTAAAGGAATTTGGGTAGTCTGGGGAGGCTGGAGCGACTTCTAAGGTAATTTGGATGCCAAGAAGGCTTCCAAGAAGCCCCAATATTCAAGATACTCAAGGAGAAAGTTCCATAGACACTTACAAGAATCTAAGTGACCTTAGCTCAGCTAGAGATCTCATCCAGGGTGAGATTGTCATCCAGCCACTTAAACCCCAAGTCAAAAACATAAGGACCAATACAACCGAGGCTCCTTTTTCTTTATCAAGAAAAATGCTTGATGATCTAGGGATTGACTTAGAGCCAACTATAAAAATTGTTTCGTTATTAGATACAAATTAGCAAATGTTTTACTTATGCTATGAACTTTCGATTCCTTACATCAGCTTTTGAACTGGCCCCGGTACTTTTAAATGTGAGTACTGAACTTCTGCTTTGCCTCCTTTGTCTAGGTCTAGAAATGAGTCACTCGTTTATGAAAAGCTTTAATGAAAAGTCATGCCAGTATAATCCAAAGCGCCTTCTGAAACATTCAAAGCATTCTCAGTGATCTCAGCATTATCGGGATCGGTAACTTTTCAGTTAGCCTCAGCAAACTCCTGAGCTCCCGAAGATTGGCGAGCAAAGTAGAAGGGGGCATCACCAAGAGCAAGACAATGAGGAGGAAAGGAAATGAGGTGATTGGTTTTGTGATGAGTATGATGATCATCACGATGAAGAGAGTCGCTGAAAGAAGAGGGACAAGAATGATCAAGGCAAGAGTGATTCTCAGAAGCATCACAAGTTGGATAAACTTCTAATGCCAGATATTCAGACTACTTCCGACCAATTGTCCCTGGCCTCTCTATGAATTACTCCAACTCTGGTTAATCTTCAAACGATTATAAACAGGCCTTGTTGTATTCCTAGACCGGTTGTTTTCGGTCTTACTGACCAGTTCAATGGTTGGTGTCTGAGGGGGATGTAACACAATTTAGACATATACCCTAATGACAAGCGAGACATTCATGAAGCGGTCAATACTTTGAAGAATCGCATACACACATAGCTTGATGTTGCTAAAAGTCAGCTAGACATACAATTAGATGCGACTAGAAACCAAGCCGAGAAGCAGTTGGGCTTATGGTACACTTTTGCTTATGACCTTCAAAATCTTAAAAGGGAAAACATTGATCGAATCGCCACTCTAGAGAATGACAAGGTCAAACTAATCAAGGCCCTTAATCATGAGATAATACTATTGCTTCTTTTTATCAAAGAAATACAAAACCTGCAGGTTTAGAGGTTGAAAATAAGAGGCTCAAAGAAGAGCTTGCTGCTGCGAAACAGAAAGAGAATACGTTAACAACAAAAATTCAAGAGGCACAATCTGCTCAACAGCTTACTGAGTCTCAATTAGTTATATAAAAGAATGCTTCCGCTGCTCGTCAACAAGAAAATACTACCTTTGGGAAAAGTTCACCTCTCAAACTACGACTCATTTCGTAGTACAAGCCAATAATAAAACTCTTAAGGAAGATAGACTTAAAGTTGTGGCTGCCCTTGAAAAAGCTAAGGCGGATGCTGATACTTCCTTGTTTAAATTTTACGTCTATAGCGTTATGAGTCAGGGAAGTTTACATTATCTGGGAGATGCCTTTGTAGTTACCTCGGCTCTTGTCTTGGAATGGGTACTTGATGTTGATGAAGGCGATCACAATGAAGATGATCTTATTGAAGATCTCTTAGATGAAGAGTCCCGCGAAGACTTAGCTGAGGGGAAGATTCGATTGAAGAAAGTGTGAGGATTGCTAAGTGACAGGGCTTGACCTTCTGGGGAGCAAGCCCATGATATGACCAATATCGCCTCTACTATTCCTGCTAATGTTAAGGCCGCTAACTTGCAAAACCCTGTTGAATCTAGTGCTACTCTCAAAGAGAAGGACACAATTAACAAGGGGCATAATATTGAGGGAGGCACTATTGAGGAGCACAACGAAGATGATGAGGAGGATGATAATGATACCGAAAGATTTATGATCAAGCACAGAAATATTCAAGCGAACCTTAAAGCCACAGGTAAAACTGAAATTGTCCAAGCTATTTTATACTTAGACTACCTATGCCCTTTACCTAGGACAACCGCATTATATGCTTATTGTTCATCCGTTTTAGGTTTAATCTCACCATAACATTCCCCTACTATAGGCAAGACAACGACAACTAAGGCCATTGTTACCGATTCAACTTTAACGTCGATTCCTCCTGCCCCAGTTACTACTCCCCCTCCGGGTGATGTATCTTTACTTGGTGTTGTGACCTCAGGATCACAAGCCACACAAATCGGTGCACTTGCTGATTTGAACGATGACTCTGATTACATCCCTAGTGAGGAATATTCTGACAACACCATCGAGACTCTAGAAAAAGATGTTGAAGACCCAGAGAAGCAGCAAAACAAGGCTTCCGTCAACTTCGGGCGCAGGAGAAGGAAGTGCATCGTTAGGAAGAAAGGAGGAATCATTAACCTTTCTTCCCAAGAGAGTCCCAGTGGCCCGATGATCAAAGATGGAAACCATCCAACTGACACATCTACTTTTTCCAAGACTATCAAACCATCTTTGAGGTTTAGTGATTCAAAGGATGGAAAGAGGAAGAAGTAGTGCTTGTGACCAGCCTTGTTTACTTCCAGTAATTTCATTTAATGCACTGCTTTTAGACTGGTTGTATATACGAGTGTCGGCCCTCGCTCATAGCTTTATGCATATTTTTGTCTGAAACTTATGTACTTGACTTGTGTCTAAATTGTATTGTTGCTGATGAAACTGTGCTTTGTGTTCTGCTTGATGTACTTTAGCTTTATTGTACTTTCTTGTTTTTCATTCCACACCTGTTTCTATACACATTTACAATACAAGTTTTTTTTAGTAAGTTGTAGCGATCTTATGGTATGTTTTGAGAGCATTATTGATTTGTTTTAATGTGGTGGTAGTGCCCCTATAACAAAAGGTCATTATAAGCTTTATAGGCTGGATATGATCAACTATACTGGTGTTCCTTGGTTATAGCTAAAACACCGGAAGTTCTTGCTTTAATGGCTAAGTCTATTGCTTTCACCATTGTGCTTGCAACCCCCTGTTATGCTTAGTAATCAAGGATTTTTAGCTTAGTTAATCAAAATCATGCCTTTTTAGTTGGAGGAATTTCCTTGTTTTTGTGCCCCTGCTTGAGAGGTCTTATATTTTTGGCCCAATGTGTTTCTTTTTCCAAATAGTTAATTCAGACATAGGAGATGCTCACTAGGCTGATGCATTCTAGAGTCAGTGATTTCATTGGGTGCCTCCAGAGAAGAGATCTTTGGTTAAAATCCAACAATTGTCACGGTCTGAACGGATCAGATGCTGATCAAACTAGTTGGACGCCTTTGAAAAGGTCTTTTGAGTCCGCTGATCGATGGGCCTGAAATAATCGGACTCTAATATGGTCAAATGCCCTCGTAGAGGTCTTTTGCCTTCAAAGAGGTCTTTGAAGTCTAATGATTGTCATAATTGGACCAGGTAATTCCTGGTACTGACGATCAGCTGGGTGCCCCCGAGGAGGTCTTTTGCCCCCGATGGGGTCTTTTGGGGCCTGTTAATCATTGAGTATATGATCAGCAGACACTAATAAACTAATCAGGTGCCTCCGAAGAGGTCTTCGTAGCCCACCGATTGTCGAGTCTGTTATCAGCAGACCCTAACAAATTGATCGGACGCTTCAAAAAGGTCTTTAATTAGCTTCACTATGAGGGGCTCAGTTATTACGCAGTTCCATTGGGTGGACGCTAGTTCCATTACCAGATGCCTATCATAACATGCTAATCTAGTATGGGGCTAGGGTCATGAGTCTCCCTTTTCAGGAGTTGCCCCTTTTGTGAATCTTGTAATTCTACCGTCTTTAAGTTTGTCATTGCACCATTTAACAGTCTGAATCTCGGTGGCCTTCATTTTTCTTGGCAAGGTGGTGCTTTACGCCTTCGTATTTGTTGCAAATGGTGTATATGACACTAATTGCTTAAGCTGTCCCTATCGGGATTTGCTGTAGAGGTCACCAGATTTTGTTCAGGTTGTTAGTAGGCAATCATTCGATGGCCTGCAATCAAAAATCATTTTTATCAACTTTAAATGATTAATCAAAGGTTTGCACATATAAGATTTAAGCAAGCGACTTCACTTCTTCGTTCATTTGGACACAAAATTTAACTATAATGCATGGAAAGTATTTACAACTTTTATAGGAACATGAATGAAAAGTTAATTGTAGTAGCGGTGTAGACGATCACTATTCCACGCCCTTCGATTACTACTCCATCAGTTATCTTTAATTTGAAAGTACCGTCCAAGAGTTTCTGTCTTATAACAAAGGGCCCTTCCCAGTTAGGTCTGAAAACCCCTATTCCAGTCATTATCTTCTTCAACACCAGATCTCCCACTCCAAGGTTCTCTGTTTGACTTTCGAATTGAAGTACCTTGAAACTCTCATTAGGTGGGCTTCGACCCTCAGTTTTGCCTCAGTTCTTCTTTCCTCGAGTAGGTCAAGTGCCTCGAGCTGCAGCTTCTCATTCTCTGCTTGGTTGAAATGAATTTTGCGGTGAGTAGGTACTTCTAGCTCTACCGGAATCACAACTTCAAATCCAAAGGCAAGCGAGAAAGGAGTATGCCCGGACATAGTTTTGTGATTCGTGTGATACACCCATAGTGCAAGTGGAAGCTCGTCTACCCAACTACCCTTGGCTTTTTCAAGACGCTTCTTGATAGTTGATTTTATGATTTTGTTTACTGCTTCGACTTGCCTGTTGGCCTGCGGATGAGCAATTGCTGCGAAACTCTTCCGAATCTTGTACCTGGTACAGAAACTTTTAAACTCGTTGCTTTCAAATTGTGTTCCATTGTCTGTGATTATCTTCCACGGCACACCGAATCAGCATATGATATTCTTCAAAATGAAGTTGATCACCTTTTTTGAAGTAATGGTAGCCAGTGGCTCTTCTTCTTCCCATTTAGTGAAGAAATCAACAGCTACAATGGCGTATTTGAAATTAGATTTTGCTGTAGTGAGTACTCCAATTAAGTCAATGCCCCAGACCGCAAATTGCCATGGACTGACCATTTAGGTCAACTCTGTAGATGGTGCTCTAGAAATCTTTGCGAACCTCTGACATCGATCACATTTCTTGGTGTAAGTTGAGGAGTCTAAGTTTATATCAGGCCAGAAATAGACGTATCGCAAAATTTTCTTCCCCAATGTCTGTCCTCCTGCATGACCTTCACACTCTCCATCATGAAGTTCCGCCAATATAGCCCTTGATTCCTATTTAGTTACGCATCGAAGCAAAGGCATAGAGAAGCCCCGCCTATATAGGCTATCATCTTGAATGAGATATAAAGATGCTTTTTGGAGCAATTTCTTTCATCTCTTCGAATCATCTGGGAGCTCCCCTTGAGGAGATAATTTTTGATCGGAGTCATCCATGAGTCTTTCTCTATGGAGGTTTCCATGATTCAATCGACATTGTAATTATCGGTGTTGGGGTCGGACAGGACTTCAACAGGAACTAGTCCCAGCATCTAAGCATCTCCTGTACTAGCTAGTTTTGCAAGTGAATCTGCTTTCATGTTTTCTTCTCCAGGGATATGGAATATCATGTAGTACTCCAGGTCATCGAGAAGTTCTTTAGCCTTGGATAGATAAGTTGGAAGATTTCCTTCTTTAGTTTGGAACTCTCCTTGGACGTGAGATATTACCAGCTGGGAGTTGCTGAAGATTTGCAAGGCTTTCAAGCTGAGCTCCTTTGCGATTTTCATCCTGGCGATTAGTGCCCCGTATTCTGCCTCATTGTTAGTTGCAGGTAACTCCAACCTTAGAGCACATCATATTGATCGACCTTCAGGGGTTTCTAGAACAATCCGTACCCAGAACTTCTTAGCCCCATCAACAAACAACTTCCATCTGGTGGTTGCTTCAATAGGTTCTTCCTTCTCCTCTCCTCTATTTGTAAACTCCGCGATGAAGTCCGCTAAAGATTGCCCATTCATTTCTTTTCGAGGATGGTAAGTTATGTCATATTGACTAAGTTCAATATTCCACTTTAGCCATCTTCCCAAAGTCTCTGGACGGAATAAGACTTGCTTTAGAGGTTGATATGTGAGAACTCTGATAGCGTGGGCTTGGAAATATGGCCGAAGTTTCTTTGAGGAAATAAGTAAACAATACACTAGCTTCTCGAATTTAGGATATTTCAGTTCTACCCTAGTGAGTCGCTTACTAATGTAATACAATGGCCATTGAACCTTGTCATCTTCTCGAACTAAGGCTGCACTTAGACTGCTAGATACAGAAATCAGCTTTCCCCATCCTTGGGCTTTGACATCATTGGTGGCGATCCCATGTGTTTGATCAATTCTTCAAAAGCTGCTTGCCACTCAAGATTCCACTGGAAACCTTTCTTTCTTTAATGCATCAAATAGCGGAATGCACCTATCCGTCGCCTTTGAGATGAATCGACTCAAAGCAGCAATCTTGCCGTTTAGCCTTTGAAGTTCTTTCTTTGTTTTAGGAGCGCGTATCTCTCATAAAGCTGAGACCTGTGTGGAATTGGCCTCGATGCCCCTGGCATTGACCATAAACCCAAGAAACTTCCCTAATGCGACTCCAAATGAACATTTGAGCGGGTTTAACTTCATCTTATGTTTCTTGAGAATGTGGAACATTTCAGCGAGATTCTCCAAATGATCGTCTGCCTTTTTCGCCTTAACCAGCATGTCATCAACATAAACTTCCATGGTTCTACCAATTTGCGCTTTAAACATTGCATTTACAAGACGCTGGCAAGTCGCTCTGCATTCTTCAATCCAAATGGCATGACCTTATAACAATATAGGCCTAGATTTGTTATAAAGCTTGTGTTTTCCTGGTCCGGCGTGTGCATCATTATTTGGATATACCCCGAGTAGGAGTCCATGAAAGATAGGAGCTTATGCCTTACGGCTGCATCAACAAGCTGGTCAATCCTGGGCAGTGGAAAATTGTCCTTCGGGCATGCTTTAGTGAGGTCAGAATAGTCGATACACACTTGACATTTATGTTGGATTTCTTCACAAGTTCTAGATTAGAGACCCATTTTGGATATGTGGATTCGCATATGAAGTCGTTCTCCATCAACTTATCCACTTCTTTTATCACCCTAGATCTTTCGGATCATTGAGTCCTTCTTTTTTGCTTCACTAGAGTCATACTCGGATCGATACTCAACTTGTGTACTGCTACATCAAGAGGTATACCACACATATTGCAGTGACTCCAAGCGAAAACAACCAAATTTGCTCTTAAAACATAATCAGATCTTATTGCATCTTGAGGCCCAGTTGAGAGCTTTTCTTCTATAATTTATCTAGATCATCGTCATGGTCCGGGATCAAAATTTCGGCTTCAGTTGGTTCGGCACGGACTTCCTCTGTACCGGTCTTCCTTGGATCCATTTCCTCCTGGGCCTCTCTGTGTTCAGCAGAACAAGGGCCCCGCCCTAGTTGCAATAAGGTGGTGTCGCGAATGTAGAGAGGAGCCATCGTATCTTCCTGATATCCTTCTTTTTGGCTTCGACCAATTCTTCCATATTGCATTCCCTAGTCATCTTCTGATCACCTTTAATCACACCAACCCCCTTTCAGTCGGAAATTTCATGGTTAGGCACCATGGAGCTAGTGCAATCTTGAAAGTGGTCAAAGTTTGCCTCCCAAGGAATGCGTAATAAGCTGAAAGTTCGTCCACCACTACAAAAGTCTGTATCATTGCAACCATTTTCTCTCCTTCGCCAAGTTCCACAAGGAGGTCTATCATGCCCGTTGGTTGAGTAGGATGTCCGGTGAATCTTTGTATCTTATTTGGACATGCTCGCACATCCGCTATAGAAAATTTCATTTGGCTGAACGTATTAATGAAAAGCAAATTAACAGATGCCCCACTATCAACCAACACCCTACTTACTATAGCCGGACCAATGCCGATGGTGACAACCATTGGTGTCAGTAATCTGTCAGAGTCCTTGTCCTTAAACACCACATCCTCGCCTAAAGTCTTTGGCATTTTCATCAGAAATGCGTTGCTCAAGACCATGCATTTCTCCTCCTTTGACGGGTCACTCAACTCCCTAGCATACTTCTCCTTATCCCCCCAACTTCCTCCAGTCGGATGACATCCTCCCAAGATCGTATTAATGATTGGTCGGGGATTGACGGGAGCTGGGGCGCTCTCCCCTGGTCCAGATTGATCCATAAGAGTACTTTGCCTCTGAGCAGTTTAAGAATTTTGTTGATTCTTTACGTATTGCTGAAGCCTGTTTTTCCGGATCAGTTCCTCAATTAGGTTTTTCAAGTGCCTACACTCATTTGTGTTATGGCCCAGCTGGTTATGGAAGCAACAGAATCTTCCCGAACTTACATTGGCATCAGTGATCTTCAACTGCTTTGTTTGCGGATAATCTTCAGTATCCTTAGTAGCAAGGAACACATTTTCGAGAGTACCTGTAAGGGGGGTCAATTCAGAGTTCTTGAAAAAGCGGAGCTTCTTGTTGTTCCGATTGTCCTTAGCGACATTGTCCCGCTTCTTACTTCCATTGTTTTTCTGGCTATCTGGAACATTATTTCCTTCTTTAACGGAGTTGTCCTTCCCTCAGCCACATCCATGGAAAACAGTGGGTCATCTTCCACATCGATGTATTCCTCAGCCTTTGCATAGAATCTCTCCAAGGTTTTTGTATTTTCGTATTGAGCTACTTCCTGAATTTTGACTTCTTAATGATAGCGCATTTCAGTGCCATTAGAATTAATCGAGATTCGGGATCTGTCACTTCCGCTGCTGTAGCATTGAATCGGGCGAGGAAAGCTTTAACCGACTCCCCTACCTTCTTATCCATGTCATTCAGTGATATCACATCTTTGACTTTTGTAGATTGCAACCTAAACTGTTCCCTAAATTTCTTAGCCAAAGAGGAAAAGTCATCCACAGATCTCGGTGGGAGCTTTATGAACCAGAGTGAAGCTACCCCTTCCAACTACACACGGAAGATGAGACACTTAAGTTCATCCATGGCCCTTGCCCCGTCCATATGCTGATCGTATTTATACAGGAACAAGTTATGATCTCCAGTTCCATTATAAACTTGGATCGTTGGTGGGTTGAACTTTCGTGGGAACATGGTGAACTTGATCTTTTCTATGAGTGGAGTTTTAGATGGAGCGAACTCCCACTCTCTTTCATCATCTTTCCAATCAGCACTTTCTTTCATAATCTATTGGACCATATCTTTGATATGCTCCTTCTCATTGCGTTGATTCGCGGGGCTGATGCCATCACCTTTACCGAATGTTTGCTTATGCGAACGATCTTGGCTACGGATCTGGGGCCCGATGCCTCCCTCTTGGGGAAGTGCCCCTTTGGCGGAGCTTGTCGCATTATGAGAAGTCGCTTTCTCGATATGGTTCCGAGCGGGCAGCTTCGAATCTTCACCATAGGCCCCGTCCGAATCACCAAACTCATAAATGGACTGATATCAATTTGGACTTATGGCAGAAGAATTAGCAGCTTCAGCAAGGGTGGCATTGGTAATAACTTTTTTTGTGGCAGCTTAAAGAGCGAACATAGTTTCTAGTCTCTTCATCATAATATTAGTTGAGATTTGCATTTGACTTGTAAAACTAGCGACAACTTTATCCAGCTCTTCCCTTGTTACACCAGCTCCAGCTCTAGAGGTTTCACCAATTTCAAAGTGGTTGGTAAGTGGCGTAGCTTCATTGGCGACATTGTTAGTTTCTTCAACGGTTTTACTAGCAGTTTTCTTTGGCCTTGCCATTATCTCGGATAAAGCTTTGAATTTTGAAAAGGATTTTGTCACTTGGACCGGACTTTAGATTTGAAGGATATATAGTAGGAACGGGCTTCGAACACTATCTCCACAAAGGACTTGGAGAATGAGAGGGTGAACATGGCCGCACGGTGGGCGCCAAATGTTGAAACCAAAAAATGGCCACAACACCAAAGGTATTTTCACAATACTTCACCAAAAGGTTAAAATTAGGAAAATGGAGACACAACCACAGAAAGTAGTAAAAAACAAGAAGATTTTTAGAGTGGTTCAGCCTAGAAGCGGCCTAAATCCACTATGGAAGAGATTTGCATTATCATTTCGGAATTTACAAAGTATAAATTCTCTCTCATTACATTCATTCTCTCTCACACAAAAGTATTTCCTATTGCTGTACTTGAATCTATCAATAGAATGATCAAATACCTCTAAGTATGGAGATGGCTTGATGAAAAGCTTCAACACTTAATCACTTGAATGATTTTGACCAAATCCATGGAAGATTTCATGGTAGATCTTAGTTTGGAGGAGTGTAATGGAGGTTAGAATTGCTTGAGATGATGGAGAAAATAGTTGGGCAACACTTCGTGGTGTGTGGAATCGATCCGCATTAATGGTGGAGGTCAAGGTCTACTTATAGGTGGAGGTTGAATGAAGTGGAAGGATGAAATATAGTGTGCAGGATTTGGGTCAGTCCTTAAGTTATTTACCAGAATGCCATCAGCCAGTTGTTATCTTCTCTAACCGACCAGATTGACACCGACCGAGCCAAATGCCACCGACAGACCCGTGTTATTCCTTAGGCTTTATGTTTGACCGACCAAATCACTTCCTTGGTACCAACCGACCAGACAATTTCGACCTACCCATATAGTTGTTTCCAACTGATACCAAACCAACCGACCAAGGTGATAGAAGCCGACTAGATAAAGGGGAGCGACCAAGGTGATGTAAGCTGAGCATATGAAGGGGATCGACATATGAGACTGACCGACCTAGTGCTTTAGTACCGACCGACCTGTAGACTTCAAGGACGACTAACATGTATATAAACATGTCCGACCAGCTCATAAAACATCATTGTGACTGACCCGTGTGATATATATATATTGACCGAATCATAGCATTTTCCTTTATGTTCGATCCACCAATGTATGTTAGATTTTTAGTGGATAACACGAGTCATGATGGCATATGGAATTTTGCTAGAACCAGAGTTACCATTAGCCCTTGACGTATGACAAGTTGGGCTCATCATATGATTAATGATGGTTTCAAGGCAAGGTAGGCAGTGATAGCCAGATTCATGGATGTTGTCGTTGTTTGTATCATCTTGTGTGGGTTGTCGTCGAGGAAGATATCTCTTGGGTGTTTATCTAATGTTGGTTTAGGCCTTCGAGGCTTGTGCGTGGGGGATGTTGAACTCGATTAGGATGGTCTACGCTTGATAATTGGTTGCTATGGATGTCAGTTTGTTTCTTCTCTAATTCTTTGGGAAAGGCTATCACTCTCGGATGTGGAGGAGACAGGTTGGGGTTTTTCTCTATTGATGAGTTGGTAGATTAGATGATTAATCTACCTATTTCTCATAAACTTTATTGATGGTACTAGATAGTTGTTTATCGATCATTAAGACTATTATTTGATTCAAGGATTTAAGTTTCTCTCTTATTACCTTAGGCCATTTATCCGGTTGTGGATGTGAAGATTGAGTAGCAGGTGACAGGTAGTAGATCTTGATGAGGACAATGCTGTAGAGCGGCGACGAGCTGGAGGCTTACGTATTGGTTTCCTACTATATATACTATTGTTTCTGCTTTTATAGTTGATTTGATGTATGCTACTATGAGTGACTTGTAGTGAGGCTTCTTGTACAGACTCTTATGATGTAATCCAGTGATGTATGGATATTCTCATGATTATATAAAAGATTCCGATTCTGCTCAATTGTGCTTCGCTACTATTGCATGTTGTATATGTTGTATTATATTTTATCCTTGTGCTGTGAGTTATACGACAGGTTCCGCTTGTGTTTTCTTTTCCAATGATCATCCCGTATCGGTCTGGCATGTTATAAAGCGCACTTCTCCTTGGCTTATGCGGGAGGTACGGGGCTGTCGTCACATGTTCTCACACTATGTCATTGCATATGACATGCAGTGACTGATGAAGCATATAACCTTTGTAGTCTAAGGGTGATGGGAAAATAATGCATTCTTATGTATAATACTTCCTTCCCTGTCTTTTTTCTATATTTGTACTTTTCCTCACTACATATTTTTAAGTTCCTACAATTAATGTCATCTTTTCAGTACAACATGCAACCTCTTATACAAGTATCTATTTTCTGGTACGACAGATCGGAAGATGACATTAGTGCTTTCGCTTTATAGTGACTACCACACATAAGATTATTGGTTGTAATATGCCTTTTTGTAGTTTGTACAACAACTAGAAGGTTGAATTTTGATTTCATAGTGATGTAATTAGAGGCCATCGATAGTTCAGTTCCACTTTTACAACCATTCCACAACGGCCTCTTGACTGAAGCCAATAAATCGTATATGTTTTTCTTCCGCATTCGGTACTTCTTAGATATTGATGCCATCATTGTCAAGTTATCTGGCAAGGAACATTGATTGTTCTACATCTTCCACCATATCTTCTATTGGATTCGTCGTAACTAGTTTGACGTCAAACGCTACAAAATTTACTGTAGGTGCAATAAGTTCTCCATGACAATCTCATAGACAATAATTTGACACGAAACTAGATTTATACAAGTGTACTTAAACTGTGTCTGGTTTCCAAAACCTCATCAGTTTGCACTTACTACACAAACAACGGAGTTCCTCGTAATTTCGATCATTAGATATTGCAAAGCTAATAAATTCGTTTACACCATTGTAGAAATGTGCTTTCACTGAACCTTTCATTCCATTTCTAACTTCATACATCCTACTATCGTCGACATAGTAATCGAACACTGTTCCTAATTTAAAAATATATATTAGTGATTTTGATAACACATACATATGTTAATTTATAGCCTTTTGGGACTAAACGCTTAGCACATCACACTTCTATCAAATTTCGTTAGTGCTTCTCTACACTTCTCTTCTATGCATTGGCTGCATCCAAGGGTTACACATTTTTTCTATTCTAAAAATAAAAATAAAGCAAAAGATTTTAAGACTAAAGGTTTTACACACCACACTGTCATATCTCGACGGTACATTACTTCACTTCACTTCTACACACCTACTTCTGTCTAATTAGTACAATATTTTCTATTGTTAAAATATTTTCAACTTTTTAAAGTAAAACGAATTTAATAAAATATCTGCTCTTATTAAATTCATTTGCAAATATTAAAAATAACGAATTTTAGTACAGTATTTATCGTTGTTAAATTTATTCGTAACTTTTTAAGAAAATCGATTCTATGTATAATCTTTCTTAACTTTTTTATAACTAAACTTCAAACTGAAAACATATTATAAAATTGATATAACTATAAATATTTTCGCTTAAACTATAACAAATATTATTTTTGGACTAAATTCGCATAAGCTTATCAATGCATATATTAACTAATAATTATACTTTAATTTTCAAACTTTAAGTCTAATCCCAATTGTTAAATAAAAATTCAAACCACTAGTTATATCATCAAAACAACTAGTATATTATATCATCATCAACTAATACACAATATCCACTGATTTCTCATTGAAAATCACCTAAATTTCTAATATAGGAATTATCCTAAATTAACTATAATATACTATTATATCAAACAATGGCTAACCAACATATGCAAACACACAACCGTCAACATTTATCAATTTTGAAATAAAATGTAAGGGATGATCAATCCCTTTCAGCGGAAAAACCTAAATAGGATCTTGCAATGATGTGATAAGACAAACAGGTTCAAATGATTATCAATCACAGATCACGGAAAAAAATTGAAAAACAAGAGAGAACACACAATATTTATAGTGGTTCCATTACCATGAGGTTGTGTATGCTCACTTTAATGGGGAAGATATTTTTATTAATATTGAAGTGATTACAGAGTTTTACAGTAGAGCAAAGAAATGAAAAAATAAACATAGGAGATGGTGGGATGAGATTAACATTCTCTATGACTCTCTTTATATAGAGAAGAATTACTTGGGGATAAAGTAATTGAATTATGTTAATAAATCAATTCATGGAAGAATCATTCCCATTAATTTACTTTTCATATAATTGATAACATTCTCTTTTCTCCGTCAATCAATTCTATCCCAATATGAATTCTTTCCGCTTCTTCTTTCACAAAATATGGCAACAAATATATGGAGAATATCTTTAAATTTCCAATCTCTTTGATATTCCTTTCCGTATCTTTCATGCATAAAAGGGTAACCAATATACAAAGAATAACCCCAAAATCTTTTAATTTTGGAAATATTGTATCACCAAAATTCTAATAATCTCCACCTTAATACAATATCCCTTACAAACAACGTACTCTAATATGAATGCTTCCCACCGAGTTCCTGCAAAAGCCACCCCTCGCTGCACTTTGTTATTGAACTCCTGTAAGGCCACCGCCCACCAACAAAGTGCAGGAAACACTCAAAAATAAGGTAGACATCATGCAACCAAACTCCCTCACAACAAAGAAGTATAATATAACTCATATCTCTTCATACATGAAGAATACCACAACCTCTGGTGACTTCAACCAAGTCACTCTCTTTCCCATAGTGCCACCATGTGGCACCTAACACTTCATCAACTGAATCAAGTTCGGGCAACGATCGAACTAAGTAACAGACAATGCCTTTGTAAACATATCTGCCGCGTTGTAATCTGTGTGAACCTTCTGATGACGAACTAACATCTCCTCATTCATAGAGATAAGGAAGGACTCACTTACCTCTATGTGCTTTATTCTAGAGCCGAAAGCCGAATTTTCAGCTAAATGAATTGCACTTTGATTGTCACAATTCACCAAACTATTATCTTGTACCAAGCCCAAATCACACAACAACCTCTTTAAATAAAGTGCATCCTTAGTTGCATCAGCTGCAGCTATTAACTCTGCCTTTGTAGTAGACAAAGCAACTATAGTCTGCAACCTCTCTCTCCAACTAATAGTTGTTCCTCCAAGAGTGAACACATAGCCTGAGGTTGACTTCCTTCTATCTCTATCTCCGACATAGTCTGAATCACAAAATACGACCAAGTAGAAATCTTTATTTCTGCCATAAAAAACAAATCCATAATCTGATGCATCTTTAATACTACGATCAAAACCATGTGAAAACATAAAAGAATCAAACCTTTTATACCATTGTTCAAGCGACTGTTTTAGACCATAAAGAGATTTCTTCAACTTGCATACCTAATCCAACTTTCCATCTATAATAAATCCTTTTGGTTGCTTCATGTAAATGGTTTCCTCCAAATCACCGTGCAAGAAAGCGGTCTTCACATCAAGTTGTTCTAACTCCAAATCGTGAGCAACAACTAATGCAAGTAGCTATCATATCTCATTTAAGCTGGATTAGTCTCTTTCTAGGGTTTCATACCTTCCAAATATAGAGGTTAATCGTAATCTGGAAATTTTATGTAAGGCAAAGTTTGGTTTTTTGGGTGTGATATTGGAAAAGTTGACAGACAAGTAGGATTCGAATTGAAGTTTGTCTAACAACTAGAGCAAATATTTCATTATAGTCTGACCCCTTTCTTTGTGAAAACCCTTTAGCTACTAATATTCCCTTGTATCTACCATCATCATTCACCTTGAACACCCACTTGCAACCTATGGCTTAGCTTCATTGAGGTAGTGATACCGAATCCCAAGTCTCATTCTTCTGCAAAGACTTCATCTCCCCATCCATAGCGCAATTCCACTTTGAGTTATCACTCTACTTCATGGCATCTTCAAGGCTCAAAGGTTCATCATGAATTACATGTAAAGCATACTCAAACTGATCATCAAGGCTCAAATTTGTGTGCTGCCAAATCTATATCTAATTGGAGCTCTCTTTCATCTCGGACTAGCCCAAATGGCTATATCACCTAACTCTCCTTTAGCTCCGTCTTTATCTCCACCTTGAGCTGAATCCTCTATAACTTCATGACCATCACCATCACCATCACTACTAGATGAAATTTGTGGACTATCATGTGATGTATCATCAACTACTCTATCACTATCATCAATAGTAACAACTCTATTTCGGGTTCAAAAAGTGGGAATATCGGTCTTTTCAAATTTCTCATCAATTGAATTTGAACCATCTGATAAACCTTCCAAAGGTTTAAACATTACTGACTCATCGAAAGTCACATGTCTGGAATGTATAACTTTCTTTGTATTTGGATTCCAGATCCTATATCCTTTTATTCCATCTGTATAACCAAGAAAAACACATTTTAAGGCCCTAGGCTCCAACTTATCATGCCCTATATTATGAACATAAATTGGACAACCAAATATACGAAAACAACCTAATAAAGTGTATTTTCCTTTCCATAACTCCTATGGAATCTTCCCACCAATGGCCGAGCACGGAATCCGATAAATAATATGTGATGCAGTTGAGATAGCTTCAGACCAAAAACCCTTAGACATACCCGCTATCAATATGAAGCAACGTGCCTTCTCAAGTAGAGTCGTATTCATCCTCTCAGCAACCCCATTGGATTGTGGATCATCAGGTGTAGTAAAATGTCATCTAATATCGCGTTGTCCGTAGTAATCAAGGAACTCTTTGAAACATATTAACCATCATTGTCCTATTTAAGAATCTACAATTTCTTTCATGTTTGGTTCTCAACAAGAGCTGACCAAACTTAAACTTCTCTAATACTTTCGACTTAGCTTTCATTACATACACCGAAACCTTGCATGAGTAGTCATCAATGAATGAAACAAAATAATAAGCTACACCAGTGGAAGCTGTAGGGTATGACCCTAAACATCTGAATGCATGTAATTAAGTACCCTCTTAGAAGTATGCATACCATCACCAAAAGAAACACTGGTTTGCTTTTCCAATAAACACTCCTTGCAAAAGTTCAACTTGTTGAAGATTTCTCCCTTGATCTTTTTCTTCTTACGAAGCAACTCTAAGTTCTTCTCGGAAGTATGACCTAATCTCATATGCCAAAGCTTGGTAACATCCAAGCTTTTAGAACTATCGACTCAAAAAATAAATTCTCCATGAACAGTGGTACCCATTAACAAATACAGATATCATACACCATTCATCAATACAAGTGCCCCTCTAGAAACCCTCAAACCATATCATATAATGGTTATCTTGCATCCTAATGATGCCAATTGGCCTAATGATATCAATGACTTCTAATGACCTGGAATACATCGAACACCTGAAAGTGTGCGAACAATCCCATCATACATGCGAGTGCAAACTGAACCAACACCCATAGACTTACATGTAGCGTCATTCCCTGTAAGGATGGAACTTTCCTCTTTGGCATCGAGGGAAGAAAAATAATCCTTATTATGAGTTATGTGAAATGACGGTCCAGAATCTAAAATCCAGTGGTCTGCACCAACTGATACAACCAATATTAGGAAATCACTACCATTTTTCTCCATCGCAATAGATGAAGAATCATCAATCTTCTTCTCTAAATCTGGATAGTCTCTTCTCCAGTGATCTGGTTTCTTACAATTATGGCACCTCCCATTTTTAGATTTACTCTGACAATGAGGCTTCCTAGGATTGGAACACCCCGTGTAATTCTTCAGTTTCTTTTCTGCTCTACCTCTCTCAACAAATAAAGCTGAACTACTACAAATTCCCCTACTACTATCAGTAACACTAAACCCTTTCATCTTATCTCTCAACTCTTCACTAAGAAAACGTTTCTTCACATCATCTAAATTCAATGTATCTCTACCATAGATAAGATTGTTAGCTAAACCAGTGTATCGCTCTAGAAGCGAACACAATAGAACTGTTGCTATCTGTTCTTCATCAATTTTCAACTCAACAGACTTCATCTTCATCAACAGGCCCTCAAACACACTTAGGTGTGTCTTAATTTAGGAACCTTCCTTCATCTTATAAGTGAGGAAGGTCTTCAATATAATCAGGTGGTTAGTTAGGGATTTCTTCATATAGAGGTCCTCTAACTTCCTCCAAAAGGCTTTAGCTGTTGTTTCCTGACTGATTTCAGAATTACATTCTTTCCCATAGAAAGCTGAAGAGTAGTAAAGGCAAATTCTTCCATCTCTTCTAATTCTACTAATGAAATATCAGTACGCAATGTATTTGTATCAAATACTATTCTATGAACGTTATTTCTTCTCAAAATTGCTTTCCTCATCCACTGCCACTTTTCAAAATCTCCTTCACCATTCCACTTTTATATTGTCAACTGTGATCCTGAAGCCACAGAGGAGCCTCTGACGTAAGGAGTAACTACTGGCACTGGATTGACGTCCGAAATACTATTTGTACTATTTTAATCTCCTTTTGTCAATCTATCAAATACCTTTTTTGTGAATCTTTCTTTGATACCAGTTGTAAGGGGGTGATCAATCCCTTTTAGCTAAAAAACCCAAATAGGATTTTGCAATGATGTGATAAAACAAACAGGTTCAAATGATTATCAATCACAGATCAAGAAAACATATTGAAAAAGAAGAAAGAACACGCAATATTTATAGTGGTTCCACTACCGTGAGATAGTGCATGTTCATTATAATGGGAAGGAGATTTTATTAATATTGAAGAGATTACAGAGTTTTACAGTAGAGCAAAGAAATGAAGAAATAACATAAGAGATGGTGGGATGAGATTATAATTCTCTATGGCTCTCTTTATATAGAGAAGAATTACTTGGGGATGAAGTAATTGATTTATGTTTATAAATCAATTCATGGATGAATCATGCACGTTAATTTACTTGCCATATAACTAATTGGTAACATTCTCTTTTCTCCGTAAATCAATTCTATCCCGATATGAATTCTTTCTGCTTCTTCTTTCATAAAATATGACAACAAATATATGGTGAATATCTCCAAAATCTCTATCTTTTTAATATTCCTTTCCATTTCTTTTATGCATAAAAAGGGTAACCAATATACCATGAATAACTCCAAAATCTATATCATTTTGAAAACATTGTACCACCAAAATTCTAATATAAAAACCATACCTCAATTAGTAAAATGGAAGAGAAATTAGAAGGAGAAGAAGTAGGGTGCTGAGGAGGAAGGGAAGCGGTTGGTGGCATTGAACTGTGGTGGTGGGAAATTGTCGACGCTACGTTGGAGTAAGTTTTTTTGGTGTTTCACAGTTTAATTTGGGCAATGGATCAAATGAAAGTGTATTGTCTGGCTCACGGGTTATACCCTGTTAGGTGTTCACAGCGACGACTAGCGATAACTACTTATTTTAATCATTGCTAGCTGTCGCTAAGGTGAGACGCTATTGCTGAACTTTCTGGTAGTGGAATTACATATAGAATCTAAGACTAAACATGTATCTTTCTCACCAAGGTGACGAAGATAATATTGAACATAAAATTGATGGATACAAAAATATAAACTCCAAACACCCAATAAAGCGGAAAAGTGAACACCAATAAAATTTTCCAACCCACCATCCATATGCAATATTTACACCTGGACAAATCAAATAACTATGAACAATTTACATATGTGGTCAATAACTTTGGTTGAGATTAAAGTTTTGAACTCAATGCTAAAAGCTTCTAGCTAGATGGGGAAAGAAATATAAGAAAAAGGAAACGTGAATAGATTTAAGGAAAGATGAAGCAGAAAGAATATAAAATTTCTTCTTGATTTCCACATGTTACTCTATTGCTAACATGCATATATGCATGCTTGCATACAAATACTCATATAAAATTACCTTTTTGATTTGAAATTTAGCCGATCTTGAAATTAAATTAACGTCCAAAGGTTACTTGCTAATAACTCAACCATTTCCATTAATTATGTTAGGTAATAGTCAGCAATGTACAATAGATTCATTCTAGTTTAGATGTATAGAATGTCCAAAAAATAACTGTAAATTCACTCGTAGACTTGAGTGTTAGTCAACCTCGAAATTAGACTAATATGCAAATGTTACTTGCCAACATTAGAATAAAGTGAAAAACAAGGAGTCAAATACATAGTTGAATGGTAAACAATGTAAGATATTGAGTGGTTTAGTAAAGCGGCCTATGTTTACCGTGAAGTTCTCTAATTGTATGTTATCTTATAACCGCAACGAATTATAAGAAAATAATAAGAAAGTAGAAAGTACAATATTTATAATTTGATGTTATGTATGATGATATATTCTCACAGTTTGATAAAAGAGAAACATAAATAAATTGATTTGATTCATATATATTCATATATATATATATATATATATATATATATATATATATATATATATATATATATAGGCAAGCGTTCAATTGTACCTGAAATAGTGCAGCACCCCCAAAAGCCCCCTGATTTTCACCAAGTATTTCTCCCTCTCTCTCCTTTCACTCACTCTCTCACCCTCCACTACAATATTTTAATATAAACGAGTGGCTAGAAATGGGGTGCTAGAAAATAGGGGTGTCATTGAACCTGCTTATATGTGTGTGTGTGTGTGTGTGTGTGTGTGTACAAGTTTGATATTGTATATAACTGCTTTAAATTTGAATAAAACACTTTAGGTTGAAGTCCAATATGCTTGCTGGTAGTAATTAAAAGATGTCTAAACCTGTATATTGAAGTTAGATAGGTGACATATATTTCCTTTTTAGCCGCATCTGATCATATCTCCAAAACCGCCTCTCAAATTTAGTTTTACGAAAGCTTAGGCGGTGTTTGGTTACACTTTTTTTGTTTTTTGTTTTCACCCATACTAAAATGCGAACGACACATGTATAACGTAAAAAACGATTATTTTAAAAAACAAAGTTAACACACAAAATAGAAAACATCTTTTATTTGTTTTCTTTATTTTGGAACTTAACACAAGAAAGAGAGATAATATATCATTCCGTCATTCCTCTCTCCTTTACGTGGTCCCCTCCATCACTTTTTCACTTCCTCCATCGTCCTTTAACTTTTATTATATTTTGTTATCAATATTGAAAACTCAAAATTTAAAACTATTTTAAACCAAACAATACCTTAGATTTATTTTTCGTTCATATTGGATTTCAAGAGAGAAAAAGTTAGACCAATCCACTGAGATTTCAACATTAATGCAACCTCAGCTTCTCATTTTTTCGATCTTTGATTTGATTAAGATTATCTAGCCCCTTTGACTTTGGGTTTGATGAGTCTAAAGTCGATTGGATTACAGGAGAGGCTCAACGGGCGTCAGGTATTTGTCTCTAAGCTGCAAGCTTTACTATGGCATACTGGAGCATAATTTGAATCATTGCAGCAGGATTAACGAGTTTCTTCTCTAACATGAAAATCCTTTCGAACTTGGTGAAATTTTTGGTTAATAGTGCATCGACTCTGTGGTATAAGGTAGGTCTTAATGTCAGAATTGGCACTAACACCTGATTTAAGCAAAAGCACCACCCATATCATGAATAACGATATAGAAAAAATAAAAACAAATGGAAAATGAAAGAAATAGTAAACATAGAAAGAAGATATAAGATTTATAGTGGTTCATCCAGTAACAGTGAAAGAAGTCAAAAGATTTATAGTTGTCCAGCCATCGATAAAGATTACATCCACTTTGAATATCTTTATTATCATATTTGTCATGTCAAATACAATGCTTTTGAGTATAGTCATTATGAATATGAATAAAGTTATCTCAAAATTAAGTTTAAGGGTCACAAGTATTAACAATTATTAGAGTATATCATGGTAATTGGTTTTTGTGAAGAATGCTTACTATCCTTGGAGTTTAGAAGTGGTTGATGTTAGATTTTGATAGAATTTCGGCAGACAGAGATTGGTCCCTCTAGCTATAGGAGATGATGGAGTATTTATAGGCGATCAGAAGTGTTCTTGACTGAGTTACTTTGCTATAATCCCAAATGGGGCCTCACAAGTGCACACCCACAAACACAATTTAACATGACGTGATTCTATGGACTGGTGTCGGTCTATAAGCTTAGGCTATTTGGCTACACGATCTTCAATTTTGGCTTCTTTAGGCTATTTTAAGTCTCTCTTCAAAGTTTGGCTTGAATTGTTCTTGGTTCGAATGTACTTGCAGGTCCAACATTCTGACATTGGTTCAGTCCACCAATTTACGATAGTTAACGTGGTCAATTGACTTAAAACTACATAATATGCTTCTTCAGTGTCTAGGTTTATTGTGGCATGAGCCTTGAGGTGTTAAAATGTAATCCTATGAACCGATGTTGATCCATCAACTTAGCTCTATTTTACTTCATTCTTTTTAAGTCTGTTTTGAGCTAGTTTGTGGTGTTTTTGTTGAATTGAGATACTATTGACTTTGTTTCATGTCAATATTTCTGTTCGGTTCAATTACGGATTAACATTTTCCCTTTAGAGTACATTTTGTCAAAAATATAATGTGCTCTGGATTAATATCTCATGCTTCTTGATGCAACTACCTGGGTGAAACAACCCTAAATCCCCCTTACGGGAAATCACGGATTGAGTTGAGTACAAGCCACATCGGAACGCAAAAAGAAGAACATTTCATTGTTTATTACAACAATTCCATCAGAATACAAGAATACTACAGAGTATGAATAAATATTACACAGAAAATATCAGAGATTACAATACATTACATAGCAGCGGAAAAATAATACAAAACACAACTGAAAGTAATACACGGATACAGAGCTTTCCGGGTATCGTTCCAGCTGTAAATCAGGATCCTGTGAATATAAATCTTCAAAACCAAAACCACTAGCTGCTCGTGTCAAAATAAGGGCATCTAGAGTTTAGGTTAAAACAATAAACTCCAGGTCAGTCATGTGACTGGTGTGAGAACTAAAACAGTTACTAATCATTATTTTAAAGTTAGGTAAATCAAAGGACCACGCCGTATAACACGGAACGAGTTTCCTCCCAAGAACACCAGTGCATAAAACAACAGCGCAATGCTAAATAAAGAATAATGAAGCTATTGTAAGACCCAGGTCCCATCACACAATGCAACGCAAGCCGGAGGATAGGGTTTTTACCTTATAATAGCCAAGAATGCTTGGTACATGAAATTTCATGTTTTATTATTACTATAAGTGTATAGTGTCAAAACAATTTCAAATCGTAAGTATCAATCATAGACGGCATAAGTGCCCCATACCACTATGTCACCATACTAGGCTATATAATCAAAAACCGCAAAGTCGCGTATTGGAAGTTGGGTATCCATCTATGAACCGAGGCAAGGGATCGTCCTCTATAGAATTTGAGACGCTCTAGCCCGCCCCTCAGGAACAGCCGCAACTGCTCCTTGGATCGTCAGGGCCGGTCCACCGATGTGGATTATTATGCCTGAACACTACGTTTCCCGCCCTTTGGGGCGTAAATGAGCCAAATGACTCCATCGGCTCCACACAGTCACCGATATATTCGAGGCGCCTCGCAACATCAACAACCACACAGGTGAAAATAATATAAATGTCAGGGCTGGTAGGTCATTGATACCACCCTCGCTAGAAGGAAAAGCATGCCCTCCCTGAGGTCCTCTCCCATTTTTGGTTCACAACCGGTGTGTGAGGCTCGCGAATTCACGTTACACAAAGCTATGCCACACAGGCGGTGTTTCGATCATCAACCACAAGACTTTGCTTTTCAACAAAAGCCTTGATCAATTGCGACTTAGGCATGCCACACAGGCAATTCACACCATGCGACTGATGTCTATCGATATACAACCTCTGATCCCGTATGTCTCAAAGAAGGGTGGAGTAAGGGAATGAATTCCCATTCACCAGGCAGATGTATATTTAATAGAGATCGATCAACATAGAGCAAAATCCAATGTCAGACACACTGTCCATACAAGTTCGTTCTGGGTCTGAACGAAACCGGAGGCACCTTGTACCTCGCATATCCATCGATCTCCAATTACGTCTGGACGATCACCAGCTGATTCTCTCCTCTTGGGTGTACAGCCCAATCAAGATCATCAGTAATCACCCAAACGATCTGAAGACCTCCGGTCTTCGACCACCGTCTTCATCCTCGACACCACGTCGAATCAGTTATTCAAAATGGGATAAACTCGGTCTTTCTGAATAACTCGCGCATGTAATAAACAAGTGTTACACAAACACAACATACGCCTCATTCCAATTCAGAATATTCTTTTATTCAAATATTCTTCCACCTTGGGAAAGGTTCCCATTAATTTTATCAAAGATAAATCCTTTAAATTTATTCTTTAATCATCTTTTGGATATCAATTCAAACTAGTCGAGATTAGCGAACCACACGAAGTAATCATTTATTTTATTTCCCAATCCCAACCTATTCATCCCATGAAGTAAAACTGGTAATACTTCATATCTAACACCACGGTGTTATCGGTAAATTCAATTACCATTTCACGTTCAAATCTAATTAAAGATTTAACTATCGCCTGGAGCAGAACTGGTGATACTCCATTCTCGATCATTTCAATCTAATCAAAGATTCATTAAAACACCACTTGGTTTTAATCTTCCCAAAAATCAATATCAATGATTGTTTAACTTGGGAAATCATATCCTGTCTTTAACTGGGTTAAAGAACCATTGTCATTTAAAACACGGTTCACTATAAACCCAAAATCACATTCCATTCCAATTCAATTATTGAAACTTCTGGTTACTTTTAAAACCCTTTCAAATCCAATTTATTTATTTAAAAATAAATAAATTATTATTCTAGTTTAAAACTAGTTCATTTCGATAAAAATCTATTTTTTTATCTTTTCAAATATGGAAATTTTATCCCAATTCTTCACAAATCATTTCTTATGATTTTACACAAATTATTAATATTTTTAATAATTTTATCAAGGCCCGTACAGTCGATTTCCATCAACGGCCACCGAACTGCACTTACAACGATCTTTTCCAAATTTGATTTGGACATAATTCCAAATCCAACCGTTAGATTTCTAATTTCTAATATTCGTTAGACAGCTCTTTTCGATACGAACCCAACGGTTCCTGTTTTAGGAGACTCCGACGGCTGGATCTCCCGTAATATCCATTTGAAGTCAATGGTTGAAATTTGCGAACTACCGCGGCGCGGCGCGTTCTATTCAGGCCATTCTATATATATAACATATATATTCTATATATTTCGTCGATTTCCTTTTAAAACGTATTTTATAAATCGTTTTTAATTCGTTTCCAAAACAATTTCAACTTCACGTTCAATTTCAAATCAAAACTGAATATTCCACATCATTAATCTATAAACGATAATATTTTTAAAACGTTATATTTTGAAATCACTTCCTTTTCTATATTCATTACAAAAATGAATAAAATCGATATAAATATCGTTCACGTCAAAATGACGCATATCTAACTAGCATGGCTTTATATATTTCAATAACTTCGTTATTCTATTCAACAAATGAATATTTATTCTATTCAACACATGAATTTATATTTCTATTCAACACATGAATATTTATTCTATTCAACACATGAATTTATATTTCTATTCAACACATGAATATTTATTTTATTCAACACATGAATTTATATTTCTATTCAACACATGAATTTATATTTCTATTCAACACATGAATATTTATTCTATTCAACACATGAATATTCTATTATAATATTCCTTATATTCCAAATTCGAATGAGGCCCAATCAATTACCATATAACGTTAATTATATGGATTCCCTACAACACACGTATATAATAGCAACGATAAATCATCAACCATCATCCAGAGTGCACCACACAACTGCATAAGCATTAAATATAAAAAATTAACGCCTACACAGTCTGTCAACCCATCGATTGACATACAACTAAACAATCGGGATTAGTGTATGTCAAATATCATTCCAACATCCGTGTGGGGTTTCAAACAATCAAACACAGATTTTATTTGTGCAGTTGGGCGATGTGTAAAATTTATCGTCCCAATCAATATTAGTCAAATCGGTGTACATGAACAAATCTTTCGATTATTAAATGAATATTTATTTTATTTCAACCCATGAATATATATTTTATTTCAACACATGAATATATATTTCTATTTCAACACATGAATATATATTCTATTTCAACACATGAATATATATTTTATTTCAACACATGAATATATATTTTATTTCAGCACATGAATATATATTTTATTTCAACACATGAATATATATTTTATTTCAACACATGAATTTATCTTTCTTTCAACACATGAAATCATATTTTTCTTTCAACACATGAAATTATATTTCTTCTTTCAACACATGAAATTATATTTCTTCTTTCAACACATGAAATTATATTTCTTCTTTCAACACATGAAATTATATTTCTTCTTTCAACACATGAAATTATATTTCTTCTTTTAACCCATGAAATTATATTTCTCTCATCACAATCAACAGTCAAATTTCACAATACAAACAATCATACAAACAAGTCATCCATAGTCTGTGGACGACGGGTGTCAGGTGCTACTAAGCACTGTCAGCATCCTGGTATATATTTCAACTAGAAAATAAATTAAAAGTGAGGAGTTCTCACCGAGGGTTCCACTCCGCCGTTTTATTTCTGAAATTCAGAATAGTCTGGATTTGGTTTGCTTTCATCGCGTTGTGTTCTTCACCATAATCTCAACGCAATCTGCTTCATATGATTTATAAGTTAAAAATCATATTTTTATTATATCACTACATATATAAAGATCAAATTTTTATATTCTCTCTTATATAAAAATCCTATTTTTAATTCGCTGCTTATATAAAAAAATTATTTTTATTCTCCACATCATATAAAAATTATATTTTTACTTCAAATCTACATCATATAAAAATTATATTTTTACTTCAAATCTACATCATATAAAAATTATATTTTTACTTTGCTTTTATGATAATAAAAATCTAATTTTTAATATGATAAAAATATAATCTTTATGCGTTTCATACATATATGAAAAATCTAGTCTTTAAACAACTAAAAATCTAAACTTTTCTAATCAAAAATCAGTTTTAACATAGAAATCGAAATTAGATTTAATGTAAAATTGAAATCATGGAAACTCACTGTGTTCATTGGAGGAGGGGGCTGCCATTGTTCGCCGGAGCTTGGGGGGAGCACGGTCGAGTGGAGAAGGCCAGGTGGTGGCGCAGGCGGTGGGGGTGGCCGCGTTGCTTTGCGTCGGTGAAGGAGTGGATGGGGGCGACGGGTTTGGAAGGGGGTTTCGATGAGGGTGCTTGCGACGGGGAAGGGGAAAGAGAAAGGAGGAGAGAGAAGGAGGGTCCGGCAAGGTGGGGGGGCGCTAGCTCGAGTGGCGACAGGGATGGGGGCGGTAGCGGAGTCAATGATGGTTTTCCTTTTTTTTCTTTGAATGGTCTGAATGAAGAGGAAAGAGGGGGGCTATATTATATAAATATATTTATTTAATTTTAATTCTAAATCCAAAAGGTTACTTTTTAATCCGAACTCTATATCGATCCCAACGACTGTCGCCCCTAGCTAATTACCCCCATTCCAAACACAATGGGATATGTTTCACAAGCTGATTCGATCATTTCCACCAGTTTTCATTTAAATCAAAACATAAATCTTTATATTTTATTTTAAACGTACATTTCAATTTACCAGGGCCACGTATTGACTCTAAAAATTCCAAAAAAAATATTTTCTAGCTTCGTATTGACGATACAGTCCTAAACAAACTAATTTCGTCAAATTCAGAGATCATTCGAAAAATGGCCATTTTCCAGTCGATTAAAATCAACTAAAACTGCCAAAACACGTTTTCCTTTGCCACGCTCACATATTGATTTAGAAAATTACAAATTTTGAAATCTAGCAATAACTTGACATCACGGATCCAACAAAAGGGGTTTCGTCGAAAACCGAGGTCGTTTGCAAAATTTCCATTTTTAAGGGCTAGAATTCCATAGCGACTATTCTGAAATTTCAACTGGACGTATCTTTTGATTCCCGCTATGGAATTTCAATTTTTCGGATTCGTTGGAAAGATATTCTCAAATTGATTCTAATATTTTAGGTTTCGCTAAAATCCGGTTTATTTTGAATCCTGTACATTCATTTGAACTTTGAAATCGAATTTTCAAACTACCGCGCCATTTTCAATTCCTTTTAAAATTAAAAATAAATATTTATATTCTAACGACGATTCGAATAAATATATACGTTCGAATTCTATTCAAAATAAATTTTTTGTCATTATTATTTAAAATAATTCATTTTAAATATTCAAAATTCACTAAAATTGCCGAAATAAAAATTTTAAATTGGCTCAGAATTCTGGGTTATTACAATCTCCCCCACTTAAAAATTTTCGTCCCCGAAAAGGAACGAAGCCGAAAGTTGGTTTGTTAGCTTAAGTTCTCCAACTTTTCAGTTTCTATGAACTTTTCAAATTTTTCAAAAATTTGGCTAACACCCTAAATTCTCGAAAAATTTCGCCATAACCTCCCCTGCACCGGGGACTTCGGGATATTTCAAATAGCCTCCCATGGCCCTCACCAATCCAAAAAGAAAAAGAAACAGCCAAGCGGCTAGCCAATCGGCTCATAAAATCATCAAAAACCCAAGAAATATAATAAACATGTACCTATTTGTCGGGCAAACAATTTTATTCCTCTTCCCTAGCCTCTTTGCAATGACATGTTCAACGTAAGTACATGTATATGCATGCAAATGCGACTAATTTTCAATACAATCCACTATTTGGTTTAATTTGGCTAAAGGTTCAACATTTAATTAATCGAACAATAATCAAACATAATCGACAATCAATTAGTTGATTATCTTTTCAAATTCATAGCTTTGATACATAGTCCAAAAATCACGTTTTTGGTGCCAAATCACAATAATAAGCCCTATCTAGTTTTGGTTCTCACACCAGTCTAATGGAAATATATAAATATCACACCTTCGAAAACTCGAACATAAATACGGATGATGTCATGACAATCATCAGTACCATCTCCGGGCGACTAGAGTGTGACTCTATATCTATCCAGTATATTAAAACTTCAAATACACGCGGATCAGACGTATACGCAACGTCTTTATATACTGGATTGTCCAAATTCAATATAAAATAAATAATCAAATACGAATAATTGATTTAAATTTCCAAAACAAATTTTTCTTTCATTTTTATTTTAAAAAACATCACTCTTCACACTCGTTCTACGATACTACTGATCCCATCTCTAACGAGTCATTCCTATTGGATATTACTAATCCAACCTCTGATGAATTCTTTCGTTCGGTTCAAACGTGTCTTCTTCTCTGAGCTTTGTAAACCAAAGCTCTGATACCATGATCTAACGACCCGAAATCCCCCTTACGGGAAATCACGGATTGAGTTGAGTGCAAGCCACATCGGAACGCAAAAAGAAGAACATTTCATTGTTTATTACAACAATTCCATCAGACTACAAGAATACTACAGAGTATGAATAAATATTACACAGAAAATATCAGAGATTACAATACATTACATAGCAGCGGAAAAATAATACAAAACACAATTGAAAGTAATACACAGATACAGAGCTTTCCGAGTATCGTTCCAGCTGCAAATCAGGATCCTATGAATAAAATCTGCAAAAACAAAACTACTAGCTGCCCGTGTCAAAATAAGGGCACATAGAGTTTAGGTTAAAACAATAAACTCCAGGTCAGTCATGTGACTGGTGTGAGAACTAAAACAGTTATTAATCTTTATTTTAAAGTTAGGTAAATCAAGGGACCACGCCGTATAACACGGAACGGGTTTCCTCCCAAGAACACCAGTGCATAAAACAACAGCGCAATGCTAAATAAAGAAAAATGAAGCTAGTATAAGACCCAGGTCCCATCACACAATGCAACGCAAGCCGGAGGATAGGGTTTTTACCTTATAATAGCCGAGAATGCTTGGTACGTGAAATTTCATGTTTTATTATTATAAGTGTATAGTGTCAAAACAATTTCAAATCATAAGTATCAATCATAGACGGCATAAGTGTCCCATACCACTATGTCGCCATACTAGGCTCTATAATCAAAAACCGAAAAGTCACGTATTGGAAGTTGGGTTTCCATCTATGAACCAAGGCAAGGGATCGTCCTCTACCGAATTCGAGACGCTCTAGCCCGCCCCTCAGGAACAGCCGCAACTTCCCCTTGGATCGTCAGGGCCGGTCCACCGATGTGGATTATTATGCCTGAACACTACGTTTCCCCGCCCTTTGGGGCGTAAATGAGCCAAATGACTCCATTGGCTCCACACAGTCACCGATATATCCGAGGTGCCTCGCAACAGCAACAACCACACAGGTGAAAATAATATAAATGTCAGGGCTGGTAGGTCACTGACACCACCCTAGCTAGAAGGAAACACATGCCCTCCCTGTGGTCCTCTCCCATTTCTGGTTCACAACCAAGGTATGAGGCTCGCGAATTCACGTTACACAAAGCTATGCCACACAGGCGGTGCTTTGATCATCAACCACAAGACTTTTCTTTTGAACAAAAGCCTTGATCAATTGCCACTTAGGCATGCCACACAGGCAATTCACACCAAGCGACAGATGTCTATCGATATACAACCTCTGATCCCGCACGTCTCAGAGAAGGGTGAAGTAAGGGAATGAATTCCCCTTCACCCGGCAGATGTAAATTTAATAGAGATCGATCAACATAGAGCAAAATCCAATGTCATACACACAGTCCATACAAGTTCGTTCTGAGTCTGAATGAAACCGGAGGCACATTGTACCTCGCATATCCATTGATCTCCAAGTACGTCTGGATGATCACCAGTTGATTCTATCCTCTTGGTTGTACAGCCCAATCAAGATCATCAGTAATCACCCAAATGATGTGAAGACCTCCGGTCTTCGATTCACCGTCTTCATCCTTGACACCACGTCGAATCAGTTATTCAGAATGGGATAAATCCGGTCTTTCTGAATAACTCGCGTATATAATAAACAAGTGTTGCACAAATACAACTTAGGCCTCATTCCAATTCAGAATATTCTTTTATTCAAATATTCTTCCACCTTGGGAAAGGTTCCCATTAATTTTATCAAAGATAAATCCTGTAAATTTATTCTTTAATCTTCTTTTGAATATCAATTCAAACTAGTCGGGATTAGCGAACCACACGAAGTAATCATTTATTTTATTTCCCAGTCCCAACCTATTCATCCCATGAAGTAAAACTGGTAATACTTCATATCTAATACCGCGGTGTTATCGGTAAATTCAATTACCATTTCACGTTCAAATCTAATTAAAGATTTAACTATCGCCTGGAGCAGAACTGGTGATACTCCATTCTCGATCATTTCAATCTAATCAAAGATTCATTAAAACTCCACTTGGTCTTAATCTTCCCAAAAATCAATATCAATGATTGTTTAACTGGGGAAATAGTATCCTATCTTTAACTGGGTTAAAGAACCAATGTCGTTTAAAACACGGTTCACTATAAACCCAAAATTACATTCCATTCCAATTCAATTATTGAAACTTCTAGTTACTTTTAATTCAAATCCAATTTATTTATTTAAAAATAAATAAATTATTATTCTAGTTCAAAACTAGTTCATTTCGATAAAAATCTACTTTTATGTTTTCAAATATGGAAATTTTCATCCCAATTCTTCACAAATCATTTCTTATGATTTTACACAAATTATTACTATTTTTAATAATTTTATTAAGGCCCGTACAGTCGATTTCCATCAACGGCCATCGAACTGCACTTACAACGACCTTTTCCAAATTTTATTTGGACATAATTACAAATCCAACCGTTAGATTTCTAATTTCTAATATTCGTTAGAAATCTCTTTTCGATACGAACCCAACGGTTCCGGTTTTAGGAGAATCCGATGGTCGGATCTCCCGTAATATCCGTTTGAAGTTTATGGTCGAAATTCGTGAACTGCCGCGGCGCGGCGCGTTCTATTCAGGCCATTATATATATATATATAATATATATATTATATATATTTACACGATTTCCTTTTAAAACGTATTTTATAAATCGTTTTTAATTCATTTTCCAAACAATTTCAACTTCGCGTTCAATTTCAAATCAAAATTGAATATTCCACATCATTAATCTTTAAATGATAATATTTTCAAAACGTTATATTTTGAAATCACTTCCTTTTCTATATTCATTATAAAAATGAATAAAATCGATATAAATATCGTTCACGTCAAAATGGCGCATATCTAACCAGCACGACTTTATATATTTCAATAACTTCGTTATTCTATTCAAAAAATGAAAATTTATTCTATTCAACACATGAATTTATATTTCTATTCAACACATGAATATTTATTCTATTCAACACATGAATTTATATTTCTATTCAACACATGAATATTTATTCTATTCAACACATGAATTTATATTTTTATTCAACACATGAATTTATATTTCTATTCAACACATGAATATTTATTCTATTCAATACATGAATTTTCTATTATAATATTCCTTATATTCCAAATTCGAATGAGGCCCAATCAATTGCCATATAACGTTAATTATATGGATTCCCTACAACACACGTATATAATAGCAACGATAAATCATCAACCATCATCCAGAGTGCACCACACAACTGCATAAGCATTAAATATAAATAATTAACGCTTACATAGTCTGTCAACTCATCGATTGACATACAACTAAATAGTCGAGATTAGTGTATGTCAAATATCATCCCAACACCCGTGTGGGTTTTCAAACAATCAAACACAGATTTTATTTGTGAAGTTGGGCGATGTGTAAAATTTATCGTCCCAATCAATATCAGTCAAATCGGTGTACATAAACAAATCGTTCGATTTGTAAATGAATATTTATTTTATTTCAACCCATGAATATACTTTTTATTTCAACACATGAATATATATTTCTGTTTCAACACATGAATATATATTCTATTTCAACACATGAATATATATATTTTATTTCAACACATGAATATATATTTTATTTCAACACATGAATTTATCTTTATTTCAACACATGAAATCATATTTTTCTTTCAACACATGAAATTATATTTCTTCTTTCAACACATGAAATTATATTTCTTCTTTCAACACATGAAATTATATTTCTTCTTTCAACACATGAAATTATATTTCTTCTTTCAACCCATGAAATTATATTTCTCTCATCACAATCAACAGTCAAATTTCACAACACAAACAATCATACAAACAAGTCATCCATGGTCTGTGGACGACGGGTGTCGGGTGCTACTAAGCACCGTCTGCATCCTAGTATATATTTCAACTAGAAAATAAATTAAAAGTAAGGAGTTCTCACCGAGGGTTCCACTCCGCCGTTTTATTTCTGAAATTCAGAATAGTCTGGATTTGGTTTGCTTTCATCACGTTGTGTTCTTCACCATAATCTCAATGCAATCTGCTTCATACGATTTATAAGTTAAAAATCATATTTTTATTATATCACTACATATATAAAGATCAAATTTTTATATTCTCTCTTATATAAAAATCCTATTTTTAATTCGATGCTTATCTAAAATTTATATTTTTATTCTCCACATCATATAAAAATTATATTTTTACTTCAAATCTACATCATATAAAAATTATATTTTTACTTCAATTCTACATCATATAAAAATTATATTTTACTTTGCTTTTATGATAATAAAAATCTAATTTTTAATATGATAAAAATCTAATCTTTATGCGTTTCATACATATATGAAAAATCTAGTCTTTAAACAACTAAAAATCTAAACTTTTCTAATCAAAAATCAGTTTTAACGTAGAAATCGAAATCAGATTTAATGTAAAAATTGAAATCATGGAAACTCACTGTGTTCATTGGAGGAGGGGGGCTGCCATTGTTCGCCGGAGCTTGGGGGGAGCGCGGTCGAGTGGAGGAGGCCAGGTGATGGCGCAGGCGGTGGGGGTGGCCGCGTTGCTTTGCGTCGGTGAAGGAGTGGATGGGGGCGACGGGTTTGGAAGGGGGTTTCGATGAGGGTGCTTGCGACGGGGAAGGGGAAAGAGAAAGGAGGAGAGAGAAGGAGGGTCCGGCGAGGTGGGGGGGCGCTAGCTCGAGTGGCGACGGGGATGGGGGGGTAGCGGAGTCAAAGCTGGTTTCCCTTTTTTTTCTTTTTTTCTTTTGAATGGTCTGAGTGAAGAGGAAAGAAGGGGGGCTATATTATATAAAAATATTTATTTAATTTTAATTCTAAATCCAAAAGGTTACTTTTTAATCTAAACTCTATATCGAGCCCAATGACTGTTGCCCCTAGCTAATTACCCCCATTCCGAACGCAATGGGATATGTTTCACAAGCTGATTCGATCATTTCGATCAATTTTCATTTAAATCAAAACATAAATCTTTATATTTTATTTTAAACGTATATTTCAATTTACCAGGGCCACGTATTGACTCTAAAAATTATAGAAAAATATTTTCTAGCTTCGTATTGACGTACGGTCCTAATAAAACTAATTTCGTCAAATTCTGAGATCGTTCGAAAAATGGCCATTTTCCAGTCGATTAAAATCAATTGAAACTGCCAAAGCACGTTTTCCTTTGCCACGCTTACATATTGATTCAGAAAATTACGAATTTTGAAACCTAGAAATAACTTGAAATCACGGATCCAACAAAATTGGTTTCCTCAAAAAGCGAGGTCGTTTGCAAAATTTCCATTTTTAAGGGCCAGAATTTCATATCGACTATTTTGAAATTTCAACTTGACGTATCATTTGATTCCCGCTATGGAATTTCGATTTTTCGGATTTGTTGGAAAGATATTCTCAAATAGATTCTAATATTTTTGGTTTCGCTAAAATCCGGTTTATTTTTAATCCTGTACATTCATTTGAACTTTGAAATCGAATTTTCAAACTACCGCGCCATTTTCAATTCCTTTTATAATTAAAAATAAATATTTATATTCTAACGACGATTCGAATAAATATATACGTTCGAATTCTATTCAAAATAAATTTCTCGTCATTATTATTTAAAATAATTCATTTTAAATATTCAAAATTCACTAAAATAGCCGAAATAAAAATTTTAAATTGGCTCCGAATTCTGGGTTATTACACTGGAATTAAAAAGTTAACTTTTTCTATGGATTTGTCATTATCTGTCAGTCTACGACTTTGAACTTCTAAGTTGATGTGCACATTCGATACTACACTTTTAATTTTAGCTTCAAACATTTACATATACATCTAGAGAATGTGTAGTCGACGTTTACCAAATTTGACGACCTTGGGAGTTAACATGATGGACCGGTACCAGTCCATAGGGCATTGACAAGTGATTGTCCTTATATTTAGAAAAAAACTGGTCGAGAGATTTTCTATACATAAAGGCCTATGTTTATATTTATTCAGTATTTCCTTAGCTTTTTTGCTTAAGGTTCTGATCCACTGCTTATTCAAGCTAATTTGTCACATTTTCCAACCAAACTACAGCCATCTCTGCTCATCTGACTCTAGTGCCTCCCGTCGTGGCTCCCTAACATTGCTGCTGACCTGCTTTGACAAACACCAGTAACAACCCGGAAATTTGCGACCTTGAATATCCGATATAAAACACATATCGAACATCAAGAGTCGAAAATACCGGATGGTTAATGAAAGAAATTAGAGGGTGAGAATAGATAAGATAGAAACTTAGAATAGAAGAAGAAAAAGAACACAACATCAGAGTAACACGAATCTCACAGCGGAACAAATAACATATAATAGATAACATATCCTTGAAATAAATCAGTATATGTATACAATAACATTTATCAGAGTACAATACTTACAACACAGCAGAAATAAACTATAGCTATATGATGCTGAAGCCTCCTGCTCCAGCTCTTCAAGTATCTGTAAATACCGACTACTTGACTGTCCATACAAAATTGGGCACCCAAGAGTTTAGGGAAAACAAAACCAAATAAACTCTGGGTCAGTCATGGGACTGGTATGAGTAAAATAGTTTAAAATAGTTTGAGCCATTAAACGATATCTTATAAGACCACGACGTTTAACGGAACGGGTTTTTCCCTAATGAGAATCCAAAATCAATCTTTATATCAAAACTCTCATGATATGATTATAATGTCTATCAATCACAATATAATAATCATCTAGCAGAAACGCTTTCATCTCACGTTCTACATATATAGTATATAATCAAAACCGCAAGCACGTATTGGGTAATGGGTTTCCAACTATGACAAGGTATGGAACCACCTTTCGCTAGTGTACCTCTAGAGAGGAATACACTGGGTTCAACAAGAACATCTTGCAACCCGGCCACACATGACCGACCACTCATTTCGCTTGAGTGTATCGAATGTATATCACCGACGGTTGGGATCAGCAACCGTTTCCCGAATGGGACAACATCGACAATAGATTTTTAGAAATAAATGAAACTCTAAATCAGGTGATTATACACCCTAATAGGTGCGACCTACATAGCCATGCTGCCTGCCCGATTTCTGTCATTTACCGGATGTGAGGCTAGAAGCTACGCTTATCTTTTACATGCCACATCTTCATTCACTTAGAATGTCACATCGTCATACCCGCCAAATCACAAATTGATTTATCCAAAAATAACACGAGTATACAGCTAAGAGAAACGAATTCCTCCACCACCAAATGTGAATACGTTTGAAGAGATCAACTTACGCAATCTATCAGATATACTCTGTCAGACCTTCGCCCATACAAGTTGTCCTGGGACTGGACAAACCGAAGGCACTATTCAGTATATCCATCTTAGGCACTGTTATCTAAGATTTATACAACAGCCCTTGCACTTTACTCCGTCTTCAATTTTCTTTGGCATATATGATTCGCAACGCTTATGCCAATACAGAGTGGTTCTTTGGATAATAATCCAACCGGTCTCTCCATATTAGCAACAATAAAATGGTCAAAACATTGATAGTCTGTGATTTAACTATCAAAGAAAAACACGTGTGCAAACAACAATATTATTTCCATATGGAAATTATATCGATCAATCATCATTTAACATATATATATATATATATTCACATTGCTTTATTTTCTATGTATAGAAAATATATGTTATTAACACTGGAAAACATTTCCACGGCTTAATTACGTATCGCTATCCTTCTGCAACTATCAGACTCTAACTATAAACTAACAAGAGAACAACTTCCTAAATATAACCCCCGAAGGTAGAAACCAACATCAGATCGATACTCAGGAAACCATTCAACTTATTAATCTCTAGTCAGTTTCTAATTTTTGTTTAACTCCATTTTGATTAACTATGTTCGATTAACTCCTTTCGAATAACTAAATTCGATTAACTCCTTTTGATTAACTCTATTTATTTTCCCAATAAATATTCCTTTATTCTATTTATTTTCTAAATAAATATTTCTTTATTCTATTTATTCTATATTTATTTTTTAAATAAACAAATTCTTTTTCAATTCTACTTGTAAATGGTTTACAAATAATTCTCTTTCTATTTTATTTGTTTAACAAATAAATATTCCCTTTTCAATTCTATTTATTTAACAAATAAATATTTCTTTTCTCATTTTTTCTACAAATCTTTTCCCTTATCTTTGTTTTACAAATAATTTCCTTTATATTTGTTACAAATCTTTTTTCCCTTTTTACCTCTTTGATTTTATAATTATGTCCTTTTATAAAAATCCTTTTCCTTTTATATATAAAATCCATTGATTTTATATAATAATTTATTTTCAAAATATACTTTGAAAATTCCCTTTTACATCCCAGTATTTCTTACGGTATCTAAAATACCAAATCACAATGATCGATATCATTTAAACACACATAATCATCAAAAGATTATATATCACATCATATATTTCAATATATGAAAACAGTAAAATAAATGTTGAGGAATCCAGTTGGATTCCTCCAACCTTTTTCCCTGCATCACAGATGTTAAACAACACAAATAACACGAATATAAAATATTCTGATAAACAGAATTAATATTCGATTAACAATTTATATATATATATCGTTATCTATAATTTCAACCAATACACAAGAAATTCAACCAAACAGTTAACACACAACAATCAACAGATGATTAACAGTTCTAAAAACACGTTATAAAAATATAACCGTTCAGAGTTGGTGACTTTTACTCACATTGGACGATCATCGTTAATAACGATAACCATCGTTTGATTCAGACGGACAATTTATTTTGCTATAAATTGTAACAGACTCCAATCCACTCCCAGTCAGTTCCGTTGTGTAGCCACAGTCCATACGATCCTGTCGGATCCTATTTCGTCTGATTCTGATATCGGATGATAAAGTTATTGGTTTTACAGTTCATAAAACTGTATAATACACACAATCATATTTATATAAAAGCCTAATGGATCTCACCCTCAATAATCAGCCCAATACCAAACATTCTACCCGCAGCCTTTATTTCCAACAAATCCTTCTTTCCCCATAATTCATTTATTCCTCCCAACTCCAGAATTTTCATCGAACCAACTTCGACAGAAGTTAATCGCCGCCATCCTCATTCCTGACCACCGGACTTCGCATCACCGACTCCACCACCTGCACCGTCCTCTGGCGGTCCCACACCACCATCGTTGGCCCACGATAGACCCTTTGTCGCCCCCAAAATCCAAAATAACTGTAGATCTATTTCACCGAAGTTTGACCATCTCCGACCATTTGCGGTCGACCTACTGCAATTGAAGAATGCGCTGCCCTCCCACATATCTACACCTGAAACAGTTTGGCCAGAAACCATCAGAGTTTGCCAGAATCTAGCTTTAACAACTGCCACTTCGAACTGCCTTCTTCGCCGCCACCTACCCCTGTTGACAACCGCACCACCCTGGATCAGTGCGCCTCATCTCCCCCTTTCACTTCTCAGTTAACCCCACGACCTGAAAATCACCGTCGACGTCCGTTCTTCCTGCCCTAAGTTCGCTGTTAAGGTTGGCTCACAAAGAAAATGATCGAGCTGGGTAAAAGTTGTATGGGATTGAAGCCCGATCTCTACGAATCAAATTTTTCCCAATTTCATATAGTGTTAATTTTTCTTTGAATTGTTTGGGTTTTTTTGTTGGTTGCGTTTTACTGTGAGGAACTAATTTTTTGTGGTGGCTGTGGAGAAGATTATATAACGGGGAATCAAATTTTGTGTGGCTGAGAAAAGAGATACATGGCCTTGTTTAGGTTCACAAATTAATTAGGATATTTTATTTTTATTTAATTTATATTGTCATATGAGTCTTTTTAAAAATTTCTGTGATCACTTATGATATCCGAAAATCACCAAACTGGACATACGGCTAGAGTTTGACATTACGGACCCAACGAAACTGGTTTCATCGAATTCCGACTCCGTTTGCTCACACAGCGTATTTTTAACTGTCAAAATACTGATTGTTTTTCACTTTAAAAATCCGTACGGCCACACAGTGACTCTAAAAATCATGAAACTTGGAATCTAACAATAATTTAATATTGCGGATCCAACAAAATTAGTTTCGTCAAATTCTGACTTCGTTTGCAAAAATGGCTATTTTTAAAGCTCTAAATAACCCATTTAAATATATAAATATATTTAAATTAAATATAAATAAATTAATATTATCGTATATATTCGTATACAATATCATTCAGCTCCAGAATAATCATATCAGAGTTTATACTCGATATCCAAATTTGTATTAGAAATCTATTTATAACGTAAATAAAGCGTTGCAAATTATAAAGGAATTCCACAGCGACTTTTCTGAAATTTGATTTGGACGTAAATCAAAATCTACCCGACGAAATCTAGATTTTTCTCTTCCGTTAGAAAAATATACTCCACCAGCTCCACATGTTTCTTATTTCACAGAAATCCGATTTAAAACGAACCCCGTACATTCAGTTGAAGTTCGAATCGCCAAATCGCGAACTCCAGCGCCATTTCGAGCTCGATTATATTTATAATATAATTTATACGTTCAACCATCGTTAATTACATATATTCGTTAATATAATTCAACTCTAAACTGAATTATATATTTTTGAATTGCCTAATTCACACCATATCGCCATATCAGCCAATTCTGATTATTTCAGAATTGAATATACTATTTAATTATTATTTTAATTAAATAATCACTATAATTTAATTAAACGACCATTATATTTTCTAAATCACTTTATAAATAATTAAATAAATTAATTATTATATCACTGAAGATGCGGGTCATTACAACACCAGTCTTGATTTGACCTGCTTCATATTATTTGTACCCAAATTCATCAACTTCTAGTCAACCTCCGATCATCTTACCTTGTTAGAAAACCATAGAGCAATGCAACCATTGTTAATTCGGCTTCATACAACCAGGATTTGATTTTGTCTTTCACTTTGACCTAAGTTTGGGATTAGTCTTTGAAATTGCAGTGTAGAGGTTGAACTTAGGGCTTTCAAGCTTAGCACTGCAAAGAGATTTCGAACTTGGTCGATATTGTAATTCAAATTTGAATTTAATTTTGAGTATGGAAGAATCATGGACTTGTACTTTGAACCTAAACCAATTCTATGTCAATTTAAAAACATGAAGATGCCATAAACTTGAACTCTGCACTTGAACTTGAACAACTTTACCATTGCGTACTAACTTGAATGCACAAGAATCTAAACTGCTTTTATTTAGGAAAATGACATTCATTCCCCTAAATTATCTTTCAAAATGAACAAGTGTACTATGCGGTTGACTTTAATAACTTGAAATTTCATAATTTGAAGTTTATAGCGGTTTTAGTTACTTTGACATATCTAATCAAGTCTATATAGCTAAGTAAGCATAGCTGAGCCCGATTTTCAATGTCCTCCTTCTAGTATACTCGCACATCCAATGACCCTGTAACAGAGAACTTTCATGTCGATTCAGGTGATAGATCCATTGTCGATTTCTCGTGTAACACCTTACACTTCTTGACATTCCTCAAAGTAGGATTATGCTAATAAATGTAGAGCCTTGTAGGTATAAAGACATATTTCATATAAAGTAAGATTCACAAGATAATAAGATAGAAAATATAACAAAAACTAAACTGTAAACATAGCTTTTATTTCTAGAGCCAGTTATTCATTTTGGCAACAAACCATAAAATTACCACATGTCTTATGAATTTACGATCTCAGTCACAAATCAGAGTAACGTAACATAATCATCCTTCAAAATGCATTAGTACAACCAACACCACAAAATAAGATATAAAAATAAATGATGAACACTTCAGTAAGTAGAATAAACTTCAAGATTGTTCCTTCAAGAAATCTGAACTAACCACCTCAGCCCTGCTAGTCTGAAGGGAGAAAAGGGAGAAAAAGGAGTGGGTTAGACATAAACTTGGGTAAATGATGTAATTACTAGAAAAAGGAGAGGGTTAGACATAAATAGTTATAGTATCAAATAGTGTGCATGCACAACTACTAAAGGTAAACATACTTGAAAATATGCAAGGAAATATACTTGAGATATACAAGTATCGATTGTTTGCACTTTCCTAATTACTGAATATAATATATATGATTAAAATAATTTCTTAACACTACCCATCGATCGGCTTTATCCTACTGGTCTACCATCTCACATGGTAAAACGTCACTATGAATCTTAGGCATTACCCTACCTAATAATCCATCTGTAAAGACATAACTAGTCACTTTTGGACATGATAGTGACTTATTATGCCTTGTGATATCTCCTCGTGCTTGGACATGCTAGATCATACCAACATACGCCCCTATATCACTTACATCTTATTTACCCAATTAGCATAAGCATGCCCAGCCTCAATCGCCACCTATGTGTGACCATCAATAATATACCTAAAAAGGAATCCTACCGGTACGGGCCCTAAAAAAATACCCTAATTTTCACTTATGCCCAATCCCCATTGATATGGGCCTTATTTTTCGATCACTTCTTTTCCCTGATCAGCACTTGCTGCTGGAACAGGCCACTACATCCTTACTAAACTTTATTGGCCACTTACTTTCCCTAATCAACATTCACTATCGGAACGAACCACTACTGTTATATGCTTTTAAACTTGATCCAGATCTAAGTTTTAATTACAATAAGCCTTTCCATTTTCCATTTTTTTGGCATAGCCGATTGGTTTTTTAGGTGGCCACAAACACTTTTCCATTATAACCAATAATAAAAAATATAGTATAATACAGGTGATTGTAGAAAGCAATAACCTATTTTGGTTTTTCAGGTGGACTGTCCATCGCCTACGACATTTATTATGGGTTGTACACACTATCTAACCAAGATTACAACACAGGAGCTAGTTCAGGCACTAGACTACTATATGTGTGACACCCCACGTCCATTAATGTCACTCACTAAGGGAATGCATTAAGTTTCGTGAAGCGTTGTAGGTAAACAGAAACATAAATATTACAAGAAAAATGTAAAAGAAACAGCGGAATTTAAATTTTTATTTCAAACATAAATCATAACACCGTGGCCAAAATATCACAAGTCTGAAACTACATGAAAGCCATTACAAAATATAAAACTTTCTATCTTGTTCCATCAGAGTACATAAAAAGAACAATTCCCCAAAAAGAGACAAAGCCATAGCATAGACAAGAACTTGAGCAATACTTCAGAAGTTGCTCCAAGAAAGATGGTAACTAAGTCCTGACTAAGCCTGAGAATTCCCTCCCTCCCTGAGAACCTGAGGGGAAACGGAAGAAAGAAGAGGAAACAAAAATTGTCAGACATAAAGTTTAGCAAGTAAATAAATAAAAGTAGCATGACAGGCATATAAAGTGGATAAGAGAGATAACTACATAAAAGACAGGTATGACTAGGTAAACAGGATAGGGTGTATACGCATCCTTAATGATTACTCTTTCTCTGCACTAACACTAGTATATCCAGAATGAGATGATCCCCAACATGTATAAAATGGTAGACCTAGGCATACTTCTAGTGAGAGGTTTTAACCCCATACAATCCACAGGCAGCCCCAATAACGGACTCCTAAACTTACCAGATTCCAGATGTACCCTAAATAGTACCCTAATCGATTGTCTCCCTACTCCGTAGATACCCTGTGCTGGCCCTACAGTAGGATGTATCACTTCCTAAAGTGGTAACCCTTCATTTTCAAGATGTGCACAACCATATTTACTGATGTCACAACGTCTTAATTCCCATAGCAAGCTGGACCCATGCACGCACATTACTCTGTTGGTTTCCTGCGCTGTTGACACATCCCCTTCGTTTTGGATCTCTTAAAATCAGCCAAGTAAGCATGCCCCTACTCCGACCTAGTTCGGAGTACTCGTTTGATACCAAGATGGGTTACTGACTGAAACGGGTCTAACACACAAGATGATACAATCTCCCCCTAGGCTTGCATCCCCACTACTAGGATTTCAGCTAGTTATGCCTAACAGTCCAACATGTAAAACATGTTAAGTTGTCTGGCCTATATATGTAAATATTACCCCACCGCCACAAGATTTACTTAACCCTCACTGATCCAAGCAAGTTTACTTAACAAAGTTGCATAACCCCAAAGTATAAAATAGGTTAAGTTTTTTGGCCTATATATATATATATATATATATATATATATATATATTACCCACCGCCACAAGATTTACTTAACCCACCCACTCTTTCCACCAAGTTTACTTAACCCTTATTCGAGGTAACTTGTTCATACAATCCCAATGGATTCAACTAGGTTAAGTATTCAAGTTTATTACCATGTCCATTTATGGTTATAATGGGCTAGACCTCCCACATTAAGCCTACAACTTGTGGATGTTGGATATGTCGGTCGGGTCAGGGCAGACTTCTTCCACAAGTTGGGTCTAACCTCGTGTCTTAGCCCGTCTCGTATTTGTGCACTTAGACCCCTCACGTTAGATTCAACATTTGCGGTTGCCGGTCGGGTCCGAGCAGACTTACACCACAAATGCAATCTAACCTCGTGTCATAAGTGTAGTTACAGTTTCTAATTACTGTAATCCTAGGCATTTAATTATTAACCAATTAATTATACATATGTCTTTATAGGTGTTCATGCCCATTTACCCAATTATATTCATAATGGATTATATGCCCAAATTTATGTCCATAAACATTATTCAAGTTATGCCAATATCAATGTTTTCCCCTTTTCCTAATTAAAGCATTCACATAAATTTAGAGACATGCCTAGGCTAGAAAGTAGCCTAGCCATAAACAATGAAAAGGGGGAGATGATGGGAACATGGCCATAGTGATTATTTTAACAAAAGTGACATAAACATGTAATTGGCATAGTGATATGGTGGACAAATAAAAATAGATCTAATGGGCATATGATAATAAAACTAGATCTAACATACTAAGGATATCATAATAGGCATGAATAAATAAGGATTCATATGTCCAATAAATGATAGATCTAAATTAATCACCACATGATAGGTACAAAATGATCTAGATGGAGAAATAGATCTAAGCATGATTTTAACTGTCCAAATAATGACAGATCCAAATTAGCCACAATCGTAGATAAAGGCTAAGATCCACAAATGTGACATGATAAATTAACCACAAGCGAATTAGATCTACAAAAGTAGATTTTAGCATGACAAAGTTTAAGATCCATAAATGTGACATGATAAATTAACCACAAGCGAATTAGATCTATAAAGGTAGACCTAGCGTGATAATATTTAAGATCCATAATTGTGACATGATAAATTAACCACAAGCGAATTAGATCTATAAAGGTAGATCTAGCATGATAATATTTAAGATCCACAATTGTGACATGATAAATCAATCACAAGCGAATTAGATCTATAAAGGTAGATCTATTATGACAACATTTAAGATCCACATCATAGTTATGTCATAGATTCAAAAAGTCCCAATAGATCTGATATGATAAAGATTTGGATCCAAGTCATAGAATATTATAGATTCACAAATTATGATAGATCCAATATGATTCAATCACAGGCATATTTTTAAATCAATAAATCACAGTCATATCACATTTACTTTTAATCATTTTAATCTAAATGTAACTAACTCAAAGTGTTTGGATTTTAGAAAATAGAAAAGAAATTGTTGTTGTCGAATCTCAGATCTATTCTTGAAATACTTGAATCATTAAACTTGATTTGTAGAAGAAGAAAGGATTAGACTCAGTTCAGGCACTAGCAGCACTTGACCTCCATTGTTTTTAGTATGAGAAAACATAAGAGATAAGGGTATATTTATAGCTGCCAGCCTCCAGAATTCGAATGCCACCTCAGCCCTAGGGGAATCGGGCTATGGGTCGACACCCATTTGGGTCTGTAAGCCCAAAACTACTATGGGTGCACTTTACAGGTACGCCAGTGTAAAAATGCCTTGGTGCACTTGTTAAGTGCGCCAGTTGTTTCTGCTTTCATCGTCAAACTTCTACCGTCCATAACTTCTTCATACGTTATCCGTTTTACGCAAACCAAGTGTCTATCTTGACCAGAATTTCGAGACGGACAACAATGACGTAGTCCGTTTCCCTTAATTATGAATATTAAAATAATTATTCTTTAATTTATCCTCTCTAGTATAGTTAAAATACGGGGTATTACATTCTCCCCTACTCAAAGGATTTTGTCCCCGAAATCTCCAAGTTAAGAAGGATATATCCTACCATCCATCTACTCATCCATGAATCACAGGCAACCATTGTCCTTAAAATTTTCTAATGCTTATATGAACATATGCAACGGCGTGTGTATATGTCCCAACATTAATGCGAAAGATCAGGCAGTCCACTGATTTAGTTTACCTCCTTAATGCAATGTTTGTTAGTGTCATGAATCCAACATGTATGCAAATAATCCTATTAGAACATGTAAGTTCTGTATGTAAGCATAATCATCCGTCCAAATGCAACATCCATATGATGATACATCCATTTTCATCTATAAAAAGAAATAAAAATGCATACACATCCATATGCAGTATAAGAGTGATTGAGCTGATCTTCTGCCTAATGTGTGTGTATATGCATCCACGAGAAAGCACTAGCAAACACTTGCATCCACTTGCATCCATCAAACATAACGTGTCTCAAACACATGTTTACAATCATGGGATTTCCTACCTAACGGTCGAAGATTCAATCGATAGGATATACTTAGATGATAGAAGCAAGTGCGAATAAAAGCTTTGGAAAAAAGAATTTAAGAACATAGTCCCAAAAAGGAAAGGGTATGAAGTGTGATCTTTGTCATTAGTCTCCCAAGTCGCATCATCACTATCTTCTCCCCGTTGCACTTTTATTAACGTAACCTCTCTGTTGTGTAGTTTCTTAACCTCTAATCCAAGTATACGGGTAGGAACTTGTCTTATTGTCGCATCCCGTTCTACCTCTACTTCCTCACACATGTTCGGCTCAACTACCTCTGTTGTATCGTGTAGACACTTCGATAAATAAGAAATGAAGAAAAACATCATGAATATCCACACATAAGCGAAGCGAGCTATACGCCTTAGTTGCGAATACTACCAGAGCACCCCATTCAGAAATGCTTAGCCAACTTGATCCTTTCTCAAGTAGCTCCCCTGCTTGTTTACTGAGCTCCATCCTTTCTCTTAGAGCCATATGGCGCATGGGAAATGCAACTGGCTTTGCAGTGTCCACCAAATATATGCGAAAATCGATCTCGCGCCTTGGGGGTAAACCCCGAACCTTATCAAGGACATCAGGATACTGACGGACTACTGGAACAGATCTTAGATCATTAATAGATGCATCAAGAGATTCTAGGAAACTAAGCATGACAGACCCTTTGGGTTACAAGAAATCTCGAGGGTCCTCCTATGGCAAGTCAAAAGTCTAACGACGCACCACTCACAATCGAGAATGGTACCATATGTAGTTAGCCAGTCCATCCATAGAATCAAACCATAGCCCATGAAACAAGGTATGCGTCGCACTCAAACTCGACGCCTAACACAGATATTCTTAAACCCCGACAAATCATTGATAAATGAGTCGAACCACCAATGGGGTTGGAGACAACTACAGAATCCACTACCATACTAGTATGTAGGTGTAGAGATTCAACCACAGAACTAGATATAAATGAATGTGAAGCGCTAGAATCAAAAAGAGTTCTTATAGAATGATTGGAAAGAGAAATCAAACCTTCCACAAAAACTTTCCTACCTCTATCTGGAGCACTGGCCACGAGAGCATTCGCTTGCCCTCCAAAGCTTTCGGCCCTTTGACCTTGTTCTTGCTTCCTTGGGCACTCCCTAGAATAGTGTCCAACCTCTCCACAAAACGAAGCAAGCATTCTTCCTTTTCCTGCGGTCCTTAGCCAAGTGACCCTCTCACCCACAACTATGCCATTTCCTCTTATCCTTAGCCTTGTCATTCTTTCCGCCTTCCTGTTGTTGTTGTGGCTGTCCTTTCTTGGCCATACCTTCTTATTTTGAGTTGTTTCCTCAGCCTTTGCTTCCTTCTTTTATCCCTTTCCCACCTAATTCATCAAGTCCATATCGACAAGCCTTTCAAAAGTCGCTCCCATAGGAATATGGGACATAGTTAACCCATGAAGGGGTTCATTTAGTCCTTTAACAAACCACAAAGCTTTCTTATGCGGAGTGTCTACCAGCTCTAGTCCAAATCTTGCCAGATGGTTAAATTTGTTCACGTATTCTTTAACTGTCATGTTTCCTTGTTTGAGTGCCAAGAACTTCTCCATTTGCATGCTTTTCTCAGCTTGAGAAAGAAACTTCATTTCAAACCTCATCCTAAAATCATCCCATTTCTCCACCGGACGTCCAGCTTGGGTAACTTCCCACCAAAATGAAGCTTCATCTTTTAGTAGTCAGGCAGCTAACTGAATCTTCTTTCGATCTTCCACTTCAAAGATTACAAACAAGTCGTCGGTCTCCTTGAGCCAATTCCTTGCATCTACAAATGTCTCGGTTCCATGGAATGGCTTTCCTCCAATAGCACAGAAATCTTTGTAGATCTTGGAGAAGTTGTCTGCATGCGGAGGAGGAGGGGGAGAAACGACGGGTGTAGTTGGGGGAGGAACGTTTCCTTGGCCTTCGGCAGGCACCGTGGCCTACAGATACCTATGGAACTAGCCTGGTATCGTAACGCCCTCGGGATATTAGGTTCCCCAGACATGCTAAAAGGAAAAAGGAAAGAGATTTAGACAAAGGATCGAAAGATATTACATATGGCTATAGGGAATATATTTTTCAAAATAGACTTTTCTTTTTGAAAAATGCTTTCTTTAAAACATTTTAGAAAATAATTTTTCGAAAACTTACATCCAATCTGGTAACCTTCAGCTCTGATACCAAGTGTGACACCCCATGTCCGTTAATGTCACTCACTAAGGGAATGCATTAAGGTATGTGAAGCGTTATAGGTAAACAAAAATAGAAATATTACAAGACAGATATAAAAGCAACAGCGAAATTTAAATTTTTATTTCAAACATAAATCATAACACCATGGCCAAAATATCACAAGTATGAAACTACATAAAATCCATTACAAAATATAAAACTTTCTGTCTTATTCCATCAGAGTACATAAAAAGCATAATTCCCTAAAAAGAGTAAAAGCCATAGTAGAGACAAGAACTTGAGCAATACCTCAGAAGCTGCTCCAAGCAAGATGGTAACTGAGTCCTGACTAAGTCTGAGAATTCCCTCCTTGAGAACCTGGGGGGAACGGGAGAAAGAAGAGGAAACAAAAAGTGTCAGACATAAAGTCTGGCGAGTCCAGTTACTATTAGCAAGTAAATAAATAAAAGTAGCATGACAGGCATATAAAGTGGATAAGAGAGATAACTACATAAAAAGGGTATGACTAGGTAAATAGGCTAGGGTGTATACGCTTCCTTAATGATTACTCTTTCTCTGCACTAATACTAGTATATCCAGAATGAGATGACCCCAACATATATGAAATGGTAGACTTAGGTATACTTCTGGTGAGAGGTTTTAACCTCATACAATCCACAGGCAGCCCCAATAATGGACTCCTAAACTTATCAGATTCTAGAGGTGCCCTAACTGCTACCCTAATCAATCGGCTCCCTACTCCGTAGATACCCTGTGCTGGCCCACAGTAGGATGTATCACATCCTAAAGTGGTAACCCTTCATTTTCAAGATGTGCACAACCATATCTACTGATGTCACAATGTATTAATTCCCATAGCAAGCCGGACCCATGCACGCACATGACTCCGTTGGTTTCCTGCGTTGTTAACACTGCCCTTCGTTTTGGATTTCTTACAATTAGCCCAGTAAGCATGCCCCTACTCTGACCTAGTTCGGAGTACTCGTTTGATACCTAGATGGGTTACTGACTGAAACGGGTCCCACACATAAGGTGATACAAGCTCCCCTAAGGCTTGCATCCCCACTACTAGGATTTCAACTGGTTATGCCTAACAATCCAACATGTAAAACAGATTAAGTTGTCAGGCCTATATATGTAAATATTACCCCACTACCACAAGATTTACTAAACCCTCACTGATCCAAGCAAGTTTACTTAACAAAGTTGCATAACCCCAAAGCATAAAATAGGTTAAGTTTGTGGGCCTATATATATAATATTACCCACAGCCGCAAGATTTACTTAACCTACCCACTGTTTCCACCAAATTTACTTAACCCCTATTTGAGTTAACGTGTTCGTACAATCCCTGTGGATTCAACTAGGTTAAGTATTCAAGTTCATTACCATGTCCATTTATGGTTATAATGGGCTAGACCTCCCATATTAGGCCTACAACTAGTGGATGCTGGATATGCCGGCCGGGTCCGGGCAGACTTCTTCCACAAATTGGGCCTAACCTCGTGTCTTAGCCCGTCTCGTATTTGTGCACTTAGAGCCCTAACATTAGATTCAACATTTGCGGTTGCGGGATATGCCGGTCGGGTCTGGGAAGACTTACGCCGCAAATGCAATCTAACCTCGTGTCATAAGTGCGGTTACAGCTTCTAATTACTGTGACCCTAGGCATTTAATTATTAACCAATTAATTATACCTATGTCTTTATAGGTGTTCATGTCTATTTACCCAATTATATTCATAATGGATTATATGCCCAAATTTATGTCCAAAAACAGTATTCAAGTTATGCCAATTTCAATGTTTTCCCCCTTTCCTTAACTAACGCATTCACATAAATTTAGCGACATGCCTAGGCTAGAAAGTAGCCTGGCCATAAACAGTGAAAAAGGAGAGGTGATGGGAAGATGACCATAGTGATTATTTTAACAAAAGTGACATAAACATGTAATTGGCATAGTGATATGGTGGACATATAAAAATAGATCTAGTGAGCATGTGATAATAAAACTAGATCTAACATACTAAGGATGTCATAATAGGCATGAATAAATAAGGATTCATATGTCCAATTAATCATAGATCTAAATTAATCACCACATGATAGGTACAAGATGATCTAAATGGAGAAATAGATCTAAGTAAGATTTTAACTGTCCAGATAATGACTTATGCAAATTAGCCACAATCATAGATAAAGGTTAAGATACACAAATGTGACATGATAAATTAACCACAAGCGAATTAGATCTATAAAGTAGATTTTAGCATGACAAAGTTTAAGATCCACAAATGTGACATAATAAATTAACTACAAGCGAATTAGATCTATAAAGGTAGATCTAGCATGATAATATTTAAGATGCACAATTGTGACATGATAAATTAACCACAAGCGAATTAGATTTATAAAGATAGATCTAGCATGATAATATTTAAGATCCACAATTGTGACATGATAAATTAACCACAAGCGAATTAGATCTATAAAGGTAGATCTAGCATGATAATATTTAAGGTCCGCAATTGTGACATGATAAATTAACCAAAAGCGAATTAGATCTATAAAGGTAGATCTATCTTGATAATATTTAAGATCCACATCACAGTTATGTCATAGATTCAAAAAGTCCCAATAGATCTGATATGATAAAGATTTAGATCCAAGTCATAGAATATTATAAATTCACAAATTATGATAGATCCAATATGATTCAATTATAGGCATATATCCAAATCACAGTCATATCACGTATACTTTTAATCATTTTAATCTAAAAGTAACTAACTCACAGTGTTTGGAATTTAGAAGATAGAAAAGAAATTGTTGTTGTTGAATCTCAGATCTATTCTTGAAATACTTGAATCTTTAAACTTGATTTGTAGAAGAAGAAAGGAATAGACTCAGTTCAGGAACTGACAGCATTTGGCCTTCATTGTTTTTAGTATGAGAAAACAAGAGAGATGAAGGTATATTTATAGGTGCCAGTCTCCAGAATTTGAATGCCACCTCAGCCCTAGGGGGAATCGGGCTATGGGTCAACACCCACTTGGGTCAAGAAGCCTAAAAACTACTATGGGCACACTTTATAGGTGCGCCAATGTAAAAATGCCTTTGCGCACTTGTCAAGAGCGCTAGTTGTTTCTGCTTTCATCGTCAAACTTCTACCGTCCATAACTTCTTCATACGTTATCCGTTTTATGCAAACCAGGTGTCTATCTTGACCAGAATTTCGAGATGGACGCAATGACATAGTCAGTTTCCCTTAATTCTGAATATTAAAATAATTATTCTTTAATTTATCCTCTCTAGTGTAGTTAAAATACGGGGTGTTACAATAAGCCTATCCATTTTCTTTTCAATTATAACCCATATGTTATAATTTTATTTGCAGATATATGAAATTTTCGTATTATGATATATCAACATGTCCATAAAGTTTTCGTAATATTATTCTATGTTGACCAACTTTTTGGCAAAAGCTATCCCAACCAATTGAACAAGCCATAGCCAGATATCGGCCCATACCAGGCTTTATGGAATGTTATCATGGGTTGACCAACCATACGACACCAAGCCATAACAATATTTAACCAGTCGGCCAAGCCATCCATTAGTAGATCGAACTGACCCTATAATATCGCGCTAAGCCTAAAGATTCGGTTCTCACCAGAAGTATCCTAAGAGTTATGCACTACCGAACGAAGACCTACTCTTAAGGTTGATGATTCTGATAAGTTTTTAACTATCTCTCCTTTTGATACTCCAAATATCAAGCTCCACGTCGACAGCGATTTCTGAGGAGAACTATTCATCAGCAGTAAACCGGGTCCTCTCGCCGCAACTACTTTCATGGGTCGAGCTCCACGTGTCTATGCCCAAAAAAAAGAGGAAAGCCACATGGCACACAGCTCATCCCACCTCCTTCACCTATAAATACACCATTGTTGAAAATAGAAAGACATATTGAATTCTCTCCTTTCAACCTACGCTCGGTATATTGGAAATATCCAACCATGCACTTCAAACAAAGATCTTGTAATATCTACTTTTCTCTACCGAAAAACTATTGTAACATGTAATAGACATTATAAACAAAGATTATAAGTGGACATAGGCATCGATATAAGCCCAACCACTATAAAATATTGTGTCTCCCTTGTTCATTTACTTTCTATCATATCTCTATGGCTTTTTGTTGCGTGTGTTTTATACATGTTGGGGGCTAATCGTCACTAGATCAACTTTTGACGTCAACACTTTGGCGCGACAGGAAGGGGGGCACGTACACATACCCTACGACTTTCGACTGCCTTCTGCAATTTCTAAAGCCGACAATGGCAATCAAGTGGAAGAAGAATGCTTTATCTTCCCATCCTTTACCTTCCGATGCAGCAGGAACAGTAGCAACGGAGGCGAGCCATGAGGCTTCCTCCTATGTAGAAACGTCTCAATATCTCACCAGGGACGATGTATAAAATCTTATCTGAGTTCAGAAATCAGATGACATCTCTGGGTGAACTTCTCAAACATTAGCAGGAAGTGATGAATAACCTCCTCGCTCGGGTGGAAAAGGGAACTCACATTCCAGTATCATTTCCTACACCGGGAGAGGTTGGGGAACAACGATCTTCGGTCTGCGGAGAACCAAGCCACATGTTGGTCCACACCTTTGCTTCCTCCTGGCTCAACTTCACTTCCCGATCGGCTACAGGTAGGGGCATCACTTCCAGGTTTAAACGGAGTTTTGGTAGCTGCAGACTCGCAGGTCGACCGTAGCTAAGTTCAGAACCAACTGACCAGTTTGCCTCTAGCCCAGGGTTCGACATAACGCCCTGGAGAGATAGCTCCAGGTCCAGTGCAATCTTTGGGTTGGCCAGAACCAGGAATGTTTCACATCCGGTTCGACCCAACGTCAGACTGCAAACCCATCTCATGTCGCCTCCCCTTTAACGAAGAGTTGGTGACGGCAACCCTCTGTGCCACCAAGAGCACTCTACCATACCGGTCTCCAACGTAACGGAGGGAAACATTACCATAAACCTTTCTAATATCACCCCGAGCGAGAGCAATACCGAGCCCCAAATGAAAACCACTCACCTAGGCCAATCACTTCCAATCGGAACAAATATGGTTCAGTTCAATAATAACCAAGCGACTCTAGCAGCCAGACCTGTGGTTGGGGGTCACCTTCATATCCAGTCGTATCGCAACAATCTCCCATGCATGAGCATTTAAAGCTTCTATGGTTTCCCCAAGCTGATTCATCACAGTCATGAACTCATCGCAGGTGGTGAAAGTTGAGAGGGAGGCTTGATCTGCTGTAGAAGGTTGTGCCGAAGATGGCAGAATGGGCTGGTCTGAATTTGGGGTTCGGGGTAACTCTCGGAGCAGCGGATCCTCCGACTGCATATGTCGATGTTGTGGCCAGAGGATGCTTTCCAACTGCACACATTGAGGACTTACCAACCATGATTCAATAATATCTGAAAAGTCGTAGGATCTTGTCTCAGACTCGTTGATCCGAAAGTACAGCAAAATCCTTCAAATGCAGAGAATATCAAGTTATCAGTGAAAGCACCAAAGTGTTGACACCAAAAATTGGCACAACATCCAAGAGATGAATTTGTAGAGATTAAATGAGGACAAAAATGAAAAATGCAGGAAAGAGCAATCACATACAGATTTATAGTAGTTCGGCTTTAACAGCTGAATGGTTACAATGGTGATATAATCAGGAATTTGCCAAAAGATCCTTCTTCTCCGTCCAGAAGGTCTATTTATATGTGCTAAAATATTCAAACTGGGTGAGATACGTGTCATTTGATCCAAGACTTTAGGAGACCCTGAAGATGAGTTCTCTTCATGGATAGTGGCGTAGTTTGAATCAGTGGCGGTAGGTGACATCTGATCTTATCATAAAGGGATGATCAGTTACATTCAAATAGGAACGAGACCGACTCTTCAAGATGATATTTGACACAACATTGAAATGAATCTGACATAGTCGATCAAGAAGTTACGAGTTCCAACTGACTTGCACGTCGGGTCTTTGTGTCTGGCTCAGCTTTTAGGTGTCAGTTGACTCATCCCTGGATTAGTCGGTTTCGTGCTCGGGGTCATATAGGCCTTCTCGTCATCTGGGTCAGATCCCATAATACCAGGGAATCTTGACGGCCTTGCCAAAAGGATGGTCGACGGGTGTTTTTAGGAAAGTGTTAGAAAACACTTTTTCTAGTGCTTTTAGCACCACCAAATTTATTATATACGAATACTTTCAACAATGGTTGAAGTATAGCATTATTTTCTGGTAATGTAACAGCGTGCAACACCGTGAAATTAGCAAAGAAAGGCCCATCAAAGCAAAGTATTCGGTGATTCAAATGAAATTATCAGGATGTACTTCCGAGTTTCCTGACGGTAATTTAAATTTCAAATCAAAAGATAAGGTCAAAATCAGTATCCTACACCAAAGCAGTCGATCCTATATAAACAATTGCATCCCTCTGCACTAGCATTTTTAAAGGGGAAAAAAATGAAGTATTTGAGCTCGATTCTAATCCTGACATTGTCATTCTTCATCCATGGAATCAACTGCCATATATCTCGCGATATAGACGATCATCTCTCCAGATTCAGGCATAAAGCTGGATCGCGATACAGAGTAATAACGTTTCCCTCCTCCCATCGTCATTTTATACTCGATTAACCACTTAAATGGATTCAAAATTTCATATTTCTAAAATTAAATTTCGAAACGAATGATCAGGTCGCGAGGCACAAAGTGATAAACCCTATTATATTCGGAGGTGACCCAACGGGGAAGAAAGACAGCACGGAGGCGATTCAAACCGCGGTGGACCATGCGTTCTTTGAAAGAAGAGCACAGTTGCTCAGAGGTGTCAACGACAACGGCGGCGTTCAGGTTTACTTGGCCGGCGGGGTGTACAAAATCAGCCGTCCTATTCGCTTCCCCGATGAAGGCGGCGGTAACATTTTGGTAATGTGGTTTTTATCTGTTTAATCCCCTAATGTGCAGTTTTCAAATGTTTTCATTTTAGTTCAGAAATTTTGATTATTTTCTGTCTACATGGTGCAGTTGTTGCTTTGTATTTTTATTTTTTACGTAAGAACACTGTTACACATGTTTAGTTCCCATTGATCCAAATAATAATCTTTGATGGTAATTTTATGTAGAAACTGTCTTATATTTTCAGTAGCTGTTTAGTAACCATCTTTTTAACCAGCATTGATGCACTAGAAATTGAAAACCATAAGTTATATGCAGATTTTTTTTTTGGGTCCTTTTTAAGGGAAAAAAACATAATACTTGACTGATCAGATTAATGTTTTTCTCATGTCTAGATGCATGGAGGTACAATCAACGCATCCGACACCTTCCCAAGGGATAACTACCTGATAGAGCTCCACTCCTCACACTCTCCAAAACGCAACACCTCAAACGGACTTTTGGACAAAAGCTCCCCGTCCTACCATCCCAACCCCTCCCACCCCCTCGACACATACTATGAGGACATCACCTTCCGCGACCTCCTCCTCGACGGCAACTATGCCGCCAACTCCATCCACATCGTCGACTCCGTTCGCACCCGTCTGGAAAACATGTTTGTGATCCGCTTCCACTCCAAGGGCATCCGCGTCGTCGGTGGCCACGAGACCGTCATCATCGATTCCTTCCTTGGGCAGCACCTCTCCATCGGTGGAGACCCTAACGAGCGTAACTACTCGGGCACCGCCATCGAGTTCCAAAGCAACGACAACACTATCACCGACACCACCATCTTCTCCGCTCGCATCGGGATCAGGCTCATCGGGGCCGCCAACACCTTAACCGGGGTGCATTGCTACAACAAAGCTACCATGTTCGGTGGCGTCGGGATCTATGCCGAGAAGACCGCCACGGTCACCAGAGTCGATAACAGCTACTTGGATTGGACGGGCATCACGATCGAGGACCCTTTACAGTTCCATGTTACAAACGGTTTCTTCCTTGGGAACGCGTACATACTGTTGAAGGCGATCAAAGGGACCATGAAAGGGTTGAATGTGGTGGACACGATGTTTTCGGGCAGTGGGTCGACCCAACCGATCATCGCGTTTGAAGGGGAGTTTAAGGATGTCGATCAAGTGGTGATCGATAGGAACAATGTGGATGGGATGATAATGAAGTCCACAACGGCGAGGAGGAATGTAGGGGGTAAAGGAGATAGATGGGAGGTTGATTTCGAGAAGGATTTGGTTTTTACGGATCGAATAAGGCATGTGACTTACTCGTTTTATCAGAAGAGTGGGGGTGCCATAACAAGTCATGCGATTTCCAAAATATCGGGTAATAAGGTGGTGATCGGAAGCTCAGCGGTCGTGGATGCAGTTGTGTCAGTTAGCGTTGATCAGTATTCAGGTCTAAATGAAAGTACCTTTTTTTAGGAGGTTAGGCTCTCATGTTTTTTTTTCTTTATTTTAGGTTTAGTTTTTGATTGATAATGTTTCTTGTTCATTTTTTTCTAGTGAATTTGAATAAAATTAGTTTGGTGTTAGTAGATAACATTCTGCATTGTATGGATGAATTTATATCATGTTTTGGTTTCTGAAAAGGATACCATACACCACAATAATGGGTTATTTTAGGATTAGCATTTCGTTGTATTTATGAACTGTGTATCAATTGCAGTTCAAGTGCGTATAGATATCAGATTAACTACAAATAAAAATAGCTGTTGAGAAGCAAAACATGATTCAGAAAATTAGGACAAAATGTCTGTTAGAATTTGAATAAATAGCGAATGAAATTGTTAATAAGGTAGGAATCAGAAATGGATAATTTTGATGCGAAAATCTCCACTGTTATCTCAAATCTTAAAGCACAATAATATTGTTTGTCCATTTGAAAACCAACCATTAATTCAACATAATACCAATTTGACAAGCAATAGTGTCAATAATCAAATAACACTTTGTCAATAAAAACAAAAAGAGAATAGTTTAGGCGCCGTTAGCAGACGAGAAGAGACCGTTATGGTTTTGGACGCGTCCGCGTCGAATACGTTTAAAACGGTAATGGTTCATTTTTCCCGGTTTCCACGACGGTAAAAAACGAACCGTTAGCATTTGACGCCTTAAACGAGACGGATGTCAACTGTTCAATTTTTTCTACAACTATAAAAACGCGTCATCCCACCATTCCTCTCACCTCGGCCCACAAATAGCCACTCCTCTCCTTTTTTGAATTTTTTGGATTAGTTCACATAATTTTTTCAATGTATTTTTCTCCATCAATATGCTTATTTTGTCGTTTCTAACACATTTGATTTTAAACGCTTTTGAATGTTATGACGCACTCATCTGACTTCGGTTATGCTACATCTTCATCCACGCCAGTCACGGATTGGACGCGTGAACGCACCGAAGCGTTCATTATTATATGCAGCAATCACTTGAACTTAATTAAAAGGGAGCACGAGCTCTTTTCTATCAGATATAATCACAAATTTCAATGAAATGTTTAATGATAGCTAGACCTGGCACAGATGAAATACAAATGTGACAATATAAAACATCTGTGAAGAGATTGGAGCAGATTGCTCGAGATTTCATGGGTGAATGGGATGTACAAAATGAATTCCTCGATGGACCTGAGAAATGGTGGAATGATGTTGCACGAAGATACCAAAAATTCTGAAGAAATACTCCACAAAAATTCAGGGAGTTAAATGATATGTACGGTGTGTGCACAGGAAGTGACACTTGCTAGTATGAGATACCAGTAACTCCATTGTCTCAGCCCTATCTTTTCACTGCTGCTGATACATCTTTATATGAAGATTGGATGACTGGTGACAACGCACATGCTCATCCCAGAAGTCCATCCTTCAAAAGACTTGTGAGCTCATGCAGACCATGTTCTTTTGTGCAGATAGACCGTTCCTCTGAATCGACGAAGCGTCACATTTCTCTTATATTTTCTATTAATATTGTTCAAAGATGAAAGATTATGGAGATTTCTTGAACCGATCTCTCATTCTTGAATATGGTGGATGTGCTATCTAACGAAGAGCTACTTAAGTGTATTAGTTATCAGTTGAATATGTTCCGCAACCTTTAGTGGTAGTACTTTTCTAGATTATTTGGCTAGTTGTAAGTTTTTTCAAGTTTATTTGGGTTGCTAGTATTTGAAATAGAAAATATATCATTGTGATTGAATATATCGAGTTTATTTTGATGTGTTTCATTTGCAATTATTAAACACATATTACACAACACAACAAAAAATTAATTAACTACAAATCAGTAACATCAAAAACCATACTAGAATATTCTGCTTAAATGCTTTGCTTATATGTCTCGCTTGAAGCCGTAAATGATACCCTATCTCACTTCTAAGTTCGTTTAAATATCCCGTTTAAACACCTCGCTTAAATACCCTGTTACTGTTACGCTTCACACCATTAGGCTCCGCTAGGTGGTTTTGTGGTACCGTTATAGAAGGTTAGAGTATCGGTTTTGATCATCAATGATCATAACAAATTTGATTGGTTTATATGAAGTGTTGTTATACTCGATCAATGCATGCGTGAGAGTTTACTATATACCGATTTTGAGAGTTTTCCACTAAACTAACAATACGTATACATCTCTACATTTATTCTTTGGTTTTGTGAAGATTAATTTCACAACATAATTAGTGAGGGCATAATTTGGAAAATAACCTATAAGCCCTCGAAACTCCCTAGTTTGACGAGTTGTGAGTTTCCACCAAAACTACACTACATCGGTATTCATCAGTTTTATAATAAAAAGCAATGTGAAAAAAAAATGATAGAAAATAAACTTCCAAACGGAGCCTTAAGATGTTTGCCAAATCAAATATACATCAATCTTCAAATCATGTGCCATCTCTACTTTTGAAATTATCGCTGTTATGCTCATTTCATCAAACAATCAATCAAGTTAATGCATCTAAAATGAATGGTTACATGAAGTTAGGTTCTCACAAATTTGATCTCATCCAAATAACCCAACAACTACTAGTTTAAACGCATAATAATGAGAAAACCAACCGTTAAGTTTTGTAATATTAAAGTAGAAAAATATTAGTTATTGTTTTCTTAATTATGACTTTGATAAAAATTTAATTGCATTGTTTATTAAAAAAAATGCAAATAATTGGGAAATGCAAATCAAGCTACAATAAGGATTGCACAAGTAAGCCAACTTAATACTGGTGATTGCAGGCGGGGATTTTTGAGAGGGGAGGTTCGACTGTTTAATTGTATAATCACATATAAAATATTGAACTTTTTATTAGTTTCAACTGAGTTCCTAATAATAAAGATTGTACGTGTAAAAAAATTTGAAAATAAGGATTGCAAGGCATATCGATTATTTAACTATATAATCATGAAAAAAATATTGAACTTTTTGTTAGTTTCAACTCTATACATAACAAAATTATGCTTAAAAATTGTGCACATATATGCATATATGCAAATATATGTGCATATATATATACACACACACACATGTTTGTGTAAATGTTTGGGTGTGTGTGTGTTGTTATCCTGCTTTTTGAGAAGGTTCGCGAAGATAAGAAGTCGATACGAATTACGATTCACTTCAGACTCACACGACAAGCTCGGATGAAGGCAAGAAGGAAGCCTAGGGAAAATCACCCAAAAAATAACAAAGTGTATGGATTAGTACCAGTCCATACATATGAATAACACCGATCATATAGAAGGAAAATAGCATGCCATCAACCATTCCATCATGACCTTAGACCTCTTATTAGCCTACATCCCAAGTTTTGTAGCAATTGGGCATTCTGAACTTAAGATACTCGATGGAATGAACTGTTTGAAGATAGATATGATGGTTCAATTCACGAGTATGAGCAGATTAAGTCAAAACAACGCGAAACTTTACACATAGCATCAACGTAGCATAAAAGGAACAAAAAGTGGATGAGACACCCAAATTATCTATGTCGATGAATTTGTACCTATCCATAGGTTATGAGTCGATAACTGTAATGTCCCTGATTTTTGACCAACTTTGTAGTTCAAAAATCATAGATTTTTCTGACAATTTAATTCAGTTAAATAATATTGAATATGTACATTTTAGATAATTTTGAATAATCTTTTGTTTCGATTCTTTATATGCTTTTGACTTGTGAATATCGTTTTAACACTTGTTTTGCATTTACAATCGTTTTAAATATATGAAGAAAAATAACATTGCTTAAGTAAAATTAGATTTTTAGATTTTGGGAGAAGTTAAATTTATCTTATACATATAAATAAATGGTCTTTAGTGTATATATATATATATATATATATATGTATATATATATATGTGTGTGTATGTATGTATGTATGTATGTATGTATGTATGTATGTACGTATATATAAAAGAAGATAGTAAATTTTGTTCATACTTATGTAAACATTTCTTCACATATGTGCATACAAGATAATATGACAATTAATTAGAACATGTCATATAATAAAATGAAAGCAAATCAGATTTTTATGAGAATATTTGATTTTGTACATTGAATGGAAACTTCGAATTTAGGCTAGCACACTAATGCACTGTATGATCAAAGTCAGACCTTATAATGGATTGTTTGCATAAGAATAGAAAGGAGAAAAATTGGCCATAAGAGCATAGGACTGTGTAGCCATAGGTGGTAGCCTGAAACATACAATCAAAACATTAAGGGAAAAGATGGGCTGTACCTTGAAGTAAAGTACAGAATAGTGAGCATATGAGAGCATTTAATGGTTTGAATTACTTAACAGGCAAGTATGCCATCAAAACACATAGGAAAACATGGACCTATACCTATATTTGTACCTCAAAACAGTTCAGCCATGGTATGTGAGCATTTTATTTGTTTGAATTACTTGATAGCCAAGGCATACCACTGAAAACACATAGGCCTGCACATGAATTTGTACCACCAATCTATATTTCATCCATTCTTTATTTTATTTTATTTTGGTGAGAAATCTTGTCAAGAAAATCCTCATCAATCTTAAACCAAGTGCCAGCCATACATCCTTGTTCTATCTCGTTGAACAGCTAACAAAAACAGTATAAAACATAGTCGTTCTTCCCGACAAGTATGCAAGTATGTATTGTCTTTCTATCGATCATAACAACAGCTAGGATGTCCCCTCCATCAGGCATAACAAGCCTATAAACTACCCTATCAAAGTCACCTATTCATCTATAAATAGCATGTTATACACGTATGATTTCATATCTTAGAACTAGCTTAAAACACTGTAAAAAATGGAAGTAAAGAAAATGGTCGCGACAACTTCAAAACAGAATGGAAGGTAGAAAACTGGAAATAGCACAGCGATTGAATGTGAGTAAACTCCCCACTTTCTATCCCATTTGAACTAGTACTGGTATATATGGTATTATATAGTGATTATAGATATATGAATGCTTGGATAAGCCAATTTGATCTTCATCTAAAACCTGGAAACGATGACAGTATGTTAAGAAGTAAAACTATTTCCATTCGAACCTATTCCAAGTAAGTTATATGTATGATGTTTAGTACATACATACATACATACATACATACATGTATATATATATATATATATATATATGCTGTTGTGCTTTGGTATGTATTAAATATAGTTGATTCAAACCTGCATGAAGAATCTAGGATAAGTGAAACTGAGAATAAATAGGATGCCTGAAAACAGAGAAACAATAAGTAAATCTCACTTCTAATCCTGTATTTAATTATAACTCTGGATAGTTTTATGTGACTTCACTTATCTGTGATGAATTATATCACATATGAATCACAATTTAGTTGTTGTGCTAAAATAAGAATATTATCAACATTTGAATAGCCTGTAGAATATACAGGAACTTAAATCTCAGCTTCAAATGATTGAAAAATCCACAAATTCGAATTCCAGTATGAATTAAAATCTGACTTCTGCCTGGAAGTTGTTTGTAACGTTCCCTAGTATATCCTAAAGATAATTTCCCTTAAAAATACATATCATATGTATGGGTCATTATAAAATACAGAAAGGAAATTTCCAACACATGTTTTTCGACCATTGTGAAATCAAGTCTCAGGTATACAAATGTGTTAGTACATTAAAATCATGAATTTTAATCAACATTTCCCTATTTTTACTGTTGTGGACATCGAGATTTACTGGTTTCATCAGAAAATGGAAAGGGAGCATTTTCTGGTGACCTAAAGGGTCGGAGGCGAAACGGTTTGGGCTGGAGGGTCGTGGAAGAGAGGGGATCTTGGGAAAAATACTCAATTATTTTCCCATAACACAGATTTTGCAAACAAGGGGTTTTAGGGTTTTATTTCGTGTTAGAAGGGGTCAACATCGATGATCAATTACGGAGTAAAGAAGGCGTCGAGTTGAACAAGATATGGTGGGAAGATCGAGGTATGCGTGGGCTTCATACTGGTGGAATTTGGTGTCGGCCGGTGCTATATAGTGGTAGCAGTGGGTGGGAGGGTGATCGGTGGTTGGGTTAGGAGTTATTTTGCAAAACAGGTTTGATGATGATATTTTGGTTGAGGAGGAAAGAGGTGGATCTGAGTGCATGGATGTGCTCAGGGGATGATGGCAAGTTTGTAGGAATAATTTTGGCTAAGGATAGTGGATTAGAATTTGTGTGCATGTGCACAGGGATGCTGTGTACAAGAGTTCACTGGAAGAAGAAAATGGGTCGGGGTGAAGGAATATTGCGTGAAAATAAGTAGGGAGACGAGCAGATGGCAGGTGAACAGGACTGGAAACGATGGGTTTAGCACTGGAAATGGTGATGTACAACGTGAGTTGGCATTTGGCAAGAGGATGGAGCAAAGAAGTGGACGGGGAAATGTAACAGGCAAGAAGAAAAAGGGTAAGGAAAGAAAGAATAACGGTGGCATCAGCTGGAAACGAGGAAAGGATGGACGGGCCTGGGCGTGTACATAAGGTTGTGGGCTTATGACGGGCTGTAGTTTAAATAAAGGAAAATATAGGACAACAAAATAAAGAAAGTATAAATCGAATAAAATAGGAATTAAAAAATAAAAAGTAATCAGAATTCTGGAAAATAAAATATTAGATTTTCTTAAAGTATAATTATGTATATATCTATAAAGAAACAAAAAGCAATGTTAATATGGCTGATAAAATCTGGAATGTAGACGATGGTAGATGATCCGACGATGATCATGATGGATTGAGTTAATACTTTGTCGGAGTTCAAAAAGGTACTTTTTAAAAAAAAAATAGAGTTTAAATTTATCTTTAGGATAAATTACGAATCTACTTGGTTCTAAAAACCCGATAATCAGTTCAAGTCGTATTAGTTGAACTGGAATCAACGATATGCTGAAAAGAATATATAATGGTTGATCGTCAATAATATTGTATCGTAATGAACTCAAGTGTCTTGAATTAAATGTTATTTTTAAATTAACCAACTTATGTCGATAATAAATTTTAAACAAGAAATGATTTCAAAGTTAAGTTAACGGTGATTAAACTAAATATTGAAATTTATATAGTAACTAGATAAACAATATTGACCATGTGCTAATATTTATTAGCGGAATCTAGTGGTTGTGATCAGACGAGTCCAAAAGAAATAATATTCACAATACAAAGTGAATAACTTGAGAAGCAAGTGGTTTGCAGAAGAGAATGGTTATGAGAGATATCAGTAACAGAAATTGGGTAAGACCGGTACCGATAAGAATATTCTGAAGTTCAGAAATAAATGGAATATAAAAAGGAATCGATAATGGATTCTGAATTGATAATCGATTAAGGAAAATAACGTTTACTTTCCATTTTTAATTAATTATTTAAACTAATATATTTAATTATTTATTCATCTAAGGAAATAAAAATAGCAATTTTATTTTCAAGTCACAAATATTGAAGTATGGCTTATAACAATACTGTTATAATCAATAAAAATAAATGGGATCCTTAAACGAAATTAAATCTTAAATAAATATGATTTGGAAATGATTATTTTCCAATATCAATCAATTGGTGAACTATGATTATCTGAATTGTCAAATTGTGTTAGATCAGATCTGTTATGATAATTAATTTGAATGTTGTGTCATGACCTAATTAACTTGTTCAGACACAACTTGTTAATATTGACTTATACAAACTGCTGTTGAAATCTAGAATCCTATATGTTAAATATTTTCAGTAGATAAGCCTTGATAATCAATTAAGGATATAGAAACTCATATGAAATATATTGATCTGATTACTTTAAGTATCATTTGGCCCTAAAAGATATTAACGTTCATCGATTCAAAGAGACCGGAATTGGTTTTCTAAACGATCTCCAAATACCACTTTGATTCGATCTAGGCGTTGATTAATTTGAAGTCAAGATGAAGACCATTGAAGACGGTGTTTATTCAAGGACTATTCTTTTTACAGGATAGTGTCTTCAGTTTGTCCAGACCTAGGAGAACTTGTATGGACAAATGTCTGACAGAGTATTTCCAATGGTCACGCCCATTGATTTTTACGAATATACCAAGTTGGTGGGGAGAAGGTAACTTCTCTTTAATGTACACCAGCATGTATTTGTATAATCAATATGTGATTACGGATTTGACGATGTGGCATTCAAAGTGAATGAAGATGTACTGTTCAAAAAGGTAAGTTTTTACCTCAAGCCTCATAACCGGGAAATGACAAAAATCGGGCAGGCAGCATGGCTATGTGGGTCGCTCCCATTAGGGTGTATTGTCACCATATAAAGAATATTCATATTTGTTACTTCTTTTCGCTTCTGTAACTCCCGGGAACGGTTATGTTGCTAGCAACCGCAGGTGATAATATATTCAATACACTCAAGAGAAATGAGTGGTCGGTCATGTGTGGCCGGGTTGCAAGACGTTCTTGTTGAACCCAGTGTATTCCTCTCTAGAGATACACTATCGGAAGGTGGTTCCATACCTTGTCATAATTGGAAATCCATTATCCCTAAGCGCCAAGTGGTTTTGTTTGAATAATATATATATGTGGAGCGTGAGATGCAAGCGTTCCGCTAGATTTTAATTTATTTGTGGAAACCCTGGACATTATTATAATGTCAAAATAATTATGATTTCAAAAGGTTTTGGGTTATCGTAAGGTAAAAACCATCCATGTTTATGTGTGGATCGTTCTTACGATTATCTTTTCTTTCAAAAAAAATTTCCAAGTTAAGCAAAATGTTTAAAATCGTTTACTCACACCAGTCCCATAACTGACCCAGAGTTTATTTTTCTGTGTTTTCCCTAAACTCTTGGGTGCCCAAATTTGTATGCGCAATCAAGTAGTTTAGGATTTTACAGATAATCTGGAAGGAGCTTGGAGCAGGAGGTTTCAGCGTTAGATATATATACAGAGAGTTTATTTTCACTGTGATGTATATATGATGTACTCTGAGGCTGTATGTAAGTTCAGATACAGTTTTGTATTTTTCTAAAGCTTATACATATTATATTTTATTCCGTTGCGATTGTGAGATTCGGTGTTATTCAGTTCTTTCTTCTATATTAATTCTTCTATTCTAATTTTCTATCTTTTCTATTTCTCATCCTCTAACTTCTTTCTATTAATAATTCGTATTTTCGTGCAATTTGGGTCGGACTTGTATTGTATTTAGTTGACTCAAAGAGTTCGAATTTACGGGTCGTTACAGTTGGTATCAGAGCATAAGGTTGAGAATAACCTTGGCTCTATGGCGTGACTCGATAGAGATGGGGTTAGTCATACCCTAGATTGAGTTTGAGTGTATATACATGAGCACGTATTTGTTAGTTGATATAAAAAAATGGTTTTATATTGTGTTGATTGGTTTATCGAGTGGCTTAAGAATTCTGGTCGATACAGGAGTCGACATTGTATCGAAAAGTATTTTTAAACTCTTGAATAGAGTAATTCGACACAGTAGTGTTTTAAAAACTGGGTAAATGAAATAATTTTACTCAAAATTATATTTTGATATAAATGAATAATTTTCTTAAAATTATTATAAATAGATGTGTTGATTGCTATTATAATCTGATAATCAGATCTTTACTTTGAGATGATTATATAAAATTAAAACTGTATAATTGAAATATACAGATAAGATAAACCAGAAATGGAATTTGAAATTCTGGGAAATTGGAATGAATTTTGAATGAATAAAATTTGGAATTTCAGGAAATAAATTCAAACTTGAATAATTAACTGGATATGAACGCATGAGAATTGAACAGATTGACTTTTAGATTGTAAGGAATTGGAATCTAACTGGAGATTGGTCAAGTTAAATGATTTTCTGAATATTCATCTGATGTTGATTTCGGTCTTCGGGGTTAATACTTAGAGGATTATTTTCTTACCGATTCATAGTTAGGGACGGATGAATGTTGAAGAATAGAAATGGGTAAACAAGAATGGAAATGTTTTCCAATTTTAATAACAAAAACATTCTGGTTAAGCAAATGAATATGTTTGGATTGATGGATGCATTTGAATAAAAGTGCATGAGAATGAAAGTTAAACGTTGACAAAAGATACAGGTTAATATTTAATTGGATTTTAGGAGCCTATGTGGAAAACTAGTTGATTTTGTGGATTCTCTGATGATTAGAGAAGGAACAGGCAGACGAACTTTGGAGTTATACGATGAAGCCATATGAGAGAGATGCTATCGAATTTTTCGAAAATGTTATGAATTTAATTCCAAAGAGAATTTTGATAATTAAGAATTGATTTATTGAAAACCAGATAATAAAAAAGACGTTAATCAAGTGATTTAGAATCAGTTTGAATAAATACAGATTTAATCAACTATTCGTCGAGAACGAGAAAAAGGAAACAAATAAGTTTGAGATGACAGGATGAAGATTGTGTATCCAGAGTTTCGTTAGATAGCTGATTTCTAATGTGTATGGAATACTTTGATTGTTGTGAAATGTTTGATGATTAACAAGTATGTTTTGAATGTCTTGAGACTTCTAGGAAACGACCCATGTATGTGTGTTGATATCAGTCTATGATTTTATAATTGGAATTTTCTCGTTACCATCTAATTTCGGGGACGAAATTCCTTTAAGGGGTGTAGATTGTAATGTCCCGGATTTTTGACCAACTTTGTAGTTCATAAATCTTAGATTTTTCTGATAATTTAATTCAGTTAAATAATATTGAATATGTATATTTTAGATAATTTTGAATAATCTTTTGCTTCGATTCTTATAAGCTTTTGACTTGTGAATATCGTTTTAACACTTATTTTGCATTTAAAAATCGTTTTAAATATATGAAGAAAAATAACATTGCTTAAGTAAAATTAGATTTTTAGATTTTAGGAGAAGTTAAATTTATCTTTAACAAATAACTAAATGATCTTTAGTATATATATATATATATGTATGTATGTATGTATGTATGTATGTATGTATGTATGTATGTATGTATGTATATATAAACCAAGATAGTAAATTTTGTTCATACTTATGTAAACATTTCTTCACATATATGCATACAAGATAATATGACAATTAATTAGAACATGTCATATAATAAAATGAAAGCAAATCAGATTTTTATGAGAATATTTAATTTTGTACATTGAATTGCAACTTCGAATTCAGGCTAGCACACTAATGCACTGTATAATCAAAGTCAAACCTTATAATGGATTGTTTGCTTAAGAATAGAAAGGAGAAAAATTGGCCATAAGAGCATAGGACTGTGTAGCCATAAGAGGTAGCCTGAAACATACAATTAAAACATTAAGGGAAAAGATGGGTTGTACCTTGAAGTAAAGTACAGAATAGTGAGCAAATGAGAGCATTTAATGGTTTGAATTACTTAACAGGCAAGTATGCCATCAAAACACATAGGAAAACATGGACCTATACCTATATTTGTACCTCAAAACAGTTCATCCATGGTATGTGAGCATTTTATTTGTTTGAATTACTTAATAGCCAAGGCATACCATTGAAAACACATAAGCCTGCACATGCATTTGTACCACCAGTCTATATTTCAGCCATGCTTTATTTTATTTTATTTTGTTGAGAAATCTTGTCAAGAAAATCCTCATCAATCTTAAACCAAGTGCCAGCCATACATCCTTGTTCTATCCCGTCGAACAACTAACAAAAACAGTATAAAACATAGTTGTTCTTCCCGGCAAGTATGCAAGTATGTGTTGTCTTTCTATCGATCATAACAACAGCTAGGATGTCCCCTCCATCAGGAATGACAAGCCTATAAACTACCCTGTCAAAGTGTACACCCATTCATCTATAAATAGCATGTTATACATGTATGATTTCATAACTTAGAACTAGCTTAAAACACTGTAAAAAATGGAAGTAAAGAAAAAGGTCGCGACAACTTCAGAACAGAATGGAAGGTAGAAAACTGGAAATAACACAGCGATTGAATGTGAGTAAACTCCCCACTTTCTATCCCATTTGAACTAGTACTGGTATATATGATATTATATAGTGATTATAGATATATGTATGCTTGGATAAGCCAATTTGATCTTCATCTAAAACCTGGAAACGATTACAGTATGTTAAGAAGTAAAACTATTTCCATTCGAACCTATTCCAAGTAAGTTATATGTATGATGTTTAGTGTGTGTGTGTATGTGTGTGTGTGTGTGTATATATATATATATATATATATATATATATATATATATATATATATATATGCTGGTGTGCTTTGGTATGTATTAAATATAGTTGATTCAAACCTGCATGAAGAATCTAGGATAAGTGAAACTGAGAATAAACAGGATGCTTGAAAACAGAGAAACAATAAGTAAATCTCACTTCTAATCCTCTATTTAATTATATCTGTGGATAGTTTTATGTGACTCCACTTAATTATGATGAATTATATCACATATGAATCACAATTTAATTGTTGTGCTAAAATAAGAATATTATCAACATTTGAATAGCCTGTAGAATATACAGGAACTTAAATCTCAGCTTCTAATGATTGAAAAATCCACAAATTCGAATTCCAGTATGAATTAAAATCTGACTTCTGCCTGGAAGTTGTTTGTAACGTTCCCTAGTATATCCTAAAGATAATTTCCCTTAAAAATACATCTCATATGTATGAATCATTATAAAATACAGAAAGGAAATTTCCAACACATGTTTTTAGACCATTGTGAAATCAGGTCTCAGGTATACAAATGTGTTAGTACGTTAAAATCATGAATTTAAATCATAATTTCCCTATTTTTACTGTTGTGGACATCGAGATTTGCTGGTTTCATCAGAAAATGGAAAGGGAGCATTTTCTGGTGATCTAAAGGGTCGAAGGCGAAACGGTTTGGGCTGGAGGGTCGTGGAAGAGAGGGGATCTTGGAAAAAATACTCAATTATTTTTCCATAACACGGATTTTGCAAACAAGAGGTTTTAGGGTTTTATTTCGTGTTAGAAGGGGTCAACTTCGATGATCAATTACGGAGTAAAGAAGGCGTCGAGTTGAACAAGACATGGTGGGAAGATCGAGGTATGCGTGGGCTTCATACTGGTGGAATTTGGGGTCGGCCGGTGCTACATAGTGGTAGCAGTGGGTGGGAGGGTGATCGGTGGTTGGGTTAGGAGTTATTTTGCAAAACAGGTTTGATGATGATATTTTGGTTGAGGAGGAAAGAGGTGGATCTGAGTGCATGGATGTGCTCAGGGGATGATGGCAAGTTTGTGGGAATAATTTTGGCTAAGGATAGTGGATTAGAATTTGTGTGCATGTGCACAGGGATGCTGTGTACAAGAGTTCACTGGAAGAAGAAAATGGGTCGGGGTGAAGGAATATTGCGTGAAAATAAGTAGGGAGACGTGCAGATGGCAGGTGAACAGGAATGGAAATGATGGTTTTAGCACCGGAAATGGTGATGTACAACGTGAGTTGGCATTTGGCAAGAGGATGGAGCAAAGAAGTGGACGGGGAAATGTAACAGGCAAGAAGAAAAAGGGTAAGGAAAGAAAGAAGAACGGTGGCATCAGCTGGAAACGAGGAATGGATGGACGGGCCTGGGCGTGTACATAAGGCTGTGGGCTTATGACGGGCTGTAGTTTAAATAAAGGAAAATATAGGACAAGAAAATAAAGAAAGTATAAATCGAATAAAATAGGAATTAAAAAATAAAAAGGAATCAGAATTCTGGAAAATAAAATATTAGATTTTCTTAAAGTATAATTATGTATATATCTATAAAGAAACAAAAAGCAGTGTTAATTTGGCTGATAAAATCTGGAATGTAGACGATGGTAGATGATCCGACGATGATCATGATGGATTGAGTTAATACTTTGTTGGAGTTCAACAATGTACTTTTTTAAAAAAAAATAGAGTTAAAATTTTTCTTTAGGATAAATTACGAATCTACTTGGTTCTAAAAACCCGATAATCAGTTCAAGTCGTATTAGTTGAACTGGAATCAACGATATGCTGAAAAGAATATATAATGGCCGATCATCAATAATATTGTATCGTAATGAACTCAAGTGTCTTGAATTAAATGTTATTTTTAAATTAACCAACTTATGTCGATAATAAATTTTAAACAAGAAATGATTTCAAAGTTAAGTTAACGGTGATTAAACTAAATATTGAAAATTATATAGTAACTAGATAAACAATATTGACCATGTGCTAATATTCATTAGCGGAATCTAGTGGTTGTGATCAGACGAGTCCAAAAGAAATAATATTCACAATACAAAGTGAATAACTTGAGAAGCAAGTGGTTTGCAGACGAGAATGGTTATGAGAGATATCAGTAACAGAAATTGGGTAAGACCGGTACCGATAAGAATATTCTGAAGTTCAGAAATAAATGGAATATAAAAAGGAATCGATAATGGATTCTGAATTGATAATCGATTAAGGAAAATAACGTTTACTTTTCATTTTTAATTAATTATTTAAACTAGTATATTTAATTATTTATTCATCTAAGGAAATAAAAATAGCAATTTTATTTTCAAGTCACAAATATTGAAGTATGGATTATAACAATACTGTTATAATCAATAAAAATAAATGGGATCCTTAAACGAAATTAAATCTTAAATAAATATGGAAATGATTATTTTCCAATATCAATCAATTGGTGAACGATGATTATCTGAATTGTCAAATTGTGTTAGATCAGATCTGTTATGATAATTAATTTGAATGTTGTGTCATGACCTAATTAACTTGTTCAGTCACAACTTGTTAATATTGACTTATACAAACTGCTGTTGAAATCTAGAATCCTATATGTTAAATATCTTCAGTAGATAAGCCTTGATAATCAATTAAGGATATAGAAACTCATATGAAATATATTGATCTGATTACTTTAAGTATCATTTGGCCCTAAAAGATATTAACGTTCATCGATTCAAAGAGACCGGAATTGGCTTTTCTAAACGATCTCCAAATACCACTTTGATTCGACCTAGGCGTTGATTAATTTGAAGTCAAGATGAAGACCATTGAAGACGGTGTTTATTCAAGGACTATTCTGTTTACAGGATAGTGTCTTCAGTTTGTCCAGACCTAGGAGAACTTGTATGGACAAATGTCTGACAGAGTATTTCCAATGGTCACGCCCATTGATTATTACAAATATACCAAGTTGGTGTGGAGAAGGTAACTTCTCTTTAATGTACACCAGCATGTATTTGTATAATCAATATGTGGTTACGGATTTGACGATGTGGCATTCAAAGTGAATGAAGATTTACTGTTCAAAAAGGTAAGTTTTTACCTCAAGCCTCATAACCGGGAAATGAGAAAAATCGGGCAGGCAGCATGGCTATGTGGGTCGCTCCCATTAGGGTGTATTGTCACCATATAGAGAATATTCATAATTGTTACTTCTTTTCGCTTCTGTAACTCCCGGGAACGGTTATGTTGCTAGCAACCGTAGGTGATAATATATTCAATACACTCAAGAGAAATGAGTGGTCGGTCATGTGTGGTCGGGTTGCAAGACGTTCTTGTTGAACCCGGTGTATTCCTCTCTAGAGATACAGTATCGGAAGGTGGTTCCATACCTTGTCATAATTGGAAATCCATTATCCCTAAGCGCCAAGTGGTTTTGTTTGAATAATATATATATATATGTGGAGCGTGAGATGCAAGCGTTCCGCTAGATTTTAATTTATTTGTGGAAACCCTAGACATTATTATAATATCAAAATAATTATGATTTCAAAAGGTTTTGGGTTATCGTAAGGTAAAAACCATCCAAGTTTATGTGTGGATCAGTCTTACGATTATCTTTTCTTTCAAAAGAAATTTTCCAAGTTAAGCAAACTGTTTAAAATCGTTTACTCACACCAGTCCCATGACTGACCCAGAGTTTATTTTTCTGTGTTTTCCCTAAACACTTGGGTGCCCAAATTTGTATGCGCAATCAAGTAGTTCAGGATTTTACAGATAATCTGGAAGGAGCTTGGAGCAGGAGGTTTCAGCGTTAGATATATATATAGAGAGAGTTTATTTTCACTGTGATGTATATATGATGTACACTGAGGCTGTATGTAAGTTCAGATACAGTTTTGTATTTTTCTAAAGCTTATACATATTATATTTTAATCCGCTGCGATTGTGAGATTCGGTGTTATTCAGTTCTTTCTTCTATATTAATTCTTCTATTCTAATTTTCTATCTTTTCTATTTCTCATCCTCTAACTTCTTTCTATTAATAATTCGTATTTTCGTGCAATTTGGGTCGGACTTGTATTGTATTTAGTTGACTCAAAGAGTTCGAATTTACGGGTCATTACAGTTGGTATCAGAGCATAAGGTTGAGAATAACCTTGGCTCTATGGCGTGACTCGATAGAGATGGGGTTAGTCATACCCTAGATTGAGTTTGAGTGTATATAAATGAGCACGTATTTGTTAATTGATATAAAAAATGGTTTTATATTGTGTTGATTGGTTTATCGAGTGGCTTAAGAATTCTGGTTGATACAAGAGTCGATATTGTATCGAAAAGTATTTTTAAACTCTTGAATAGAGTAATTCGACACAGTAGTGTTTTAAAAACTGGGTAAATTGAATTATTTTACTCAAAATTATATTTTGATATAAAGGAATAATTTTCTTAAAATTATTATAAATAGATGTGTTGATTGCTATTATAATCAGATAATCAGATCTTTACTTTGAGATGATTATATAAAATTAAAACTGTATAATTGAAATATACAGAAAAGATAAACCAGAAATGGAATTTGAAATTCTGGGAAATTGGAATGAATTTTGAATGAATAAAATTTGGAATTTCAGTAAATAAATTCAGACTTGAATAATTAACTTGATATGAACGCATGAGAATTGAACAGATTGACTTTTGGATTGTAAGGAATTGGAATCTAACTGGAGATTGGTCAAGTTAAATGATTTTCTGAATATTGATCTGATGTTGATTTTGGTCTTCGGGGTTAATACTTAGAGGATTATTTTCTTACCGATTCATAGTTAGGGACGGATGAATGTTGAAGAATAGAAATGGGTAAACAAGAATGGAAATGTTTTCCAATTTTAATAACAAAAACATTCTGGTTAAGCAAATGAATATGTTTGGATTGATGGATGCATATGAATAAAAGTGCATGAGAATGAAAGTTAAACGTTGACAAATAAACAGGTTAATATTTAATTGGATTTTAGGAGCCTATGCGGAAACTAGTTGATTTTGTGGATTCTATGATGATTAGAGAAGGAACAGACTGACGAACTTTGGAGTTATACGATGGAGCCATACGAGAGAGATGCTATCGAATTTTTCGAAAATGTTATGAATTTAATTCCAAAGAGAATTTTGATAATTAAGAATTGATTTATTGAAAACCAGATAATAAAAAAGACGTTAATCAAGTGATTTAGAATCAGTTTGAATAAATACAGATTTAATCAATGATTCGTCGAGAACGAGAAAAAGAAAACGAATAAGTTTGAGATGACAGGCTGAAGATTGCGTATCCAGAGTTTCGTTAGATAGTTGATTTCTAATGTGTATGGAATACTTTGATTGTTGTGAAATGTTTGATGATTAACAAGTATGTTTTGAATGTCTTGTGACTTCTAGGAAACGACCCATATATGTGTGTTGATATCAGTCTATGATTTTATAACTGGAATTTTCTCGTTACCATCTAATTTCGGGGACGAAATTCCTTTAAGGGGTGTAGATTGTAATGTCCCGGATTTTTGACCAACTTTGTAGTTCATAAATCTTAGATTTTTCTAATAATTTAATTCAGTTAAATAATATTGAATATGTATATTTTAGATAATTTTGAATAATCTTTTGTTTCGATTCTTATATGCTTTTGACTTGTGAATATCATTTTAACACTTATTTTGCATTTAAAAATCGTTTTAAATATATGAAGAAAAATAACATTGCTTAAGTAAAATTAGATTTTTAGATTTTAGGAGAAGTTAAATTTATCTTTAACAAATAACTAAATGATCTTTAGTATATATATATATATATATATATATATACACACACACACACATATGTATGTATGTATGTATGTATGTATATATAAACCAAGATAGTAAATTTTGTTCATACTTATGTAAACATTTCTTCACATATGTGCATACAAGATAATATGACAATTAAATAGAACATGTCATATAATAAAATGAAAGCAAATCAGATTTTTATGAGAATATTTTATTTTGTACATTGAATTGCAACTTCGAATTCAGGCTAGCACACTAATGCACTGTATAATCAAAGTCAAACCTTATAATGGATTGTTTGCTTAAGAATAGAAAGGAGAAAAATTGGCCATAAGAGCATAGGACTGTGTAGCCATATGAGGTAGCCTGAAACATACAATTAAAACATTAAGGGAAAAGATGGGTTGTACCTTGAAGTAAAGTGCAGAATAGTGAGCAAATGAGAGCATTTAATGGTTTGAATTACTTAACAGGCAAGTATGCCATCAAAACACATAGGAAAACATGGACCTATACCTATATTTGTACCTCAAAACAGTTCATCCATGGTATGTGAGCATTTTATTTGTTTGAATTACTTAATAGCCAAGGCATATCACTGAAAACACATAGGCCTGCACATGCATTTGTACCACCAAACTATATTTCAGCCTTGCTTTATTTTATTTTGTTGAGAAATCTTGTCAAGAAAATCCTCATCAATCTTAAACCAAGTGCCAGCCATACATCCTTGTTCTATCCCGTCGAACAGCTAACAAAAACAGTATAAAACATAGTTGTTCTTCCCGGCAAGTATGCAAGTATGTGTTGTCTTTCTATCGATCATAACAACAGCTAGAATGTCCCCTCCATCAGACATGACAAGCCTATAAACTACCCTGTCAAAGCGTACACCCATTCATCTATAAATAGCATGTTATACATGTATGATTTCATAACTTAGAACTAGCTTAAAACACTGTAAAAAAAATGGAAGTAAAGAAAAAGGTCGTGACAACTTCAAAACAGAATGGAAGGTAGAAAATTGGAAATAACACAACAATTGAATGTGAGTAAACTCCCCACTTTCTATCCCATTTGAACTAGTACTGGTATATATGATATTATATAGTGATTATAGATATATGTATGCTTGGATAAGCCAATTTGATCTTCATCTAAAACCTGGAAACGATGACAGTATGTTAAGAAGTAAAACAATTTCCATTCGAACCTATTCCAAGTAAGTTATATGTATGATGTTTAGTGTGTGTGTGTATATATATATATATGCTGGTGTGCTTTGGTATGTATTAAATATAGTTGATTCAAACCTGCATGAAGAATCTAGGATAAGTGAAACTGAGAATAAACAGGATGCCTGAAAACAGAGAAACAATAAGTAAATCTCACTTCTAATCCTCTATTTAATTATATCTCTGGATAGTTTTATGTGACTCCACTTAATTGTGATGAATTATATCACATATGAATCACAATTTAGTTGTTGTGCTAAAATAAGAATATTATCAACATTTGAATAGCCTGTAGAATATACAGGAACTTAAATCTCAGCTTCTAATGATTGAAAAATCCACAAATTCGAATTCCAGTATGAATTAAAATCTGACTTCTGCCTGGAAGTTGTTTGTAACGTTCCCTAGTATATCCTAAAGATAATTTCCCTTAAAAATACATCTCATATGTATGAGTCATTATAAAATACAGAAACGAAATTTCCAACACATGTTTTTTGACCATTGTGAAATCAGGTCTCAGGTATACAAATGTGTTAGTACGTTAAAATCATGAATTTAAATCAACATTTCCCTATTTTTACTGTTGTGGACATCGAGATTTACTGGTTTCATCAGAAAATGGAAAGGGAGCATTTTCTAGTGATCTAAAGGGTCGGAGGCGAAACGGTTTGGGCTGGAGGGTCGTGGAAGAGAGGGGATCTTGAGAAAAATACTCAATTATTTTCCTATAACACAGATTTTGCAAACAAGGGGTTTTAGGGTTTTATTTCATGTTGAAAGGGGTCAACTTCGATGATCAATTACGGAGTAAAGAAGGCGTCAAGTTGAACAAGACTTGGTAGGAAGATCGAGGTATGTGTGGGCTTCATACTGGTGGAATTTGAGGTCGGTCGGTGCTACATAGTGGTAGCAGTGGGTGGAAGGGTGATCGGTGGTTGGGTTAGGAGTTATTTTGCAAAACAGGTTTAATGATGATATTTTGGTTGAGGAGGAAAGAGGTGGATCTGAGTGCATGGATGTGCTCAGGGGATAATGGAAAGCTTGTGGGAATAATTTTGGCTAAGGATAGTGGATTAGAATTTGAGTGCATGTGCACAGGGATGCTATGTACAAGAGTTCACTGGAAGAAGAAAAGGGGACGGGGAGAAGGAACGTTGCGTGAAAATAAGTAAGGGAGACATGCAGACGGAAGGTGAACAGGACTGGAAATATTGGGTTTAGCAATGGAAATGGTGATGTACAATGTGAGTTGGCATTTGGCAAGAGGATCGAGCAAAGAAATGGACAGGGAAATGTAACAGGCAAGAAGAAAAAGGGAAAGGAAAGAAAGAAGAATGGTGGCATCAGCTGGAAACGAGGAAAGGGTGGACGGGCCTAGGCGTGTACATAAGGTTGTGGGCTTATGACGAGCTGTAGTTTAAATAAAGGAAAATATAGGACAAGAAAATAAAGAAAGTATAAATCGAATAAAATAGGAATTTAAGAAATAAAAAGGAATTGGAATTCTGGAAAATATAATATAATATTTTCTTAAAGTATAATTATGTATATATCTATAAAGAAACATAAAACAGTGTTAGTATGGCTGATAAAATCTGGAATGTAGACGATGGTAGATGATCCGACGATGATCATGATGGATTGAGTTAATACTTTGTCGGAGTTCAACAAAGTACTTTTTTTAAAATAAATAGAGTTTAAATTTTTCTTTAGGATAAATTTCGAATCTACTTGGTTCTAAAAACCTGATAATCAGTTCAAGTCATATTAGTTGAACTGGAATCAACGATATGCTAAAAAGAATAGATAATGGTCGATCGTCAATAATATTGTATCGTAATGAACTCAAGTGTCTTGAATTAAATGTTATTTTTAAATTAACCAACTTATGTCGATAATAAATTTTAAACAAGAAATGATTTCAAAGTTAAGTTAACGGTGATTAAACTAAATATTAAAATTTATATAGTAACTATATAAACAATATTGACCATGTGCTAATATTTATTAGCGGAATCTAGTGGTTGTGATCAAACGAGTCCAAAAGAAATAATATTCACAATACAAAGTGAATAACTTGAGAAGCAAGTGGTTTGTAGACAAGAATGGCTGTGAGAGATATCGGTAAAAGAAATTGGGTAAGACCGGTACCGATAAGATTATTCTGAAGTTCAGAAATAAATGGAATATAAAAAGGAATCGATAAGGGATTCTGAATTGATAATCGATTAAGGAAAATAACGTTTACTTTCCATTTTTAATTAATTATTTAAACTAATATATTTAATTATTTATTCATCTTAGGAAATAAAAATAGCAATTTTATTTTCAAGTCACAAATATTGAAGTATGGATTATAACAATACTGTTATAATCAATAAAAATAAATGGGATCCTTAAACGAAATCAAATCTTAAATAAATATGATTTGGAAATGATTATTTTTCGATATCAATCAATTGGTGAACGATGATATCAGATCTGTTGTGATAATTAATTTGAATGTTGTGTCATGACCTAATTAACTTGTTCAGTCACAATTTGTTAATATTGACTTATACAAATTGCTGTTGAAATATGGAATCCTAAATGTTAAATATTTTCAGTAGATAAGCCTTGATAATCAATTAAGGATATAGAAACTCATATGAAATATATTGATCTGATTACTTTAAGTATCACTTGGCCCTAAAAGATATTAACGTTCATCGATTCAAAGAGACCTAATTGGTTTTCTAAACGATCTCCAAACACCACTTTGATTCGACCTAGGCGTTGATTAATTTGAAGTCAAGATGAAGACCATTGAAGACAGTGTTTATTCAAGGACTATCATGTTTACATGATAGTGTCTTTGGTTTGTCCAGACCTAGGACAACTTGTATGGACGAATGTCTGACAGAGTATTTCCAATGGTCACGCCCGTTGATTTTTACGAATATACCAAGTTGGTGGGGAGAAGGTAACTTCTCTTTATTGTACCCCCAGCATGTATTTGTATAATCAGTATGTGATTACGAATTTGACGATGTGGCATTCAAAGTGAATGAAGATGTACTGTTCAAAAAGGTAAGTTTTTACCTTAAGCCTCACAACCGGGAAATGACAAAAATCGAGCAGGCAGCATGGCTATGTGGGTCGCTCCCATTAAGGTGTATTGTCACCATCTAGAGAATATTCATATTTGTTACTTCTTTTCGCTTCTGTATCTCTTGGGAATGGATATGTTGCTAGCAACCGCAGGTGATAATATATTTGATACACTCAAGAGAAATGAGTGGTTGGTCATGTGTGGCCTGGTTGCAAGACGTTCTTGTTGAACCCAGTGTATTCCTCTCTAGAGATAGACTATCGGAAGGTGGTTCCATACCTTGTCATAGTTGGAAATCCATTATCCCTAAGCTCCAAGCGGTTTTGTTTGAATAATATATATGTGGAGCGTGAGATGCAAGCGTTCCGCTAGATTTTAATTTATTTGTGGAAACCCTAGACATTATTATAATATTAGAATAATTATGATTTCAAAAGGTTTTGGGTTACCGTAAGGTAAAAACCATCCATGTTTATGTGTGGATTGGTCTTACGATTATCTTTTCTTTCAAAAGAAATTTTCCAAGTTAAGCAAACTATTTAAAATCGTTTACTCACACCAGTCCCATAACTGACCCAGAGTTTATTTTTCTGTGTTTTCCCTAAACTCTTGGGTGTCCAAATTTGTACGGGCAGTCAAGTAGTTCATGATTTTACAAATAATCTAGAAGGAGCTTGGAGCAGGAGGCTTCAGCATTAGATATATATAGAGAGAGTTTATTTTTGCTGTGATGTATATACGATGTACTCTGAGGCTATATGTAAGTTCAGATACAGTTTTGTATTTTTCTAAAGCTTATACATATTATATTTTATTCTACTGCGATTGTGAGATTCGGTGTTATTCAGTTCTTTCTTCTATATTAATTCTTCTATTCTAATTTTCTATCTTTTCTATTTCTCATCCTCTAACTTTTTTCTATTAATGATTTGTATTTTCGTGCAATTTGGGTCGGACTTGTATTGTATTTAGTCGACTCAAAGAGTTTGAATTTACGGGTCGTTACAATAACGATCCATAAGCACATATCAGATGAAGACCATCTTTTGGACAAGGCTTAATGGTACTCAGATGGGCTTCTTGGTGAAGCGACTCGGTCCAACTCACTTCTGAACACCGTAAATACGCCTAAACCTCTTGTATACAAAGGATTTGATTTCCCTCTACCAAAACTCTGCTAAATCACTCTCTCAACTGCTATACTCTCCAAAAACAGCAAGAAATCTTCACCAAACTAGACTATCGTGATCTATTACGATCATTTTTTGCATTTTTTGACTTCTATCTCGATTTTGGAGATTTATTCAAGCGTTTGTACTCAAAACTGTCGTAATTGGATGGAGAATATAGTGATGAACATGTTAAAATTGGATGTAGGCCTCATTAATGGTCGAACCACTATAATACTCTGTGTTTTCCTCTCTTTCTGCTCATTTACTCTGTGTTGAAAGTGGATGTAAGCCTTTTTCACATTCAGCAACATGTCTTGTAACAATTGCAGAAAAACCCTTGCCTCAGGGAACAAAGTCGTGTGTATAAAGTTATGGACCCTAAATAAAAGGGTGCAAGGGATATTTAGGCAGCACCAGTTGAAATTATGGTGCCTATCCTTATAGACCTAAAGATCCGTCGCGAGTACCTAATACTGGACCACATCTTAGTTTGAAGATGCAGAGGGAGCTCATGGCATTTCTCAAAGATAACTTGTATGTGTTTGCACGGAGTCATGCTAACGTGCCTAGAATCTCACTTAAAATAGTGAGTCGTGTATTAAATATTGATACTCACTTCACTCCAGTTAAGCAAAAGAGACAAACTCAAGGCCCAGTATGGTTAGTTGCCCTAAAAGATGTAGACGATAGGTTGATGGAGAATGGGTTTTGTCTGAGATTGACATACCGGGAATGGAGGTCTAATTTAGTTCTTGTAAAAAATTCAAGCGGAAAATGGTGATTTTGCATAGACTTTTCTAATCTTAACAAAGCTTGTCCCAAGGATATTTTCCCACTACCGAGAATCGATCAACTCGTGGATGAAATAGGTGTACATGAATTACTTTTGTTTCTAGTTGCCTATTCAGGATACAACCAAATCACGATGCATGAAACAGATTAGGAGAATACAAGTTTTATCACCAACTTGGGTATGTATTATTATCAAGTAATGCCATTTGGACTTAAAAAATGCTAGGGAAATCTACTAACGACTCATGAACATGATGTTTAAGTCATAGATTATTGGCAAGACCATGGATGTATACGTAGATGTTATGCTGATAAAATCTCGAGTGGTAACAGGGAAATTTTGGTTGAAATATTTGAGATATTGAGAAAGTATGGAATGAAACTAAATCCCCAGAAATGCTTTGTGGTCTATGTGGTCTCCTCTGATAAATTTTTGGGATTCATGGTAAGCTCCTGGGGCATCGAGGCCAACCGACATAAATTATAACACTGAGGAATGTTTGGGTTCCCAGGAATATTTGAGAACTCCAAAGATTAAACGGGAAGATCACTGCATTAAGGCGCTCATCTCAAAGGCCATAGACTCTTGCATTTCATTCTTTGATGCTTCGAAGAAAGGAAAGAATTTTTTTGAGTGGAATACCAAGTGCTAGACCGCTTTCCAAAAAATTACTCAATCATATGGAATTCTTATTGATGCTCTTGAAGCCGATGGATGGCAAAGACTTATTCATTTTCTTAGTTATACCCCCATGCTCTGAGTGTCGCACTCATATGCGAGGAAGCCCGAGTTCAGAGACATGTATATTACATCAGTAAAAGGATTTCTAGCGCTGAAAGAAACTAACTGAAGTTGGTAAAACTTGTGTATTGTTTACAAATAACGTCAAGGAAATTTCGACCTTACTTCCAAACCCATCCAATAAGAATGCTCACTGACCAATCACTAAATCAAGTCCAATTTCGCCCTGAAACTTCGAAAAGATTGTTGAAATAGGACATCGGTTTAAGCCAATATGATGTAACATATCATTTCCGAAAGGCGATGATTAATGGCAAGCATTAGCAGATTTTATCGCCAAGTTCACTTTCAGGGAAGATGATGAGGAAGAAACAACTGAAGTGGTCGTGCAGTGGAAGTTTTATGTCAACGGTGCAATGAACAAGCACTTCTCAGGAGTGGGAGTTATCTTGGAAACTCCTGAAGGATAATCTGTGTATTATGCCACAAGTTTGGAGTTTCTTGCCATCAATAATGAAGTTGAATACAAAGCATGACCGAAAATAGCAAAGGAATTGAATATCAGGACTTTACAAATCATTAATGATTTACAGCTAGTCATCCATCAAATCCATAGGAATTTCGGGCGAGAGGAATAAACCTAGCCCCACACTTATCAAAGACTTGGGAATTACACAATGATTTCGAATAATTATGCCATCAATTACATACTCAGGGAGGATAATACGAAAAATGACTCTCCTGGTAAGTATGCCAGCTCTGGAGAAGGCCAACTTCATGGATTAGTACCAATGGAAGTCCTAATTAATCGAAGCATCAACGAGATGGGCATAAAATGGATCATGGAAATAAGCAAAGAATCATAATCGTTGATGACCCCCATCAAGGAGTATCTATCCATTGAACATGACCTACAAATGAAGTAGCATGGAATAAGATTCTTCAGAAAGCTCTAAGATTCGTTATGCAGGATACAAGACTTTACATGCAAGGCTTCTCAACACCGCTCTATGACGCATGACATGGGGCGAATCCCAAAAAATCCTCATAGAAGTACATGAGGGTGAGTGCGACGACTACTTTGAAGGCTGAACTTTATCTAAAAAGGTGCTATGATATAGATATGTTTGGTCGGCCCAAACCGAGACGCAGCCGATTACACGAGGCAATGCAATAAAGTTCAAAGATTCTCTAAGATCCCAAGAGCTCCCTTCATAGACTTGACACAAATGGTCAGCCCCTAGCCATTTGTAGTGTGGAATATTGATCTTATAAGAGTGCTCCTAATGGCCAGATCATCCACACCTTGCAAATCTTTGATCTGTTCTGAGTGGGGCTCTGGCTGAAGTGTGGAGGCTAAGACAGAGCTGGAGTTATAGAAACTACAGTGCCCACCTGGCATACCATTCCTCAAATGGAATCAGTTGTTGTAGTGCGAGAGCCATTTGGGTACTCGCAAGGGTTTACCTTATTGACTTGGAGTTTGAGCTGAATAGATTAGGAGTTTACTCCTAAGAAACTCCAAGGTTGAGCTTGAATTGGTCGAGGGCTTTTATCGTTTCGATTTCTCAAAATCGATTCGCTCGAGACCAATTCATGAATTGTTTCGAAGAGGTTTTGCATTGACTTCTTAGGAGTCGATGAGAAATTCGTCGATTTAGACGATGTGTTGGTGTCAAAGAATGTGATTTAGTTCGATGTGATATTAAAGTTTGTTTAATACTCTCCTTAATCACTTCGAAGTTTGGAGTTGGTGGCTGGGTTGAGCGTTCGACTCGGAGGGTAGTTAATTTCATCCCGAGGGGATGATGGTTGGAGGAGTCGATCGAGTAAGCTCGCGGTGTTTGAGCTTGCGCCCAGTGTTGAGGTTTGTCCTACGTTGTAGGGACAAATCATGGAGATGTATGTGTTGGTCGTCCTTCTCGTTCCGTCGAGTGCTCCCTTGATGAAACGGAAAATAACGACGTCATCGCTTGATATATGTTCCCATTAATGGTGTTTTCATACGTGTTTAATTTGACGTTGAGATTTCATCGTTCCATTTGATCGTGCGATTGGATAGTGGGATGAGGTTGAGACTCGTGAATTGAATTGTCTCTCTTGATTGTGACTTACCATGTTGAGGGCTCTGTTGGTTTATATATATGTGTAACATACCGTTTTTGGTCACCAGAACTTAATCATATGGGGGGCTGCATCATCCATAGAGGTTAATGCCGGACCTCAAGGTGGGGAGTGTTATGACATAGTTAATCTACACTTGGCTGTATACAGGGTTCATCAAAACTTAAATTCATCGAGTTATGGTTGAATGTATGCTAAATTTGTTGATTCTTGAACTTAACTGGACTTAATATTTGAGTCCGGTAGTTCAATTATTAGGGGGATACGAAATATCGGTGGTAGCGAGAGGTTGTTGGTGATGATAGTGGGATAAGACAAATCTCAGTAGTGAGTCGTCTTCGATTTAGCGATAGTGGCCTGAGACTTAACACTTCAGTAGTGAGTCACTTATGATTGGATGATAAAGGGCTAAGACAGTTCTTTAGTAGCGAGTCCTTACCTGAGCTTGTAGCTTGAGAGTATTTGGCCACATTCGATGAGGTGACCAGGTTGCCACTATATTTGAGTCGAGTTCCGTATCGTTCGAGTTATGGATGTTCTTTCGGTTGGGAATCCCAAGGGGATTTTTACTGATTGTCAATAGTTGTTGGTGTTACAGCGTTTTATACGCTGCTTCGATCTTGATTGGTTGGTTGGGCTGTTCGGGCTTACTAATGAGACGGCATATTTTGTTGGTAGTGTTATGGGTGTTGAGAATACAACACTTAAACGGGTTTCACTTTTCGAAGAGAAAAGTGAAATGATATGGGCTATGTTGTCACGAGTAGGATGTCGCTAAGAATCCTACGAGAATTTGGATGGTTTAGGAAGTTGGAATTGACCCATGAGTGTGTTGATTTCTCGTTTTGAGCAAGATAGAAAGACAATTGCACTCATTTGGTTGTGTGGGTGGTTTAAGTGGTTCGTTTTTGAATGGAGGTTTATTGTGTCTTAGTAGATTACCAAAACTGTGTGAGAAGAAGTATTCATCTCATGATTTGGAGTCGAAGGCAATAGAGTTTGTTTTGGTGAGTTGGAGGTACTATTTATTAGAGAAGGGGTTAGAGTCGGTTGTGATGTCACCTCATCGAGATTTCTCTACCATGAGAAGTATCTCAGCCTTTGCTAGCGGCAGTGGTTGAAATTCTTAGCCTCCTACGTGTTTGATATTTCATGTAAGCATGTATAGGAAAGATAGTTGTTCGTGTGTGTCGAGTTGGAGATGTACCAGTTCGAAAGAGATATTTCTTTGATGAACGTCGCTTGTGTTTATTACTAGTTATAGTTTCTTAAATTGAGAATAGATAGCATGGACTCATTCGTGATGGTTGGTTCCATATAGAATGAGTGTTGTAGTTTCCAACATCATTAGAAGGGGTTGGTTGCACATTTTTTTTGTAACGAATGCGATGTCAGCTAGAGATAGTTGAGTGTGATGGATCGAATAATTTTCCATGACTATTCGAGATTTCCAAATGGATGCGGGAATGGTTATTGATGGTTTCCTTCGATAGGTTTCCAAAGAAATTAGGAATAGTATGATAGCGCTCGATTCATACTTGATTTATTGACGAGAGATGCTACAATTACTATTCTCTATTTTTGAAACGGCATCCAAGTTGTCGAGTCATATATGGTTTGAATTTAATATTCGATTGTCCTGTTAGTTAGGTCGGTATCATGCCTGCTAGGATAAATATAGACGTTATTTTCTATAATTGCCATTGTGTTGCTTATCCATGATTGATTGTTGTCGTTTGCTTGCTAATTTATATTTATATGATTGTTAAGCATGCGGCATAATTATATTGCTGTATCGTTTATTTATTCAAGATAAAATCCGTACGTGACTCGATATGCTATGTTAGATAATTCAATTTATTTAATGTGTTTAATCCGTTGTTGTTTCTATTATTGATTATAACCCTTTATGTTGAGTACATGCCAAGGTATAAAGAAACAAGGTTTGATTTTGTTGGATGCTAATTTTCTTTATTTGCATCTAATTGCTAAGCTTGCTTAAAAAGAGGTATGTAGTAGGTATAAAATTGTGCTTTTCGCCGTTGGTGCATTTTTGGTGATTTTTGCTCCATGCACGGGTAGTTGCTTTTGTTCTTTTTTTTTTTTTTGAGATGGGCCCTACATGGCAATTTGGGATTTTTCCATGTCATGTCGTACAAGGGAGATGCTGTCGAAATTTTCTGTGAATTTTGCCATGTTTGGAAAGAAATCCAATAAGTGATGCTAAGTTGGATTATCTCCAAATTAGTAAGTTGTCACTTTTAGTTTCCATTATCTAGTTGTTTGGAAAATAAATATACAACTTAAGTGTTTGGCTTGGCTGCATCGATCCCGAGTTGATGTGGCTGTACAAAGAATGTGAATATTGGCTTCATGCCAAATCTTCAGCCGATTTCCTTTGTTATAACCACTTTAATGGTTGTTGTCAAGAGTGATAAGTAACAATTTCTTTTGTATTGTCATTTATTTGAGAGTGTTTGTCCTTGAGGAATTCAAGGACGAAATCCTTCAAGGAGGAAGAATGTAGCAATCCATATTTAACGATCGGATATTTAAATATAGATCGTTAATTAGTCGAGTGACAGTTCCAAATGGTGATTTTTCGCAAACGATTGAATCGGGATTCGAGACTAGTTTTGTTGAGTTTGTATGGTATGTTACATTAATAAAAAAAAATAAGGATCGCTATATTTCGAGTTTGGACCATTTGGTAGTCATAACGATCTCGACATACGTGTTAAATTATCATTTCGGCAATAGTCTCGAATTTCGACAAAACTTGTCCCATTGGGAATGTATTGTTATAGCGAAGCACGCTGTCAAATTTTGTAGCGAATGAACTTGCCGTTTGAGTGTACAAAAATAAAATGCTCGACAATCTTTGGTTTGAACTGAAGGAGAGAATAAATAAAATTAAAACATATTAGGCCCAAAGCTATGGTACCCAACCTGTTACCCTTCTCTCCCACTCCCAGATCTACTATTCCATTACCGTAACATTTTCCATGGCCTCCCCTTTAGGTTTTATTTCAAAAATTGATTTCTCCCACTTCATGCCACTAAATATCATAAGATCAGACTCGCTGAATTCGTCATGAGGAGAGTTTCACTCCATACCTCCTTTGTAGGGTGAGATAACACTTCGGCAGATCGACATTTTTCAATGTTGAACTAGGGTTCTACTTCCTCAAGGATTTAGAGATCCTTGATCGGATTGGAGATCATCGTCGTACTCACCTCGCCGAATAGCACCTACACCCAAAATCCTACCAAGCTCGGAGTAGTACAGCAAAACGCGTTGCACGCGCAGAGAGGCATGACCCATTAGGTCAGATTTCACCCTGGGAAACCAAGTTCGACGAGGCTATTATGGTTGGCAAGAGCTTGTAACGTGGAGCTCGTAGGATCTGACGGATTGGAAAATCTTTGAGTAAACTATGAAAAATTGAAGAGAGAAAGAGAGGGGCTTATGGGTTTTTTCACTAGAAATGTACAGGTATATGCACAGCCCGACGATGGGGAAGATAGATTACTAAGGTAATTAGTGAATTTAAATGTTGATTAGGCTAATTCGATTATTTAAATAACTATATATCAATTTTCAAAAATTCCGTCAATGGTAGCCGCTTTCTTGATATACCAAGCGACTAGGGTTTCATCCTTATTTCCCTCTCAGCTTCCTCCTTACATCTTCTCCCTACCTGCCTTCTAGCCTTAATCGACTGCTTCTTCTCTTGTCACCCCTTATCCTAGATTTCTCCTCGGTGGCCTAGCAGCACTTCCTCTAGATCCATTTTTTCATCGTATTTCCCTTCGTCAATCAATCTTGTTGTTGTATCTAATGCCTCGCTCTTCCCCATATCCATTTTTTTGGCGTCCTATTCGATATCTTTTCTTAACCCCTTTCCAAACTTCTGATACCCGTGATTCCTTACCTCTACTTTCCCATAGCATCTTCCTATTGTCCTTCTGATTAGCTTTTGCAACTCCTTTGGTTACTCCCTCCTTGCAGGCCTTTCGATGCTTGTGTTGATTGGATAGGAAATAGCGCTCAATGCTCCTTCCTCCTCGGGTTGTTCCCCTTCCCCTCTGACCAATTCTGTTGCCAGTGACGAACTGGTAGTTGCTTCTGCTTTTTGGTAAGGTTATTTAGTTTCTACTTAGTGTTTGTTGAGCTGTGTTTAAGTCGTTTGGGTTGTTGTTTGCCTTGGTTCCCTGAGAATTGTCGAAACCTGATAGTGTGTGCCATCTTAGCGGACCGTTGGGTTTTGGAGTGAGGATATTAGTATTTGGTGTTCTAGTTTGGTTGGTTTTCCCTTTGTTGTGATGTATGGATCTAGTTTTGAAGGTGTTTGTATTTTTCTTTGATTTGTTTCTTGTTTGTTGTACGCTGTGTTACTGAGCTACTTCACCATCTGCACCGTTGCTTCATCTATATGTCCTTAGTATCTTGTGTACACTACCTCTTTTCATACATTTGGCTTGGAGTTTGTTGCTGATTTTTTAGCCTTCTTGTTTTCTTGGAGTTTGTTGTTGTTCCCTTGCTATGATAAGAGCGGATGATTTTATGTCACTGTAAGGTCAATCTCTGCACCTCTTTCCTGGTCCGCTATCTTTTGTTTCCAAATTCTCTGGTCATTGCTTAAAGTCAGTTTGCTTCTACTATCTTGGCTTTGTCAGACTGCTTGCAGCCTACAACATCTTAAAGTGCTTCTAGCTGCTGAATCCTTCCAATGATTGAGTGCTGAGAAAGTGAGTTTTCATTCAATTTCCGCATTTCAAGTTTCTGCCTCTAATTTCCTTGGTTCTTAGTTGGTGTTTTCTACATAATTAATTAGCTAGTGGCTTGGAGAACAATATATTGATTAATTCATTTTGCCTTAGTTCTCTACTAGAATTGGCGATAACTGATGACTTATAAGTAACTCTGTATGTGTATTGTATGGTTTAAGATTCTCTATAATTGTGACCCAACATGTTTGTACTGTATACTTGTTTCTTTTTGTAACAATGCTGTATTGATCACACCCTTCGTGATGTTAAATACAATTATAATTATAATTAGTGTCAGAAATGTCTGTAGCAGATAGGCGTCCAGCCTATCTCCTATCATACTTTGTACTCATTGTTTGCTATAATGAAAAGGTGGTGCGGTCCACTCTAAAAACTGGCTGGCTTTGCCAAAAAAATAAATATCAGGACTTATAACATGCGTAACTTTTGATTACAATATCAGATTTGAATGCGGTTTCGTGCGTTGGACTCGTTTTGACGAGCTCAATATTTCAGAGTTGGTTTGGACTGATTTTCGCTAAGGTGAGTGATATTATCTCTCATTAAACTGTCATTGTTCGTATAGTATAAAATTAACATTTTAAAATTAATCGTTAATGATAAAACGTAATAATTAGTTTAGTTAAACCAAGTAAATTTTTAATAAAAATACTAGAGAGTGATTTGAGTGGTTTTGATCATTAATATCACAATTTACACAATTGCGGGCTGGTGTGTGCGCTATTTACCCGTTTACACGCTATTGCGCACTGTTTAAGCTATATAGCTAGAAATTGACTATTTGGACATATATTTCACCTTAGTTGTTGTAGGTAAGCTCTATTTGATTTATTATGGTCATTTTGGATGCTTGTATGTTAACTTAGGAATTTGGTTGGCTATTGCTTGCATAATCGAATTGCTTGCTTGGTATAGACTAAAATGCAATTCGTAGACGATCTAGTATTAGGGAAATCTTGTTCGTAAGCGTTTGGTGCTTATGATCGAATGCACAAGTGGGTGTGTACTGATTGAGTGCACAAGGATGATAAACTCGAACGGATGAGATAAATTCTCGAAGAAGCTTCATAAAGCCTAGATGGAATCGACATCGGAGCAGCATTAGAGCATGGCGAAAGATTCGAAGATGGAGCGCACTGGAGCTTAGTGGTCGATCTGAAGACGAAGGATGGACTTGGCGACGAGTTGGATTTTGCGTCGATTGGTGGACGTTTTCTTTGTATGCATATTTAACCAATTTTGGTTAAATAGGTGATCCGAGTAGTCGTTGTCGATATTAGTTACTATTGTTATTGGCCACTTCGGCCAATTTGATATCGACGATGATTCGATTTCGAGGACCAAGATATGATGGTTCGTTCGATAGTGATTTCGAGACGATGAATCTTTGATCAATGGATTGGATTAAGATGATATGTGGTGCTTATATACAATGATGTGTCATTCGACGACGGTGAAACAGTAGATGCGGCTGCTACGATGGTATGTTTTTCTCCGAGATGCAAAAAAGATGACATTAAATTGTATTGAGTTGACTGTCGGAGAGAGAGGGATGGAAGACACGTGATGATATCCTACGACGTACGATGATCATCGGGGATAGTTCCTGTATTGTTGTGACTTTGGATGGGAGTCTTTTGGATAGTCTAATGATGGATTATGCTGTGGAGAACGCATGCAAAGGGATTTTTGATAACACTAGGTTCTAGCGGTTGCTCGTGAAGCGGGGGTAGTAGGTGTGATGACCATTTGGCCAGATGAGTCCTTCTGGTCTCCAACGATAAAAGACTTATGGCATTCACCTAGATCTATGATGGTCCCTTACCTTTGGGGCATACAAGTGGGTACAACCTAGGTCTTAGCCAAATGAGTGGCATGAATTCGAGTATCATGGAAACTAAGCGATATCGTATATTCAACACGCTGAGTGAGTGAATGTGAGGATGGATGATGCATGTTTACTTGTTTATCATCATTTTTACTTAGGCACCTATCATACTAGATTTATATGATGTTTATCATAGTATAGCATGTATCGATTGTTATGTGCTAACTCTGTGGATGTAGGGGCAGGGCAAGTATGATTTTCTGTACCCTTCATGCCATATATACTATTACGATTTTTACAATACTTTGAGATTTGGTTATCACTCACACTAGACTTTTGTCTGACCCAAAGTTTTATTTCTCTCTTATTACTTTGGGTGCTCATCGATGATGCTGATGAGTAGACCAGGTAATTGATACAGGCATTGTTCGGAGCTGCATAGGCAGATTCACACGAGGCGACGATTCATAAATTTATACTTGTATCATATCTGTTTATTTCCACTGTGCAGCACTATGGAGCCTTGAAAGTATTGTGTGTTCTGTTAGAGACAGTGTATTAGTTGAGTTTATTCATCTCTTGTATAAACTCTATTATTGTTATATATATAACTATATGAGCATGTATACTCTGATTATCTTGTTTATATAGTTATTACTGTCACGCCTGTTTTATATCCATGATTTGATTATTATATGTTATTTGATGCGTTGTGAGATATACAACTGGTTCTGTGATTGTGTTGATGTTTTATTTTCTCTTCTATTCCTTTCTTTTCTTTCTTCTTTCCCTTTTTTTCTAATATTTTTTTTATATTGACGATCGCTTTGCATCGATCAGGTGTTGTATAACGCAAATTTTTATTTATGAGCACTGGTGATGTAAGGCGGATCGTCACAGGGACGCAGTTTATTTATTGTAGGACGGCTAGGACCCATTGACCTTGTTATCGAGAGAAAGCTCCCGATCTAGTGGCATATATGTTGATATGATTTTATCGTAGAATATTGAAGATATTCAAAAATAATTTGTTTTTAAATCCAAAAATAAAGTATGATTTGATATAAAAGATATATATTATTTCAATGATTTAAAATAAAACTGATAATTTAGGTTCGAAGATATTATTTTATCAATTTTGAAAATAAATGAAGTTGATTAGATTTAATAAATCTAAATGTAAAGGTTAAGCCAAAGGGGTAGTTTGGGAATTGCATAGTTATTTGTGCATCGTAGGTTCGATGAGTCCTATTTGTGAATAGGAGAATTACATTGGCTTGATCCTGTACCCAATTGGGTAGTGGTATAGAGGCAGTCATAAGTGGTAGTAATGCAGCCCCGATAATAGCAAAAAAATTTACTATTTGTTGATTGTTATTCATCTTATGATGTTGTATATTTCTTGCTTACTATATTATTCCACATTTGACGTGTTTGTCGAGTCTGCAGGAGTAGCTATTACTGTCTACCTCATTCGAGTTAGTCAGCGGTAGATTTACTATATTTGTTGTATTATAGCACACTTTGTAAATTAGATGATCTCTTACAGTCATATTATTAAAATTATATCCTACGCATTTGGAGTGTTGAATATTTATCAAATATCGTATAGAGAATTAGTAGTTTTCATTAGTAATATTGTAGCGGATGGATATTTAAGCTATTTTTACTATTTCGAAAATCCTGGTTGTTTCACCTGCCTCTGGATTAGTATTCCCAACACCACCAACATCAGATCCACTAGCACCTATATCACCTCCACCAGATGGTCCAAAAGCCACATATGAAGCAAGTCTAGTAGATAACTGATCAATCTTCTCCTCTAACATATGTGTATATTGCATGTGCATGTGGTGCATGGTATGTGAATGTGCAAGTGCCATATCACAATATGCACTAAGTGCAACTCTGTCCTGGTCCAATCTAGATGCATACTACGAAAAGAAGTAATTTAACATCTAAGAAACTCAATGTAAAACAGTACTAAAAATGCAGATATATATGAAAATTACTTCATATAGAGGGTACAACCCAACTTAAGGCATGCCTGGATACTCGAGGTGCTCTGGAATGATTAAGGGTTGCTCAATCAAGGTACCTATGACATCATAAGCCCTTAAAATATAATCCGGATCCAACTGAATCAGACTGTAGGAGAACTATGACGGAATATGATCAAATGAAATTTGTGGTACTTACACTCTACAACTGAGATGTGAGGGCCTATATGATCAAAGCCGACCCACGAACATAATCTGGTAGCATGAATCGACGAGACGATACCTTAGCCCAATATGCATCATGATCTCCACCTATGAAGTATGTACTAATATCCACCCATCCAGACTCACTAAGAGCATGCATGCACTGATCTCCAAACATGTTCTCACATGATTGTGCATAGTCTGATAAGCACATATATCTCCCAAATACCACATAGGCATGAATGTAGGTGTATGCAAAGGTATTTGTTAATGTCCCGATATTACCCCCAATATAAGCAGCTAAATCTCATAGCGGAGTACCACTTCTACCTTTTTTCCTAAATAGCATCTGATATAGCCCTTCCGCTTTAAGCCCCGCTAAATTCCTCTATTCTCAATATATCCCGTTATTTCCGGTATATAATGTTATTCCCGCTCCATCTTTGATGAATGAAGCAAATTGAAAAATGACATCTATGCATTATAAAAATTATGAAGTTAGGTTTTCTTAATTGAATTTTTTTAAATATATTTCTAAAAACGAAATACACTGGATTCTATAAAATTTAATTAAGTTAAATAGGAATTTACGTTTAATTATTGATATTCGCATATTTTTTTGCTTATAATTAATAGTGTACTAATTATAGTTAAATTGAGTGCTAGTTTTTCATTTAATTATTGTTTTTATATTCGCAAAAACATTATGAATGAGTTACATGTGCTATTTTAGAGTCATTCGCTATATCATGTCGTTTTCTCGCTTTATACTCGCTATGACTTCTTGGACCTTCACCACATTGGATCCGCTAAGCGCTATAACTGCATTATTCTTTTTGTCAAACTTATAAAAACATCAAAAATGGCTATTTCCATGGCGTTTTTTCTCTGACCTCTTGAAGCGATTTTTCTGCTCTTCTCTATTTCATATCGATTATTTCTTTCGGCTATTTTTCTCTTCTTTATTTCCCCATTCGCAGTCTCGATGCGTTCTCTGGCTTTCGTTATCCCTCTTTTTAGGGTTGTGAAATTGGGCCTAATTTTCGGTGATTTTGTGGTTTTTGGCTTGTTTATCAGCACTTGGCCCTCGTTTCAAGATTTATCTAATGCTCTCGAGGAACTTGCTTGTGGGCCGTTTGTGGTTGAAGTTGCGAGCCAAAACTCTGTTGTTGTTTGATTAGTTACCCTGCTGTCTTTCGATGCCTTGTTGCGACATCGTTTTTGTTTAGTGGTCGGGGTTTTTTCATGGAGATTAACCCTGTTTTTTCAGGCTCTTTGACTTCCCTCCCTCCACCCCTTCTAGGAGGCTTATCTACGGTAATGCTTGCTTTTTATAAGCCTCTCGGCTGTTCTGACAGTTGTGATAAAGGGGATTTAATCACCCCATTTGTCCTACGTCTGTTGGTCAGCGCTCTTTTGCGGAGGTGCGCCAGGATCCACAAGCGGGGCCTGGTTTTTTCGTGGGATCCTTTCTTTATGGTGAAGTGTGTTTGCTAGACAGTGCCACGACTCCGTTGATGGGTAAGAGAGGTGTTGGGGATTTGACCACCCCAAACTGAACTCTTCCTATTTTGGTTTCAATGGTTTCTGGTTCTCTTCTCCCGTATCTGAATCCTAGCGTGAAATACGAGACAATTGGTCCTAAATGGCAGCGAAGACATTCTCGTCGCTCGAAGCGTACCAAGTCATCTACTGTTCACCTATTTCTTTGGATAGGATTGACATGTTGGATATGGTGCGCAAGCCCCCTTACTTTGGTGCTCTCGATCAATTTTGACTTTCTTTCGTCTGAACTGTCTTTGGAGGTTGTAGTGTTGTCGGTCTGTTCTTATATGGCTCTGGTGGGTTCTGATTCGCGCTGCAATGACTTATGTTATGCTGCCCCGTCGCCTTGCGTGCTATTGGGAGGGTCTGAGTTGCAGCCACATCATTCAGTGACTGGCGAGGCAACTCAAACCAGTCAGTTATCAGTGCCTTTTTGCGTAGAAAGTGACTGGGTTCCTTCAGTTTTGGATGGCTTGCAGGTTCGGGTATCTCCCTTTTTTAGTTGTTTTATGACGGTCTTCGATGTTGTTTCTGGCTTCTGTTCAATGCAGTTAGATGGTTGCATTTTTTCTGCTTTTAACCATGACAGTCTTTGTACTGTGCTCTTTTATTCACATATTAGCCACGTCCATTCTACTATTTTGCCTCATTCGACTATCTATTGGCTAGCTGCTGAGTTTGTAGCATTATTGCATTTGCTTGTACATGCTTATGTCCCTTTGTCCATCTTTTTGTCCACCATTTTGGTTTAGTTTGGCACATCTTTTTGTTTCTTTTATTATGGGTATGCCGAGTACCAACGGTACTTTGTTTGGTACTGTGTTGCAGAGTCCCATGGCTGCTTCGCCTCCTTTTTTGATCGGTTTTTCATGGCTTTGCCCGTTTACGGTGGTTTTAGTGTCCCTTCTTTCGGAGCAGGACAATGTTTTTCATATATTGTTCATGTTCGACCTCTTGTTGGCTCGGTTTTGGAGCTTTATACGCTTAGCTTCGCGTTCGATCTACACACGATTGTTGCTTGGTGTTCGTTATCTCCGTATAGAGACCATCGGTGTTGGTCACTATAGGGAAACAACGAGTATCGCCAACCGTGAACCTGTGTCATTTTGTCGGTTTTTCTATTCCCTATTGGCTTGTTTTAAGTTCACGTGGTCTAGGCCGTGTTGGTTTCTCTCTAGTCGGTTGAGTTATCAGTTTAATGACATCCTAGCTATGAGAGGAGCCCTACATCATATTGGAGCACACTTGTGTCGCATTTCTACACTCCCTACACTGCACCCTCCTGTGTGTCTCTCCCCGCCTCCTTTTGACCGCTCCATCCCGTTGCTTAATCGGGTTGAGATAGCGATCATCAATGATCGTCTATCTTGCCTAACTAAGAATTCTAGTAGGTTGCGCTCGTCTGCACCATTGCTTAATTTGAGTGTCGTGGTATCTTCTAGATATCCCGATATCGGTTTGATGAGTGAGCGCTACTCTTCCATTCTTTCCCATCCTTTGCGAGGTAGACCGAGATCGATCCCTCGCACTCCCCGCGCTATCCACACATGCTCTATAGTGGTGTTTGAGCAGATTGTTAGATCTACTTGACACACGCTTTATCTGATCTCTTTAGTGTTTTCCGCTTTCTGGGTTTCCTGTCGTGGTTCTTTTTGTGGTTTTCTTCCTTCTTTTCGATGGCGAATTTCCTGTTCTGAAATGTTCGAGGAATCGGTAACGATGCATCTCTGGCGAGGCTCAAATGCATTGTTAGGAAGCATTCGGTTTGTCTAATGGCACTTCTCGAGCCATTTGTGGCCCCGGAAGAGATCACCAAGTATTTTCTTTTCCTTGGCTTTGGCGGAGCCTAAGCCAATGTCTCCGACAAGATTGGGATGCTTTGGTCCAAAAACATCTTTGTCATCCCTGTTTTCGACCTAGCCCAACTTCTCCCTGTAGCTGTTTCTTCTTCTTTTTTCTCTTCTTCTTTGCTTTTGTCGGCAGTTTACGCTAGGTGCGATCTGATTGGACGTTTAGGGATTTGGTCTGACACCCTCTCTCTCTCCGATCTAGGCTTCGATGTCTCGGAGTTAGGCAGCGATTTTAATATCGTCGCCTAGTAGGCAGAGAAACGATGTGGCTCCTCCGTTAATCAGGCGGCAGTTGCGGACTTCAACTCGTTTATCATCAGCTCTGGTCTAACGTAAGTTTCTTTTCAAGATTCGACGTTCACATGGTGTAACAACCAGGAAGGCCCAAACCGTATTCTCTCTCGGCTCGACAGAGTATTCAGATCGTAAGGCTGGTTCAACCTTCCGTTCAATTACTCTATTTCTGTAACACCCCTTAATTTTATAACACATTAAGATGATAAACTAAAGAGTACTTAATTAAATATTGGGAATTAAGTGAAATGGACTGCACCATTGCGTTTGTCTCGGAATTCTACTTGAGATAGACTCCGAGTTTGCGTAAAACGACATCGTATGAAGAAGACAGTAAGGTTTGAAGTTTACACATATGTATAAGCCAATTATATATAAATTAAACATTCCAGAATTTTAAAACAATTCAAAATCATACGGTGGAAGTAGGCGGGCAATTTCCCGCTCTGGGTGTCGACCTAGGGGTCAACACCATCATAGGGGTGTCGACACCCATGTCGACCCCTACACAGCGGTGTCGACCCCCATGTCAACACCCCCCAGATCCAGGGCAGATTCCTGTTTCTGAACATGGACTGAATTCTAGGCTTTGTTCGTTGGCTGATGGCTATAAATTGGACCTTATACCCATTATTTTATTCATCTAAATCAATGGTGACGGTGAGATGCTGCTCCAACTCAGATTAAATTATCCTTTTCTTCAGCGACGACGATTCATACGTATTCAAAGATCGCTAATTCAACATCAACACGCTTTCCTCAGTTTTCATAGACCCATTCTCTGTGATTTTGAGTCTACGTTATTTTTAGATATAGACACTTAAAAGTTATTTTTGACATGTATATGAACTGGATCTAAGCCTGTGACTAATTGAATCATGTTAGATTTTCCATAACCTGTGCATCTAAGTTATTTTGACATGACTATGAATTGGATCTAAGCCTATGCCTATTTATCATGTCAGATCTGCCATTATTCGTAAATCTTATTCACTGTTTAGATCTCATCATGCTTGTTTATGATGTCCCTATTATGTTAGAATCCGTTCTATTATCACATGTTCATCAGATCTGTTCCTATATGTCTATGTTGTCATTATGCCCAATTTTGTTACTATATGTTTATTAGTTGCTATGCCTATTTCTGCCATCATATGTCAATCTTGTTATTATGTTTATTTTTGTTCTCTTCCCTTCTTATTTTCCCTTTTTATTTTATAGCCAGGCTACCTTCAAGCCTAGGCATACCGCTGAAATATGCGAATACGTGAAATTGGGAACGAGGGGAAAACATTAAAATTGAGGCATAACTTGTATTGGGAAATTTGGGCATAACTTGAATTAAATACATAAATATAGATTTGGAGCATAAATCAAATTGTTATTTAGATCATAATTTGGGGCATATGGTACATGACGTATATGACTTGGGAAATGGGCATGAAAACCTATAATGAAATAGGAATAATTGGTTAATTGTGAAAATGCCTAGATTTACAGTAATTAGAAACTGTAACCGCGCTTAGACACGAGGTTATATTACATTTATGATAGAAGTCTACCTGGACCCGCCCGACATATCCAGGGACCACAAGTGGTGAATCAAATGTGAGGGGTCTAAGTGCATAAACACGTAACGGGCTAAGACATGAGGTTAAGTCGGACTTGTGGAAGAAGTCTGCCCGGACCCGCCGGGCATATCCAGCATCCACAAGTTGCAGGGTTAATGTGGGAGGTCTAGCGCATTATAACCATAAATGAATGAATGGTAATGAACTTGAATACTTAACCTATTTGAATCCATAGGGATTACACGAACATGTCAACTGAGTAGGGGTTAAGTAAACTTGCATGAAATAGTGGGAGGGTTAAGTATATGTTGGAGAGGGTGGGTAATATTTATATATATAGGACCACAAACTTAACCTGTTGGGGTTATGCAATCTTGTTACTCTGGTAGGGCATAACCTATGGAAATGCTAGTAGTAGGGATGCAAGCCAGGGGAAAGCTTGTATGATCTTGTGTGTGGGACCCGTTTTAGTCAGTAACCCATATATAGGTATCAAACGAGTACTCTGAACTAGGTCGGAGTCAGGAAACGCTTACTGGGTTGATTGTAAGAGATCCAAAAGAAGGGACGGTGTGGGCGGCGCATTCCGATGGGGTCATGTGCGTTCATGGGTCCAGACTAGAGGAGGCTAAGATGTCGTGACATCAGTAGATATGGTTGTGCACATCCTGAAAACGAAGGGTTTCCACTTTAGGAAGTGATACCTCCTACTGTGGGGCCAACACAGGGTATCTACGGAGTAGGGAGCCGATCGATTGGGGGTAGTAATTAGGGTACATCTAGACTCTGGTATGTTTAGGAGCCCATTATTATCCTTAGGGGTAACGTCGGTATGTTCAGTTGGGATGCCTGTTATTGTATGGGGTTAAACCTCTCATTAGAAGTACGTCTAAGTCTACCATCTTATACTTGTTGGGGATCATCTTGTTCATATGATACTAGTATTGGTGCAGGGAAAAGAAAAGTGTTAGGGAAGCGCTATTGATTCTATCCTGTTTATCATGTTACCTTGTCATACCTGCCTTATATGTTGTTATCTATCTCTCCAGTTTATATGCATGTCATGATGCTTTTACTTATTTATATGCTAAAAGTAACTAGACTCGCTAGACTTTATGTCTGACATATTTTGTTTCCTCTTCTTTCTCTTCCGTTTCCCCCCTTCCCCCAGGTTCTCAGGGTGGGTATAATCAAGCTTGATCGGGATTCTTCTTTCCTTCTGCTTCTAGCTGCTTAGATGTACTGCTTGATTTCGTACATTTTCTACTATGGCTATGTTTTTGGGGATTATGCTCTTTTCATGTTTATCGTAGTCTGATGATTTTAGTACAAGACAGAAGTTTTAAGTTGATGTACTGGTTTTATGTATTTCAGACTTATGATGTAACTATGTTTTGAACCATGATGTTTTCTGCTTAATAAAAGTTTTAAATTCTGCTGCTATTTTATATTTGTATTGTAATGTTTCTATTTCTGTTTACCTAACACGCTTCACGAAACTTAATGCATTCTCTTAACGAGTGACATTAACGGATGTGGGGTGTCACAGCACCGTACCTTTTCGGACCATGCACCAATGGTTCTACGATGCTCTCCTCTTTTCCTCTCTGGGCCTTCTTCCTTTAGGTTCCATAGTATGTGGCGATCCCACCACACCTTTCATCAGGTTGTGGTAAATTCCTGGAACTCTCCAGTCCTAGGCTCTCCCTTTGTTGTGTTCTCTCGTAAGCTGAAGCGTCTCAAGGCTTGCCTTAAAGCATGGAATGTTCAGGTTTTCAAGAATATATTTGACCGTGTTAGGGCATCCGAAGAGAATCTTATTTTAGCAGAAGCCTCATTTTATGAGGATCCCTCCTCTGCTAACAAGGAGGCTTGAGCATTAGCCCAACTGACCTTTTCTTCGGAGCTCCGCATTGAGAACGACTTCCTTCGCCAGGAGGCTAGGCTCAAGTGGGTCGTAGAAGGCGATACGAACTCCAAAATTTTCCATTCTTCGATCCGTAAGAAGAATAACATCCTTTCTATTTACCTGATTCTGTGCCCTAATCTCTCTTTGTCTTCCACTTCGGAGGAGGTTCAAGAAACAATTATGTCTCACTTCCGCTCCTTTTTGGGTTCTCTCTCGGTTTCCGTCTCTGACCCGTCGCTGGTAGCTTTTATCCCTAGATTAATCCTTCTGACTAATGTCATTGACCTTGCTGCTCCTTCGTCCGATGAAATTCGGGCTAGCGTCTTTGCTCTCAGCAAGGACCGTGCTTGTGGGCCAGATGGTTTCAACGGAGTGTTTTTTAGGAGAGTTAAGTTGATCATTCTGGTTGATTTTTGTCTTGCCATCCAATACTTCTTCTTCGGTGGAGATCTTCCCACGGAGTGGACGTCCACCAACTTGGTGCTTATCCCCAAGTGTGAAAATCCTCGCACTTGTGCGGACTTTCAGCCAATTAGCCTTTGTAACTTCTCCAACAAGATTATTTTTAAGGTCCTAACCTCGCAGTTGGCTTTCTGGATCGCATCATCTCTTCCTCGTAGGTTGGGTTCGTTAAAGGGTGTTTGATCAGTGACAACGTCCTTTTAGCCCAGGAACTGGTCTCCCAGATCGACCGTAAGGTCAGGGGTTCTAATGTGGCCGTCAAGCTGGATATGGCGAAAGCATACGACCGCATGTCTTGGTTCTTCATCATCAAGGTTCTGAGGGCTTTCGGGTTTCCGGTATCCCTTATCGACCTTATTTGGAGACTCATTTCCAAATGTTGGTTCTCCGTTCTTATCAACGGATCGACCCACAGATTCTTCAAATCTGGGCGAGGTCTTCGACAGTGGGACCCCTTATCGCCGATTCTTTTCGTTATAGCCGCTGAGGCTTTCGTGCGAGGATTGCATTCTCTAACGATAGCAGGCCAGATTCAAAAAATTGGCATTCGCAGCAGTTGTCCCCTCATCTCCTCTTTATTGTTCGTGGACGACATCATCATTTTCACTAATGGTAATCGGTTCCATCCGTCATCTTCTCACTTTCATTCACCTTTACGAGAGGTGCTTGGGCTAACTCATTAACTCTGCTAAGAGTTGTTTCATTCATACGAAAGACTTATCCCCCATAAGGTCCTCTTGGATCGACAACCTTATTAACTTCAAGGCTGCCACCCTACCTTTGTCGTACCTCGGCATAGTCCTTTACTTGGGGTCGGAAGCTTAACTCTATCTTCGACCCCCTAACTGACAAAGTCAGGGGTAAGATAATTAAGTGGAATGTGACTCTTCTTTCTCAGGCAGGAAGACTAGTTCTTATAAAGTCTGTTCTTGACTCTATAGGATTGCACGTCTTCGCTGCTATGACTCCCACTTCTTCCTTCTTCTGGTCTTATCGTTCTTTGGCATCATCCTTTTTCTAGGGTAAAAATGACAACGCCAATCATCATCACTGGATTTCTTGGGACATCATATGTCGTCCCAAAAGTGAAGGAGGCCTTCGTAATCCTAAGGATATTTGCACTGCTTATACTTCTAAGTTGCGAGTACGGTTTGGAGCGAATGACTCCTTATGGGCGAATTTTCTCCATGCTAAGTACCGCAGACTTCTAGTCACGAATATCACTAGAGTCCCATCTTACGCTAGTGAAACGTGGAAACTGATACAATCCGTGAAGTCCTTTGAAAATGCACATGGTGGTGGGTCCGAATGGGACGATGCTCCTTTCTCAATCAGGGCGGCTTGGAGTTCGACGAGGATCCCTAATCCGACTCTCCCTATTTTTTCTTTCATCTGGGATGTCTGACTTCCTCCGAAAGTTTCCTTGTTTATATGGACAACTCTTCATAATTGGTTACCATTAGACGAAAATCTTCAGAGTATTGGCAGCGTGCTCATATCCTGTTGCAGATGCTATGGCACAGGTGATTTGGAATCCCGTGTTCATTTGTTCTTCTTAGGCTACTGCGTGGTAGATGTCTGGAACTACTTCGGGAATCTGATTGGATTCTGAGGCGGTACCACTTCCTGGGTTGGTTTAATGAGGGATTGGTGGTCCGAAATCTCAGGTAAATCGGTCCGCTCTTCTCTTTTCCATCTGATTCCTTGCCTTATCTGCTGGCACCTCTGGTGTGCGCGGAACAAGGCCGTTTTCGACGAGTCTCTTATGGACCAACCAACTATCATACGTAAGGTACGAAATGACATGTTCCTTGCCTTCCGTGAGAGGCCTTTCAAGGGAGCTATTGGCTCCCGTTCAATGCAGTTGGCGAGGATCTTTGATATATCCTCCAGGCCTCCAAATCCGAGGGCGGGGATTGGTTGATTTTTCTGTTTTGTTTTTTTTTGATTTTGTTATCCTCTTATTTCACCTTACCCCCTCCCCTCTTTATGATCTTATGTTGTGATCTAGTTATTCATGATCTAGATTTTATAGGTACCTCTTGGGCGAGGTTTGGCAACCAAGGCCGGTGCTCTATATTGCCTACGTGGACTTTGTTTGGTCTTTGGGCGACATCTTTTCCATGTTGTTTTGCGGTTTTCCACTGATTCCATATTGCTAGATTGGAGCTTGTGGTGTTTCAATCGTCTTCTGCTATACCTATGCTCAGTCCCCCTCTATCCCCTGGTTGAGTCTTATTTCGGGATATAGGTCGGTGGATTTCCGGTGAGGAGCTTATTGGAGACCAGTTATGGAGAGTCCTGTAACAACCCGCATTTTACGTATCGAAGGAATGTAAAATATTTTTATTTTATTCCCTGAGGGTTGGATCATTCTCATATTTTAATATGTTTCTTATGGGAATGTGAGACATGTCCTTAATTTTTACCAATTTTGTTTGTGGTCATTTTTCCCCTGTCAGTCAAATGTGACGACCGCTCATAACCCCTGCACTGAAAAGGAAAAGTGTGCTAGGCAGCTATGGACGATCATCAGAGTAGGTAAACACAAGCGAGACATGCCGTAAATCTCACAGCGCAAGGATAAAATATAATAGAACATATACAACAGGTAATATTAGTGAAGCATATTTGAGCAGAAATCCCAAACTTTCAAAACAACTAGAAAGTATATCCATAAACCAGGATTTCAACATATATCTGTACAAATTGCCTCACTATAGCACTCAGAGTAGAATGACAAACAGTGAAAATCCAAATACTATATAGTAAGAAAGATAATAAGCCAACCTCCTGCTCGCCTCCGAACTGCAACATCGTCCTCACTAAGCTATCATCTGCCACCTAGTCTGCCCATCCAAAAATGGGATGAACAACCCAAGGTAATAAAAGGGAAATATAAAACCTTGAGTCAGACAACAGTCTTAGTGAGCGATAAAACAGCTATCTAACATCATCAATAAAGTACAAGAGAATAGGCAGATAAACAAACTAATCTACCCACTTCACCAAAGAAGGACCCAACCCCCATTTTTCCCATGTCGGACAGTGATAGCCTTTACTAACAAGCATTTCAATCATACATCCATTTCAACCAGAGCAACGATTCATTCATGGAAATCATAAACAACCAAACAATAACACCCATAGCATCCAGATTATATATTTATCCCACGTAAACCATCCTAATCGAATTCAACATCCCTCAAGCACAAGCCCCAAAGGCCTAAACCAATATCAGACAAGCACCCAAGAAACATATCCTTCGATGTTGGACAATCTATGTGAGACGGTACAAACAAGACAACCAATCATCTATGATAGACTCTGGCTATCACCGCCAATCCTGCTCCGAAACCACCGCTAATCGTATGACTGGTCATATCATACTGTCATCCGTCAAGGGTTAATGGTAACCCCGGTTCTAGCAAAAACTCCATACGCCTTTCAACAATACGTACCTAGGCTTTTCAACGATACCCAGGGTACTCGACCACACAATCGGTCTTTAAACGTACCCTTGCTTTGAGCCCATTAAAACCTACGACAACGATAATTCATCGGCCTTCGGTATCTCTAGCCGTTATCGACAGTGACCATCCAACCATTATCACCCAACTCAGAACACCTTTGAGTTGTGATCTCATTCGTTGTTCCATACCGATCAACGAACACATTCAATACTTTGAATATTCCTAATTGAACTTACTCCGAAGTCACAACATCACTGAACCAAATAACATCGATATATGGTTCAACACAATTCATAGCGTTACATCCATTTGCTATGAAATAAACTACAACGTTCATGTAATCAACCATAGCGTTTAGAGCGCACTGCGCTGCAGTACGGGTTCGGGCACTTCTACCCGATTTTTTTTCAGGCCCTTTTGTTCAAATCTGGGTCGTACCCAATTTTTTTTTCCCAAAAACGACCCTAAGTCTTCTGGGTGCGACTGACCCCTAGGTGCGAACGACCCTTCACTTTGGTCAAACGACCCTTCACTTTGCTCGACCGACCCTTCACTGGCTCGACCCGAACCACCCTGGCCGACCTCATGCTATAGTCAATGACCGACCGACCACCCAACTAGTGACCGACCCCTCCTCTTGCACATGACCGACCCCATGCACCAAAACCATGACCCTCCCGACCCTAGTGCTTGACCAACCCGGACCTTGCTCGACCGACCCCATTCTCTGCTCGACCCGACCACTACAGGTGCACGACCGACCCTGTTCTGCTCGACCGGCCCCTTACCTGTACTACATTGTACTACACCTTGTACTACGCGCCCGACCCGTGGCCTGTACCAGTCCATTCCATTGCCAAATTCCACCAAAACTTCGTCAAACGACAAGATCGACGAAATCTACTCAACCAATTCATCCAATACAATCATAAGCACGTTATGAAGTCACTAACAACATGGAAATGGCGATTTTCATCAAAAGTTATGTAAATTTTGCAAAAATCATGATAAATGAACATATAAACTAAATTATGGATCTAACTTGCATAAACATATAGAAGTATATAGAGATTACCGGTTTTAAGTTGCTAAATTAGATCCTATGATGATTCATATGAAAATGGACTTACCATGATGTAGAACTAGGAGAAAACACTTGAAATTGATGAAAAACAAGATCAAATACTCATATACTTGATTGAATCCGTATGAGAGATGCAAATCACTCACCAATTCTCCAAAACAACCCAAAAACAATTAGATCTAGATCCAGACAGCGAAGAATTTGCTCTAAACTCTTCGATCCGATGAACTTTCTCCTAGAATGGCATAGATCTAGCTTCAACGATGTAGATCTTCGATTCTCTAAGCTTTAATGGTGGAAAGGTGAAGAGAATGGAGAAATGAAGGAACTTTAGCTCTCCTAAATGAGAGAATGGAGAAAGTAAACTATTCTCCGTGCCTCCTACCCCCTATTATAGCCTTCCACCAGCCCACTAATGGGCCTCTCCAAATCAGTCCATTATGGCTTAAAAACCTGAACATCCAACTGTAAAACATTAAAATACCGCTGAGTCAAATCTTTATTGTGACCACTATACGGAAAGGAAATCATCATTTCCTTTCCAATGGCACATTTCTCAACTCCTGAATCGATCCCAGTCAGAAGTTATGCCCTGTACAAGACTAATAGGGGAAAAATGGTTACAAACAAAATTAGAAAAATTATGGACATGTCTCACATTCCCATAAGCAACATATTAAAATATGAGAATGATCAAGGAATAAAATAAAAATATTTTACGATCCTTCGATACGTAAAATGCGGGCTGTTACAAGTCCTTTCTATTATTATTTTATACTATTCATATAAATTTTTGGAGTGACTTTTGTATTTTTATTAAGAGTAGATATACTTCATAATCGGGTGACGACCTTGCCGGAACTCGATTTTGAAGTATGATGGACGGTGGATTTTCCGGAGCTCATCCATCTACTTCCTATACTTACGGGCATAGTCTGAGTTGGTTGTGTACTTTTGGTTACCTGCTGGGCATGTTGGCAGTTATTGTCGATTGTTATATATATATATATATATATATATATATATATATATATATATATATAAGTGCTCTAACTGCACATGCAAAGTCATAGCACGTCAAAATGATGAATAAGCAATCATCAAGGGATGGTCGTCTGCCATAATCCCTGCATCTGATAGCCGGGTCCAAGGGGCCAAGGAGTCCATAAAATATTGCTCTAAGTGCGCATGTCTAGCTGTGTCCTAGCCTCTACAAAGTCATGTCGAACGCCTAAAGGGGCATGTTGCACATACTGAATAGTCTCCCACCATCTCATCCTAGGGAAGTGCTGATTAACTGACAGATTGGATATCTCATTAATGCGTGAATGCATGTTTGTTGTATACTCGAAATACCATAACGGCAATATGTAGCAGAAAGCATACGTCTGCTTGACATCGTCAGACACAAATGATTCTAATACGATATAAAGGATACTAGAATGGCGATGCCCCAATCAACAATACGAAGCTGGTCTAGCCGGACAAGAGATGTTAGATAACTTAGTCGAGTAGTACCCTTTTTTATTCGAGAAAAAGGTAGAACCAAACAAATACAACTGAAAATCTCTAGCACCTGCATCAATCATATCAGCTCTATCTCTATAGTTGGTGATATAGTGTTGTAGATAGGTCAACTTTACGGAATCACAACTAACGCAGCTGACATCTGAAATCTAAAAAAGGTTTTTAAAGTATACAAATTGGAGGACTCATATAGTTCGTCGAACATGAATGATCGAAGGTCAGGATGACCAATAATGTTGGTAAACATGTAGAGATCTATGTATGTAATACCCAACTCAAAATCACAAACAAGCAGTGTATGTGTAGTACGTCATCACCTCTCAACTAATGTTTATATAAGAGGTCGATCAAATGATTGAAAATGGTTTATCGACAAAAACGATCCAAAAGGGTTAACTTGTAGCCTTTCTACAATAGGATCCGAGAGTGTGTCATAAAACTGTAATATATTTGGCCGAACTACCATGACAGTGAATATACTAATCCTATACATAATTTAAGTAGAGTAAATTGGTTATATTAGCATTTATTTAATGCAAATATATGGTTAATATATATAAATTAATCTACAAAATTTATAGGCCCTATGTCGATAACCATCTGAAAGCTCATGCAATACGCAAAGATCATCGAATGAAATCTCATGTGTTGAAGGAACGTGCAATGGTTCATTTTGCTTCTGCAGATATCTAAAAACCACTCTTCTAGCTATCATGGTTGAGCGCACTTGCACATCGTCTGAATTTTCGAATACAAAAAAAATAGAATGAATTGAAAATGAGGAAGAATGGAGAAATGCATGAAAAAATGGGGCTTTAAGGGAAGGAGGGGGACGCCTATTTATTAGGTGTCTGGCATCTCTATCAGTTATCGCCAACTTCACACTTATGCAACGGACGAGATAAATCTGAATAAATATAAACTATCGAGGCTAGCTAGTGATCTTTTTTAGTTAGGGGTGAACGTTCGGTCGATTTGAAGCAAAAAAAAACTCAAACCGAGTTGAAACCGGAAATTTTTCAAACCAAACCGAATTAACTGAACTTGAAAGATGCATCGTTATTCAAATGATGAATTCACCTGAAGTACAATATAAGTTTATATTTGAAGAAATTTTATATAATAAGTTTCAAGTTTATGATAAGATTTGATCTATTTGCAACAAATGCGTTTGTATTATACAACTAAATTAAAATTTTAAAATACTATAATACCGTAAAATTAAATAAAAAATTAAAAGTTCGGTTAAATTGATAATCCAAAAAATATATTTTACAAACTTAGTTCAACCAGAATTAGTTTTAAAACCGAACCGACCGAAATGAAGCGATTTGGTCGGTTAATTTGGTTTGAACCGAATATTGTTCACCCCTATTTTTAGCATTCTCTAAAATAATGGTTAGTCTACCTAATGGAACAACAATTGCTCATCATCATACGCTGTGTTAGACGGGAAATAATCCCCTAGACCCAAGAAAGCATGGTCCCGTGGACCTAACACCCCTGATTTCAGGTGGGATCCACCGAAATCAAAGGGCCACATTTGTTTAGTCCACGAGACCAATTTTTTTTGGATCTAGAGGATTCGTGTCCGTGTTAGACTACTGCATTGAAATTGGAATGGGATGTAGCGCAAAACGGGCCAATAGTCATATCAAGTTATCACCGAAAACATTGTTAAAATACTCCGACGAGAAGGTTTTATTGAAAATGTTCGAAAACATCAAGAAAGTAATTAAAATTTCTTGATTTCAACCCTGCATCATAAAAGAACTAGAAAAGGAATATATAAAACGATTTTAAAACATATCAGTCGATTGTATTCATACTAAATGTACTATTCATATGATTACCTTCAAAGAATAAAAAAAGACGTACATTATACATGAGATTATTTCATTGAATTGCTCCACACAGATGAAACTGATGTTATACTTGCGATGATCAAATAAGAAATAACAGAACAAAATTATAACATCAAAGAGTAATATCATTACCCAAAAAAATTAACTAATGTGAAACAAGCAGAGTAATAAGTTGAAAGAACTCAATCAAAGGGTACCTTTCGGTTTTTTTTTCTACAAAAGCGAAATTTGATAAATTTTACTATAAGCGAACCTCTTAATTCAATTAAGTGCTAATTTAACTAATATAGATGTAAAATGAAATCACCCTTAAAATGAAATCACCCTTATATATACATCATAGGATAGCAGACAACTAGGCAAAAATTGAAACAGGATTCCACTACGAGGTCAAGTAACCCAGAAGCCAGGAATTTATGCAAAAAAATGAAATGTAAGCTTATTACAAGGTCAAGTAACTAAAACTGACGCTGAAGCTTAAAAGTCGGTAAACAATGGAATCATACATAGTATGATAACACAACCAATGACATCAATAAACCAGATACATATACAACAGACACCGTAGACATCCATGAAAACTAAATGAAGAAGAAGCAGGGATTTCAGAGATTAGCTTTTATAAGCATCGGCATGAACTCCGAGCGCAGCACGTCCTGAAGGATCTAGATTTTTAGACCAGGAGGCGTCCCACTCTACTGCTTTTGCCGTGCTGCACGCCACGCTTGGTCCCCCTGGTACTGTAGATCTTGCAGCATTCTGCAACCGTAAACCAAAAAGTTGCTTATAACTTGCTTATCCAAACAAATCTATGACTGTAGGAATGAATGTACAAACTGACTCATTTACACAATCCTTTTAGCCTAGTTATAAAGGGTTGGATCCCACCCTTTTTTTGGGCTGATGACAGTTGGAAACCTATCCAATCCATTGATAACCTGTCTGACCCATTGAACTCGCTGTGCTCATTTCTTAACCCTTTATCATTTTTTGATAAGAGAAGGTGATTTTTCTCTTAGTGTCTCCTATCCAACCTTTTTTTCCCCCAAAGTTTCCCCTCTGAAAAATTGGCCTTTCTGTTTTGTAATCTGAGTTTTGTGTATTTCGAGAAGAGGTGACAGTGGGAAATGGTCAATTTGGAAATCGGTTCTAAGCTTTAACGGATAAAGTTGAAAAATGATTTTTTTTTTTTTTCCTTCTTATTTTCTCTTTTGGGGAAAACACAAAACTAATTTATTTATTTATTTTTCTCCTTGTCTATGTTATAAGGACTAGAATATACATATGTTATAAAATATAAAACGATTTGGTTTGGTTTGTTTTGATTTTAAAAAATACTAGCTTGATTTGGTTTAGTTTAGGTTTCTCGGATTGTCACCAATTTCAAACCAAACCAACTATTTGTTCACCCTTACATAAATGTGTGTTTGGCCCAATTCTTTCTACTTTTTGCTTTCTAAGACCAAAAGACCTTATAAAAAAACAAAAACTACTTTATATTGCCAACAAAATGCTAAGATTATTATTGTTAAGAAATATGAAACTATTCGTGCTTCATATGTTTGTAAGTGCTTAATACAAGTAGTATCTGAACAATTCCGAATGAAATTGCTACTCAATAACTTACTTTCATGTACAACTTTTTCCACCTATAAACCCAATTTTTGTAGTGCCTTACTGTAATTTTGTTTTTGGAAAAGTATAATAAAATGATCAAATAAAGCTTTCTTATAGTGAGTCAACTGAACTTTCGAATGAAGTTTCCTCATGTGGTCACTGTTTCAAATCTCGCAAATATCGCCCGAGATCTCGTTTTCGGATGCTTCTAAAACGAAACAGCAATTATCACTTTAAATCTCCTTTCGAATATATCGCCCGAGATATTGCAATATCGAACAATATATCGCCCGAGATGAAATACTGGAATATCGTCCGATATCTTAGTTTTTTTGGTTAAAAATTAAATCTGTGCATGAACTAAAACAATAATTAAAAAATTCAAATCTAGCCACGATAAACTTTTGTTATTTTACGTTTTGCATGTTAAGTGACTATATTGTATGTTCATATATGTTCTACAATGCTTATGATTTTCATGCTCGTCTTTTTTACATACATGTTACCTATGAAATTATGTATTTTATGGTCTATTTATGCTGAATTTTTTATCATTTTGGATCATTTTAATGTTTTATGTCTAACAATATTTGTTTTAAGCATATTACGATTTAGAGTATGAACGATCTTTCAAAAAATAAAGAATAATAAAGTTATTTTGCAATTCAAGTTTAAGTTACTATTTTTTGATAGCATTCATAAAAACCATTCTGTAAAAATATCATTTTAACATATTATGTACCCCGAGATTGTTCTGATATGAATTTTCAGACCCGAGATGGAAATCCGAGACGAACTCCCGAGTTAGACTCATCTCGTCCGAGATCTCCCCCAATACGAGATCAAGTTTATAAAATCCCCAAAACGAAACGCGATCGATATCCGAAATTTAAAACCTTGCATGTGGTAAACCAAATAAAACAGCCAAACCATATATTATCGGTTTGGTTGATTTTGGTTTTAAAAAAAATTGGTTTGATTTGATCCAGTTTGTGTTTCTCGAATTGTAACCGGTTTCAAACCGAACCAACTATATGCTCACCCCTTTATAAATGTGTGTGCCCAATTCTTTCTACTTTTTGCTTTCTAAGATCAAAAGACCTTTTAAACAAAAGCGAAAATCCTTTAGATTGCCAAAAAAGCAAAGATTATCATTGCTAAGAAATATGAAACTATTCGTATTTCATATATTTGTAAGTGGTTAATATAAAAAAATAGTATCTGAACAATTCCAAATTAAATCGTTACTCAATAACTTACTTTCATGTACAACTCTTTCCACCTAGAAAGCCAGACTTACGTAGTCCCTTGCAATATCTTTATTTTTGGAAAGCTAGTAAGATGATCAAAAAAAACCTTATAGTAAGACAACTCAAGAAGTTTCCTTATATGGTTAAAAGCAAGAGGATCTGACAAAAATGTCATCGTATTTTTTTTATTATGTCATTGTTATGCAAACTAATTGTTTTTTGTATACTAGATCAAACAGATAATCATGAAGCTGAGTGTGCTCCCCAAAGCCATGTCCAAAGCAAGGTGCTTTTGTAATCAGCTCTTACATTGATTTGTATTGCGCATATTCAATCGACAATTTTCTAAGATGACTGAAGTTGCATTCTTACACTTTATGGTAGTCATTTTTATTTTATGGGTTGAATTAACCTGATTTTCACATTTTTATACTTCATGTGTGAAGATTTCATTTTATTCCAATGGTAAGACTCAAGCCACATCAGTGTCCCCATTTTAAGCTTAACATGATAGATATGGACCAAAATGGTCATCTCGCAATAGATTCCGATTTTACTTTTCCTATCACATTGAAAGAAAACAAAAGTCACAGTTGACGAGAACTTCATTAAAATAATTAGTTATTATTGATGATAACAAGGTGATAAATAAATATTAAATAAAAGCTGATTGTGTTTATGTTTCGGTGCTATATTATATCTTGTTCAATTTTTGAAATTTTGATGCAGTTTTCTGTAATCTACTGCGATTTCAGTGATTATTCGGCATATGTTTTGGTTTTTAAGTTGTAACTATTGTGTCCGTGCTTCAATGTCGAGTTATAATCTATTGTCTGTGTAATAAGATGCAGTTGTTATATTATATATACACAGCTCTTCAATGGTATGCTGCAGACTTTGTGTTGTCTGATTCAGCATTTCAGTTTTATCTATTTACTTATGTTTACAGTTTTTTGTGCAGTTTTGGTTATGTTTTGACATGGGTTTTTTTAAGTGGTAGCTGTATATCACTTTCAATGAACGAATTGGCTCAGGTTGATCCGTTTAACAAGTGGGCTGGGGTAGGTCAACCCTTTTAACAAGCAGGTTATGTATCAGGTCTATTTTTATTGTGGTCAGATCAATTTCTAACCAACACATTTTGATCCTACCCAGGCCGTTTGACAGGTTTCAATGTTTTACTATTCGCTAAAAATTACTTAAAAATTACCATTGGTAACCATCTTTAAGTAACCATTTTTAACGGTTACATGGTCAGTCATTGATATGCTTTATTGTTCGTACTGAACAACAATGGTCAAGAGAAACTCACCTTTGGGTAAAACTTCTCAAAGATGGTTCGGTAGTAATAAGCCTCCTTAGTTGTTGGAGTATTTTCAGGATACACAAAGCTTGCGTTCATTAGCATTGATTCAGTAACCTAGCAAGTCAGAAATATAAGAATAAACCAGATAAGATCATATGACATAGGACTTTTTTTCCAATCAGTTTAGAGCATTTTTCAGAACATGTAGCAAATTTAGGGTTGTTTCAAAACATATTACACATAAATCAGTTTTTGCCATGTTGACGCTAACTCGGCGATTGTCTATTGACTCGCTTTGAAATTTTTAAGAGAATTCTGGCACCGATGCATTTTCAAAGTGCAGCAGGAGATATTTTTCAAAAACAAATATATAATCCAAAGCATTCTCAAACTGCACTAGGATATATTCTTCAAAAACAAACATATAGTCTGATGCAATCTCAAAGTGCACAGAAGAAATTGTTGACTAAACGCCAACACGTCATAACAAGTTTATATTAGTAATAAGTTTTGAAATGAGTCCTAATTTGTCGCAAATTTTGAAATGTGGGCTAAATTAATATAAGAAAATCCTACTATTCACGAGAAAGGTGATGATATATACATGTGTGCTTGCGTGATCTTTCAATCCATCAATCCAGCTATAGCCTACACCATCGCTAAATTGTTCCTTCTGCCTATAAAGGATGTGCTGTACACAAAGAACGAAACATATTATGAATTATGATCATGAAAAGGAGTTATACTCAAGTAAATTTATGATGTAAAAAAGGGTGTTCTCATTTGAACAGACGTAATCTCAAACCTTGGGAAGGTAAGGCTTCTCATCATCATCAAAGGCATTGCGGAGGACCCATTTTTCTATACGGCCAAGATCTGGCTTTATCTGTCATTTATGCAGTGAGACTAACTAGTTAAATTAATGTTTAGTGCTTAAATACAGAAAACAAACCATCCAGCAATTGCACATGTACACTTATATGGAATGAAGGAGGCAAGGGGGCAAAAAAAAGGAAGCTCAACATCTACCATTTTCCATTCAGGATCAATGGACATCGCCACATCGAGAAATTCTTTATCCAAAAATGGCACGCGGGCTTCCAATCCCCAAGCTGATGTTGATTTATTGGCTCTCAAGCAATCATATAGATGAAGAGCTTTGATCTGAAAATAAGAATAATAATATTATGATGAAGGTGACGACAACGAAGAGGACGATGATGAGGACGACACTGACGGTAACAATAATAATAATCATAACAATAATAAAATAATGAAAATAATAATAAAAAAGTGTCACATAATTCATGTTGAAAACATAAAACTAATAAGAAGAAGATTGATGCTCAAGCAAATTACAATGTTGACATGAGCAAGAATAGAGGGCAAGTTGTCACTGAGTATAACAAAGCTTTTAAAATAACAGCAGGTCCAACTAGCTTAGAAACATTTTCCATAGTAATGTTGTTGAAATACAGAAAACTAATAAGAGGAAGATTGGAGCTGCTAAAGCAAATTACGATGTTGACAGGGGAAAAGAAAGCTGGCATGCTAAAGCAAATTACGATGTTGACAGGGGAAAAGAAAGCTGGCAAAAATAGTTATCTCTGAGTACAACGAAGCTACTAAAATAACAGCAGGGTCAACTAACTTAGAACCATTTTCCATCGTTATGTTGAAAACAGAAAACTAATAAGAGGAAGATTGGTGCTGCTAAAGCAAATTACCATGTTGACATGGGAAAAGAAAGCTTGAAACAATACTCGTCTCTGAGTACAATGAAGTTACTAAAATAAGTAACAGTAGGTTCAATTAGCTTAGAGACATTTTCCATAATATTGGATTAGACGCCAAACTAACTAACGCAGTTTGAAGACACTAGATTTTGTTAGCTTACCTATCTATATAATAAAATTGCCCCCTAAGACAAACCAGGAGACAAACATGGAGACAAAGAGCGGCTGAGATTTATTCTTAGTTTGGACAAAGGACGGCCTGGATTTGTACACACATCGTTTCATTTATTCTTAGCTTACCAAAATCAGCGCACATCATCCCTTTTATAAGTAAATCTATTTAATCGCTATATATATAAGGAATGACTTATGTATAATTGTTAATTACAGCCAAGTAAAATTAATTGTATATAGTATATACAATTAATTTTTTTCATATATGCTTATTTCAGATTTGGCATCCTCTCCATTTCTCCAACCCTAATTCGGATCTAAACGACTAGCATTCGAGACGAAGACTGCAACATCACCTATTTCATCCTACTTCTTCATCTCTTATCGGTGTATTTACTCATTTATAATTACATCCGCTCACAGGGTTGCAGTCGTCCTCCAGTCTACTCTTCGATGAATTATTCCATCGATTTTATTTCTACTCCTCATCATGGGTTTTTCTCAATTTCATGTCTGATAAAATCGTTACCATAAGCAGGTTCGATCTTCTACCTTTTTATCATTATTGTTCCGTACTACTCTGGCAGTGATTTGGAATAATTTTAAATATTAGATCTGTTTAACCATTATTTTTGACATTTCGGTTTCAGTCTTCTTCTCTAACCGTTCTATTTTAGAAAATTAATTTGATTTGTGGTTCCGATTTTGTATTCTATAGACAATGGCAACAACCCTCATCTCATACCATCAATATCAAATTCTTATCTGCAGTCGATTGATTTTTCACAAAGTGTACTACGTACATACAATTTATTTACGATTTTGATTTTTCCTTTTGTTGTGATAACGACAATCACCCTCATCTCATATCAGTTATATCAAATTCTTAATGGTAGGTAATTGATTTTTTACTAAGCATGTATATAATTTATTGGACACTCATTATTTTGACATCTTTTGACATTTAACAAATTTTACTGCTGGATGGTTTCAGCAGCCATATTTTGACATCTAAAAAATCTTATTCAATGTATAATTTATGGTTTCAGTAGCAAATATTTAAAGAATCATGTTTCATAAATAAGTTACCAAGTATAATGCGAATTTGCTGTTTTTATTATTTATATCCATTTGTATTGTTGGTAAACTTGCCCGCTTTAAAAAGCGTCTGAATGATTAATTTAAACCGTAGACCTTAACAGAAATTCATCTAGGTTGTTATCTGATATATCTAATTTGTGTAAGATAGTGGTGTATGTCCAATAAACATTTCAGTCTTGGTAGTAGCTGAAAATTTTAAATTTTACTATTATTGTAAATCTTTGACAGGTTGATGCATAACCACAATAACATTTGTGTAGCGATATTTGTTTTAATCATTTTAATTATCTTTCCAAAAGCAAGTGATTTAAAAGAAGTATTTTGACAGTATTATCGAAAACAAATTTTGTTCATTCTATTTCAACAACATGGTTCATTATATTTGTTGCTTATGTTAAGGATTAATACTAAAAATCACAATCTCTTTTCCTCTATAGAGAATTTGGACTGTCCCTTTGTCATAATCAACTACCATATTAAGTAGCAGTATAAATTTTTACTGAAACAAAAATTCCAAATTCTTTAAAAGATTCATACTTTGATATACTACAATGCACGTTGAACTGCTCAATCACAATTTACATTTGTTTTCTCACACATATTTCCATTTAGTCTTCATTAATTTGTCCCTACAATTTTATGGACTTTGTGCTACTCTGTTGATGATTAGATCATTTAAACTAGAGTCATAAAATTTGCTGGTATTCTGGAACTTATGGAAATAGCACTCAAATCAGGTAAAGACATAAGTAGAGATTGATAATTTTAAGTAGTATAAACTGAATGATAACTTTTGGTAATTTATCATTTTCTAATACAGAAAATAAATTACATATTTTCTTAACTTCACATTTTCCATATGAAACACTTCATAGAAAATAAATTCTTATCTGTAGTCGATTGCTTTTTCGCTAACTGTACTATGTACATACAATTTATTTGCGATTTTGGTTTTGCCTTTTGTTGTGATAACGACAATTATCACCCTCATCTCATATCAGTTATATCAAATTCTTAACGGTAGGTAATTGATTTTTTACTAAGTATGTATATAATTTATTGGACACTCATTATTTTGACATCTTTTGACATCCAACAAATTTTGCTACTGGATGGTTTCAGCAGCCATATTTTGACATCTAAAAAATCTTATTCAATGTTTAATTTATGATTTCAGTAGTAAATATTTTAACAGCTTAAGAATTATGTTTCATAAATAAGTTACCAAGTATAATGTGAATTTGTTGTTTTATTATTTAGATCCATTTGTATTGTCGGTAAACTTGCCGGCTTTAAAGAGCGTCTGAATGATTAATTTAAACCGTAGACCTTAATAGAAATTCTTCTAGGTTGTTATTTGATATATCTAATACGTGTAAGATAGTGGTGTATGTCCAATAAAAATCTAAGTTTTGGTAGTAGCTAATTTTTTTAAATTTTACTACTATTTTAAATCTTTGACAGTTGATGCATAACCACAATAACATTTGGGTAGCTATATTTGTTTTAATCATTTTAATTATCTTTCCAAAAGCAAGTGATTTAAAAGTAGTATTTTGATAGTATTACCGAAAACAAATTTTGTTCATTCTATTTCAACAACATGGTTCATTATATTTGTTGCTTATGTAAAGGATTACTACTAAAAATCACAATCTATTTTGCTCTATTTAGCATTTATAGTGTCCCATTGTCATAATTAACTACCATTTCAAGTAGCAATATAATTTTTTACTGAAACTAAAATTCCAAATTCCAATAGAGTAGCTGAAAATTTTAAATTTTACTATTATTGTAAATCTTTGACAGTTGATGCATTACCACAATTACATTTGGGTAGCTATATTTGTTTCAATCATTTTAATTATCTTTCCAAAAGCAAGTGATTTAAAAGAAGTATTTTGACAGTATTATCGGAAACAAATTTTGTTCACTCTATTTCAACAACATGGTTCATTATATTTGTTGCTTATGTAAAGGATTAATACTAAAAATCACAATCTCTTTTGCTCTATTTTGCATTTATAGTGTCCCATTGTCATAATTAACTACCATATTAAATAGCAATATAAATTTTCACTGAAACTAAAATTCCAAATTCTAAATAGAGTAGCTGAAAATTTTAATTTTTACTATTATTGTAAATCTTGGACAGTTGATGCATAACCACAATAACATTTGGGTAGCTATATTTGTTTTAATCATTTTAATTATCTTTCCAAAAGCAAGTGATTTAAAAGAAGTATTTTGACAGTATTATCGGACACAAATTTTGTTCATTCTATTTCAAAAACATGGTTCATTATAGTTGTTGCTTATGTAAAGGATTAATACTAAAATCAATACTACATTCTTAACTGTAGGTAATTGATTTTTTACTAAGTATGTATATAATTTATTGGACACTCATTATTTTGACATCTTTTGACATCTATCAAATTTTATTGTTGGATGGTTTCAGCAGCCATATTTTGACATCTACCAAATTTTATTCACTGTATAATTTATGGTTTCAGTCATAAATATTTTAACAGCTTAAGAATTATGTTTCATAAATGAGTTTCTTTGAAAAGCAGAGAAAGAGTCCACCACACGCATCAACATTTAACCCATTAAGTGTCAGTACACTAACTCAAGTTTCCATTCTATAAGCAATACCTCTGCACGTTTATATCTTTGTATGATATTTCTGCGTATGGCCTCATCTCTGTGGTACTATTATGGGTAGCTTTAGTTCTTCCTTGGTGATGGCTGAATACAAGCTATTTTCCCTAGATGCTTACGCACTTTGCTATCCACAGCGACCTGATATATCTTTTTATCTATTTAGTAATGTACTTTGTATGTTTCTATAATATTTTAGCATGCTTGAAACTAGAGCATGGCTTGGACTTGCATAGGACTTTCAATGAAGGCAATTTTGGTATACAAAACTTAGTACATGTGACATGAGTTTTTCAAACGATTACCTTCCTTCCACTTATTTGTGTAAAAGCCTACATTGTTTTCTTTGTTTAAAAGTTATTCAAAGGCATTAGAAGTTGTGGCATCGCAACCCAATGTATTCCTCCAAATAGGCATATTAAAGGGTTTTTATTTTCAATTAAATTTGAAAGAAGCATTATATAAATGTAAATCAATGATGTAGACTTTGATTGTTTTCATTGATGATGATATGTTAGTATTGTACAATAATAATTCAGTGTATCAAATTTTATTGAGATATTCACATCTTGGGTATCGTTACTATTACATACATATATGAGGACCCCCTTTTCCCAGTTAAAATGTTTCCGAATTAACTGTTAAACTAAACCATTAACCATACTATATTCATTATCTTCGTGAGCATCTAATTTTTAGACATTCTGTTCTATTCTATATGATGGAAAATACCATGTTTTGTTTTGAGACTTAACTTTATGTGTTTGGTACCAGGTTCCGTATTTAATCATCTGCTGGAAAGTTTACTGCGGCATAGAAATATGTTTTTTGGGCCAATGGCACCACAGAATGAGGCAAACATACTGGTGGTGGAATTTAAGCTATAATAGGTTATTTGGGAATGTGTTGCCAATGTTGGCTGTCATTGGAAGATTTTAATTGAATAATAATAAATTTACAGGTGAGATTTCTGCATTGTATATGCAGCACGATTATTTGATGCGTGTGGAGATAAGCCCAGCGGCCAAATTACCAAGCAGCAGCTCATTATGCCCGCAATACAATTCCATGGTGCCTCCATTACAGGCGACATGTCCACTGAAGGCTGGGAACGTTAAGTCAAGGCCCATGCATCGATGTCCAGGGTGGAGAGCATGAATGATGACGAAGATGTACTTATCCTTTTATTTATTTTTTAGATTGAGATATTTGTATTTTGTACTGTTGTATCTTTTTTGGTGTTGATATATTAGTGCTGATGTTTAGTTGCAATGTTCATATAATTTTTTGGAGGGATAACCGCTGTTGCTTATGTGCATGATAACGTGTAATGTAGTGGTAAGGTTGTACTTTATTTATTTGTTTTTAATTTTTTTTCTTTCTTTTAATTGTAGGAAAGCCTCAAGAATCATTCATGTAACATTATCAAAATAAAATTATATAAATAACAATCCTATCTATATGAAGTATGCTCAAATCCCTTTCTGCAAGATATCAAAATTTATTTCACCATGCACAATAGTATTGATAATAGACAAAATTGGCTACTAACAGGTAAACGTATTAGGATTAGCAAAATTCTTTGTTGACTATTTCTGCTGTTCTGTATCATAGTATGCGAATGCAGGCTGAAGAAGATGATAAACGTGATGTGTGTATTCTGACTGCACTGCTTCTTTAAGTTGCTACAATTTGGACTATATTTGGGCCATCCCATCTTTCAATCTGATAACCTTTCTTTCAACCTGCAATTTGGTATTTGTACTTTGTGATTGGGTTATTTATAAAATAACCATGGTAAGATTTGATTTTAGGTGCAAAATATATGTCAAAATCAAGATATATGTTCAAGTTAAAAATCTAGATTTGCTTTGTCCGTTCAACGAAAGCTTCATCAAAGTGTCTTGGTGAGAGTTCATTTTCAGACGTTTCTTTTCCAATTTAGCATTATAACCATAATCCTATTGTCCAACAAGAATTGTATTATGATATGACATATGAAGAAATTATTTGTCGTACAAAAAATCTTTTCTCTAATTTGAAGCACTTTACCTTTCATTTTAATTTTCGTAAATCCAGCATGAATTTTTTGGCGATCATAAACAGATTTTACTGTAGAATGAATGATTAACAAATGTATTTTAGTTGGTGGGATTTAGAATTGTATATGTTTCACAATTAATAGAAATATATTTGTATAAAAACATAAGCATATTTTTGCACCAAAATCATGTGGAGTTGGTTTTTTTTTTTTTTTTTTTGGCATCTTATTTCTATTAGCCTAATAGTTACATATTATTTATAGGTTATTAGTATTTAGAAACATTTTGAATTCGTAAAAGATATTTGATTCTTGGATCCTATTTTTAAAGAATATAATTGTAATATACACTCACACGTATATAAGGGTGTTTTTGGTGAATATCAAAAATGTGTGATATTATGATATTATAATCATTACTAAAGATATATAGACGAAATTTTGTGATCTTACTGAATTTAAGGTTAAGATTTGAAATGTTGTAACTCATAGTAATGTAAGTTACAACACTCGAAAGTCTATGCTCCCGTGCATCGCACGGGTTTCCACTCGTAAAGAAAACAAATGAGAACTCAAACATAAAAAACCCCTTTATCCAATTTTTAATATCAATGTATCACCAAGAAAAGGAAAAAGACTGACTGTAGTTTCTGTTTTGTTGGTTTCCTCAATTGTATACTATATTATAGAAATCAAACTCAATTTATTATATGAATGAACATGATAATTTAAATGGCTAGGAAAAGTGGTAAAAAGCATTCCACACGGATTCCAAAAAACAGTTTTGTTAGAGCAGCTTTTATATTACATAAAATATGACAGAGAAACTAGTTGATAATTTTAACAAGAAAATTACAAAGTACCTTCCGGCATGTTTCCTGATGGAATTCCTCCTTGTTTGGTGCTTTATGAAAATAAAGGTACCCTCCAAAGATTTCATCTGCACCCTCCCCAGAAAGAACCATCTTTACCCCTAATGACTTGATTTTACGTGACATCAAAAACATTGGAGTGCTTGCTCGAATGGTTGTTACATCGTATGTTTCTATATGGTAAATTACTTCTTCGAGTGCATCAATACCCTCCTGAAACGATGAAAAATAACACAACAGATGACTCATATAATTCAGAAAGTTTTTAATAAATCATTATAGGTATTTCTGGCATTTTATACCTAAAAATTTACCTGCACCGTGAAATAAAACTCATGGTGGAATGTACCAAGATACTCCGCTACTTCTCTAGCAGCTTTCAGATCAGGTGAACCCTATGTATGAAAATTTGATATGAAGGGAAGAATTGGTCAATTTTGAATATAAGGTACTCCAAGTTTCTGATATGTTAATTATTCATGCGTTCACACGATGGGAAAAGCCGCTATAAAGGTCGCGTATTAATTTTTTTTAAAAATGATGATGTTAAATATATCATTATCATTATTGCCCTACATAGGATATATACATAAACAACAGGGAAATTTTGTAGAACATGCTCTTTAAGTTTCAAAACAATTGTCGCCTCTTTTTAAAACATGTTTCGAATATAGCTTCAGACAGACTGCAAGTAAATTCAGTAAAAATTGCAAACGTTTGCACGTTTGCAAAAAATTCAAAAAATGATCATAAAATTACGTGATTGAATTCAAAGTCGATTTTCCTTGAAAAACTATCGAAAATAATTTTAGACGTTTGATTTAAAACATGATATTCGTGTATCAAGTTGGAAATAAAGGATGCATCCTAATTTCCGCTACCAATAGCAATAAATTCAATTTATGATTCATTTATCTTTATAAATTCATCATACTGTGCAATACAAAATTTTGTTTATTTTCATCAAATGCCATCATTTCAAAATTTGTATAACCTTTTACAAGATCCCTTTGGTTCCCTTCTTGTATTCTATATTTAACTAAATATATTAGAATTAATCACATGATCTTAAAGCTTTTTAAATGAACTCGGTAGACTATTATCCGCTAGTTTGGCTAATAAATTATGTAAATACGAAAATTTTAATATTTATACCATATTTATATTAACAAAAACAATATCAAATTCATTTAGATATATAAATCATATAACATAATTATATAAGTAAGTAATAGTTATGAATTAATATATGATCGATCCATATCAATACAGTAATACATTTTGTCGTAAAATGGTTCCTAATGTCAGGGGGGCTTATTTTAAATTTTTTAGAGTGGTTTACAAAGGCCTCTTCAATATAACATAATATTGTACATTTAAGTCGATATATTTTAATTAACTATATTGTTTTGAATTTAAATAAGTTCAATTAACAAATAATTATTTATTCATTTAATAAATCTTAAAATATGATGATGACTCCAATGTGCATATCATATTCATCTTAACAAAATTAGTAAAACTTTTTTTCATTCAAATATAAAGATATATATATATAAATCATAACATAAATACATAGACAATAGTAACAATTTCAATCTATTATTTTTTTATCATAATAATTTACCGTACATTGCATTATGAAATTCTATTTTTAACCTCAAATACCAACATTTTTATATCTCTACGGTTATTTACAAAATACCCCCGATTGCTTCCAAATATTTTATATGTAAATCCATGCATTTAAGTTACTTATGAAATCTCAAATTCAGACTATTCAAATAATCTCAGTAAATAGCTAGTCTATTCTTCTAATATAACTCAAGAATATGCATGTATATATTTATATGCATACATATATATTTATATACATACATATATATTTTCATTCTAACAAAAATGATCAAATTATCTTTCATTCAACTATAAAGATATACATACCACAGGCATTAAACCATGTATATATACAACAGTGACAAAGTTATTTTGTAAATCAATCGTAAATATTTAACTCAAAGATTTATCATTCACCACATTACAAAAAAAAAAAACTACTTTTAACTTCAAATAACTCCATATTACGATTTTTATATTTGTATACAAGATCCTTATCAATTCTTTCCCACTGATTACTTTTGAGTCCATATAAACTACATAACATAAATTATATATAAACAATAATAACAAATTTAATTTGTAGTTCATGCATTTCACTAAGTTTACCATACACTGCATAATAAGGTTCTAATTTTAACATTAAGCATCAATACCGTATTTACAAATTACAATATCACTGTATGCAATGCATGGGTTACACGCTAGTTAAGAAAAAGCAAGAGCAAAACGAATACAGATTAATTAAGAGAAAGAATATGCACCTTCAAACCAATGCAAAATGTGTGCAACTGAGATCCCCATTGTCTAGCCACTTTACTTTGTGCAATGTAGCGGGAAGCAACGGAAGCAACAAGTGATGAGTCGAGACCACCCGACAAGAGAACACCGAAGGGTACATCTGTCATTAGCCTCTTGTTCACAGCCTGATTTATTTTGACGGATAACAGGTAATATTGTAAAAAGGAATGATAGCAAAAGCTGAATAGAGTACTGTCATTTCCAATGAGCAGATGTAGGAGGAACATATTCTATCACACTAAATTTTGTTCCTCTAGTTAGAACAATCTGAATCTCTGGAATATTGTTGTCAAAAATCTTAAAATCCTACAATTTAAATCCCGTTTCAAACCGAATCTCTCTCTTTACGATTCCATTTATATTTCGATTCAAATTCGTTAAAACCATGGTTTAAGATTCCGGCCGAAACTTCGGAATCCCGTCCATGCCGTTCCGCTTCCGGCCAGTGCCGGAACGGAAAATTATGAAAATACCGTTACGGCCAGTGCCGGAATGGAATATTACGAAAATACCGTTCCGGCCATGGGACATGAAAACGAAGCTTCGGCAAGTGATTCACAGCAAGTATCGTGAAATATTAGAAGAAAAAAGCGGACAAAAGGTGAAATTCGCAATCATATCAAAGAAAGAAAATTAAGAAACGCAAATCGACGTCTGAAATCAATGTGAAACCAAGCAGGTGAAGTAAAAAATTCAAAATGGAAACCAGGTGAATGAAATCAATGTAAAACTGAGCAGCTGAAGGAAAGCAGGTGAAACTCAAAAGCTAACTCAGATTCAAAGCCGACGTTGTTATTGTTATTATTATTATTATTATTATTATTATTATTATTATTATTATTATTATTATTATTTTCTAACCCTAAATTTTTATCCTGGCAGCTTAAAATTGGATCTGTCATTTGAGGGAGTAGGGATGATGGCTGTTGCTTTATATTTAGGTGAAATAACCGGGCATGAGTTTAATTTGGGCCTTCTTTTGATATCCATTTAGTACAATACTTATCATGGGCTGTACTTATTTCTATAACAGTTAGTGTTACCATGTACTGTTTGTTGAAACTTTATACTGATAGTAAGTGTAAAGATTATATGTTTATGTTAATATTATCTTCTTTTAGGTTGCATCCTCCGTGTAATTCGAATAATTTAGCATAACTGATTATTAGTAATGCATATTTATTGCATATCTATATAAAAAAAGTACCGAAATTGACAAACTGAAATTAAACCGAAACTTCCGGAATTTCCGAAACGGGACCGAAATTAGAAATTTTCTGCATCAGCGGAACGGAACTGCAAACCGGAATTTCGAACCTTGGTTAAAACCATTTCCATTCAAATACATATTGGTACATTCAATATACTTATTTGAGTCTACAACTTCAGTTCTAAGTTCTCGTAAACAAAATAAAAAATTGAATTTTAGGTTTAAATGTAGAAGTTCGAACATAAATGTCAATTTCAAAGTGTATATGTACCTTAAAGTATGGATCTTTTAAATCCACCATTTTCGATTGAATCCCATTTCGATTTAAAATTTAAACTTTATGGTTTACGATTTGAATAATAATACTAAACCGAAATTGTTTACCTAAATTTTTGATGGCTAATATTGTTATGGTTTGTGATATTTATCACATGGATATTGAAGATGGAGCAATTTAAAGTTGCGGAATTTAAGGATTTGCCGCGGATTTTATGGATCTATTGAGATATTTTAGGGAAAGTTTTATTTTGTGCAAGTTTTAAGTAGTATTTATTTCTGAGATATTTTAAGACCCAATTAGGTATATACTAGTCTTTCTATTTGCCTATATAAGCATCTCATTAGAGAGATTTACTTGTACTTGAAGGGAAAAAAAAAAAAAAACTTGTTTTTTGAGATTGAGATAAATTCTCAATTATCTTTTTAGGCTTTCACTGTAATAATTTGGTGGAATAATAAAGGTTTGTTTGGAGGAATTTGCTTGTTATTGTTATCTTCCCTCTTTCAAAATCTAATTGTGTGGTGATCTTGCGGAAACCCTAACACAATTGGTATCTAAGCATTCTACATAAATTTTTTGGAGAGGGTTTGAATATGGATAAAATAATTATTGAAAAGCTTAATGGAAGAAATTGGGGATTATGGAGGGCAAAGATGGAAAGATTTCCGTTATCTTAATGATCTTCATCAGCCACTGGAGAATAATGGAGAAAAACCTAGCAATCTATCCGAAGCAAAATGGGAGATTTTGGATAGGAAAGCAGCTGCGTCTATTCGATGTTTTTTGGATAATTCAGTGTTTCATATTACTTCCAAAGTTTTAAAACGCGAAAGGCGTACATGAGGCGGTTTCAGGTCTACGAGGCGAGCCGTAAGCCTCGAAACGTTGAACCGTAAGCCTTTCGGGTAAAAATAAAACGCAAAACAAATAAAGAAATTCTAACACTTTAAATTAACCAATGCAAAAATGAAAAACAAATAAAATAAGTCCGACTTTTACCAAGTATAATTTTTATCATAGATTAAAAATAAATAATCGAAACTCATATGATTCAAATTTTGATTTTTTAAAACTATTTGAAGATTACATCAAACTCCAAATTTGATACGTTCTATCAATTCAAATCAATTTCCAAATTATATTTCGAGATTTAACAGTATTTATTGAAAAAACATTTTTTAAATAACAATGAGAAAATTCATTACATTGCTCATAATCATTATTTTTTAAACAATCTTACCTGATCATGTCGATATTGAAAATAAAAAGTAAAAAATGCTAACTTTTATTTTTCAAAATTTTGTCTTTTTTATTTCCATTAAATAATTAAAGTTCAATGACAATTTTCTATGTCAATGTCTGCAACTAAAGATTAAAAGGTTTTTAAGTTATATGTCTCAGCTATTTGAGGCGTACAAGGCGTACGTTTTATGCGCTTTGTATGCCTCAAGTTGTTGAGACGTAAGCTTTAGAGGTAAAAAAATCTTTTGGAATAAGCCTCAATGCGTTTAATCTCTTATTTTCTTGAGGCGAGCCTTGAGACGAGTATCGAGGCGGGTTTTTTAAAACAATGATTGCTGCTAATGAAACATTTGCTTATACAATATGGAAGAAAACAACCCGAATTTTAATAACATATTAAAATCATAAATCAAGGCAGAATTAAATTCTAAAATGAGAATCAGGGGAAACGGGTTGCGCCGTTGCGTTCGTCTCGGAATTCTACATGAATTAAAGTCCGAGTTTTCGAAAATCGGAATCCGGATGAAGGAATTATGGCCTCCTGAAGTTCCAGGAAAATTCAAACAGCCCCGACCCAGGTCGACCCAAGGGTCGACCCTAAGGTCGACCATAGTGTCGACCCCCCCAGACCAGGTCGACCCTAGTGTCGACCATAGTGTCGACCCCCCACCCTTACAGGTCGACCTGTTTTGGCCCAGAACCCATTTCTAAAGCCCGGGACGAGTTTTGATGGTCCGGATTGGTTTTAGGGTTAATCCGATGGCTGAAATGAATTGCTACACCTATAAAATAACACCTAAACCTAGCCTAACTCACACAAATTCATATGACACCAAAATGCTGCTGGAATCTCTCTTGAGCCATGGCCGCCATCTCCAAATTAAAGCTTAAGCATTCAAACTCAAATCAATTCGAAAAACAAAGCTTCAACAACGATTCAAACAATAAATCAAACGTCACTACAACGCTCTACAACAAATTCAGTCCATAATTCATTTGCCATGCTATGTAAGTTCTAGTTACTTTTTAGATTGAAATGCTTAATTATAATATGCCCATGGAATAAAGTATAATTGGATGTAAGCATGTTCATCGATTCAAGTCTGTTTCTGTTTCCTCTTGAATCTTGAGTTTTGGGCTTTTCTATCTTTATTCTTTTGTCAAGTTCATGATCCATTCAGCCTGTTGTAAATAAGTTCATGTTAATGTTATTCTCAAGATCTATCTTTTATGTCTGAGATGATGTTTTATGTCAGTTTTCTCTCTATACCTATTGTTATACAAATTCTACCTTCCCCTATTTATTTTCTTTGATGAACCTAGATCAATTTCGGATCTAGGCCTAAACCGCGATTTGCGTACGATTAAATACGGGGAAAAATATGGGAATATTACCTAGCTAAATATATGTGTTTGGTGGAATCGAGGGCATAATATGAAAATTTGATATTTGGGTATTACTACCATTAACATGAAATTGGATAATTGGGTATCGTCATTATAATGGCAATTGCTAAATTTGGATTAGCATGTATAATTTGACATGGATCTTGGGTTATGTAAATTGGGCGAGAACTTGATATATGTCATGAAACTTAATATAGGTAAATTGGTGTAAACGGGGTATACAGGTAAATTTTGGATATAAAACTCGATCTATGCAAATTGAGCATAGCTTTGTAAACATGTAAATCATGAATATTGACATATGTAAAACGGCATGAAACTTGGTAATTACGTAAATCGACATAAGTTGAACATATGTAAATTGGCTAGAATTGGGTATATGTAAATCGGCATAATAAATTAGTACTTGGGCATATATGTTAATTTTGTAAGATTAGGAGTTGAAACATATAAGATAATTTATGACTTGGTAGAGGTTTAATATGAACACGCTTAAGTTGGGTTTTGGGTAGTTGGCATGTAATGGCCTTAAAAGAGGCATATATGTTAATTGAGACATTATTGGTAAAGTTGATATATGGACATAACTAATGTAAATTATGGACATAAAGATAATTGGAATATATTGACATATTCGATTAGGGATAATTAATCCAAATATGGGGTGAAAATATTATGTATAATAATAAATGTCTATGATACGAGGTTGGATTCATGGTATAAGACTGCCCGGACCCGCCCGGCAAATCCAGCAACCATAAAGGGTAGCCCAATGTGAGAGGTCGTAGGCCCAAATTAAATGCGTGACAACTGTATGGACACGAGGTTAGGCCCGTTTGTGGTGTAAGACTGCCCGGACCCGCCCGGCAAATCCAACAACCACAAAAGGGTGGCCTAATGTGAGAGGTCCTACAGGGGTGCGGTAGTAATAAATTAAGTAACACTTAACCAAAAACAACATGTGGTGGGACATGGGGGTTAAGTGGGTGACATGTGGGTGACATGTGGAAATACAAATAGTAATACTTAACCAACATAACATGGTAATTAGACCAGTGGGTAGGGTTAAGTAAACTAAAAATGTTTAACCAAGGTAACGTGTTAATCAGACAAGTAGGTGGGGTTAAGTAAATAGAGAACACTTAACCAATATAACACGTTAATTAGGTAAGTGGGTTGGATTAAGTGAGAACACTTAACTAATACAACGGGTTAATTAGACAAGTGGTTGCAGTTAAGTAATAACACTTAACCAACATAACATGATAAGCGGTGGGGTTAAGTTAATTTGAATAAGTTGATAACACTTAACCATCATAATATGACTAGTGGATGGGGTTAAGTTAACATGCACTTAACCAACTTAACGTGACGCATGGTAAGATTAAGTAAACATAAGAGAGTAACACTTAACCACCATAACATGATAAGTGGACGGGTTAAGTAATATGACTAGATTAATGACACTTAACCGATATGACATGAATGGGTAGGTTAAGAAAACCTGAATTTGACTTCTTGTGAATATACTTAACCAATTTGACACGGTGATCTGGTAGGGTTAAGTCATGAACCGCTTGAATATACTTAACCAACTTGACACATGATTCATAGGGCTAAGTCATGAACTTGAACGACAACACTTAGTCAATTTGACATGACACGTAGGCGGGTTAAGTCACAAACTTGAATGACAACACTTAACCAACCTGTGGGGTATACGAATAGACCCTAGGAAAACCCTAGTAGCGGGACCCGTTTCAGCAGTAACCCACATTAGGTATCAATCGGTACCCTGAGCTAGGCAGGGCGGGGCACGATTACTGGGCTGATTGTAAGCGGTCAAAAGCGACGGCAGGGGTGCACAGTGTGGTTCTAACGAAGTGCGGACGTGCACGCAACTCCGGAGCAGAAAAACAGGGCACTGGAGGACACCAGTAGTATACTCTATGCATTCTAGAATTGTGTAGGGCCGCCACCATGGGAATGGATACACCCCATGGTGGGACCAGCATAGGTATCTACAATCATTGGGGGCCGTATGATACACGTAGGTGGCATAATCCTTAGGTTGGACCTAGGTGGCATAAACCCTAAAATCCGAGAAGCGTTCAATAGGTAGCATAATCCCTAGGTTGGACCTAGGTCGCATAAACCTTGGTTGAATCTAGGAAGCGACCGATAGAAAACCCTGGATTAGATCTAGGTGATAAATAATAGATGTACACCTGAAAGCAACCACCATTTCGGGGATTGGGATCACGTTATCATTTTATAGATCACTAGTTGGTACACTAGTTAGGTGGTGCAGGGCAAATAGATACCATTTTAATAATGAAGCTTAGAAATCTTGCGATGTTATACTTGATAGAAACCTTGCGATGTGATACTTGGTAGGAACCTTGTGAAACTACCCTTGATAGGAATTATAGGACGTTATACTTGATTCATCGTGCCTGTAGCTTATCTTGCCATCATGCTTATGTTTACTTTAAGTTTATTCATGTCATGTTATCTTTACCTGTTTTTATGCTGAAAGTCACTAGGACTTACTCAGTCTTTATGACTGACCCGTTTTGTTTCGCCTCTTTTTCTTCCGTTTCCCCCTTCCCCCAGGTTCGCAGGGTGGGAATACAGCTTAGTTCGGATGTTACCAAGCTCCAAGGCTCTTTCATGTACGGCTTGGATTTCTCTTGGCTATGGTTTGCTTTGCTTTATTGGGGAATACTACAACTTATTTTTATGCTTCTTTGTTTTTGAGCAAGACAGATATTTTAACTATGTAATTGGGTATTGAAAGTTGATGGGCTTTCATTGAAAACAATTATATTTAATAAATGATTTGAAGTACTTTCACTTTACTTTCCGCTGTTTTATATATGTCTGTCTTGTAATATTTCTGTTCCAGTACCCATAATGCTCCATTAAAGTTAAGGCATTCCCTTTGTGAGTGACCTTAACGGATGTGGGGTGTTACAGCGAGCCTTGAGACGAGTATCGAGGCGGGTTTTTTAAAACAATGATTGCTGCTAATGAAACGTTTGCTTATGCAATATGGAAGAAATTGGAATGGGTTTATGCAAAGAACTCCGCAACAAATAAGACTCTTCTTATGAGAAGATTGGTGAATCTAAAGCTTAAGGAAGGCGGATCAATTGGAGAGCATCTTAATAATTTTCAGGAAATTGTGAATCAATTGGCTGCCGTGAATTTCAAGGTGGATGATGAAACACAAGCCTTAATGATGATGAGTTCGTTGCCAGAAAGTTGGGAAACACTTGTGGTTGCGTTGAATAACTCAAGTTTGAATGACGTTTCAATGGGGTCAGTGGTTAGTAGCTTGCTTAATGAGGAGATGCGAAGGACGAGCTTTCTGGAAGGAAAAGATAAGGAGGGTTAGTCAACGAAATATGAAAAGGCAATCGAATAGATCGCACATGAGAAAGGAATACATTTGTTTTTACTGTGACAAACCCGGTCATCAACTGAGATTTTGTCACAAGCTTAAAAGGGATAAGGAGAAGATGAAGGCATTGGAAGAAGAGACTGATGAACAAAATAACAACGGTAATGAAGTGAATTTTGGTGAGAAGACTGAAAGAAATGTTTTATGTGTTAATGAAGGTGAAAGCAAAGATTGGATACTTGATTCAGGAGCTTGTTTTCACGTGTGTCATCAAAAGGAAGCATTCATTGATTATGAAGAACAAAGTAGTAAAGCGGAATCCGCCGACGGTCGAGATTTGCATGTTAAAGGCATAAGTTTGGTTCGATTGAAAATGAACGATGGAAAGGTGGTGAAGCTAACGGAAGTTAGATACATCCCAGAAATTAAGAAGAATCTTGCTTCAATTGGACAGTTGGAACAAAAAGGTTGCAATTTCTCGACTAGAGGTGGAGTTACACGGGTTTGGAGGGATAACAAGGAGCTTCTGCGCGCAAAACGGGAAATGATAACATATATAAATTGCTTGAAAAAACGGTGGAGAATGTTATGTGTTCTCAAATTGGATTAAGAGAGGCGAGTTCATCTGAATCAAGGTAGAGTCATCAACGTAAAACCACAAAATCTACATGGAGGCCATTGTGGTACAATGTTTTAAAACGCAAAAGGCGTACGCGAGGCGTTTTCGGGTCCATGAGGCGAGGCGTAAGCCTCGACGCGTTGAGGCGTAAGCCTTTCGGAGAAAAAAAAGCGCAACACATAATCCCGTTTGCTCATTTTTTAAGTAGTCTGGACATTAACACATAATTAAAATTGCTCAAGACAGCGCTTAAATAAGAAGACAGAGCAGAAAAAAGAAAGACAGAGCAGAAAAAAGAAAGACAGACCAAAAAAACAGTCCAAAGCAGTTTTTAAAAAAAAGACGACCAAAAAAAAATATTTCAAAATTGATTGAGGAATCGAGATCGATTCCTTCAAAGGAATCGAACTCGATTCCTTCAAAGGAATCGAACTCGATTCCTTAACAGGAATCGATTTCGATTCATGAGGTACGCTAGGGTTTTTTTTTTTTAATATATAAACGTACGCCTCAGATAGTTGAGGCTCTGAGGCGTGCGTTTTTTCACGCTTTCCACGCCTCAAACCACTGAGGCGTACGCCTTAGGGGGAAACCGCCTTTTGAATCACGCCTCCAGGCGTTTCAGCCACCGCCTCGCCTTGAGGCGCGTCTGAGGCGCGTTTTTTAATACACTGTTGTGGTATTACAAGCAATTTTGAGATTAGTTTTGTGGTGTATTTCATGTGAGAGATGCATCATTTGTGGGTGGTTTTTTTTGTTTAACAATTTGTTGATTGTTGGAGTGATTTCATATCAAGGTGGAGTGTTATGGTTTGTGATATTTATCACATGGATATAGAAGATGGAGCAATTTAAAGTTGCGGAATTTAAGGATCTGCTGCGGATTTTATGGATATACTAAGATGTTTTGAGGAAAGTTTTATTTTGTGCAGGTTTTAAGAAGTATTTATTTCTGAGATATTTTAGGACCCAATTAGGAATATACCTAGTCTTTCTATTTGCCTATATAAGCATCTCATTAGGGGGAGATCTACTTGTACATGAAAGGAGAAATAAAAAAACTTGTTTTTTGGGATTGAGATAAATTCTCAATTATCTTTTTAGGCTTTCATTGTAATAATTTGGTGGATTTATAAAGGTTTGTTTGAAGGAATTTGCTTGTTATTGTTATCTTCTTCCCTCTTTCATTGTTATCTAATTGTTATCTAATTGTGTAGTGATCTTGCGGAAACCCTAACAAGTATAACCTTAACCAAGAATTAATATACATTAACATTATATAACATAATTTACTCTGAACCAAAAATTTACTCTTAGAAGTCGCACAAATAAACAGAGTAGTCAAGGCGAAAAGGCACAAAAAAGCCCAAGGCCTACGCCTTGGGCATTTTTGCGCCTTGCGCCTTTTTCATGCTGCCAAAAAACAAAACCTGCTGCATTTTTTATTCAGATTTCTGCATTTGTAATGCAGTTTTCTGCATTTTCATACAGTTTTCTGCATTTTTAATGCAGTCTTCCGCATTTTAAATGCAGTCAGCCTTTTAACAACAAAATATAGCATAAGCTTGCAATTTAGAAATAAAACTTCATAAGTTCACGTCATATACCGAAATAAGTAGTGAAAAAGCCGTTCGGGGCTAAAAAAACAAACATGTCATTTTGTACAAAAAAGCGCGCTCTTTTATGGCTTGGGCTTTTTTGCGCTTCGCTCACAGGTGCGCCTTGAAGTCTGAAAAAGCCCACCTAGTGCGCCTTGCGCTTTTTTGCGCCTAGGCACGCGCCTTGACTACATAGCAAATACATTTTGGTATATCGTCATTCTAAATATAGTTGTACCGTACTTGATGTCACAATAAACGAGGACCAGTAAAAGTATCTTCTTTTTTAAAATATTTTTGTAAAATATATAGTAATCTAAATATATTTTTCAATACTAAATATTACATAACTTACCAAATTTATATAACAAAATTTCAAAAATAAAAAAGCAACATAAGTTATGGTTTCATTTAGGGCATTGCTAAGAGGACTCCACTTTTGGACAATGAGGTGGGGAATTTTAAAGGTACTCCATAAAAATCGAAAATTTAAAACGCGAAATGCGTACATGAGACATTTTCAAGTCTACGAGGCGAGGCATAAGTCTCGAAACGTTTAGCTGTAAATTTCTCGGATAAAAATATAACGCAAAACATATAAAGTAATTCCTACATTTTAAATTAACCGATACAAACAATGAAAAACAAATAATTTAACATCCGACTTTAAACATATATATATATATATATATACATATAATGTAGATTAAAAATAAATAATTGAAACTCATATGATTCAAATTTCGATTCCCAAAACTGTTTGAAGGTTCCATCAAACTTCAAATTTGATTCACTCTATCAATTCAAGTCGATCTGCAAACTTTATTCCTAGATTTAACGAAGTTTACTGAAAAACATTCTTTAAATAACAATGAGAAAATCTGTTACATTTCTCTTGATCGTTGTTTTATAAACGATATTACTTGACCATATTGATATTAAAATTGAAAAGTAAAAAATACTAATTTTTGTTTTTGTTTCTTTTTATTTTCTAAATATTAAAGTTCAATGATTTCTATCGATGTCAATATTTGCAACTAAAGGTAAAAAGGTTTTTGAGTCATATACCTCAACGATTTGAAGCGTATGTTTTATGCGTTTTGTATGCCTCAAGTTGTTGAGGCGTAAGCTTCTGAGGTAAAAAACTTTTTGAAATGAGCCTCAAGGCGTTTCAACTCTTATTTCCTCGAGGCGCTCTTCAAGGTGAATATTGAGGCGAGCTTTTTAAAACAATGATACAAATATAAAATCATATGTGAGAGACTTGACAAATAGATAAAAAATCAAGTGATTGACTATTTTATCCTTGTTCAAAGCAAATTTGACAATGCCATGCCCAAGAAACGATGATGGCCCTTCGAAAACAAAATTATTTTGGACCCCTCATAGCAACTTTACAGATACTGAAAAGATGCCGCATATCCAAAACTAGACTCCTTCTATGATATGCTTCATTTATCAGTTTGTTCTAATTTTTTTAAACATATTTCATTTTTAGACTCATTTCGAAAATAATTACAAACATACATCACATTTTAACAACGTGGCAAAAATTACCGTATTATGCAAGAGCTATTTCAAACTTCATTCAACATCAAAATACCACTAGTTCAAGTGGTAAGATCTCTGGATCGTTGTTCTAGACGTATTGGATTCGATCCTCCAAGACATCAAAATGAGCGCTCTACTAAATTATCCCTTTGTTATTAAAAAACTTCACTCGACGTCTGTTTTGCCAAGAATCGCTGGTCTCTGGATCGAGTGATTAAAGGTATGACGCTTTAGATATAAGTGCTAGAGGTTATGAGTTCGAGCCCCCAACATCACTATGAGTGATCTGCTTAAATAAAATATCGTTTTTTTATATAAAAAAAATATAAATCTAAAGGCCTTGCATTGCATTCATATCACCCAGACATCAATTGCCAAACAATAGAATTTTGATAGCAAAAATCTATACGAGCGACTTATCATCAAATACATAGGATAAATTTATTCCATGATTTGTCATTTTTGTTCATGCTTTCTCAAAATGTTTTCATACTAAGTTTACGATAATGAGAGAAATGCTAATCATCTTTGGTTCATTTGTAGACACAAACATGGAAGTCACATATCATCAAGTTGAATTTAACAAATGTATTATAGTTTTTTTTTTTTTACTAAATATCACTGTGTTATAATTTCAATAGTGTTTCTGAAAACGTATGTTTCCATCTATTATAATGTGTGTTTTCATCTACTTTGAATTGTGTTCTTATCAAATTTGAAATGTGTTTCTATCTAGTTTCGAAATAAGAAATGTCGAACATCGGTTTCTACTGAGAAACATTGGCTTTCTACAAGCTTTTTTCTCCTGTGATTTCAAAAAAAAAAAAAGTTTATAGTTTATTGTTTGAATCTTGGAAGTCGAAACCTTCTAGTTTCTTAGTGTGAACCAAAAGTTTAAATATATCTTAAATAATTCAAATCCATTTTTTAACATTTATACTTTCTATATTTCAAATTAATAATATATGCTACAAATATTACATATCAATTAATACTAGTAATATTTACTTAGTGCACGCGCATTGCATGTGCTAGAATACCTCTTTTTGTGATACATTCGGTTCGTGAACATGCTTGTTTGATATGAATGCAAATTTCTTAATATACACTTAGCATAGATAAGATCATGGGTTCAAATCACATTCGTAACACAAATATTATGCTCATTTTTTATCGAAAATTTTGACATACAAATGAGATTACGAGTTCGAATCTCATGGACAATGAAGTTTTTTTTTTTTTTGGTCTATTTATGTTAATTATATGTACATATAACGTATCTTAATACCAACACAAACATTTTCCAAAATATCATTCGTCTAGGTTCAGTTGTGCACTCGGCATTTTTCTTATTTAACTTTTTGTTTTCATGTAAAATGATTCCTTTATTACCATTTACATGCAAAATTAAATTTTCATAATTTTAATTCAATATCTTTTTCAAGAACATTTACATGCAATACATGTGCCAAATTATTAGTAAGAACAAAATCTTTGAGCAAGTCACAGACTCTAACATTTACACAAAATAGAACTGTTTCCAAAAAGAAAAAGAAAATCAAATTTTTTAAATGAAAATATTTTGTAAACACCGTACAAACCACAGGAAAAATTCTAAAGTACCGTTACAATAAAACAAATATACTAATATTTTGATACATTCTTTTCATTACATTGCATAGCTTTTTTAAAAAGCACGACTAACAAATTTTGAGTTTATGGTTCCATTGACAGACATGTTTTCAAGTTAAAAATTTTGTATCTTCACTTTTCTTAATTAGTTTATATTTTGCATTGTATATTTAGTATTATTTAATATTCACGTCCATTAACAGAAAAATAGTCTTCAAATCATTCAAAAATTCTCAAATAAAACATTGATATTTATGTTTTCAGAACACGATATTCCTTAAAAACTTGGATAATATTTTATAGACCTAACTTGTTGACTTCTAAAGTGTAAAATATTGTTAATAACAAAATATTAATATTAATTGTTTAAAACATGGTTCGCAATTCTGGCCAGCACACTGGAATCCGGGACATTCCTTTCCGGTTCCGATGCATACCAGGTCAGGATTTGTTTTACGAAAATAGTGAATAAACATTGTGTTCTTGTTGCATAGAAAAGAATCTAAGGGAAGACAAACAAAACCTAGCAAAGCAAACTAAAAGAAGCCTGATTCAAGTAAAGCAAACAAAAAGAAATTTCGATCCCATCAAAGTAAGCAAAAAGAAATTTCGATTAAATCGAAGTAGAAAATAAAAAATTAATTTGGAAATTATGGCTTTATATTTTGAAATGCTTAAGATCCGTTAAGACTCGGATAAGCAGCTGACATTCTTTTTTCTTTCCAGTCTGAGCGGGATAGCTTTTGCACAGGGTTATTTCTTGGTCTGGGCTGATTTCTTTTTATCAAATAGGGAATATTATATCAATGTAGCGATATCCTGATTGCACAATTCTAACCTATGTAACTAACACAAGCATCATATGTACCAATTAACCAATTTAACAATTACTGGGTTGATATCAAAATTTTCATGTAAATCTATAAATTGTATAAACCATATAAGAGCACCATAAGAATATATACACACACACCGCGTGTGTGAACTTCATATATTTGATAAAATGCAAATTTTGGCATGCAATTTTCTGCATGCAAGCATTCACACATGTCAAATACTAGTAATCAAATAAAACCAACAAAACCTACCAAGAACTTAATGCTTCAAAGGAAGATGACCAAAGCATTGTGGTTTGCTAGTGAAGTTGACATGACTACTTAGTTTGAATTGCATGTTATAAAATATTAGTTATCATTTTTTTATATAGAAAGGGGGGGTGTAGGAGGAATCAAATCCGTGGTTTATGTACAACAGATAATTAACAAGTACAACCATAAACAATACATATCCTAAATCGTCGAAATGGAAGTGAAAGCCACACCATATCTACGAAAATAATAGAGGTAAATGATTTTCTATCCAAAAGATATTTTATCATTATTTCAGCAAAAATCAGTATTCTTGTTTATGTAATAATATAACAAATACATGAATACCTTCTCAAAGGCGTTACGTAAAGTAAGAGCATCATATGGAGTTGATGGTATCTCTTCAGTAAACCATGTTGGATTGTACCATCTCTTCAGCCCACCTGCATGCATCTATGATCATTAAGAGTCATACAAGAAATATCCACAATCGCACAGAGGGGAGAAAAAGTACATAAGAACCGGACATGCAACATTCTGGAGACCTAATTAATTACATCAATTTAAAGCATACCACTTTTACTGGAGTATATATGGCCAGGAGGAAATGGTATAAACCGTTCACAATCATCACTCAAAGCTTTCATTTCTGATGCAAACCAAACAGATCCTAGGAAAAACCAACAGTATATTCAATAAATCCCAGTACAACATGTGACATAATATAATTTCCAGGTTTAGGACTGTTATACGGCATTCATACGTGGAAGCTTTTTTGAATGTTAATAGAATTTGCAATAGTATCAATAGAAAGAAACTATTCATTCGCATACAGGGTAAGATTAAAGCATAAGATGTTGTCCAATGAGCACTGATAATTTTACAGTAAAAGATTAAAGTTAAACACTTACCATCAAGGCCCCAGCCCAAATATTGTGAAGTAATGCCAATGGCATCACGAGCAGCAATAAAACTGTTATCTCTTACATCGAAAAGAACAAATGAAAACATGCCATCTAACATGCCAACAAAATCTTCTCCATACTCCTCATACTATTATACCGAATGAAATTCGTTAATAAGACAAATATTGAATGGTACACACAAAAGATTCATACAAACATCAGATTACTTACAAGATGTGCAAGAACTTCACAGTCACATCCAGTATTGAATTTGTAAGATTTACGTGTTGATGATTGAAGCTTTAGCCTCAACTCCTCATGGTTGTATATCTCTCCATTAACCTAAGCCAGCAATAACATAATTAAGCTATATAGCAGGTGGACCAATTTCATTAAAAATGGTAACTCCAAAGTTCATCGGTGTTGTACTTTGTGAATGTTAAATTACTGGCTGCATGAAAGAAAAATGTATTCACAAACACATAAGAGTCTTTCAATTGAAAACATGGACTAGAGTATGGTATTCAGACCAGGTTTGTATTGTGAATCATATACTTGTTTTAAGTCGAAAACAGATTAAGTTAATAACCATAGATTCGAAGGGTTCATGTTGCAGTCAAAGACCTCTAGCTCAAGTGATTAGAGATGTAGGTGTAGCGATTTAGACAGAAATTTTAGAGGTCGTGGGTTCGAGCCTCTGATACATCATAATGAGTTTTCTGCTTGAATAAAATATCACTCTTGTTATACAAAAGGGGATTCATACTATAGTATGCATACAAATTTATATACTATAAATTTGCTTAGTTATCAAATGACATGCAGCTAAAATGATAAATTTTCATATATCAATTTCTTTAAATTATAAATTTGAAACATAAGCTCAAACAAGTATCTTGATATCTTTTATTTTAATATAATATGGACTAGATGATTTTTCACTCAAAAAGGTTTAAGTTAAACTTTGGATTGGAATTTGGAATCAAAACATAATTTGGTAGGAATTAATTCAAAAGGAGATTCAAATTGTTAGATTTCAATATTGTTGGAAAACAATTGACTAGAGCATCTGAGCATAAATTGAACAACAACAAAGTATTTAAATATTTAACATTCACAAGATTCAAGCTCTTATTATAATTATAACACTTAAGCTACATGCAGACCAAACATGTATAGTCATAGTGTAATCCAGAGGAGTCATTTTAGTCTCTATCATGATCATTCACAAACTGATAACCTAATTACCCTTAAATTGTAGGATGGTGTGCCGTTAATGAGAGATGTTTTATGCATACGACATATAGATATATTGACATGAAGCTTATTAATGTTTTCTTAGTGGACAATATTTTATTCGTAATCATAACAGCCAACAACAAGCTAACGACTTTTTCATGTACAAAAGTTACTGATCAATAATTAAGGGGCTGCTTTCAAAATGTTTTAGTGTCACTTTGAAAAAAATATACAAAAGTCAGCAACACTGTAATGATCAGAACCATCATATACTAATATAATGAGGGGGAAAAAAGCAAACAGTCTTGAATGGCATATATGAAATTTTAAGTTACCATTAATATTGATTTCATTGTTCTAGAGAACATTATAGCGCTTCTCTAGCACACTGAAATCCTTAATCTAGCAAACGCAATAACATTTCTATAACCTACAATAATTCCAAGAACTTTCAGTCATCAAAACTGTAATTTTTAATTTCCAGCACAAAATATCCACAATGATGGCTACATATTATGAACTCAAAGACATATCACCCTCATTTTTCGCCTCTCATGTTAACCTTGCAGCAGTTTTCCAGTTACAGAGTGACTACAATTAAAATGCACTACAGTTCATGAAAATTGAAATAAATGTCGTTACTATAATGCATAAATCACGAACCGTCACAACAACAGTTTTGTCTTCATTGAAAAGAGGCTGATCTCCAGAAGCAGGATCCATGATAGCCAATCTTTGATGCGCGAGATAGTTTCCTTCATGGCAGAATAATCCACTCCAATCCGGACCTCTATGCTTCAGCCTAATTCCACAACACTTGCATTTAAGAGTTGGAGCTTGGATACTAACAAAAACAAATCAAAAACTCTAATGCACGAATTTGGGTACTACTTCTGTTTACCTTCTAGAAAGCTCGATGACGCGAGATCTTTTGGCTAGAGAACTGTCTGCGCATCCGAGAACAGCTAAGATTCCACACATGATTATTTGAAAAGAAAAACGCAGAAGAATGAAAAAATGGTTTTGGGTTGCAAATATAAAGGCGGCGGGAGCGGTTAAGTTTGATTTAGTGGGTTAGGGTTTTGTTGCCCTGAGTTTCATATTCAATTTCCTTCCGCCCTTTGTTCTTCAAATATAAATATTCTCCTTCAAATCAAACCTCATTCAAACCTCATTCAGGCACGAGTCGACTTTGGAGAATTTGACAAGCCGCCCTACAGAATTGTCACCAACCAACTGGCTACTTTAGCTAGCGTTTGATTTATTGACTGGGCAGTTAATATTCACGTCTGCGTCCGACGCGTTCAAGATGGATCACACACTTTTGCTCCTTCAAAACAAACGGTTGAAAATGTGGATTTCGCGTTCGACGCGTCAGACGCGTCGGACGCACGTCCGACGCGACGAAATTTCCAGAACGGTGGTTGAAATATGTATTGTGCTAGTTTTTTTTGTATTCCGCAATTGTGTTGTAACGGTGGTTGAATTATGAAATTTAAATTCTGCAATTCGTATTCTCCAATTTGTATTTTGCAGTTCGTATTTTCCAATTTGTATCTAATTCAATAAACCTATAATAAACACAAAATACAAAAACATTAAAACCCTTCCAAAATGCCCCTTTCGTAATGCCCCTTTCGTAAAAAGAACACATTCCCAACAATACCCCTTCCAAATGCCCCTTTCCGTTCAAAATCAAACGGACCCTTAGTATCACTGCAAGTTTACGTCAACAAATTTGTATTATTGTAGTGCATTGCTCTACTATGTACACAATTGTAGTCATGTTGGTGCAGTTGTGAATTGTAACTGGAGTTGCACACAACTCATATCCAATCTGATCCAACCAACCAGCCCGACTCAATTCAACCCACATAAACCCAACTCAATTCATCCTAATTCGGATCGGATATGGGTTGCAGTTTGTAACCTATACCATATATGGGTCAGGTGTAATATTTTGTTCTATCAAACCTTATTTTAACCAAACCCAACACAACCATATATTAAAAAACTAATTTAATACCGGTCTACTTAAAATTAGAATAGTTTAATCCTAGAATAATATTTATGTATTTTATAGTAAATATGCAAAAAAAAAAAAAAAAACATATTTTATATCAATCAAAACTAGATAGAATTTGAAAAATGTATTTTAAAGAGCATTTTAATGTATTTTAAAATGAAACACTTGTTCTACTATGTAGTGAATTAATTTCATATGATGTGTTTTACGATGAAATTTTAATAAAATATGTGTTATAATGAATCAGTTATTTCAATGCATTATGTTCGCTAAAGTCCGATATATTACGTTGAATATCTTAGTATTTTTTTTTTAATCCCTCTTGTTCTCATTTTTTATTAAATACTACACAATCCAACCCTATTAAACCCAACCCGGTCCATTCTACAACCCAACCCATATTCAATTTCATATAGGGTTGGATACGGGTTGAACTATCTTAAACTCATACATATGCGGATCGGATAAATTATTTGGTCTAATCCGACCCAACTCATACTTTGTGTAGCCCAAACTATAACAGCACACTTCAATTACGTATCTTGAAGATCATTTATAGATCATGTACATAACATTATTATTTCAATATTTTGCACATAGTTTGTAGTTAAATGGGTAAATTTTTTGAAAAAGGAAACCATGGCTTTGACAATCTGGCCGGCTAGACTATCAAAACCTTAAATGTTGAGTTGTTACGATTCAATTCACTGTCCAATTTTCAAAACTATGATTTCAGCATCTTCAATTCAGTCGTGTTTGTCAATCTTAAAATGTTATAGATTAAATCATTTAACAAGTGGTAATACGGAATAAGTGTTGATATGGTGTGATAAACAGTCTAAAAGCCATTGTCAATTAGAATGTCTTATCTAGGAATGACAATTAAACGGGTTAGGGCAGGTTTTTCATACCGAAGATGAGTCCAAACCTACTTCAAATTTTTAGCACTCTACCCCAGACCTACCCCATAAACCTAGTATAGGTCTGGATTTTTGTCCCATACTCGAAACTCGAACGGATTAGTGTAGACCCGCCCTCCTTGAGACCTATTGAGGTTATATATGTTCATTCAAAAATATGTAATAATGCACTTTTTTTTTCTAAGGGGATTGTCATTAAAAGGAACACCAAATGCAAATAACAATGTGTTTACAGTGACAAAGGAAACCAATAGAAATATACAGTAATAGTTCCAAAAATGTGCATATGCTATTGTATAATTGTTAATAATGCTACTTAATACTATGAAAATCATATAACTTACTAAAAGAAAGATTACAATATTTATGATCACTTTTCTCTAACCATATTAGTGAATCATCATTATAGTAATAAAGTGATATAGCAATATCGAAGCAGTATAGGTAGGATTGTGTCATGTCACCCATGCTCCGACACTAGACTAGGAACTCCCAAGAACGAGTCATTGGTCCACCCTCCCAATGACGCAAGGAAGCATGTCTTAACACGTCAAAAACATGGGTGGATCTCTCGAGTTTAGATCATAGACTTGGCTCCATTGTCATCCTTAATCTTACTATGGATATTATAATTCCCAATGTGAAATCAATTACAATTAATTGAATTTAACTAATTTATATAAAAAATAGTTTTTGCAAATTATTTCTATAGTATCATTGGCTATATATGTCAAATTTTTGTTTGAAAAACATTTATACTGAAGAGTTCTTTTTTTTGTGTTATTAACGTTTTTCTATATACATTGGTTTAACATCGTAGACACATAGATTATATTAAATATTACATGTTTCATACATTGGAGATACTCTTATAATACTTTCTTCAATGCAAATCATGAAGATCGAAATTTTACTCGGTTCGAGATGGTGTTGCAATAGATGCGTCCAATTTGCTTTTGCTCTGTTTGAACAAATCGTCAAAATTTCCCCATTGACATCAAAAAATGCATACACCAACGGTAAATTTCAATAGTAAAAATCAATCATGTATTTTGTCTTTCTCTTTTCTTCTTTAGCACCATCATCGACCCAAAATTCTGAAAATTTAATGTAACGGCCCATACTTTAAGGATTTGATATTTAGATATTTTATTTAGATATTAATCATTAATTGAGTGGCGGTTCCAAAAAGTGATTTTTCACATACGATCGAATCAAGACTCAAGATGTAACATCCCAGATTTTCCTGCCATTTAAATTTGACTATTTAAATCTGTTTGCTATTATTATATTGAAAATATAATGGATTTTATATCGAATTTATTATATAAAATAGAGTTCGAATATATATATTTTATAATATAATTTAAAACGAGCTCGAAACGACGCGGTAGTTCGTAATTTCCGATATAAGTCGGAATTCTGTGAAACAAGAATCGACCATATCGATTTGATTATATTTTTCTAACGAAAGAGAAAAATGGAGATTTCATATTATAGATTATAAGTTATGTCCAATTTAAATTTTCAAATAGTCGCTATGGAATCGATAATAAATTATAACGATTTATTAAATAAATAAAAAGGTATTTCTATATATTTGGATACCGTTTTAACCCGAATTTCTGAATATGGAGTTTTAAAATATATATTGGTTTATTCTGGAGTTGCAAAATATTTTAGTTGGAGATATGCGATAATAATAATAATTTTTTATTATTTATATTGGATTGTTTTGGATTTAATCGTTGTTATATAGGTCGTAGAAATAGTTTTATCTTCAAACGACCTCCATTTTCAACGAAACAAGTTTATTGGAATGCATACAATTAATTATTGCTAGATTTCCAGTTTGGGGCCAATCGGGGTTGTTTTGTCGGTAAACGAAATTTAAGGGTGAATTGACGATTATAATTTGAATTAAAATACGCTATTTGTGCAAATAGAGTCCGTTTTTAACGAAATTAGTTTCATTAGGATCGTAACGTCAAATTATACTATGATATCCATTTTTGTTATTTTTTGGGTTCGAATATGGCGGTGCGAATATTAAAATGGTAACGTTAAATAGCGGTATGATAAAATTAACCGTATGAAATAAAACTAGCCAAAGTTAACCTACTCCAAAAATCTACTTTCCTCAGTACGCATCAACCCAAACTTCTTTTCAAATTTAAATCTCACTCACACGCATTGCTCCCTTAGAGCATCTCCAACAAATGGTTGGAAATCAATATTTGTGAAATCTACACCCATTTTGGTCTCCAACAGTGGTTCGATTTTTCTCCCCGATCTGAAATCGGGGAGAATAGTTCCAGAATGTGCAAACTTGTTACGCGGTTGTTGAACAAACGCGCAGAGCTACGCGGTTGTTCAACAACCGCGCAAAGCTCAACGGCTTTATTATCTACGCGCTTGTTGAACAGCCGCGTAGATCCAACTGCTATATTTCCCAACAGCTCTATTTAGTAGCGGTTATATTTTAACCTTATAAATACACCATCACTCTATCTTCATCCACATCAACTCATCTTCTACTCATCTTCTTCCACATCAACTCATCTTCAACCACTTCTATTTAAAAAAATGATAACTGATTTTGATGTCGATGCCACAAGAATGAGCTTTGAAACTTTTGATTTACAAGATCTAGGCCAACCGTTTGGTGGAATGCTAATTACTTCAAGTTGGAGTGCTAATGAAGACTATGATCTTAGCTACATCTACTGTTCACTTTCGCTAGATCATGTCCGTGGTGCCGATCAAAGTGGTGAAACATTTTGGGGTAGAATCACTAATGCATACAACAGGAAGAACATGGATCAGAATAGAAGTGTAGCTTCCATCAAAGGTCGTTATTGTAAGATTAATCATCAAACGCAATGCTTTGATTCGCAAATGTTCAAGCTGAAGCAGAGTAACCCAAGCGGATTTGGAAGTGACACTCATATGGTACGAAATGTTTAGTAAATTTATTTGTGTACTTTACATCTTAGCGTTGTAGTAAAAGCTTCATATTATTGATGCAGAGACTTGCCGTAAACAAGTTATTCAAACAAATATATAAACCAGATAGTAAACAAGGATCTCATTTCTATCAGTTCATGTATGTGTATGACCTACTGGTTAATCATGTGAAATGGAAATCTTCACTTCAGAAAACAGTCCAAGACGTCCAATCAAGCGGTTGTCGTTCGAAAGCTACAAGATTTGGAGACAGTTGTAGTCCGAGAGATTCGCAGGACAATGCAACTATGGGTTTAGAAGAAGATGATCACCTTACTGCTGACCGATATGATAGGCCCGAAGGATCCAAAGCGGCAAAGAAAAAACAAGTGGCAGGAGAAAATGAAGGCGAAATTAGAAAACTATTAAAGGAGTCTAACGATATGTATATGAGCGCACTTCAGAGCAGAAGCATTCACCACCAAGAAAGGCTTGACGCAATTCATCAACTTGTTGAGTCAAAACGACGAATGGAGGAAGATGTAGTCATGTTTACTGATATTTCGCACATGGATGACGTGCAACGCGAGTATACGGAGTATCGAAGATTTGAGATAATGAGGCGAAGAAGAGAAGGAGGTGCGTGATTGTAAATAACTTGGATGTTAACTTTAGTTGGCTTTGTATGAACCAATTTGGTGTAAGTTTGCATTTTGTTTATGTAGCGTAGGAATGGAGTTAGAAATTTAGTTTGATGTAAGCTGCATTTGGTAATGTAATTTAGTTTGAAATTATGAAATGGAGTTTGAAATTGGCGTTTGAAAATGGTGTTTGAAATTGAAAATCATATACCATAGCGACTTTTTGAATAAGGCGTTTGAAATTGAATTCGAAATGGCGTTTGAAATGGCGTTTGAAATTGGCATTTTAAATATTTAAACACCATTTTTAAATTCAAACACCATTTTAAAATTCAAACTCCATTTTAAAATTCAAACACCAATTTTAAATTCAAACTCCATTTTAAATTCAAACACCAATTTTAAATTCAAACACCATTTTAAAATTCAAACATCATTTTAAAATTCAAACTCCATTTTAAAATTCGAACACCATTTTAAATTCAAACACCAATTTTAAATTCAAACACCATTTTTAAATTCAAACTCCATTTTAAATTCAAACACCAATTTTAAATTCAAACACCATTTTAAAATTCAAACACCAATTTTAAACACCATTTCAAAATTCAAACTCCATTTTAAAATTTGAACACCATTTTAAACTCAAACACCAATTTTAAATTCAAACACCATTTTTAAATTCAAACACCAATTTTAAATTCAAACACCAATTTTAAACACCATTTCAAAATTCAAACACCATTTCAAAATTCAAACACCATTTTGAAATTCAAACACCATTTTAAATTCAAACACCATTTTAAAATTCAAACACCATTTTAAATTCAAACACCATTTTAAAATTCAAACTCCATTTTTAATTTCAAAATCCATTTTAAATTTCCAAACTACATTTCAAACACCATTTCAAATTCAAACTCAATTTTAAAATGGCATTTGAAAATGGCGTTTGAAAATGGCGTTTGAAATTGGCGTTTGAAAATGGCGTTTGAAATTGGCGTTTGAAAATGACGTTTGAAATTGGCGTTTGAAAATGGCGTTTGAAATTGGCGTTTGAAATTCCATAGCGACTTTTTCAAATTTTAAACTGGACATAACTTTCAATTTATATTACGAAATCTGAATTTTTCACATTCGTTGGAAAGATATACTTAAACAGATTCAAATGTTTTTGGTTTTACTGAAATCTGAATTATATTGAATCCTACACATTCAATTGAAATTTAAAATCTATTTTTCAAACTGCCGCCTCATTTTAAACTCCATTTTTAATTAAAATAAATCACACCAAACTCCATTTTCAAAGTCCATTTTAAATTTCAAATGCCATTTTAAATATTCAAACACTATTTTTAAATTCAAACAACATTTTAAATTCAAGCACCATTTTAAAATTCAAACTCCATTTTAAAATTCGAACACCAATTTTAAATTCAAACTCCATTTTAAAATTCGAACACAAATTTTAAATTCAAACTCCATTTTAAATTCAAACACCATTTTAAATTCAAACACCATTTTAAAATTCAAACTCCATTTTAAAATTCGAACACCAATTTTAAATTCAAACTCCATTTTAAATTCAAACACCAATTTTAAATTCAAACACCATTTTAAAATTCAAACACCAATTTTACACACCATTTCAAAATTCAAACACCATTTCAAAATTCAAACACCATTTTGAAATTCAAACACCATTTTTAATTCAAACACCATTTTAAAATTCAAACTCCATTTTTAATTTCAAAATCCATTTTAAATTTCAAACTACATTTCAAACACCATTTCAAATTCAAACTCAATTTTAAATTCAAACTCAATTTTAAATTCAAAATCAATTTTAAATTCAAACTACATTTCAAACTCCATTTCAAACTCCGTTTCAAACTCCATTTCAAACTACATTTCAAACTAAATTTCAAACTACGTGTAATCAAAAACATGGCAGACATAACACCGTACAGTAATACAAACCATGTCACAGGACATATAATACAATAACATACAATAATGTCATCATCAACATACCGTCAGTCATAAAAGAATATACAACCATGTCATCATCAACAAAAACATACAACTATGACGCTTCTAGAACCATCAGTCAATATGCTAGAGCCGCTACCTGCCCCATCGGAACTGTCATCATGGGCGTCATCATGAACGTCATCCAAATCATCATCCATATGTGCTTCATCACCAGAACCCTGCTATTGTAACTGAGTCTGTAGGGAAGCAATCTGGGCCTCATACTGAGACTGCTGCTATGCCAAAGCTCCGTGTAAACTCTGTTACATCAACTGCGTGTAATCCAACGTCATACGCTCAAAAGCAGCCAATATACGTCTATCATGGTCCATATATAATGAGTACTGTTAATGAGACAACTTGTGTTACACAAATGCAGTTTTTATAATGAAATCGTATACCAATATTAGTGTATTACTCTTACGTACCTGATGTGAATGATACAAACCGGCTGAAGGTACTCCGGGAGGGTCAACAACTGGATACTGCAACGGAAGCTCTACAATCTGACTCTGTACGTCATACGCCCTAAAAATGTGTGGCGGAGGGTCCAAAGCACCACTCTGCGTGAACTGAGAAGATACAGGCGCGAAGGTAGGGGGATGTAACGGGAATCTACCTGCTACTGAAGATGGCCCAATATGGTCGAAGTTTAAACCCCGAATATAGTCTGGTAAAGCATAAGCGCGTGGCGCAACTCGAGCCCAATAGGTATCAAAATCTCCGGGCACTGTAAAAGGCTCACCGTCGACTCAGCCTGCAGCCCTCATACCCGCAATATATGCTGATCCTACATGTATATCCCCGAACATCTGATCCCATGGGAGTGGATCGGAAGGAATGCGCTCTACCCCGTATAGCTGTAGCCAACACCGCTCCCCCAAATACCAAATGAAAGGGCATGTAGGCACCTAAAAGCATACCCTACGCCTCGAAAGACTAGAAATGAAAATGAGCGGGTGATCATCCGGAGCACCCATAAAATCTATGTACGTCTACCACGGACGTCGAATAATACCCTCCTGCTCCCTCATATCAATCTGCGTGCGCGCCTCCATAAGCTCGTTATGCACACCCTGTGCAGAACGAGCGAGATGCATACCAGGACCCCATCGTCGTAATCTCGGAAAGTATATGAACGGTGTACTGATGGCCACATCAATAAGTCGGGGGTGCATGTTCACTGTGTACTCGTAATACCAAAATGGGAGAATATACCAGAAACCGTACAGCTGCTTGCAGCGCTGTACGGCGTAGAGATCCAAAGCTACATACAAATAGCCTAATATCGTTGTACCCCAATCGAACGAATGCAACTGCTCTATGTCTACGAGGCTAGCTAAATAACCAAGTCTAATAGTCCCCCTGTTGTTGCTAAAAAAGGCGGAACCAAAAAGGTATAATAGATAGGCCCTGATAACAGGGGTGTGCATAGCCTCAGTGGTCCGATGTGCAATGATATAGGCATGCAGAGTAGGTAGGCTAACAGCTCCTGAAGAAACGGTATGAGGATCTAAACCAGGTAACAGCTCTGAAAATCTATCAAACTCCTCAAACTCCACATCAAAGGGAATGGGGTGACGACCTGGACGACCAATCTCGATGCCCGTGAGGACGTAAAAATCCAAAGGAGTAAGCCCTAACTCAAAATCAGCAAAGTGAAATGTGTGTGTAGTAGGCCACCATCGCTCACTAATAGCCTCTACAAGGCATCGGTCAACATGAGCAAACCTAGGTAAGTTTAAAAAGTCGCCAAATGGTGTATCACGGAGTCTAACAGATATAGGATGAGGTAACTGCTCAAAAAGTGTCGTACAACGTGACCAACTACCTCGCATAGCAATATGTCGAACCTAAACGTAAATAAATTTGTTGTAAACATGTAATATTAAAAAACATTCGTGAATAGTAAAAAAATTATACGTAACAAAGTTATAAAATTATACCTGAGGCGTCGCAACAGCAACAGACACTCGGTGTGTAAATGTCGCAGGCAGATCGTGCAATACTCTAAGTCTCGCAGCAGTCACGGTGGGATCTGGTGCGGCATGTACTGGTCCGACATTAGGATATGTCAGAGGATGGCTGACCCGTCTACCAGACTTAACTTTACGTGGCGGCATTTCGTCGTAGGTATTAATTTAAAAAATTAAAAGGAGGGAAATTTTTTTTTTTTTTATGAATGAAAAATGAGCATTTCCGCCTGATATAGGCGGAAATTTTCACGCAGTTGTTGAACAACCGCGTAGACTCTACGCGGTTGTTCAACAAACGCGCGCATTTTTTTTGGTGGAGCCGGTTTTAAAAAAATCCATGCGTTTGTTGAACAACCGCATAGAGCTACGCGGTTGTTCAACAATCGCGTGGACTTTAAAACTGTTGCACTTCCACATTTTCCGGAGTCTGGATAATCGAAATACGAAAATCCACACTCCGGAACAGTTGGAGATGCCCTAAGATGTAGCCTTTCCATCAAATCAAATTAAATAAAGAACGTACGCTGCTGCCAAATCAAATTAATGAGTATGGAATGTACAGCAGCCTATACAAACATTTTCAACTCCTACTCATTAATGACACGACCTTGTTCTTATCAATTCTTTTCATTCTCCTATATATAGCGTGGCATTTCCATGCTTTTTCCAGCAAAGTAAAACACAAAGCCTCCTCTTGCATGAAATACCAAACTCACCTTTTTTTTAGTAAAAGAAATTAAAACCGCATTCATTCTAAGAATCATTAGAAGTCCAATGGTATAAAAGTTAAAAGTCAAAGAAAAGATAGCAAGCCTTGATGGGGAAGGTACTAAGGCATGAAATGGTTAAAGAAGAGGTCAGCATGCTGATGGAGTGTTCAGAAGTGAAGGAAGCAGATTTTCGAAAGTTTCTGGAAAAGGAAAATATAGTGTAGCTGACCCTTTACATATCTACAACACGTCGAAAAACTTAACAACAACTTGCATTTGAGTTCTCTTTCTCTTCGGGTCATCTGGGTTCGTATTAGGCAGCAAGAGAATCCACTCCTCATGGCCGAAGGGGGAGGGACTATTGGCGAGCCGATGGCGAACCGGAGGAGTGGCGTCCAGTTGGAGACGTCGGAGATTAGGCAGAGTACAGAGGAAGTGCGGTTTTTAGGAGGTTCTTCGATGCTGGAAAAAGGTGAATGGCGCCTCAAGAACTGAAGCTGTGGTCTTGGTTGGCGGTGAGCGGCAAGTCGGAGGGTGACGTTGCTTTGGTAGGATCGTCGGGAAAGGAAGGTGACTGGTGGTCACGTAGTGGAGGTTGCGGGGTGTTGGAGAGAGGAACGTTCGCCTGAGGTTGTTCTGGGCATTTCTGTTGACGGCATAAGGTGGAGGAGTCAATGGTTGATGGAAGTACAGGGGAGCAGTGTCGGAAACAAGGTAAGCGAAGGAAACAAAACCTGTACGTCGTGAAGTACATGGTGAGAGAAGCTTTATAACAATGGGGAAGGAGTGTAATCTTGTAGCAAATTGCTATTACCGTGGTCGGTCAGGTATGAAATGGAAGTGCAGGGCGTTGTACTGTGTAGTAGATGGTCAACCTAATCATTTTGTGGACACTTGAACCCTCCTTTGATGATTTCATCAAACACATTTGGTCACAACCATTGAATTGTAATTCGGCAACAACCATAATGGTTTGTAAGCTTCGCTCTCTTCGCAAATTGATTCGCCCTTGGGCTAAGAACATTTTGAATTCTATGAAATCCAGAATCTCATCCACTCAAGATGCCATTTTAAACTTGAACATCATTGAGGAGAGTCGTCCACTAACTGACCTTGAGAAACATATCCTGAAAAACCATGAATTGGAATTAGAGAGACTTATCAAACAAGAAGAAATTGGATGGAAACAACGATCCAAAGCTAGATGGATTAATGAAGGAGATAAAAACACTGCATACTTTCACCGATTAGCTAATGGTCACCGACGTGCTTCATTCATTTCTGAAATAATGCACGCCAACAACTCATTTTCTGATCCCAAAGAAATTTGCTCCCTTTTCACACAATTTTATAGAAACATTCTGGGTTCTTAACCCCCTCCATCCCCTATGATTGATTGGCACAATCTTTATCCAAACCCTAAGCATATTGCCATTGATCACCCATTCACAGAAGGGGAGATTTGGGTTGCAATCAATGACATGGCGGCAGACAAGGCTCCTGGGCCTGATGGCTTTAGCCCATGTTTTTTTAAGCATTTTTGGCCCACCATCAAATTTGACCTAATTGAGATGTGCTCTGAATTCTACTCTGATCCATCTACCATTGCTAAACTTAATTATGCTAATATCATCCTCATTCCTAAATTCCCTGGAGCTAACACCCTTCCATCATTTAGACCCATCAGCCTCCTTAATACTACTTTCAAAATCATCACCAAAATATTAGCTAACAGACTCCAGAATCACATTTCTGAGTTAGTGGGTATTGAACAATCCGCCTTCATTCTGGGAAGAAATATATTAGACTGTGTTGCTGCTACACAGGAGATCATCTCCTTCTGCCACACCACGAACTCCCCTGGAGTGCTTCTCAAACTTGATTTCTCTAAAGCCTTTGATTTGGTTAACTGGTATTTCATCCTGGACCTTATGTCTCATAGAGGCTTCCCCATGAATTGGTGTAATTGGATCAAGCATATCCTATTCTCTAGCTATTCAACGATCAATATTAATGGAGAAATTGGCGGTAAAATTAAATCTAAAAGAGGCTTACGACAAGGAGATCCACTTTCACCTTTGCTTTTTGTCTTGATTGTTGATGTCTTTAATCAGATGGTGAAACTCTCATTAACTCACAACATCCTCTCTGGCATTTCTCTTCCTAATTCCAACCTCTCCACAACCAACTTACAATTTGCGAATGACACGATTCTCTTTATCGTTCCTTCACCTCAAAACATCCACAGCCTTAAGGTTCTCCTTTACATGTTCAAACTCATCTCTGGTCTTTCTATCAATTTCAATAAAAGTTCCGTTATAATGTTGGGAAATTGTTCTTCACTCGGTGCCCCTATTGCCAAATGTCTAGATTGCAAGGTTGGATCTTTCCCCATTACTTATCTAGGCATACCCCTTCATCCTACCAAACTTCATAAATCAGATTGGATTCCTCTTATCTTAAAGATTGAATCTAGACTTTCATCCTGGAAGGCAAATTCCTTGTCCTCTGCTGGTCGCCTTGTGCTTCTCAAGCATGTTATCTCCTCAATACCAACATACTGGATGTCGTTTCACAAATTACCTATCTGGGTTATCAACAAGATTGATTCTATTCGAAGTTCTTTCCTTTGGAATGGTGATAAGCTCAAAAGGCTAGTCAACTGGCATACAGTTTGTCTCCCTTACTCTCATGGAGGATTGAATGTCCCCCAGCTTACCTCCTTTAATCAAGCTCTCTTGGCTAAATGGATTTGGCGTGCTCTTTCCCCTTCTCATTTTATATGGAAAGATTGGATCTTAATGCGGCTTTACAATGCAACCCAAGCCTTCATTCTTCACTTCAGTCCTACCTCTAATCCATCTCCGTTCTGGAGAGGAGTTTTATCCTCCCTCGTGAGAGTTAAACCGCTCATGTTAAAGTAAATAATGGTGAATCATGTTTGTTTTGGCAAGATATTTGGTTCGGAGAACTTCCTCTTTCCTCCTCCTTGCCCAACCTTGGATCTAGTAACATTTCTAACCCACAGACAGTTGCTGAAGCCTTTAATTTGGTCCCATTGGGCTTGTTTCCCAGTTCAATATTTGGGCTGTCCAGTTTACAAGAGTTGGTTAAGATAGAGATACTCATTGATTCTTTTCAACTCTCGCATGGGCCTGACTCTTTTTATTGGGCTTTGGGCTCTTCTCGAAAATTCTCAGTCAAGTCTTGTTATGATTATTTGATCCATCCTGGACGATGTTATTCTTTCTCCAGAGTCTGGAACTGTCATTTCCCCCCACGCATCATTTTCTTTCAATGGCTCTTAATCCACAATCGCATCAACTCAAAAGACAGACTCTGCCGCTTTGGGATCGATGTCAACCCTATTTGCGTTCTTTGCAACCTGAGTAATGAATCCCTCACCCATCTTTTCTTTGATTGTGACTTTTCTTTTGCGGTTTGGGCCGCTGTTAGCTCATTCATTCTCGGTTTCGTCCCTTCTTTTCGCTCTTTCTTCGATTACTGGCAGCACAACCCCCCTGACCCCTCGTCTGACTCTCTGGTAGCGATCTTCTCCTGGTGTATCTGGTTAGAACGAAATGCATATGTATTCGGAAGACCCAAAAAGTCATTCTGGGGAACTTGTTTTCATATTCTGCATCTCTTCGAATTATGGACAGGCTCGGTCAGGCACGCTCGCTTCAGACTTTCCCTCCCCCAGCCTCGCTCACCTGGATCTCAAGAAAGCAGCTCGTTATTTCCTCTGTGATCAAGTATAAGTATGTAGTTCTATTTTGGTAGTGTATTTATCCCTCAGCTGTGTTGTGGTTGCTATATGTACATCTTATTAGTACTCTTTAGACTATATTATATATGACCATCTTGGTCTGTTCTTAGTCTGCTACTGGTTGGGCCTATCAACCAGATATTATTACTAGCTCTTTTGCATCTACGCGTAACCGGCTGTGTAGTGCCCGCTACACACCCGTTTTCCTCAAAAAAAAATTGTTTTAAGTTAATAAGAAAAGAAACCACTTTTATTTAGCGAAATGTTATAAATTAGAAATAAAGGCGATGACTATTAAATCATAATTTGTTTAAAAGTAAATTGAGTAAGATTTTGTTGAAGTCGAAAAAGGGTTCTTCGAAGGAAATTATAATTTTACAAACAAGATTTGTAAAAGAAATTAGAAGCTATGCGATGAATTAAAGAGGGTTTTTCACCTAATGAATAACAATTCTAAGAAGATGGTCAATGGATTGATTCTGGAAAATAGATTAATGTATATATCCAATATTGTAAATAAATTATTAGACCCAAAAGCTGACATTTGATAAGTTTACTTAATAATATGATTAAGTAAGGGGATTTTCGAATGTAAAGTATGATTCGAAAAACCATATGTTAAACAGAATATAAAATGGGATTAATATGATTGGGATTTGAGTTATAAACTTCTGTCTATCTTGAGATAAGAGAGTTATCGATCAAGGTTTGAGAGGTAAATAAAATACCCCAACTTGAACGATTTCATTATTATCAAGAGATGATACTAGTTTATAGCAGTAAAGGAAGTAGAAAAGAAATTTTGTGAATATATATGATATTATCAAATCAAAGGAAATATAAAAAGGGAATTTAAGGAACAGTTCCAATGAAAGGAGATAAATGGATTGATGATATATATAGCGATGTGTGCAAAGTGATAGAAGAAAGAATTTTGGGATATTCTTTTTATAAAAAAAAGATAGTTATGTTTTCAATGGTCTGGTCTGATTTATTCCCAAAGGATATGTATTGATATATATTTAAGAAAATGAGACAAAAGAGCTTGATCGAAATAAATTATGGAATCAATTTTAAAGCGATATAATGAATTTTAAAGGAATGGTTTGAAAGGACCCGAGCTGCCAAAGTACTGATCGATACTGTTTGAGTTGATAGTTAAATCCCCAGCTATCGATGAATATTGTTTAGACCTTTTGACGAGTTAGTTCGAAGAGACCGGGATGGGAACTAGACCCAAAACCACTTTGAACCAACTGTGCTCTCACGACTAACATATAGGTGTATAAAGATGGAGCATTGAAGACCGTTGATCTTCATGAACGGAAGAACTACTCATTGAATATTTCTAGGTCGCTCCCGGAGATATTTTAACTTGTGACTCTATCGTAATTGAAATCTTCGGATTGCAAGGACTTCTCGTTACTGATCCTTGGGGTGGTTCCCATATAAAATTCAGTAGGAGGGTGCCTTCGGTTCATCCTGTTCCTAGATGATTTGTATGGACGAGTGTTTAACAGAGTATTTCCAGATGGTCACGTACATTGATTTCTTCAAACGTGCCCAATGTACTTTTGAGGTCTTCAATTAGTGATTTGACGGATCTAACGATGTGACATTCAAAGTGAATGGTGGCCGGATGTTCTAAAGATAAATGTGACCTCAAGCCTCACAGCCGGGAAATGACAAAAATTGGGTAGGCAACATGTCTAGGTGGGTCATTCCCAAGTAGGGTATATTGTCACCAATCTTGAGAAAATCCTTATTTGTTCTTCTTTCTCTTCTGTATCTCTCGGGAATTTCGGTGGTCGCGACAAAAAGCCGAAAGGGTGACAATATATTCGATACACTCAAGTTAAATGAGTGGTCGGTCATGTGTGGCTGGGTTGCAAGACGTTCTTGTTGAACCCCAGTGTATTCCCTCTAGAGTACACTGATCGGAAGGTGGTCCCATACCTTTTAACGTTGGAATCCATTCTCCAATAAGAGCCCCACGGTTTTTGATTTAATTGTAGAGCGTGAGATGCAAGCGTTCTGCTAGATGGTTATTTATTTGTGGTTTGATAGACACTATTATAATAACACCAGATTTTGATATATCAAAAATGTTTTGGGTTATAGTAAGGTAAAAACCGTTCGTGTTTATGTGTGGGCTGGTCTTACTATTATAGTTGGGTCTTACTATTATCCTTTTCTTTCAAAAAGGATTTCTAAAGTTAATCAAGTTGTTTGTTGTGAATTTATCACTGAAAAGTGTTCCGGACTGATCCGAGTGAATTTTGTTTTGCTTCAATTGTGCTCGGGTCAGACCAAGTATATTTCTAGGTTAGGTTTCGTTGGAGTTTTAGGAGCTGGAAGCAGGAGGCTTCACCGTTAGTTACTTAGAGTTTATTTTTTATGTGTCTGATATATGATGTACTCTGATGTGAGATTCTGATGATGGTGTTCTTCCTTTTCTTCTATTCTAATATTTATTTCTTTCTATTTCTCATCCTCTAATTTCTTCTATTAAAGATTCGTAATTTCGTGCAATTTGGGTTGGACGTGGGTTGAAATTTGTCAGCTGGGTGCGGAATTACGGGCCTTGACACAAGACCACTTCTATTAAGTATGGATCCATAATGAGGACCTTTTATGGTATAAGCATCGATATATTTCGATTGATGGATTTTTAGGTGGTGCTTGATATCGATTCATAAATAAGTCCAGAAGCTAACTTATGCATCTTATAGAATGGTCCTGAAACCTTTTCCATTGAGCTTAGAATGTCTTCTTAGATTCTTTTGAGTATAAGGATCGACATGTTTGGAGTTCGGGATTTTTGGAAGTGAATAGTGCTGGAGGGAGAGGATTTGGGCTAAGCCATGTTATACTAATTCCTCTCAACCACTTCGTATGCACGTCCATTTTTCTTCCTCTTCTCCTAATCACTTAATTATGGCCTTCTAATCACCTTTTAATTTCTTAAGCCCCTAACCCTTCAAATAAATTCCCTAAAATCAAATAGAAATCACCAAATTCTTCTCATGGAAACTCTACAAGACCAACGAAGTAATTAGTTGGAATCTGAATCTAGAGGGAGATCTTCAGTTTCAAGAGAGAAAAGGGATGAGTTTTGGTGATTTGGATTTTTGTTTGGAGGAGAGGAGGCGAGTGATTAGCGTTCATGTTTACTAATTAGGGTATATTAGACTATAATCACCTCATAAATATGGAAAAATGCTCATAAATAATGATTAATTATGTAATCACACATATATAAGTCTGGAGTCGTTTGGATCATGTTGGTGAAACCTAAAAATCTAGTTAGGCGTGCTCCCATAGCTTCGGGTCGGCGTAGAGCCAGATCGAGCAACTACTCGGGTTTGTGTGCAAATTGGTGACAAGGAAGGACCCCTGAAGTTGCACAACACGTTTTAATTCATTTGGAGTTTGTATGCACAAACTATGGTGGATGGAAATTCGGATCAGCATAGTCGGTTCGGCGTACTTCGATTCGACGTAGTAGATTCGGCGTAGCAGGTCGGTTCAGTTCAGTGTAGATCCAGGTCAGGGTAGTCATCTGGGACCAACTTCAAATGAGTATAAATTTTGCATACAATGTCCGTGTTGGACATGATTTTTTGTGTTGGAATCATGTTAGCGATCTCTACACTTTAAAAAGGAGTAATTTCGAATAGGTGCAACTTCAGGTTAGGATGCTCCAAGCCAGCATGTGCAATTATGGATGCGTGTATGTTAGTTTAAGAATTGTATACTATTGGTTAAATAGTTAAATTGTTTGCTTAGTTTATCTTAAAATGTCATTCTTAGGCGATCTAATATTATGAAAATCATATTTGTTAGAGTTTGATTGTTATCGATCAGACGCACAAGCTAATCCATATTGATTGAGTGCACAAGGAGGATATACTCAAACAGATGAGATGAGTTCATGAAGGAACTTCAGAGCATATGAGCAGATTTGACAACAGAGCAGCATTGGAGCTTCACAACAGATTTGAAGACGGAGCAACACTGGAGCTTGGTGATCTATCAGAAGACGGAGGATAGACCTGGCGACGAGCATGATTCTACGACGAATGATGGATGTTTTCCTTAGATTTGTATTTAGCTTGTTTTAGTTAAATACATAATCCAAGCAGTCGTTATCGATTACTGTAGAGTGATCGATATTGACTACTATTTTTGTTGGCCATTTTAGCCAATTTGATATGGACGATGGTGCGGCTCCGAAGCACATGATATGATGGTTTGTTCGATAAAGAGATAGACATGAGAACTCCTCGATGCAATGGCTTGTCATTTAATGGTAATGGTTCTAGGATGGGAAGTGAAGTCATAGCTTTGACGATGGATGGCAATATCTATAGATGCAGGGCAAGCGACGGTAGCCAAAAGGAAGCTATTAGGCATGGTTGGGGCCTGCATTTTAAGCTCGACAACACGTCGATTGTCTACGCTTTGTCCCAACCGAGGACCTTACATAAGAAGTCATTGGAGTAGTTCTAAGGGAAAGGCTCTATTGAGGATGACGTGTGCGAGGGGATCATGAATACGTGGGATTTTAGCGGCTACTTGTGAAGAGGAGGTAGTGGGTATGATGCCCATTTTGTACCATGCCGAGTTTCGTATCTTTACATTGGAAGATTTATGGCATCTACTTGGACCACGTCGGGTCTTTATCTCGGGTTGTGCATGTCGGAAAAACCTAGTTCTTGGTCTATTGAGTGACATGGATTCGAGTATTATGCAAACTGGACGTTATCGTGTACATAATGCATTGAGTAAGTGAATTTGAGGATGCACTACAACAGATTTACCTTTTAACAGCATGTGAAAAACGCTATAATAGGCTACCATAGCAGTAATGACGACGCTATATAACGCCATGTAATAATAGCCCTGTTATATCTTATAGCTCAAATCTAAACGTTATTGTATTATATATTTTATATCACACATTCACCAGCATGAAATGTTTTACATAGCGTTCAGTCCTTGCAATTATATTTGCTTACTAAAATCTCAGCTTATTTTTTTATAGCATTATGAATAATTTCATAGCACATTTTCATTGCTGTGAAAATTGTTTTCCATTTTGTTTTTTAAAAAAACTTCCGCTATTATTGAATTCCCCATTGATATATTGCATTCGGGCCTTACCATGTTAAATACTCGCTTTTTTTAATAGCATATCAACGTTTTCATAGCTCATATTCAATGATATGAAAAGTTTTACACACGGTTTACATTTTATATAACATTTCACATTTTGATTCCATAAGAGGAGTTTTCCTCTATTAATATTTGTAGCATGTATAGCGTTTTCAGTGTTTTCGTAGCACACATTCAATGATATGAAAAGGTTTTCCATACTATTTGATTTTTTACATAGCATTTCACCTATTATTTCCGTAAGTGCAATTTTCTGCTATTAATATTTTTAATATATAGCACATATTTCAGCTATGATCTTTACATAGCAAATCTCTTATTTAATTTATGCACAATTCAAACAAATAAGCAGTAAATTCACAAGACAAAACTGTCAATAGCAAAAACTAGTACCAAAAGCATATTTGATTTCAATTACAAAGTCATGGTTAATAAATCTACTAATACATATAGAAATAAATCAACATACATGTTGTTTAAACATCGTTTGAAAACAAGATTACATGAAAAATGACTTAGTCTTCAGCTTGTAAGCTCGTCCAACTTCTAGAAACTGCAATTCACAAGCACAAGTTATAGTCTTATAATAAAGAAAAATGCAAAAAACACAATTAAAATGCAAAAATGAAACAGTGTGTGATGTCATCTCAATTTTTTTAGCAGTAGTTTTAATCACCCAAACAGCTAAGGAACTTTCACAAGCTTTAACAAAGGAACAACAGAAATGTGCAAATGTAGAAAAGAACGATAACAAGAACAAGAATATAGCAGAAATTGAAAATGACAGAACTAAAAGACAATTAACAGGAACAATAGTTAATCTCATCTATATGCTTTAGAACATGAACAGAACTAAGTATACAAACAAGAATAACAGATATGGAATAATGCAAAATTGACTGACTAGCTGCTCAAACTAATTTATTGAAAACAAAATTAAAAATATATATTAAGCATACAGTGCATATTGGAACGACTTCTATACCCTTGCGAAGGCTGTCAAGGGTGAATTCTCTTGCATTCGGTCATCAACTCTTATCTGCAAACAAAAGTATCCTTTAGACTTAATTGTCCGTGGACATTTTCTATTAAGTAACAAAATAACAATATATGAAAAGCACAGTTGACAATTATTCCAATAAGGGAACTGTCATATATTATTCTAAGCAAAGGCTATATATTTTTCCTTGTATGCCTAGCTTCCAACAGGTTTTTCTATTATCATAGAGCTGATAACATAATACAAAAGAGGTAAGTTACCAGAAATTGCCTTCTTCCTGATGATGTCTGTTGTTGAACTTCTTTAAATATTTTGCTACACCCGAGTAACGATCCAGTGCATAAGAATTCCATCACAATCCACGATAAATAGTTAACCTGCTGCACCTAAGTGATGATCGAGTCCAACTTAAGTCTAAAGAGAATTTAGCCAAAGGGAAAACTTCAGAACAAAAAAAATCTTATTATTGTGATACAGCTTTCAAAGAACACAAATATCATGTATCACCTGAGACATTTGACCACTGATCGAAATGGCTTTAAAACCCAACTCACGGAACAACAAGGCAAAAAGTCGTGTTGATTCATATGTGCAAGTGAAAATCAGGTACTTCCTTCTTTTTAGTCGAGATATAAACAAGGTAGCAATCCTAGGGGAGAGAAAGGGCAAACTAAAGAATCGAAAAATCATCGCTGAGATTGGAAGATTATGGCACTACTCGAAATCGATCAACATGTGAATATGAAACAAGTACATTCAAAGCTGATCAGTATTAACCAAACTATATTGTTTTTTTGGTTGCGATACTTATTTCATGCATATTGCTTGTTGCCAAATAAGTAGCAGTATCCCATACATATAAGCAGTGTTTTAAAGACCCAACCCAGCCTCGGTTCGACCACGGTTTACCTTCGACCTTGAAGCGCCATGACTCTAAAACTGAAATAACCTTGCGCGTGCATAGACCCGCGGTTTAACCTCAAAACCCTATAAAAACCACTAGTCTGACCTCTTTGAACCTCACGGTTTTTTAAATTTAAGAAGAAAAAAGTTGCTTCACTCTTCATTTTTTGATGTGATTAATTTAACAAATAATTTCATGGCAATTGTCATTAAATTCTGGATAATATAATTTATTATTATGTACATTTTATGAACTATTGTTGAACTAATCCTCTTTCACTATAAATAATTAGTAAATTTACAATTTTGATATGATCAATTGTTATATAATTACTTCAATTAAGTAGTATATAACATATTGAATGACAAGTGAGTTAGATGAAAATCGAACTCATAACTTATTGGATAATGTCAAAGTGATCCAACTAGTTTGGACACTGGTGTTTGTCATAATTGGTAAAATTATCTATATTTATAATAATTTTACGTTTAAATCAAAAAAATAGAATTAAATTATCAGCGCGGTTCTCACGGTCTGACCGGTTGAACCACAAAAACATTGGACCTTGCACTACCACGGTTTGACGTACGGTTCGGTCTTCACAACTATGCATATAAGACAATATGTGATGCAGACTAAAATCCTAACAGATGATAACCTTATATTTTGCTGGAACAAATATAAATTTTTGCTTGCATGTATCGCCGATAGAGTATTTTGCTGAAGCTTCAACCTGAAAGATGTAAAATGGAAATCAACCACTGCAACACAACCAGAATATGAAGTTTGCACACACATCGAAAGTCTATTTATGGGTACAATCTAACCTTTATAGGATTCTGTGGATGGGCTCTTTGAAGTTTACTAACCTAACATAATAGCCAATGAGATAATATCTCCATAAAATCGGAGTGCTAGAGTGGGAAAAACTTACGATGTCCATTAATGTCACAAGTTAAAGTAAACTTTTATGTATACCTTTTTAGTCATGGTAGCTGAAAGCAAAAAAGTGCGATGTTTTGAAGGTACTCTTCAAAATGTCATTAATGGCCTTTTCAAAGTCCATGCTTGGAAACCTATCATCTTCAATTCAGACCTACAAATAGACATAGAATATGTAAAATTTGGAATCCGAAAGATAGAGAATAAATATTTTGAACAATATTAAAATGAATTCCGATGTTCGTATCAAAAACTTTATCACGTGCATGCTAAAGTCTGTAGGGTTAGTCAAATGATCTAATAAACGCCTTGGAGTTGCCACCTATGTACAATAAATATGGAAAATCGCTTGCTCTGTCAATGCAAGAAATCTTTTATCATTTATAGCTTGCATATGTTCAATTTTTTTGGAGATGGTTCTATTTTATCTATCTATTTCAGGTTTGACTTGTGAATTTTACAGAATTGTACAAGGTACACTACCAATAAATAGCTTAACGAGCACAATGTCATAAAGTAAGCTTTAGGTTATTAAGCCCAAGGAACTGCACAACGATGTGAATATAAATCTCTTTTTGGAAAAAGCAAAGCAAAACTACATATAAGAGCGATCTTCACGGTTGGAGAATGAACCCGAAAACAGTATGCGATATATCAATAAAGCGAGTTGCATATTGAATCCGAACCAAAAGTATTATAGGGCAAGCCCATTATTTTTCAAATAATTGTATTAATATCAGTACTTTGTATCGAGATTGTTTTGTAATGAATCTCAGAATAAAAAACATATCAAATACAATTCTCCGCCGTAGCTTTTATGATTCATCAAATTCATTTCTAATTTAATTTTTTACATCGACATACTTATTTAGCAAAGCTGGAAGAGCAGAGTCTAAGAAACAAACTATACAAAGACATAGTTTCATAATAATAAATCTATAGCAAGAATGGGAGAATTATACCAAAAGGGATAACAAAGAGGGAGATAAGAGTTCCAACTTCGCAAAAGAGTATAATAGTCATGAAAACTGAAGAACTATTTCTTTTTAAAATGGAACTTGGTAAGAGGAAAAGAGTGAGTGTTTAGAGATGCATTTAGCACTTGATGATTTGGCAACAAAGTTTGTTTCGGGTTATAAAAAAAGAAGAAGAATCCAAGTAATGATGCAACAATAAATGAACATTTCATGTAAATAATCAATTTTACTTATGCTTCAACAAAGACAACATGATATTGACAACAATAATTATCCCTCGAGACTTTTCAATGGCGACAGAGAAAGAGATTTCTACATCTTTATTTTCTAATTCCAAAACAAAATCACTTTGAAATCTCGATTCAGATCATAGATCGACTTATCCTCCAGATCTTTCTTCATCGCTCCAACATGCAAGCCGAGTTAATCACTCTTCTCATGGAAATCCTCGAGTTCCAGTTTCAGATTGAAAAGTGGATTTTCCTGATCTAGATTCGAATTCTAAGGAAGATTTCAACAAAGCTATAGCCATGCAATCAAAATCGTGGACGGAAGCTGTCATGAAGAATAACTTGCATCGTAGCTCAGTTCAACTTCAGTATTATGAGCCAGAAGTTAAACATAGCACAAAAATTGTTGTGATTAGCAAAGAACTGGTCAACAAGGCAAGAGATAAGTTGTTTAATTCGATTGTATTTTATGTTTTTGGAAGTAAGCCTTACTACAATTATCTGAAAGACTACATAAACAGAAAATGGAATTTGAAAGGTGCGTATCAGTTGTTCTCGCAGCAGAATGGTTTATATATCATTAAATGTGATTTGCATGAGGATTGTGAACGAATTTTAGTTGAAGGACCTTACTTTTACAACAAAAGATTGATTTTTATGAAGAAGTGGCAGCCAGGTATGAAACTAATTCGTGAATCTTTGAATTCTATTATTTTTGGATTAGATTACCTGATTTGGAATTAGATTTCTGGTCAGTAGAAGCCATTAGTAGAATTGCATCGATTTTAGGTCATCCTATAAGGCTAGATAGTGTTACTGAAGGACTATAACGACCCGAACCTCCCCGCGAAGGAAAGCCCGGATTGCTTTGAGGACAAGACGAATCAGAACACAAACAGAAGAACATTCCATTGCTTATTACAATAATTCCATCAGAATACAAGAATATACAGAGTATGAATAAATATTACACATTATAAAATATCAGAGATTTAAATACATTACTGCAGCGGAAAAATAATACAAAACACAACTGAAAGAAATACGCAGATACAGAGCTTTCCAAGTATAGTTCCAGATGTAAACCAGGATCCTGTGAATATAAATCTGCAAAACCAAAACTACTTGCTGCTCGTGTGGAAAATAAGGGCACCTAACCTTACTTGCTGCCCGTGTGGAAAATAAGGGCACCCAGAATTTAGGTTAAAACAATAAACTCCAGGTCAGTCATGTGACTGGTGTGAGAACTAAAACAGTTATTAATCTTTATTTTAAAGTTAGGTAAATCAAGGGACCACGCCGTATAACACGGAACGGGTTTCCTCCCAAGAATACCAGTGCATATGAGACGGCCCCAAACCCCGTACTGACGGCGGCAAGGGTAATCCGTGGAATATAACACAGAAATAGATAATAGCAGAACAAAATTAAATAAATACACCAGATAATGAACAATAGAATATACTGGATAAAAGTGATCATCAGAGTTACACAGTATACAGGGTCTTACTTAGTACAAATACAGTTCAGCTATACATAAATGTCTACAGCGGAAATAAACAAAATATGTACTATAGGAGCTGAACAGCATAAAAAGGTATAAATAATAGAATCCATCTTCAGCTCCAGCTATCCAGAAAGAACCAGCTAAACCTGAATACAAGGCTGCCCGTGTAGAAAAAGGGGCACCAGAGTTTGAAAGTGAAACAAACTACGAGTCAGTCATGGGACTAGTATGAGAAATCTACTCAACACATATATAATATGGCTAATCACAGGACCACGCCACTTTCGTGGAACGGGTTTACTCCATCGGATTGCCAGTGCTTTAAAACAAATCTTTCTTTTAAACATCGCAATGCTTTTTTATAAAAATGAAGCCATTATAAGACTCAGTTCCCATCACACAATGCAACGCAAACCGGAGGATAGAGTTTTTACCTTATAACGGCCAAAATATGCTTGATACGAATAAAACAAAGGCATTTGATATTATTGCTAGTGTTTATATGTTTTGAAAACAATTTCAAATCATAACTATCAATCATAGACGGCATGGGTACCATATATCATGTCGCCATATATATATATATACAATCAAAACCGCACAGTCACGTATTTGGAAACTGGATTTCCGTCATGAACCAAGGCAAAAGATAGTCCTTACCGAATTCGAGACGCTCTAGCCCGTGTCTCAGGAACAGCCGCAACTGCCCCTTGGATCGTCAGGGCCGGTCCACCGATGTGGATTATTATGCCTGAACACTACGTCTCCCCGCACTTTGGGGCGTAAACGAGTCAACGAATGACTCCATCGGACCCGGATCGTCCGATCAAACCGAGGCGCCTCGCAACAGCAACAACCACATAGGTGAAAAGTATATAAATGTCAGGGCCGGTAGGTCACTGACACCACCCTAGCTAGAAAGAAACGCAGGCCCTCCCTGATGTCCTCTCCCGTTTCTGGTTCATACCGGGGTGTGAGGCTCACGATTTCACGTCATACACAAAGCTACGCCACATAGGCGGTGCTTTGATCATCACCACAAGACTTTGCTTTTCAACAGAAGCCCTGATCACTGCATCTTAGCATGCCACACAGGCAATTCATGCCATGCGACTGATGTCCATCGATATACAACCTCTGAGCTCGTGCATTTCAAAGAAGGACGTTAAGCAAAAGAATAAATTCTCCGCCGCCAAACAGATGTATATTTAATAGAGATCAATCAACACAGAATAAAATCCAGTGTCAGACACACAGTCCATTTACAAGTTCGTTCTGGGTCTGAATGAAACCGGAGGCACTAAATACCTCGCAAACCCATCGATCACCACGTACGTCTGGACGATCACCACTCATTATCCATATTTCGGGATGCCTCAAAATCAGGACCTCGGTTACCATCCAAACGAGGTGAAGATCTCCGGTCTTTGACCACCGTCTTCATCTTCGAATTTCAATCGTCGGTCAATTATTTGAAATGAGAATTAACTCGGCCTTTTCAAATAATTCACGTATATTTATAATTTCAAATCAATTTATTTCAATGGTTAAATCATTCCACAACACCAATTTTGTTCTTTAATGAAATTTTCACACCAAACACATTCAACCATCAAATACCACATAAATCGAGCAAATTCAGTTTATTTCCCTCGCATATCGTTTATGATATTTTATAACGATTTATCGCTATTTTTATTTATTTTAAAATAGCCAATTTATTCAAAACGACGCTTCGGGCCATAACGCGGCTGTGGCGCTGTTTTTCTTCAGATTTGATTTACACATATCTAAAAATCTAACCGTTGGATCTTCACAAAATTTACATCATTAGAAAGGTCTTTTCAAAACGAATCCAACGGTTCCAGTTTCGGGAAAATCCGACGGTCGGATCTCCCGGTACAATCGTTTGAAGTTTCGATTTCAAAATACGAACTGCAGCGTCGTTATTCGAATAAATATAATTATATATATATATAAAATATAATCGTTTTTGGCGCTGTTTTTCTTTAGATTTGAATTAAACATTCCAGACAATCCATCCGTTGGATTTTTACAAAGTTGGTGCCATTGGAAAGATTTTTCCAAAGCGAACCCAACGGTTGCGATTTCAGGAAAATCCAATGGTCGGATTTCCCGCACTAGTTGTTTGAAATCACGGTTTCAAAACACGAACTGCACGGCCACGTTTCGTTTTAATTTTATTTATATTTATATAATTATATAAATATAGTTTATTTAAAAATTCCTATATCGTTTTCACTTCAAATATTTCACTAACGCCTTTAAATTTCGGAAAATTTCGCCATAACCTCCTTTGTACGGGAGGGGCTGGGAAAATTCCCAAATAGCCACACGGGCGTCTCATGTCGAAAAGAAAAAGAAAAAGCCAAGCGGCTAGCCAACAGGCTCATAAAATCATCACCCAAACAAAACAGTAAATGTGTACCTATTTGTCGGGCACAAAATTTTATTCCTCTTCTCTAGCCCCTTTGCTATAACCTGTTCAATAAATATGCATGTACATATATATTTCTTATCACTTATCATTTTCTATTCAACTTCATATTTGATTTCCCTTTGGTTTAAAAACACCATTCATTCTAATGTTGCATGTATAGGCAAAAATCATATCATTAGCTAATTAATGAATATTTCAACTCATATATGTTTATTTGAACGAGTGGCTATTTTTAACACTTCACATTTCAACGATGCATGTATATAATAAAAATGAGATTTTTATTGTAAAACAATTCATTTTAAAACACTATTATTCTATATAGTTTATATAGGTGATAAAAATAGGATTTTTCTTACAAAACAATTTCTTTTAAAAACGAGATTATTTTTCATATTCCATATAGTTGATAAAAGGTGATTTTTGTTATGAAACAATTTATTTCAAAATATGAATACCATTCAACACATAAATTTCTAATCAACGAATGAATATCGATTCAACACATGAAGGTTTTCTATAGTTTCTATATATAGATAAAAATGTGATTTTTATATTTAAAACACGAATACCATTCAACACATGAATTTCTAATCAACGAATGAATATCGATTCAACACATGATGGTTTTCTATTCAACGAATAAATATAGTTTCAGCAAATGAAAATAATTCAAACACATGAATATTATTCAAAATTTCAGCAGCATAACGGCAGGGTAGTTAAAACCGGGACCGTCCCTAGTACGGCTCCTCGCTCTACCTTAAAACCTCGCGGTTTTTTTGACAATGGGGATCATGCATCTAGTTCGCATGCAGGCGGCATGTATATATTTATTTCATTTCCACAAACTAATCCTATGTGGTTTCAACCAAATATTTTTCAACCACAAACGGGTATTTTTCAACCACAATCAATCAATATCAACCACAAACCATTCCAAACAACCATTCGCTATCAATCGATTTTCACACCAATCACAACCAATAAATATCGTCCATGGTTTGTGGACGAGGGGCGTATATATATATATATATATATATATATATATAGCAATTCACTTGTATTTCAATACATATATAATTTTTACAATGCATATACAACTTATACATCGAGCGTACAACTTATACAACGCTTATACAAGAGGTGTACAACGCTTATATAACTCATACATCGACTATATAATTTATACATTGTCGTTTTCCATATCGTTTATAAATTAGAATCTCACATTTCACATTTCGTATATATATGCAATACACAGTCACAACATAATCAAATAAATCGTCCGTGGTCTGTGGACGTATGTGAACAGTTCAGATATGCAGTTATAATATAAATAACTGTACAAGAAAATTTATAGTGAGAGAATTCTCACTGTGGTTTTTATTTCTGAATTTCTGAGTTCTTGTTCAGCTTTTAATTTGCCACAAATCCCGCTTTTCTCAGTTTCAGCCCTTGTCAGTTCTGAAATGTAGATCTCGACTCCACGATTCTAATGCACCTCAGTTTTCTAAATTCTGATAATGTATGAATAAATTACACACAATTCAGTTTACACATGTATTATAATTAATTTAAAGATGTCATTAGTGTTAATAATTATTTAATTAATTACCCACGTTTAGCTATAATCTTCTTCCCCCTCACGCTCGTTATTCCCAGGTCAAAATCGAACCCACATCAACGATTAGGGCTTCAAGTAGAACAAGGTACGAGGCACCGTATCAAGATCAGAGAGTGCCACGCCCTGCGCCTGAGCTCCTCACGCCGGCGAGATGGTGCAGCTCGCACCCCTGGAGGCGCCGTAATCTGGGCGGGAACGGTAGCGATTTGAGGCTCCAATTCGAACACAATACACCTTGAAATCCAATCTCACTCCTACGAATTGAAAGGGCACACCTTTCTCTTTGATTTTTGTTTACAAACCATGGTTTAATCCGTGTGGGATTTAGAGAATTTTAGGGATTTAAGTCAGAGTGATTCTGAACGTTGAAAACATTTCTGGCGACTAGGGTTATAAATGTTAGGGTTAGGGCTTTGATTTTAATTTATATATAAATTATTATATTATTTAATTCACCAAAAAGGAAGATTTTGCATTCTAACTCAAAATCATACCCAACGACTGTCGTCCCTAGCGTTTTACCCCCATTCCGAACACAATGGGATATGTTTCATGAGCTGATTCGGCGGTTACGATAGGTTTTCATCAAATTTAAAACATGAATGAGTATATATTCAATTCGAACGTACATTTCAAATTACCGGGGCCACATACTAACTCGAAAAATTCCCAAAAAATATTTTCTAGCTTCGTATTGACGATACGGTCCCAACAAAACTAGTTTCGACGAATTCTGAGACCGTTTGCAAAAAAGCCCATTTTTGGTCGATCTAATTTAACTGTAATTGACCAAAACACATTTTCCTTTGCCACGCTCACATACTAGCTTCAAAAATTATGAAATTTGAAATCTAGCAATAACTTCACATCTCGGATCCAACAAAAGTGGTTTCGTCGAGTTCCGAGGTCGTATGCAAAATGGCCAATTTCACGGGCTATATAAATTCCATAGCGACCGTTCTGAAAATTCATTCGGCCATAACTTTTGCTTCCCGCTATGAAAATTCGATTTTTCAGATTCGTTAGAAAGGAATTCACTAACAGATTTTAATATTTTTGGTTTCACTAAAATCCTTTTTGTTTTGCACCCGGTACAGTCCGACAAAGTTTGAATTCCATTTTTGAAACTGCAGCGCCATTTCAGGCCTTGTTTATAATTATAATTAATTATATTCGTTTTCAATGGTCGATTCAAACTCACTTTCCATTCCCTTTATTTAAAATATTTATTTTAAAATTTTAAAATCCATTATTTTAGCCAATTTAAAATTTTTAAATTGGTTCAGATTTTCTGGGTCGTTACAATCTCCCCCACTTAAAACTTTTCGTCCCCGAAGAGGAACAAAGTCGAAAGTGGTTTGATAAATCTACAATCACACAACACAACAACCAATTCAAGCGTTTTCAACCTTTCAGAAATATACTAATCACTTTCTATATTCTTTTTAAAATCTTTCAAACCATAGAATTTAAAAGTGCACATCCATGGAAAGCAAATAACAATAGAGTAGAAAATTAAATGGTAATGCAAAGTATGGTAAATATACCTTGCACCAGAGTCAGTCAGAGATATCCACTCGGCATCTGGGATAGGCTTTCTGAATGCTCTCCTCAGTTTCCCAAGTACAATCTCGCGGATCTCCACTCCACTGCACTTTGACTAAGTGAACCTTCTTGTTCCTCAGCTCTTTGGTTTCTTTGCCGATAATCTTTAGCGGCTCTCTTCTCACAGCCAATTCTGGAGTAATTTCAATGTCCTGCTGAGCTGCTTCTTCGACGATCAAGTCTGGATCATGAACGTGCTTTCGAAGTTAAGATATATGAAATACATCATGAACACCAGGCAGCCAATCAGGCAGTTTGACCCTATAAGCGAGAGTTCCGATCCGTTCCAGAATAGGAAACGGACCAATGAATTTGGGCGCTAACTTCCCAGTTTTACCGAACCGGATAACTCCTCTCATCGGCGATACTTTCAAATACACGTAGTCGCCAACCGCAAAGGATATATCTCTTCTTCTTCTATCCGCATAGCTCTTTTGTCGGCTTTGAGCGGCGAGTAATCGCTTTTTAATGAAATCGACCTTGTCGGTAGCTTCTCGGATCATATCAGGACCCAACACAAGTCTATTACCAGGTTCGACCCAACAAGCAGGGGATCGGCACGGTCTACCGTACAATGCTTCGAATGGCGACATTGTCAGACTCGCCTGGTAGCTGTTGTTTTAAGAGAATTCAGCCAAATGCAGATCGTCTTCCCATGACCCACCGAAATCTAGAACACACGCCCGCAATAGATCTTCTAAAATACGATTCACCCTCTCAGTCTGACCGTCTGTCTGAGGATGATAAGCGGTGCTTAAGTTCAACTTCGTTCCTAGCTCGACTTGAAATGCCTCCCAGAATTTACTAGTAAATATTGTATCTCTATCACTGACTATATTGAGCGGCACTCCATGTAGTCTAACTATTTCCTTGAAGTATATCTGCGCCAGGCTCTGAGCGGTTCTGTTTGATCTGACAGGTATGAAATGGGCGGTCTTCGTGAAGCGATCTACGATCACCCAAATACTGTCATTTCCTTTTCTGGTTTTGGGCAAACCATCAATGAAATCCATAGAAATATGTTCCCACTTCCAACTAGGAACTTCCAGCGGTTGTAATAATCCAGCCAATTTCTGTTGGTCGCTTTTGACTAGCTGGCAAGTAGGGCATCGGCTAACATATAAGGAAATGTCCCTTTTCATCGACTTCCACCAGAAAGTGCGTTTAATGTCATTGTACATTTTGCTTACTCCCGGATGGATACTAAGTTTCGACTTGTGGCATTCATCCAGTACTTCCTTCCGAAGCTCAGGAATGTTAGGAACACATATTCGACCTTTGAGCCTTAGAATCCCATCATTATCAACTTGAAAGCTCGAGGGTTCTCCTTGTTGAATTATCTCTCTGATATTCTGAATGAAGTAATCATCCTTCTGAAGAGCAGATATTTTATCTAGCAATGAAGTCGTGATAATAAAGCTGGCGATCATTACATTCTTTCGGCTCAGCGCATCGGCCACGACATTGGCTTTCCCTGGAGTGTATAAAATTTCAAAGTCATAAGCTGCAAGAAACTCCAGCCAACGTTGCTACCTCAGATTCAGGTCTTTTTGAGTGAACAGATACTTTAACGACTGGTGGTCTGTAAACAGTTCAAATCTCTCACCCAGAAGATAGTGCCTCCAGATTTTCAAAGCGAACACAATAGCCAATAACTCAAGATCATGAGTCACGTAGTTCTTCTCGTGTGGCTTCAGTTGACGGCTAACATAAGCAATCACTTGACCCCTTTGCATTAACACTGCGCCAAGGCCTTCTCTAGAAGCATCGGTCCAGACCTTTAAATCCTGGTTGCCATCGATGATGGTTAACACTGGAGCAGTCGTTAGTCTTAACTTTAGCTCTTCAAAAGCCTCCTCACTTTCTGGAGTCCATTTGAATTTAGAGTGCTTCTTTGTAAGCTTCGTTAAATGACCAGATATCTTCGAAAAGTTTTTAACGAACTTCCGGTAATAGCTAGCCAATCTGAGAAAACTGCGGACTTCAGTGGGGGTACTGGGCTGTTTCCAATTCTGAATAGCTGTGATTTTGCTTGGATCCACAGCAATCCCTTCTTTCGATACGACGTGGCCCAGAAATTTTACTTCATCTTGCCAGAATATACATTTGGAAAACTTTGCTTTCAATACATTCCTTCTCAGAATTTCTAGAACTTGTTCCAGATGCTTTTCATGTTCGGCTTTTAATTTAGAGAAGATTAAAATATCGTCAATAAAAACCAGAACAAATTTATTCAAAACTCCTCTGAATACTCTGTTCATCAGATCGACGAAGTAAACTGGAGCGTTACATAAGCCGAACGGCATTACTAACCACTCGTAGAATAGGTCGGGACCTCTGAATGCTGTCATCGAAACACACTCTTCGGCAATTCGAAGTTGATGGAAACCTGTAGCTAGGTCCATTCGTGAAAATACATGTGCGCCGTTTAATCGATCCAACAAATCATCAATCCGCGGCAATGGATATTTGTTCTTTATTGTCTGCTTGTTCAGATCACGATAGTCCACGCATAGCCGTAGAGTACCGTCAGATTTCGGGACAAATACCACTGCTGCTCCCCAATCAGAGAAACTAGGCATGATCAGACCCTTCCATACTAGCTGTCGTGTTTAATTGTCTAATTCCTCCTTCTCTTTCAAGGACATTCTTCGAATAGCGTGAACTACCGGCCTTGCATTCGGAATTAAAGCAATTTTGAAATCTATTTCTCTCTGCGGAGGTAAGCGAACAACTTCTTCAAACACATCCGCATAATTTTTGACGATAGGAATGTCTTTGATGAGGTCAGGAATATTCTCTATGATTTCAGGGACATTTTCTATTTGAGCTGGGGAAACATTCAAAGCTGCCCAGAAGTCTTTTCTATTAGATTTCTGACCTTCACAGGGGATGGTTATATAATTTCCTGATTTAATCCTAGCCCTAACAACTCTTTCGGCACATCTAACCTCTGCTTCATATTTGGTTAGCCAATCCAATCCCAGAATAAGATCGAATTCATTAAAATTCATAACGATAGAGATAATAGGGAATTTATAGCAAGAAAAGGAGACAGGTACTGCACAAATCCAACTGAGATTGATAGAACCCCCGACTGGATTCTGGACAGTCATTGGTTCCTTGAGCTTCCTCAAATTCAAATCTAGCATCTTAGCGGCACCCTTTGCAATGAAGCTTCGTGATGCGCCTGTGTCAAACAGTACTTTAACTGGAATGTTTTTGACAGTAAGAGTTCCTTCTAAAACATCAGATCTTCCTTGACTTGCTGAGGGATCATAAGTTTCTGCTACTTCATTCACTTGAACTATTTCAGTCTTTTTCAACTGCCAGCAATCTTGCTTTACGTGACCAGCCTAATGGCAGAGATTGCATTTTCTATTCGCTTGAAGTCCTTCTTTGGATTGAAGTCCACCTTTTAATCGCTTCCTTAAGAGTCCACAGTTTATAGACAAATGCCCCTTCAGATGGCAGTTAGAGCAAGTGGCGGTCTTTACTGGTTTCTTTCCAGATTTAGCCCTTTTTCTCTTGGCACTGGGCTTCTTACTGACATCAGACATTGTACTAGCTTCAGGAATATCATTTTCCGACTCTTCTTCGTCGCGCAACATTCCTTTCTTATGGAGATCTTCATACTGATAAGCCATATAAATCATTTCAGAGAAGGGAAGTTTTACGTTCTTCAGTACACTATTCTGATATTTTCTTTGTAGGCCATGAATAAATCTCAGATTTTTCCTCTTTGGATCTTGAATCAGATGAGGAGCAAAGTGAGCAAGTTCGTTGAATTTCTTATGATATTCTGGGATGGTCATATCACCTTGTATCAAATAAGAAAATTCATCACATAATCTCTCGGTCGCTTCGGGAGGAGTAAATCTTTCTAAGAAAATCACTTTGAATCTGTCCCAGGTAATATCACCTTCTGGATTATCTTTAATGATTGAATCCTACCAAAACAAAGCTTCTTCTTTGAGCGCCCAAGACACCAGTAATCTTTTTTGATCGTCTCTCAGCTTTAAACCCTCAAAGATTTTCTCTGCAGAACGAATCCAAGCTTGTGTTTCCATAATGGACTCCTTGCCTAAGAATGGCGATCCACCAAGATTTCGAAATCTCTTGAATAGAACTTCTATATCGGAATCTGGCGGGGGGAGCACAACTGGCTCATTAGCTGGTCGAGCCATACGATTATTTCTTCTGTTCCTATCACTCATTTTCTAGTACGTCTGCAATTAGCAGACAAAGTGTCAGGTCAACAGAAAAGATATTTTCAAACATATAAACATATACTTCAAGTGTAAATGTGTCTATCGAGGTGTAATTTCATTCTGCTTTACTCATACTAGGATATTGCTGATCCTATCTGTATAGTGTTACCCATCTTAGAACACTACTGGTTCCATTTCTGACGAGTTCGTTCAAATGTTATATTCCAGAACTAAGCTTAACCAAAGCTCTGATACCAAATGAGACGGCCCCAAACCCCGTACTGACGGCGGCAAGGGTAATCCGTGGAATATAACACAGAAATAGATAATAGCAGAACAAAATTAAATAAATACACCAGATAATGAACAATAGAATATACTGGATAAAAGTGATCATCAGAGTTACATAGTATACAGGGTCTTACTTAGTACAAATACAGTTCAGCTATACATAAATGTCTACAGCGGAAATAAACAAAATATGTACTATAGGAGCTGAACAGCATAAAAAGGGATAAATAATAGAATCCATCTTCAGCTCCAGCTATCCAGAAAGAACCAGCTAAACCTGAATACAAGGCTGCCCGTGTAGAAAAAGGGGCACCCGAGTTTGAAAGTGAAACAAACTACGAGTCAGTCATGGGACTAGTATGAGAAATCTACTCAACACATATATAATATGGCTAATCACAGGACCACGCCACTTTCGTGGAACGGGTTTACTCCATCGGATTGCCAGTGCTTTAAAACAAATCTTTCTTTTAAACATCGCAATGCTTTTTTATAAAAATGAAGCCATTATAAGACTCAGTTCCCATCACACAATGCAACGCAAACCGGAGGATAGAGTTTTTACCTTATAACGGCCAAAATATGCTTGATACGAATAAAACAAAGGCATTTGATATTATTGCTAGTGTTTATATGTTTTGAAAACAATTTCAAATCATAACTATCAATCATAGACGGCATGGGTACCATATATCATGTCGCCATATATATATACAATCAAAACCGCACAGTCACGTATTTGGAAACTGGATTTCCGTCATGAACCAAGGCAAAAGATAGTCCTTACCGAATTCGAGACGCTCTAGCCCGTGTCTCAGGAACAGCCGCAACTGCCCCTTGGATCGTCAGGGCCGGTCCACCGATGTAGATTATTATGCCTGAACACTACGTCTCCCCGCACTTTGGGGCGTAAACGAGTCAACGAATGACTCCATCGGACCCGGATCGTCCGATCAAACCGAGGCGCCTCGCAACAGCAACAACCACATAGGTGAAAAGTATATAAATGTCAGGGCCGGTAGGTCACTGACACCACCCTAGCTAGAAAGAAACGCAGGCCCTCCCTGATGTCCTCTCCCGTTTCTGGTTCATACCGGGGTGTGAGGCTCACGATTTCACGTCATACACAAAGCTACGCCACACAGGCGGTGCTTTGATCATCACCACAAGACTTTGCTTTTCAACAGAAGCCCTGATCACTGCATCTTAGCATGCCACACAGGCAATTCATGCCATGCGACTGATGTCCATCGATATACAACCTCTGAGCTCGTGCGTTTCAAAGAAGGACGTTAAGCAAAAGAATAAATTCTCCGCCGCCAAACAGATGTATATTTAATAGAGATCAATCAACACAGAATAAAATCCAATGTCAGACACACAGTCCATTTACAAGTTCGTTCTGGGTCTGAACGAAACCCGGGGCACTAAATACCTCGCAAACCCATCGATCACCACGTACGTCTGGACGATCACCACTCATTATCCATATTTCGGGATGCCTCCCAATCAGGACCTCGGTTACCATCCAAACGAGGTGAAGATCTCCGGTCTTCGACCACCGTCTTCATCTTCGAATTTCAATCGTCGGTCAATTATTTGAAATGAGAATTAACTCGGCCTTTTCAAATAATTCACGTATATTTATAATTTCAAATCAATTTATTTCAATGGTTAAATCATTCCACAACACCAATTTTGTTCTTTAATGAAATTTTCACACCAAACACATTCAACCATCAAATACCACATAAATCGAGCAAATTCAGTTTATTTCCCTCGCATATCGTTTATGATATTTTATAACGATTTATCGCTATTTTTATTTATTTTAAAATAGCCAATTTATTCAAAACGACGCTTCGGGCCATAACGCGGCCGTGGCGCTATTTTTCTTCAGATTTGATTTACACATATCTAAAAATCTAAACGAACGGTCCCGACAAAACTAGTTTCGACGAATTCTGAGACCGTTTGCAAAAAGGCCCATTTTTGGTCGATCCAATTTAACTGTAATTGACCAAAACACATTTTCCTTTGCCACGCTCACATACTAGCTTCAAAAATTATGAAATTTGAAATCTAGCAATAACTTCACATCCCGGATCCAACAAAAGTGGTTTCGTCGAATTCCGAGGTCATATGCAAAATGGCCAATTTCACGGGCTATATAAATTCCATAGCGACCGTTCTGAAAATTCATTCGGCCATAACTTTTGCTTCCCGCTATGAAAATTCGATTTTTCAGATTCGTTAGAAAGGAATTCACTAACAGATTTAAATATTTTTGGTTTCACTAAAATCCGTTTTGTTTTGCACCCGGTACAGTCCGACAAAGTTTGAATTCCATTTTTGAAACTGCAGCGCCATTTCAGGCCTTGTTTATAATTATAATTAATTATATTCGTTTTCAATGGTCGATTCAAACTCACTTTCCATTCCCTTTATTTAAAATATTTATTTTAAATTTTTAAAATCCATTATTTTAGCCAATTTAAATTTTTTAAATTGGTTCAGATTTTCTGGGTCGTTACAGCATAAAACAAACAGCGCAATGCTAAATAAAGAACAATGAAGCTATTATAAGACTCAGGTCCCATCACACAATGCAACACAAGCCGGAGGATAGAGTTTTTACCCTATAATAGCCAAAAATGCCTGGTACGTGAAATTTCATATTTTACTATTACTATAAGTGTATAGTGTCAAAACAATTTCAAATATAAATGTATCAATCATAGACGGCATGAGTGCCCCATCCCACTATGTCGCCATATATAGGATTACAACTAAAACTACAGTGTCACGTATTGGAATTTGGATTTCCATCTATGAACCGAGGCCAGGGATCGTTCTCACCACTTCGAGATGCTCTATCCCGTGTCTCAGGATCAGAGCTCGAGTAACCCTTGGATCGTCAGGGCCGGTCCATATGGAGTGGATTAAAATGCCGGAACAATGCGTTTTCCCGCCCTATGGGGCGTAAGCTGGTCATATCCCGACCAAACCATCGGCAACGTAGTGACCGATATATCCGATGCGCCTCGCATTCCAACAACCACATGTGTCAAACTTGTCAGGGCTTGTAAACCACTGACACCACTCCTAGCTAGAAGGAAACACATGTCCTCCCTAAGGTCCTCTCCCATTTCTGGTTCACACCGGGGTGTGAGGCTCGCGAATTAACGCTAGACAAAGCTATGCTATATTAAAGTCGTGCTTTTATCATCAACCACAAGGCTCTTCTTTTCAACAAAAGCCTTGATCATTGCATCTCAACATGCCACACTGGCAATTCACGCCATGCGACTGATGTCTATCAATCACACAGAATGAAATCCAATGTCAGACAAACATCCATTTACAAGTTCATTCTGGGTCTGAACGAAACAGAAGGCACCTTATTCCTTTCCCGTATGTCTAATACAGGAGAGAGGCCCTCGCATATCCTTCGATCTTCAAGTACGTCTGGACGATCACCACTTATTACCTCGTCTTGGGTATGGCCCAATCAAGACATCAGTGATCATCCAAACGATGTGAAGACCTCCGGTCTTCAACCACCGTCTTCATCTTCGACTAATCGTCGTATCAATTATTCAGAATGGGTATAAACCCGACCTTTCTGAATAACTCGCGTATATAATAAACAAGTGCTACACAAACACAACATACGCCTATTCCAATTCAGAATATTCTTTTATTCAAATATTCACATCTTTAGGGAAAGGTTCCCATTAATTTTATCAAAGATAAATTATTTTAAATTTATTCTTTAATCTTCCTTTGAATATCATTTCAAACCATATTAAGGTTTTCCAAACTAGTCGGGATTAGCGAACCACACCGAAGTAATCATTTATTTTATTTCCCAATCCCAACCTATTAATCCCACAGAGCAAAACTGGTAATACCCCATATCTAACACCACAGTATTATCGGTAAAATTAATTACCATTTCACGTCCAAATCTAATTAAAGATTTAACTATCGCTTGGAGCAAAAGTGGTGATACTCCATTCTCGATCATTTCAATCTAATTAAAGATTCATTAAAACTCCACTTAGTTTTAATCTTCCCAAAAATCAATATTAATGATTATATAACTCGGGAAATCATATCCTGTCTTTAACTGGGTTAAAGAACCAATGTCATTTAAAACACGGTTCACGATAAACCCAAAATCACATTTTTAACAATTCAGTTTTCTATATAAAAATCATATTTTTACATCGCTACTTCATTATAAAAATTATATTTTTATAACACTACTGTATATATAAAAAACAAATTTTTATAGCGCCATCATATATATAAAAATCGAATTTTTATCTTGCTATTCAAATAAAAAATTTATTTTTATATCGCTTTTCCATATATAAAAATCATATTTTTATTCTGAAGTTCATAACATAAAAATCCCATCTTTATAGCGAAGTTCATATTATAAAAATCCCATCTTTATAGCGAAGTTCATATTATAGAAATCCCATCTTTATAGCGAAGTTCATATTAGGAAAATTAAATTTTTATGCCGCTAAATACCTTATAAAAATCACATTTTTATCACAATGAATTTATTATAAAAATCTAATCTTTTTATATTTAAAAATATAACCTTTTCCTATTATACAAATATAATCTTTCTTTAAATAAAAATATAAATAAAATCCTACACTTTTTCTAATAAAAAATCTAACCTTTTCCCTTATTAAAAAATCAGATCTTCTATTTTCTCTATAAATATAAACTGATTTTTAATAATAAATTAAAATAAATAAATAAAACTTACATTGGAAATTTTGGAGGGGGAGGGGGGCTGACGTGGCTCGCGCCGGAGCTTGGTGGAGGGTCGTAGGGGCCAAGCGCAGGCGGCGTGGATCAGTGGGAGGCGGCGGAAGTCGAGGCTGGCGGCGGTGGGTGTTTGGGCTGATTTGGTGCATTGGGCTTTGGATTGGAAGGAGGAGGAGAGAGTGGGGAGGAAAGGGTGGCGCAGGAGGGGAGGCGGGGGCCTTGGTGGCCGGCGATGCGGCAGTGGAGGGCCGGGACAAGGCGGCGACGGGCTTTGATGAAGAGGAGGCGGGATTTTTCAATTTTGACCGAAGGAGAAGGTTTGACTTAGGTTAGAGGAGGATAGGTTTATATAATTTAATTTAATTATTATTTAATTTCCACTTAATACATGTTTTTACAATCGAGCCCCAATTCAAACCCAACGCCTGTCGCCCCTAGCTAATTACCCCATTCCGAACACAATGGGATATGTTTCGTAAGCCATCTCGGCTGTTACGATCAGTTTTGCTTTAAATTAAATTATAAATCAATATATATTTAATTTAAACGTACATTTTATTCTACCGGAGCCACATACGGACTCTAAAAATTCCAGAAAAATCATTTCTAGCTTCGTATTGATGATACGGTCCTAACAAAACCAATTTCATCAAATTTGAAGACCGTTTGAAAAATGGCCATTTTCTGGTCGATCCAAACTGTGACGATCCCAAAATCCGAGGGGCGATATTAAGGATAATCATTAGGAAATAACACATTAATCATCATAGCAGAGTACAGATAATAGCAGAAACAATAAATAAAATAATTTTACATGGATATGACAGCGGAATCACAACATGTAGGAATATCAGGATAGCATAACGTGGGATATACTTAGTAAATAAAAGGAAAGTGATCAGTCATCATCGCCAGAGGCGGAATACATACATGCAGTGAGACATAATAAGGGTATCAGTCTACATCGCCGAAGGCAGAATACATATACATACAGTGAGAAATACGGAAAGTAAATCAGTCTGCATCGCCAGTGGCGGAATCATAATATGTATACAATAATGGCGGAAAATATCAAAGTCATCTCTATGAAGTTAGCCTCGCCATGAGCCAAAAGTGCACTCTATGCAGTAGTGCAGAACCAAAAACCACCTGTCACCTGTGTACTAGGCTGCCCGTGTGAAAATAAGGGCACCCGCGTTTGCAAAGTGAAACAAACAACGAGTCAGTCATGGGGACTGGTATGAGGAATCTATTTAACAGTTAAGCAACAGTAAATAGCAATCGTAGGACCACGCCACTTTCACGGAACGGGTTTACTCCAGTGATTGCTAGTGCATTTAAAACAAAGTAAATTCTTTTAAAACAACGCAATGTTTTTAGAAAGAATGAATCCATTATAAGACTCAGGTCCCATCACACAATGCAACGCAAGCCATAGGATAGAGTTTTACCTTATAATAGCCAAATATGCTTGATACGTATAAAGCAAAATCATTTGATATTATTACTAGTGCATATATGTTTCAAAAACGAATAGCATCATAAATATCAATCATAGGCGGCATAGCTACCATCTACTATGTCTCCATACTAGTTCTACAATCAAATCCGTTATCTCGTATTGGAAATTGGATTTCCGTCATGAGTCGAGGCAAGGGGAAAGCTCCACTCCGCTTCGATACACTCTAGCAAATGCCTCGGGACTACACACTCTGGGCAACCCCGGATGCGGCTGGGCCGGTCCTCACTTACGTTAGAGGATTAATTATGCCTGAACACACGTTTCCCGGTCCTTGCAGACCTATAATCGAGGCGCCTCGCATTCCAACAACCACAAAGGTGAAAAGTAAATATAAATGTCAGGGCTGGTAAGTCACTGACACCATCATAGCTAGAAAGAAACGTCGTGCTCTCCCAACGGTCCGTATCCCGTTTTTAACTCATACCGAGGTGTGAGGCTCGCGAATCTACGAAATACACAAAGCTAGGTCACGTAGACCTTGCTTTGATCATCATCCACAAGACTCTGCTTTGCAACAGAAGCCTTGATCACAGCATCTTGGCATGCCACATAGGCAGTCCACTCCGTACGATTGATTTCTATCGATATATAACCCCTGAGCTCATACGTCTCAGAGAAGGGCGTTAAGCAAGAGAATAAATCCTCCGCCGCCAAACAGATGTATATTTAATAGAGATCAATCCACACAGAATAAAATCCAATGTTAGACATACAGTCCATTTACAAGTCCGTCCTGGGTCTGAACGAAACCGGAAGCGTCAAATTCCTCGTATATCCGTCCAATCAACACATACGTTCAGACGGCTACTACTTCCGTCCCCTTCCGGTAGCTACTCCGGTTAGGAACCTCAGTAGCGCCCATCCAACCGATACGAAGATCGTCGGTCTTGAATCGTCTTTGCATTTTCCAATTCGAATCGCTCGATAAATTATTTGAAATGAGGGTTAGCTCGGCCTTTTCAAATAATTCACGTCATTAGAATTTAAATCGATTCATTTTATGGTTATATTATTCGACATCCATCTTTCGGTTCTTTAGTGTTATTTTCATGTCATCCACATACAACCATCAAATATCAAACAATTCAAGCACAATTGGTTTATTTGCAACCTATGTTGCTTATAACATTTTATAGCGATTTTTCGCCATTTTTATTTATTTAAAAATGGCCATATTTAATTAAACGACGTTTCAGGTCATGCCGTGGCACTGGCGCTGTTTTTCTCCTAATTTGTTTTACACATATCGGAAAATCTAACCGTTGGATTTCTACAAAGTCTATATCAGTGGGAAGATATTCCCAAAGCGAACCCAACGGTTCCAGTTTCGTGAGAATCCGACGGTCGGATCTTCCACACTAGTCGTTTGAAGTTATGGTTTCAAAATTCGAACTGCAGCGTCGTTATTCGATTAAATTTAATTATATTTATATTTATATATAAATATAAACGATTCTGACGATGTTTTTCTTCAGATTTGAATTAAACATTCCGGACAATCCAACCGTTGGATTTTTACAAGGTTGGTGCCGTTAGAAAGATATTTCCAAGGCGAACTCCGCGATTGTGGTTTCGGGAAAATCCGATGGTCGGATTTCTCGTACTAATCATTTCAAATTATGATTCCGAAACACGAACTGCACGGCCTCTATTCCTTTTAATTATATTTATATTTATATATATAAATATAGTCCAATCTATAATTTCAACTATAGCTCATTCTATATTTTCAACTTCGTTTTCACTTCAAATATTTCACTAACGCCTTAATATTTCGAAAAATTTCGCCATAACCTCCTTTGTACGGGGAGGGGTTTGGAAATTTATTGGGCCGTATTAGGTACCCAATAAATCCTAAAAAGCATTCACATATTTATAGTGATATATTTTGGTGTTCACGGGGGAGCATGTACTGATAATCACTCCAGAGAATAAATTCCCGTCACCCCATTTCCGTGTGGAAATAAATAGTCCATGTGCCGTATCTAATAACTAGAGCGACGTGATTATTGTCAACTCCAGACCCATGTGAGGTTTTTTATTAATCTGGCAATTTATCATTATAATTTATATAGTCCATATCAGTCATCAGTTCAACCTGTAGTACATAGTCATCGCCATACAAGCCTCTTGCTTATATGGTAAATCTTCCACCTCGTCACACAAGCTCCAATTGCTTATATGGAATATGATGAAGTATGCCTATCATCAAGAAGTATGCCATGTAGTGTAGTTCAAAATTAATTGTTACTATCCTATGGCGTTATTAATTATTTCACACAGAAAAACCAGCACTCCGCATCCAATGGCATTCACAGGAGTTGATATATAATAAAATTGCGCAGCCAACTCATCAAGGTTTACCTATTTGTCGGGCACGCAAATCATTTCTTTACTCTACAGCTAATCCATTTCTCCTGTTCAACACATGTATATATATGCAGAACAAAGCTAATAATACTATTTCTAGCAAACTATTATTTATTTCAACACGTGTGTATTTTTAACAAAGCGTATACATGATAAAAGGAATATTTTTATCATCAAAAATATTTATTCGACACATGGGTATTTTTAACACTTCTTATTCACTATAAAAATATAGTTTTCATTGTCGATTCATTTTATTTTTAAGAGATGATAACATTCAACACATGAACTTCAACTCAACGAATGAATTGCAATTCAACACATGAATATTCGATATAGTTTGTATATATATAAAAAATGTGATTTTTATCGCTAAAGCCATTTGTTTAAATTCAAATAATATTCAACACATGAATTTCAACTCAACGAATGAATTGCAACTCAACACATGAATATTCGATATAGTTTGTATATATATAAAAAATGTGATTTTTATCGCTAAAGCCATTTGTTTAAATTCAAATAATATTCAACACATGAATTTCAACTCAACGAATGAATTGCAACTCAACACATGAATATTTGATATAGTTTGTATATATATAAAAAATGTGATTTTTAATAATATTCAACACATGAATTTCAACTCAACGAATGAATTGCAACTCAACACATGAATATTCGATATAGTTTGTATATATATAAAAAAATGTGATTTTTATCGCTAAAGCCATTTGTTTAAATTCAAATAATATTCAACACATGAATTTCAACTCAACGAATGAATTGCAACTCAACACATGAATATTCTATATAGCATATGTAATTAATTTCAACGAATGAAAATTATTCTAACACGTAAATATTTCAGAAAATTTCGGCAGCATAACGGCAGGGTAGTTAAAACCGGGACCGTCCCTAGTACGGCTCCTCGCTCTACCTTAAAACCTCGCGGTTTTTGACAATGGGGATCATGCATCTAGTTCGCACGCAGGCGGCATGTTTTATTTTCAATTCCATAATCCTATTCTATTTTGTTTCAACCACAAGAGGGTATTTTTCAACCACAAAGGTATTTTTCAACCACAATATCAACCACAAACAATTATTTCCAACCATTCGTCATACCATATAATATCACGTCAATCACAAGCAATAAATATCGTCCATGGTCTGTGGACGAGGGGAGTATATATATATATATATATATATATATATATATATATATAATATAATAATTCACTTGCATTTCATCACAATTCAAAGCATATATGTTTCAAACAACGCTTGTATAATTTATACATCGCTAATATAACTTATACAACACATGTACATGAGGTATACAATGCGTATATAATTTACACTTCGCTTATATAATTTATACAACACGATTTCATTCACACAAATAGTTTAGATTCCTCACATTGGTTATTGCGGTGCTAAAAATCGTAGGAAGGTCAGAAAAATCCGCGGCTTCTTCTAGAATGTAGAGAGCCTCCTTACGGTCACGGTGTCTCCTGTTTCATCGAATTTAGTTAAAGAATGAAAAAGATATTATTTTTCAAAGTTTTGCAACGCTTTATAGTGTTAAAACAGTTTAAAATTATATACGCCGTTAGTTTTCAAACCTACTCAATTCTAGGTTTGGATTTTTCTCTTGATTCGTAGCTCTATATGATGATCAGACCGTTGGACGTCGTCGAGGGAGGGAAGAGCTTTCCGGCGCTGGTAGTCTGAGGTGGTGCGATGGCGAATCGAGGCGGCGGCGGCTCCGGGAAGGCGACGGCTTTCTCGACGTCGTTCAGGCGAAGGAGCTGACGAGAGGGGGCGGCGTTGGGTCGGATGTGGAGAGGAGGCATAGGGCTGTCGATGGTGGTGGTGGCGTGGCCTAGCGTCGCCTGTGGCGATCGGAAAAGGGACGAGAAGCTTCGAGCAACGCGGATCGTCCAGAGCAGGGTGGCGGCTAGGGTTCCGTAGTTTTATATTTTTTTTTAAATGAAAATTTCCTATTGGCCAGAATTTATAGAAAATTTTTAAATAGTGTTTTTGCAAACGGACTCCTTTTTAAACCCAACGACTGTCGCCCCTAGCTAAATACCCCCATTCCGGACACAATGGGATATGTTTCGTTGGCCATTTCGACTGTTACAGTCAGTTATTTTTCAAATTAAAATATAAAACATTCGATATTTAATTTAAACGTACATTTCAATTTGCCAGGGCCACAAACTGAATCGAAAAATTCCAGAAAAATATATCTAGCTTTGTTTTGACGATACGGTCCTAACAAAACCAGTTTCGTCGAATTCTGAGCTCGTTTGAAAAACGACCATTTTTAGGTCGACCCATTTTAACAGAATTTGACCAATCACGTTATCTTTTGCCCCGCTCACATACTAGCTTCAAAAATTATGAAATTTGAAACTTAGCAATAATTTGACATCTCGGACCCAACAAAAGTGGTTTCGTCGAATTCCGAGGTCGTATGCAAAATCTCAATTTTCAAGGGCTATATATATTATATAGCGACCTTTCTGAAAATTCATTTGGCCATAACTTTTGATTTCCGTTATGAAATTTTGATTTTTCAGATTCGTTAGAAAGGTATTGATAAACAGATTTAAATATTTTCAGTTCCGTCAAAATCCGTTATATTTTCCACCCGGTACAGTCAGACAAAGTTTATATCCCAAATTTCAAACGGCCATACCATACCTAATTCTATATTTTATGGAAATAGGCTATTTAAATTATTCAGATTTCTTGGTAATAACCTAATTTAAAAATTTTAAACTGGTTCACATTTTCCGGGTTATTACAATCTCCCCCACTTAAAACTTTTCGTCCTCGAAAAGGAAATAATAGTTAAGCAGGAAATAAAATGTAAATGCAAAGTATTGTAAAGGTACCTTGCACCAGAGTTAGTCAGAGATGTCCACTCTGCATTTGGGATAGGCTTGTTTAATGCTTTCCTCAGTTTCCCAAGTACAGTCTCTAGGATCACTACTCCACTGCACTTTGACTAGATGAATCTTTTTCCTCCTTAGCTCCCTTGTTTCTTTGCCAACTATCTTCAATGGCTCCCTCTTGAGTGCTAATTCTGGAGTTATGTCAATATCCTGTTGCGCTGCTTCTTCCACAACAAGATCTGGATCATGAACATGTTTTCTGAGCTGAGATACGTGGAACACATCATGTACACCAGGCAACCAATCAGGTAATGAAACCCTATATGCAAGAGTTCCAATCCGTTCAAGTATAGGAAAGGGACCAATAAATCTCGGTGCCAACTTCCCAGTCTTGCCAAATCTGATTACCCCTCGCATTGGAGAAACTCTTAAATAAACATAATCGCCAACGACAAACGATATATCCCTTCTTCTCGCATCAGCATAACTTTTCTGTCGGCTCTGCGCGGTTTTCAATCGCTTCTTAATGAAATCGACTTTATCCGATGCTTCTCGAATCATATCGGGCCCTAACACAAGTCTGTTGCCAGGTTCCACCCAACATGCGGGAGATCTGCACGGTCTACCGTATAATGCTTCGAATGGAGACATTCCCAAACTTGCTTGATAGCTATTGTTGTAAGAGAATTCGGCTAAATGTAAATGATCTTCCCATGAGCCTCCAAAATCGATAACGCAAGCCCGCAATAGATCTTCTAAAATTCTATTTACCTGCTCAGTTTGGCCGTCTGTCTGAGGGTGATAAGCGGTGCTTAGATTCAATTTGGTCCCCAATTCTTCCTGGAATGCTTCCCAAAATTTGCTAGTAAATAGGGGATCTCTATCGCTGACTATATTGAGTGGCACTCCATGTAGTTTAACTATTTCTCTGAAGTAAATTTGTGCTAGACTTTGAGCCGTTTTGTTGGATCGGACAGGGATGAAATGGGCAGTCTTCGTGAAGCGATCTACGATTACCCATATACTGTCATTTCCTTTTCTAGTTCGAGGCAAGCCATCGATGAAGTCCATCGAAATTTGTTCCCACTTCCATCCTGGAACTTCTAATGGTTGTAATAATCCAGCCAATTTCTGCTGATCACTCTTAACTAGCTGACAAGTGGGGCATCTGCTAACATATAATGAGATATCTCTTTTCATAGCTCTCCACCAGAATGTGCGTTTGATATCATTATACATTTTGCTCACACCGGGATGGATACTTAATTTGGATTTGTGGCACTCATCAAGTATTTCTCTTCTGAGCTCGGGAAGGTTTGGGATGCAGATTCTACCCTTTAATCTTAGAACCCCTTTGTCATCGAGTCGAAAACTTGTGGATTCACCTCCTTTGATTCTTTGACTGATTCTTTGAATAAATTCATCGTCTTTCTGAAGAGTCGAGATCCTGTCTATTAATGAAGACGTGATGACAAAACTGGCGATGATTTCATTCTTTCTGCTGAGCGCATCTACTACAACATTGGCTTTCCCTGGAGTGTATATAATTTCAAAATCGTATGCTGCAAGGAATTCTAACCAACGCTGTTGCCTCAGGTTTAAATCTTTCTGGGTGAACAGGTATTTCAAGGATTGATGGTCGGTGTATAGTTCGAATTTCTCGCCCAGCAAATAATGCCTCCAGATTCTTAAAGCAAACACGATAGCTAATAACTCAAGATCATGAGTAGCATAGTTTCTTTCATGCGGCTTTAGTTGACGACTGGCATAAGCGATCACTTGGCCTTTTTGCATTAACACCGCGCCTAGCCCTCTAATAGAAGCATATGTCCATATAGTCAAGTCTTGGTTACCTTCTATTATTGTCAATACCGGAGCAGTTGTCAACTTCAGTTTTAGCTCTTGGAAAGCTTCTTCACATTCGGGAGTCCATTTGAATTTCTCATGCTTCTTTGTAAGCTTTGTCAATACTCCTGATATCTTTGAAAAATCCTGAACGAATTTCCGATAGTAACTAGCCAATCCAAGGAAACTTCGAACTTCTGTGGGAGTAGTAGGTTGTTTCCAGTTCTGAATCGCTGCAATTTTGCTTGGGTCGACAGCAATTCCTTCTTTTGATACAACATGGCCTAGGAATTTAACTTCATTCTGCCAGAAGACACACTTAGAAAATTTAGCTTTTAAGATGTTTCTCTTTAGAATTTCCAATACTTGTTCTAAATGTTTTGCATGCTCATCTTCCGACTTAGAGTAGATTAAAATGTCATCGATGAAGACTAGAACAAATTTATTCAATACACCACGGAACACTCTGTTCATAAGATCAACGAAGTATGCCGGAGCGTTGCACAAGCCGAACGGCATTACTAACCATTCGTAGAATAAATCGGGACCCCTGAAGGCTGTCAAAGGAACACAGTCTTCTGCTATACGTAATTGGTGGAAACCTGTAGCTAGGTCCATTCTGGAGAATACTGTTGCTCCATTTAATTGATCTAACAGATCATCTATTCGGGGCAAAGGATATTTGTTCTTCAGTGTCTGTTTATTGAGATCTCGGTAATCAACACAAAGTCTTAGAGTACTGTCTGATTTCGGGACAAATACTACTGCGGCTCCCCACGCTGAAAAGCTTGGTCTGATTAGACCTTTCCAAAGCAATTCTCGGGTTTGACTACTTAGCTCTTCTTTTTCTTTCGGGGCCATTCTTCTTATTGGATGTACTACTGGTCGAGCATTAGGAATTAGATCAATTCTAAATTCAATTTCTCTTTGCGGCGGTAAGTTTTCTACTTCTTCAAACACATCCGCAAAGTTTTTCACGACCGGTATCTTTTCTATTGAAGGGGGAGTAACTTCTAAAGAAGACCAAAATTCTTTTCTATTAATTTCTGAGCCATGACATGGTATGTATATAGGTCCAAGCTTCGTTTCAACTTTAACGATTCTTTCGGCACACCTAACTTCGGCCTTATATTTTGTTAACCATTCCAAACCGAGAATAACATCGAATTCCGACAAATCCATAATAATTAAGTGGATAGGAAACTTGTAACGTGAATAAGAGATAGGCACTCTGCAGTATATACTGAGACTAACAGAACCTCCTATCGGGTTTTGAACTTTAATTGGTTCCTTAAGTTTTCTTCGTTTCAATTTTAACTTATGAACAATGTTACCAGAAATGAAGATACGCGATGCACCAGTATCAAAAAGTACAGAAACAGGAATATTTTTAATAGTAAGGGTACCTCCCAAGACATCGGGTTTACCTGATCCATCGGTGGTAGCTGGCGGGGTCTTCCCGTCATAGACATGGGCCACCTGTGCATTCTGCTTCAGAGGGCAGTTCCTGCTGTAGTGCCCCTTCTTGTGGCAGTTGTAGCATTCGGCTGAGTCATTTGCCTTCGGCTTCCTTGGGGCTTTGCATACATTAGAGAAATGACCGGGCTTCCCGCAATTGTAGCAGTTTCCTTTCGGGATCTTTGCGGGTTTTTGAGTAGCGGCCGCGGTAATGCTAGATTCGGGTTGATCTGCTGAAGCCTTGCGCTTATTCCCTGCTTGGCTTTTAGCGCGGTCTTGGCTAGCATGCCTCTCATCCATGTCTTCGTAATTGCAAGCCATCTCTACTAGTTCTGTAAAGGAGAGTTTGATGTTGCTCATAGCTCTATCGTGGTACTTGCGCTTCAGCCCAAATATGAATCTCTTATTCTTTGCTTTGTTGGTTAAAATCAGTTCTGGAGCATAGCGCGATAACTGGGTGAACTTATTTAGATAATCCTGAATAGAGAGGTCTCCCTGCTGGAGATTAGCAAACTGCTCTCTCATCCTCTCTAGAGCCTGTTCCGGTACAAACTTCTCATTGAACAAAGTCTTGAACTGCTCCCAAGTCCGGATAGTACCAGCTGCATCCTCGGAGGTAATGGCATCCCACCACAGCTCGTCTTCTTCCTGAAGGAGCCAAATGCCAAGTCGGGCTTTGTTGTTAGTTCCCATACCCATACCTTCGAAGATTTTCTCATAGGTTTTCAGCCAAGCTATAGCTTCGGTCACTATACCAGTGCCGGTAAAAGGTTTTCCCCCAAGGTTTCTGTACCTCTTTGCTACTTTATCTAGCTCAAAGTCTTCTGGTGCTGGTGGCTGAACAATAGGGCCTTCCACTACTATGGGGATATTCCCCCGTCCTCCTGCTGCATCTCCTCGGCCTCCACGGCCTCCTCTAGCTGCTGCTCCACGTGTAGCCATCTAAGAGTACTGTATAAGCAAGAAAAGAGTCAAGCTCACAGATTTGATAATTTTCATAAATGACAAAGCAGGGGAATACAAGGAAAGATAATGATGATGTACTGATCAAATTGTTTTGCTAATCTGCTTAGCTCATCTTAGGACATTGCTAATCCTATCTCTAATGAGCTACTCGCATTAGAATACTACTGATTCTATTCTGACGAGGTGTTTAATGTGTTAGATCCCGGAACTAAGGTTAACCAAAGCTCTGATACCAACTGTGACGATCCCAAAATCCGAGGGGCGATATTAAGGATAATCATTAGGAAATAACACATTAATCATCATAGCAGAGTACAGATAATAGCAGAAACAATAAATAGAATAATTTTACATGGATATGACAGCGGAATCACAACATGTAGGAATATCAGGATAGCATAACGTGGGATATACTTAGTAAATAAAAGGAAAGTGATCAGTCATCATCGCCAGAGGCGGAATACATACATGCAGTGAGACATAATAAGGGTATCAGTCTACATCGCCGAAGGCGGAATACATATACATATAGTGAGAAATACGGAAAGTAAATCAGTCTGCATCGCCAGTGGCGGAATCATAATATGTATACAATAATGGCGGAAAATATCAAAGTCATCTCTATGAAGTTAGCCTCGCCATGAGCCAAAAGTGCACTCTATGCAGTAGTGCAGAACCAAAAACCACCTGTCACCTGTGTACTAGGCTGCCCGTGTGAAAATAAGGGCACCCGCGTTTGCAAAGTGAAACAAACAACGAGTCAGTCATAGGGACTGGTATGAGGAATCTATTTAACAGTTAAGCAACAGTAAATAGCAATCATAGGACCACGCCACTTTTGCGGAACGGGTTTACTCCAGTGATTGCTAGTGCATTTAAAACAAAGTAAATTCTTTTAAAACAACGCAATGTTTTTAGAAAGAATGAAGCCATTATAAGACTCAAGTCCCATCACACAATGCAACGCAAGCCAGAGGATAGAGTTTTACCTTATAATAGCCAAATATGCTTGATACGTATAAAGCAAAATCATTTGATATTATTACTAGTGCATATATGTTTCAAAAACGAATAGCATCATAAATATCAATCATAGGCGGCATAGCTACCATCTACTATGTCTCCATACTAGTTCTACAATCAAATCCGTTATCTCGTATTGGAAATTGGTTTTCCGTCATGAGTCGAGGCAAGGGGCAAGCTCCACTCCGCTTCGAGACACTCTAGCAAATGCCTCGGGACTACACACTCTGGGCAACCCCGGATGCGGCTGGGCCGGTCCTCACTTACGTTAGAGGATTAATTATGCCTGAACACACGTTTCCCGGTCCTTGCAGACCTATAATCGAGGCGCCTCGCATTCCAACAACCACAAAGGTGAAAAGTAAATATAAATGTCAGGGCTGGTAAGTCACTGACACCACCATAGCTAGAAAGAAACGTCGTGCTCTCCCAGCGGTCCGTATCCCGTTTTTAACTCATACCGAGGTGTGAGGCTCGCGAATCTACGAAATACACAAAGCTAGGTCACGTAGACCTTGCTTTGATCATCATCCACAAGACTCTGCTTTGCAACAGAAGCCTTGATCACAGCATCTTGGCATGCTACATAGGCAGTCCACTCCGTACAATTGATTTCTATCGATATATAACCCCTGAGCTCATACGTCTCAGAGAAGGGCGTTAAGCAAGAGAATAAATCCTCCGCCGCCAAACAGATGTATATTTAATAGAGATCAATCCACACAGAATAAAATCCAATGTTAGACATACAGTCCATTTACAAGTCCGTCCTGGGTCTGAACGAAACCGGAGGCGTCAAATTCCTCGTATATCCGTCCAATCAACACATACGTTCAGACGGCTACTACTTCCGTCCCCTTCCGGTAGCTATTCCGGTTAGGAACCTCAGTAGCGCCCATCCAACCGATACGAAGATCGTCGGTCTTGAATCGTCTTTGCATTTTCCAATTCGAATCGCTCGATAAATTATTTGAAATGAGGGTTAGCTCGGCCTTTTCAAATAATTCACGTCATTAGAATTTAAATCGATTCATTTTATGGTTATATTATTCGACATCCATCTTTCGGTTCTTTAGTGTTATTTTCATGTCATCCACATACAACCATCAAATATCAAACAATTCAAGCACAATTGGTTTATTTGCAACCTATGTTGCTTATAACATTTTATAGCGATTTTTCGCCATTTTTATTTATTTAAAAATGGCCATATTTAATTAAACGACGTTTCAGGTCGTGCCGTGGCACTGGCGCTGTTTTTCTCCTAATTTGTTTTACACATATCGGAAAATCTAACCGTTGGATTTCTACAAAGTCTATATCAGTGGGAAGATATTCCCAAAGCGAACCCAACGGTTCCAGTTTCGTGAGAATCCGACGGTCGGATCTTCCACACTAGTCGTTTGAAGTTATGGTTTCAAAATTCGAACTGCAGCGTCGTTATTCGATTAAATTTAATTATATTTATATTTATATATAAATATAAACGATTCTGACGCTGTTTTTCTTCAGATTTGATTTAAACATTCCGGACAATCCAACCGTTGGATTTTTACAAGGTTGGTGCCGTTAGAAAGATATTTCCAAGGCGAACTCCGCGATTGTGGTTTCGGGAAAATCCGATGGTCGGATTTCTCGTACTAATCATTTCAAATTATGATTCCGAAACACGAACTGCACGGCCTCTATTCCTTTTAATTATATTTATATTTATATATATAAATATAGTCCAATCTATAATTTCAACTATAGCTCATTCTATATTTTCAACTTCGTTTTCACTTCAAATATTTCACTAACGCCTTAATATTTCGAAAAATTTCGCCATAACCTCCTTTGTACGGGGAGGGGTTTGGAAATTTATTGGGCCGTATTAGGTACCCAATAAATCCTAAAAAGCATTCACATATTTATAGTGATATATTTTGGTGTTCACGGGGGAGCATGTACTGATAATCACTCCAGAGAATAAATTCCCGTCACCCCCGTTTCCGTGTGGAAATAAATAGTCCATGTGCCGTATCTAATAACTAGAGCGACGTGATTATTGTCAACTCCAGACCCGTGTGAGGTTTTTATTAATCTGGCAATTTATCGTTATAATTTATATAGTCCATATCAGTCATCAGTTCAACCTGTAGTACATAGTCATCGCCATACAAGCCTCTTGCTTATATGGTAAATCTTCCACCTCGTCACACAAGCTCCAATTGCTTATATGGAATATGATGAAGTATGCCTATCATCAAGAAGTATGCCATGTAGTGTAGTTCAAAATTAATTGTTACTATCCTATGGCGTTATTAATTATTTCACACAGAAAAACCAGCACTCCGCATCCAATGGCATTCACAGGAGTTGATATATAATAAAATTGCGCAGCCAACTCATCAAGGTTTACCTATTTGTCGGGCACGCAAATCATTTCTTTACTCTACAGCTAATCCATTTCTCCTGTTCAACACATGTATATATATGCATAACAAAGCTAATAATACTATTTCTAGCAAACTATTATTTATTTCAACACGTGTGTATTTTTAACAAAGCGTATACATGATAAAAGGAATATTTTTATCATCAAAAATATTTATTCGACACATGGGTATTTTTAACACTTCTTATTCACTATAAAAATATAGTTTTCATTGTCGATTCATTTTATTTTTAAGAGATGATAACATTCAACACATGAACTTCAACTCAACGAATGAATTGCAATTCAACACATGAATATTCGATATAGTTTGTATATATATAAAAAAATGTGATTTTTATCGCTAAAGCCATTTGTTTAAATTCAAATAATATTCAACACATGAATTTCAACTCAACGAATGAATTGCAACTCAACACATGAATATTCGATATAGTTTGTATATATATAAAAAATGTGATTTTTATCGCTAAAGCCATTTGTTTAAATTCAAATAATATTCAACACATGAATTTCAACTCAACGAATGAATTGCAACTCAACACATGAATATTTGATATAGTTTGTATATATATAAAAAATGTGATTTTTATCGCTAAAGCCATTTGTTTAAATTCAAATAATATTCAACACATGAATTTCAACTCAACGAATGAATTGCAACTCAACACATGCATATTCGATATAGTTTGTATATATATAAAAAAATGTGATTTTTATCGCTAAAGCCATTTGTTTAAATTCAAATAATATTCAACACATGAATTTCAACTCAACGAATGAATTGCAACTCAACACATGAATATTCTATATAGCATATGTAATTAATTTCAACGAATGAAAATTATTCTAACACGTAAATATTTCAGAAAATTTCGGCAGCATAACGGCAGGGTAGTTAAAACCGGGACCGTCCCTAGTACGGCTCCTCGCTCTACCTTAAAACCTCGCGGTTTTTGACAATGGGGATCATGCATCTAGTTCGCACGCAGGCGGCATGTTTTATTTTCAATTCCATAATCCTATTCTATTTTGTTTCAACCACAAGAGGGTATTTTTCAACCACAAAGGTATTTTTCAACCACAATATCAACCACAAACAATTATTTCCAACCATTCGTCATACCATATAATATCACGTCAATCACAAGCAATAAATATCGTCCATGGTCTGTGGACGAGGGGAGTATATATATATATATATATAATATAATAATTCACTTGCATTTCATCACAATTCAAAGCATATATGTTTCAAACAACGCTTGTATAATTTATACATCGCTAATATAACTTATACAACACATGTACATGAGGTATACAATGCGTATATAATATACACTTCGCTTATATAATTTATACAACACGATTTCATTCACACAAATAGTTTAGATTCCTCACATTGGTTATTGCGGTGCTAAAAATCGTAGGAAGGTCAGAAAAATCCGCGGCTTCTTCTAGAATGTAGAGAGCCTCCTTGCGGTCACGGTGTCTCCTGTTTCATCGAATTTCGTTAAAGAACGAAAAAGATATTATTTTTCAAAGTTTTGCAACGCTTTATAGTGTTAAAACAGTTTAAAATTATATACGCCGTTAGTTTTCAAACCTGCTCAATTCTAGGTTTGGATTTTTCTCTTGATTCGTAGCTCTATAGGATGATCAGACCGTTGGACGTCGTTGAGGGAGGGAAGAGCTTTCCGGCGCTGGTAGTCTGAGGTGGTGCGATGGCGAATCGAGGCGGCGGCGGCTCCGGGAAGGCGACGACTTTCTCGACGTCGTTCAGGCGAAGGAGCTGACGAGAGGGGGCGGCGTTGGGTCGGATGTGGAGAGGAGGCGTAGGGCTGTCGACTGGTGGTGGTGGCGCGGCCTAGCGTCGCCTGTGGCGATCGGAAAAGGGACGAGAAGCTTCGAGCAACATGGATCGTCCAGAGCAGGGTGGCGGCTAGGGTTCCGTAGTTTTATATATTTTTTTTAAAATGAAAATTTCCTATTGGCCAGAATTTATAGAAAATTTTTAAATAGTGTTTTTGCAAACGGACTCCTTTTTAAACCCAACGACTGTCGCCTCTAGCTAAATACCCCCATTCCGGACACAATGGGATATGTTTCGTTGGCCATTTCGACTGTTACAGTCAGTTATTTTTCAAATTAAAATATAAAACATTCGATATTTAATTTAAACGTACATTTCAATTTGCCAGGGCCACAAACTGAATCGAAAAATTCCAGAAAAATATATCTAGCTTTGTTTTGACGATATGGTCCTACAAAACCAGTTTCGTCGAATTCTGAGCTCGTTTGAAAAACGGCCATTTTTAGGTCGACCCATTTTAACAGAATTTGACCAAACACGTTATCTTTTGCCCCGCTCACATACTAGCTTCAAAAATTATGAATTTGAAACTTAGCAATAATTTGACATCTCGGACCCAACAAAAGTGGTTTCGTCGAATTCCGAGGTCGTATGCAAAATCTCAATTTTCAAGGGCTATATATACTATATAGCGACCTTTCTGAAAATTCATTTGGCCATAACTTTTGATTTCCGTTATGAAATTTCGATTTTTCAGATTCGTTAGAAAGGTATTGATAAACAGATTTAAATATTTTCAGTTTCGTCAAAATCCGTTATATTTTCCACCCGGTACAGTCAGACAAAGTTTATATCCCAAATTTCAAACGGCCATACCATACCTAATTCTATATTTTATGGAAATAGGCTATTTAAATTATTCAGATTTCTTGGTAATAACCTAATTTAAAAATTTTAAACAGGTTCACATTTTCCGAGTTATTACACAAATTGACTGAAACTGTTAAAACACGTTTTCTTTTGCCACGCTCACATATTGATTTCAAAAATTATAAATTTTGAAACCTAGCAATAATTTGACATCCCGGATCCATCAAAAGTGGTTTCGTCTAAAACGGAGGTCGTTTGTAAAATGGCTATTTTCAAGGCCTTTATATATTAAAATACATATAAATTCCATAGCGACTTTTCTGATTTTTAATCTGGATGTATCTTACACTCTATAAAGTGAAATCTCAGTTTCTTACATCCCTAAGAAAGATATCGTTAAACAGATTTAGATATTTCTTGTTTCGTCCATTTCTGACTTATATTGAATTTCGTATATTCATTTGAAATTATAAATCAAATTTTCAAATTGCCGCGCCATTTCAGGCTCGTTATATAATTAAAATAAAATTATTCGTTTTAACTTTGTCGAAAATAAATTTTTCGTCGTTATTATTTAAAATAATCCATTTTAAATAATTAAAATTCATTAAAATTGCCAAAATAAAAATGTTTAAATTGGTGATTTTCCGGGTTGTTACAGTTTCCCCCCACTTAAAATCTTTTCATCCTCGAAAAGGAATGGAGCTGAAAGTTGTTTCACTAACCAACTCAATTTTCATTCTGGCTTTCATTCTTCAACTTTTCAGTTTCTAAGAATTTCTAATTTTTCAAAAATTTGGCTAACACCCTAAATTTTCGAAAAATTTCGCCATAACCTCCTTTGCACGGGGAGGGGTTTGGAAATTTATTGGACCATATTAGGCACCCAATAAATCCTAAAAAGCATACACATATTTATAGTGATATATTCCGGTGTCCAAAGGGGGGTGTGTATAGATCATAACTCCAGAGAATAAATTCTCGTCACCCTATAAATAGTTTTTGTGCCTTAATGACTAGGGAGACGTTATTATTGTCAACTCCAGACCCGTATGGGTTTTTTTTAATCTGGTAATTTACCGTTATATTTTATATAGTCCATATCAGTGTTCGGTTCAATCTGAAATATAGTCATCGCCATACAAGCCTCTCGCTTGTATGGTAAATCTTCAACCTCGTCACATAAGCTCCAAGTGCTTATGTGGTATATGATAGAGTATGCTATCTTCTCGCAGTATGCCATGTAGTGTAGTTCAAAATTAATTGTTACTATCCTATGGCGTTGTTTATAATCTCACACAGAACAACCAACACTCCGCATCCAATGGCATTCACAGGAGTTGATGTATAAATAAAATTGTGCATCCAACTCATTAAGGTTTACCTATTTGTCGGGCATGCAAATAAATTCTTTACTCAATAACCAATCCATTTACCTGTTTAACAATGTGTATATATATGCACATAAAAGCTAAAAATAATATTTTTAGTGAACAAACATCTATTTCACCACACAGCTATTTTTAGCACTTCATATACATGATAAAAATGTTAATTCTATCATTTTAAAATTTTAATTTGATTTGGCTAGTGGTTCAAAATTTTAATTAATCAAACCAATAATCATACAACACAACCAGCAATCAATTAGTTGGTTAATTATTCAATCATATAATTTTGATATAAATATTCAAAAAACATATTTTTGAGGCCAAATCACAACAAATAATCCAATTAAGCTTTGGTTCTCACACCAGTCTAATGGAAATATCCCACTTTCGAAACTCGAATACAAATGTTAATGATGCAGCTGCTATCACCAAAATCATCTCTGGGCGACTAGAGTGTGATTCTATATCTATCCAGTATATTTGGGACTTCTATACACGCTAGCTAGGCGTATATGCAAAATCTTCATATACAAGCTTGTCCAAATCAGTATAAAATAAATATTCAAATACGTATAATTGGACTTAATTTTCTAAACAAATTTTTTTTTCATTTTTATTTTAAAAATAACACTCTTCCGACTCATTCTAGGATGCTACTGATCCCATCTCTAACAAGCCATTCTTATTGGATATTACTAATCCAATCTCTGATGAATTCTTTTGTTCGGTTCTAATATGCCTTGTTCTCGAGCTCTGTAAACCAAAGCTCTGATACCAAACTATAACGACCCGAACCTCCCCGCGAAGGAAATCCCAGATTGCTTTGAGGACAAGACGAATCAGAACACAAACAGAAGAACATTCCATTGCTTATTACAACAATTCCATTAGAATACAAGAATATACAGAGTATGAATAAATATTACACATTATAAAATATCAAAGATTTAAATACATTACTGCAGCGGAAAAATAATACAAAACACAACTGAAAGAAATACGCGGATACAGAGCTTTCCGAGTATAGTTCCAGCTGTAAACCAGGATCCTGTGAATATAAATCTGCAAAACCAAAACTAATAGCTGCCCGTATGGAAAATAAGGGCACCCAGAGTTTTGGTTAAAACAATAAACTCCAGGTCAGTCACGTGACTGGTTTGAGAACTAAAACAGTTATTAATCTTTATTTTAAAGTTAGGTAAATCAAGGGACCACACCGTATAACACGGAACGGGTTTCCTCCCAAGAATACCAATGCATAAAACAAACAACGCAATGCTAAATAAAGAACAATGAAGCAATTATAAGACTCGGGTCCCATCACACAATGCAATGCAAGCCGGAGGATAGAGTTTTTACCTTATAATAGCCAAAAATGCTTAGTATGTGAAATTTCATATTTTACTATTACTATAAGTGTATAGTGTCAAAACAATTTCAAATATAAATGTATCAATCATAGACGACATGAGTGCCCCATCCCACTATGTCGCTATATATAGGATTACAACTAAAACTGCAATGTCACGTATTGGAATTTGGATTTCCATCTATGAACCGAGGCTAGGGATCGTCCTCACCGCTTCGAGACGCTCTATCCCATGTCTCAGGATCAGAGCTCGAGTGACCCTTGGATCGTCAGGGCCGGTCCACACGGAGTGGATTAAAATGCCTGAACAATGCATTTCTCCGCCCTATGGGGCGTAAACTGGTCATATCCCGACCAAATCATCGGCACCGTAGTGACTGATATATCTGAGGCACCTCGCATTCCAACAACCACATGAGTCAAACTTGTCAGGGCTTGCAAATTACTGACACCACTCCTAGCTAGAAGGAAACGCATGTCCTCCCCGAGGTCCTCTCCCGTTTCTGGTTCACACCGGGGTGTGAGGCTCACGAATTAACGCTACACAAAGCTATGCTATACTAAAGTCGTGCTTTGATCATCAACCACAAGGCTCTGCTTTTCAACAAAAGCCTTGATCACTGCATCTCAGCATGCCACACAGGCAATTCACACCATGCGATTGATGTCTATCAATCACACAGAATGAAATCCAATGTCAGACACACATCCATTTACAAGTTCGTTCTGGGTCTGAACGAAACCGGAGGCACTTTATTCCTCTCCCATATGTCCAATGACGGAGAGAGGCCCTCACATATCCTTCGATCTCCATGTACCTCTGGACGATCACCACTTGTTACCTCGTCTTGGGTGTACGACCCAATCAAGACATCAGTGATCATCCAAACGATGTGAAGACCTCCGATCTTCAACCACCATCTTCATCTTCAACTAATCGTCGTATCAGTTATTCAGAATGGGTATAAACCCAGCCTTTCTGAATAACTCGCGTATATAATAAACAAGTGCTACACAAACACAGCATACGCCTTATTCCAATTCAGAATATTCTTTTATTCAAATATTCACATCTTTAGGGAAAGGTTCCCATTAATTTTATCAAAGGTAAATTCTTTTTAATTTATTCTTTAATCTTCCTTTGAATATCATTTCAAACCATATTAAGGTTTTCCAAACTAGTCGGGATTAGCGAACCACACCGAAGTAATCGTTTATTTTATTTCCCAATCCCAACCTATTCATCCCATGGAGCAAAACTGGTAATACCCCATATCTAACACCATAGTGTTATCAGTAAAATTAATTACCATTTCACGTTCAAATCTAATTAAAGATTTAACTATCGCTTGGAGCAAAACTGGTGATACTCCATTCTTGATCATTTCAATCTAATTAAAGATTCATTAAAACTCCACTTAGTTTTAATCTTCCCAAAAATCAATATTAATGATTATATAACTCGGGAAATCATATCCTGTCTTTAACTGGGTTAAAGAACCAATGTCATTTAAAACACGATTCACGATAAACCCAAAATCACATTTTTAACAATTCAGTTTTCTATATAAAAATCATATTTATACATCGCTACTTCATTATAAAAATTATATTTTTATAACGCTACTTTATATATAAAAACCAAATTTTTATAGCGCCATCATATATATATAAATCGAAATTTTATCTTGCTATTCAAATAAAAATTATTTATATCGCTTTTCCATATATAAAAATCATATTTTTATTCTGAAGTTCATAACATAAAAATCCCATCTTTATAACGAAGTTCATATTATAAAAATCCCATCGTTATAGCCAAGTTCATATTATAAAAATCCCCTTTTTATAGCGAAGTTCATATTATAAAAATCCCATCTTTATAGCGAAGTTCATATTAGGAAAATTAGATTTTTATGCCGCTACATACCTTATAAAAATCGCATTTTTTATCACAATGAATTTATTATAAAAATTAAATCTTTTTATATTTAAAATTATAACCTTTTCCTATCATACAAATATAATCTTTCTCTAAATAAAAATAAAAATAAAATACTGTACTTTTTCTAATAAAAAATCTAACCTTTTCCCTTATTAAAAAATCAGATCTTTTATTTTCTCTATAAATATAAACTGATTTTTAATAATAAATTAAAATAAATAAATAAAGAAAAGCTTACATTGGAAATTTTGGAGGGGGGGGGCTGACGTGGCTCGCGTCGGAGCTTGGTGGAGGGTCGGAGGGGCCAGGCGCAGGCGATGCAGATCAGTGGGAGGCGACGGAAGTCGAGGCTGGCGGCGGTGGGTGTTTGGGCTGATTTGGTGTGTTGGGCTTTGAATTGGAAGGAGGAGGAGAGAGTGGGGAGGAGAGGGCGGCGTAGGAGGGGAGGCGGGGGCCTTGGTGGCCGACGATGCGGCGGTGTAGAGCTGGGACAAGGCGGCGACGGGCTTTGATGAAGAGGAGGCGGGATTTTTCAATTTTGACCGAAGGAGAAGGTTTGACTTAGGTTAGAGGAGGATAGGTTTATATAATTTAATTTAATTATTATTTAATTTCCACTTAATACATGTTTTTACAATCGAACCCCAACTCAAACCCAACGACTGTCTCCCCTAGCTAATTACCCCATTCCGAACACAATGGGATATGTTTCGTAAGCCATCTCGGCTGTTACGATCAGTTTTGCTTTAAATTAATTTATAAATCAATATATATTTAATTTAAACGTACATTTTATTCTACTGGGGCCACATACGAACTCTAAAAATTCCAGAAAAAATATTTCTAGCTTCGTATTGACGATACGGTCCTAACGAAACCAATTTCATCAAATTTGAAGACCGTTTGAAAAATGGCCATTTTCTGGTCGATCCAAATTGACTGAAACTGTTAAAATACGTTTTCATTTTCCACGCTCACATATTGATTTCAAAAATTATGAATTTTGAAACCTAGCAATAATTTGACATCCCGTATCCAACAAAAGTGGTTTCGTCGAAAATGGAGGTCGTTTGTAAAATGGCTATTTTCAAGGCCTTTACATATTAAAATATATATAAATTCCACAGCGACTTTTCTGAATTTTAATCTGGACATATCTTACACTCTATAAAGTGAAATCTCAGTTTCTTACATCCATTAGAAAGATATTGTTAAACAGATTCAAATATTTTTTGTTTCGTCCAATTCTGACTTATGTTGAATTCTGTATATTCATTTTAAATTGGAAATCAAATTTTCAAACTACCGCGCCATTTCAGGCTCGTTATATAATTAAAATAAAATTATTCGTTTTAACTTCGTCGAAAATAAATTTTCCATCGTTATTATTTAAAATAATCCATTTTAAATAATTAAAATTCATTAAAATTGCCAAAATAAAAATTTTAAATTTGTTCTGATTTTCCGGGTTGTTACAGAAGGTGTATTTCGTATTGCCTATGCAAGGATTCTGGTAGAAGTTAACGTAGACTTTAAATTTCCTGAAGCTGTTCCAATATTATGTCATATTGGTGATGTAGTTTGGCAAAAAATCTATTATGAGTGGAAGCCTTCTACATGCTCTAATTGTAGGGTCTTTGGGCGTTCTACAAATGTCTGTAAGTCTGTCAGAGTTTGGGTGCCTAAAGAAAACAATAATAGAAGTTGTGGGATGGATATTGATGATTAAGAGGTAGGGCAGATTAAGATTAGAGATGATGCCGTGGAAATGCATATGGATAGTTTGAATGTAACTACTAAGAAAAGCAATGATAAGGTTCTTAATCCAGGTTCTACTGAAGGAAATCTCCAAGTTAATAAAATTGTTGATGCTAATTCTTTTAGTATATTGGATAGTAATGTAGTTAATAAGGAGGACACAGGGGGTGGAATTGATAAATACACGGTTCAGTGTCATGCAAACAATAAAGATAAAGAAGAATATAACATGTAGGATAAGGTTGATAGTTTAAGATGTGAGCAGTATAATAAGTCTGCTATAAAGTTAGGAAATTATGTTGAGAAAGAAAAGAGCATTAGAATGGATAACTTTGGAGATTGTAGTGAATTTAAATATGATGAGGATGTTGCAAGGAAAGAATTTATCATGAGCGAGTCGGACAGTTCTTACAACTCTTATAGTTCTACAAATAGTTTTCAAAAAAGGAGAACAAAGTTTAGACCCAACAAATACAAAAATGTTAACAAGCTTGTTTATGACGAACCCTTAGTAGAGGAAAACCCAGATTGGGTTAAACTAATGAATGAAATTCAAACCAGATCGAAAACAAGAAAACCAAATGGAGGAGGAGGAAATCCAGGTGGAGTTATGAATGGAGGGATATCAAAGAAATGAATGAATTTGGTCTTCTGAAGTATGCACTTATGTGTTAGATTGCTTTTTAAAATCTGGTGCCTTCATGTTTTCTTTTGGCTTCAAGTTTGTTGTGTTATGCTTGTTTGGAGCTGAGGACCTCCTGGTTGGGCTTTTGTGCTTACTGAGTCTCTGCAGTTGCAAACTTTTTGCGGTTTGCTATGGTAGTCTTTGTAGTGGTTTTTTCTGTGTTTGTTGGGGATAGCTTGCTGTATTGTATTGTCATTTTAGTTTGTCATGCTGGTTCGTTTTAAGTTCGAGCTGGTATTTAGTATTTTGTATAGTATTCTTTTTGTGTGCGTTGTTGTATTTTGTTACCGGCTTGAACTTCTCTATGTACCTTGTTTTGTAATATAAGTACCCGTTTAAAAAAATAAAAAACAAAGACAACATTCTAAATGTACTCAGTAAATACTAGTTCGCTCTTCTGTGGTGCAGCTCAAAGTTCCACCTTACTTGAATTTCGTCAGACTACTTTGCCTCAGTTTCACGCTGGCTTGAAGTCCATCCCTATTGTACATCTTGGTGGTTTCGTCTGGCAGCCTTCGTGTGCACAACTGAGTTATATGCTTCATGCAGCCGCTCTTTATGCTTCAAGCTTCACTTCTAAAATAAAATAGTTAAGCGTATAAAGGCTCTTAAAATACTAAGCAAATTTATATGCCATGTATCTTCTAAAATCTCTGAAACTAATATATGGGCATTGATCAGTTGTACACAGTCAGTAAAAAGTGTTTGGTAATCAAGTATCACAATAAGTATAACATCTCTTCTACAATGTGTATCAAGTTTTTTTATCAATTCCTATGTAATAAAACGAGCTAAATAATGAGGCTTTTGTGTTATGGCTAAGAAGATTTGCCTTTGTTAATAGCTGAATATGTTCAGACTAATGAATTTCAAGTTACCCCCTAATAGTTGATCCACGTTTTACTTTTGGCAAGTTAATGCACTTACTTTTTTGTAAGCTAAATCAAAGTTAACTAATGAATTTGACTGCCTTTTCTTCTAAAAAGGAAAGCTTAATATAGACTAATCAAATACCATTTAAATAGGATAAAATGAATAAAACTTAACTTTTGTTAATATTTATTAGAATTGCTACTGAAAAATTACTCGTTGATTACAGTCTATTATTATTAAATCGTGTAATTATAGTCTATTATTATTATTGCAAACATAATTTTGGACATAATTGAATGCACGTATGCATCACACATCCACTTTGGGCTGGCATTGGTATTTGTAAGCTTTACGATTCATCATTTCAGAGTTTTGTGCATTTATAGTATTTTGTTCCAAATGAGGGAGGTTACATAACATGATAGACCTTAAAAAATATGAAAGTTCTAAGATGCAAAATGCCATCAAAAGTCATGTCATATTGAAGTTTGTTTTCGTTAGACAGTCCAATACGAACATCAGACTTGGCCTTGGGCATAGGCAACCCAGGCAGCCGCCTAGGGCCTCCGAATTTCAGGGGGCCTCAGAAATGCATTTACTGGTTATATTTATATTGTTATCAAAGCAGTATAAGACTTGTGCATGGTGAAGTTGTTGGGGGTATTTGCCTTCCATCATGGAGATTGCTGGTTTGATTGTAGAATATGACATAGGGCCTCTGATTTTGTTCCAACCCTTATTTTTTTTCACTTCTTACGGCCTGATCAACAAAATTTGGCCTAGGACCTCAGGTGAATCAGGGCCGACACTGACGAACATTGGTCACATCTTATCCTAAAATAACGAAAATACATGATGTAACCACGCAATAAACCAAGATGGAAAAAGATTTTCTTTGTTTATAACATTACCTTTTGCGTTTGGTATATCCATTTATAGGACAATATAAAAATGATTATATGTTAAGCGGGTTCGATGATAACAGCTAGTTATATAGTATTTGGGGGATATCTATTAGAATTGAACATCTAAAATTATTATACATGAAATGTGTCAAAAGAATGGTGAATGGAACCATCGACCTGTAGTAATAAAGTCTAAATAGAAACATGCCCCATTGGTTTGTTTTATTTGTTTATGTGAACATAAAAAATTGCTAGATTATAATAAAATTAGTTAGGATGTAGCTGTGTAAAAAGCAGTTGAAGCTTATCTGGAAGCTCTTTTCCATGCATTCACGTAATGTATTGCTAATATAGCAACTACGACCTGCAAATGACACCAGTGTCCATGCCTAAGAGCTTAAATTTAATGTCATGCTTAAACTTTAGCTAATATTGCTAGGATGAATATAATTGTATATGAATAGGTTGAATAAGGTTTCAAAATAAGTGGTGAAAGAATTTAGTGTAAACCTTTTCATAGTAATAGGCCTGATAGCTAGACTGAAAGGTTGAATGGTAAACAAAATTACGTACCTTGCAAACATGGGTTTAAGCTAACTGCACTAAACAAAGGAGCCAGAAAGTGGAAAACAAATTATTCTCAAAGAATCGTTAGCAGATATATATCATGTACCCATTTTTCCAACATGACCGGCTAACCGTACAACATGAAGTTGAATATTCCGCATTTTCTAGAGTTGTTCTTGTTGCTATGCTTGAAAAGAGGTATCTTAATTTCAAACTATCACACGATAAAGTTCAATAAAAAAATGTAAGACGCAGAACAATAGACAATTCAAATCAGAGTGTACTTAAATCAAAATATTGTTGCACCTTTTAGAATGTTTGGATTAAAAACTTGTATGGGAAAGAAATTAATTGAGAAAGGAACAAATTACTCATTAGCTATTGCATACTTCAATATCTGAAAATCAAATTATCGCATAACATAAATTTGAATTTACTGGATATCTTATGATTTTACATAGCAGAGCTCAATACGTAGAATGTACCTAAACTTATTTTTCTAAAGATTTGACAATTTAAGGATATTTGGTTTATCATAATTCAATGTTGTGTCAATCCAATAGATTAGGGAGATAAAACAAATCCTATTAACACCTGTAAGTAACTACATTCGTGTTACTAAAAGTTTTTTAACAAAAAGGGTGTATGCTTTTTCCTTACAAAAATTGATCTTTTCCATTTTAAGGTTTGTAGCATTAATTAATATCCGTATGAGCAATGTGGTGTGACCGTATTAACTTAGTGCCATATAATATATAGTAAATTTTCATTTTAGTAAACCCAGAAGCAATGAGGATGAAACTCGTTCTCCGTATTTGTTCACAATACATAAAAGGCAGGTTCTATTTAGACACCATAGATTACTATACATACACCAAAAATAATTAAAAAGTCACATACACCACTTCTTACTTAGTAAACACCATGCATTTTCCAAAACTATCCACATTTAAGAAAAAATATGCATTTTTTCTTATTTTACTAACTTTCTCTCTCATGTTTCAATCCAACAAACGAGTCATACTTTCATAATTCCTAAATTTACTTCTGCCCATTCCAAATTCAAAATCTTCAAATAAAAGTTAAAATATTTAATCATCTTTGTTTAGAAATTTGTATTTTTTTAGTATATTAAAAAATTGAACTGCTTATATTTTATTGTTAAACTAAAACATGATTTGATTTAAACAAACGATTAAAGAATTTAACTCTTAATAACATTAATTTTAGTGATTAATTTTACAAATAAATATTGCTTGTCAACGCATGAATATAATTTAATACTAAAAACAATTTAATTTAATTTAATTAATGGTATATATGCAACTTTATGAGAGAAATTATACTAGTAACATAATGCAAACAAGAAAGAGTGGTATATGATTTTCATTCTTTAATTTCTATTCTTTTTTTTAATAAGGACAATTTGGTCTTAAGTTCTTTTTAAAATACATGGTGTAAGCAAAGAAATTTACGGTGTTTGAATAGAATTTGCCTACATAAAAATATCTTTGTATATCATTGCTCATGTCATTATTAATATGTTTTATGTAGTCAATCCCTTGCCTTTTCCCACTTGAATGAATTTTAGTGCACAAGATTGTCAAATTGTAAATGCACCTGTAATATGGCTACAAGGAACTATCAATCCACTTTTATAGGTAGAGAATATCTGAAAAAACTCAACAGGCACATACAAATTGTAGTTTGCACTTGATTAAACATAGTTTATTCATTGAACATATAAACCATGAAACATGTTCTTGTTTGAAATAGACTTATTGAAACATGATAACATGGACACCTTTATGTATGCGAAACACACACACACACATTATATATATATATATATATATATATATATATATATTGAAAATGGGTAAGCCGCCTCGTTAAAAACCTGAACTAGATAACAGCGTAATATCTAGATAGGAAAAAAGAGTGCGATGTTTTATTGACAACTCATCAATAAAAAAGTACAAGAGTCTGTGCAAAAGGCAAGCGAATCAACAAACAATACAAGCCGCCTATACCCATTTAAACAAGTACACATAAAATCATTCAAAGCCTAGAAGAAAAAGCCCACTACGGTCTTAAAAATGTATCTCCAACAAAGCCACGTGTTCACTAGAGAACTTCAAATGCAAAATGTTCTCCGCAAATTAGGTCAAAGAGGAGCTTCTTCCCCAATCTGAAAATTTGGCAACCGCTTCAAATTAGCCTTTGTCGAGGCTGTTTATACCCCATCTTTTCACCTCAGCTGCTCTCCTCTTCTTCTTTGATTTCATCAGTAAGTATTTGACGTCTAGTTCAAGTAAATCCCATCTTCGATATTTGGTATTATGCTGGTTATTGTGAACGTGATTATTTCTCTCCATCCAAATATGATAAATACTAGATACTAGACAGAAGTAAGCCACATCTTGTTTGAGGTCCGCGGTATTGAAAGCTATTTTCAGATACTCCACTTCATCGTCAAGCAGTAACGGTCTGTCAGTGGATGGTGGCACTCCAATTTTCAGTCTGCATCTTGTCCATAGGAATACTGAATATGAACACTGAAAAAATAAGTGATTTTTATTCTTTTGTTCGTCATTACATAGAGCGCATGTAGAGTCAATTTCGTACCCCCAGCTTATCATACTGTCCTTCGTACTAAGACGGTTTAGAATTGCTTTGTAGGCGCAAATATACATTTTAGGACTGTTATTTTTATGCCAAATAACTTTACACCAGTCAAGATCTGGTTTATGTTCTCTAGAAATGTCCCATGCAGATTGAAATGTAAAACTGTTCGAGATACCATTCCAACTCCAGTAATCCTCATTCATATTTGAATGTATGTTTAAATCCCTAATTTGAGATGCTGGCAGTCTTGTAACCGGAAGAATGTTAGGATTAAACACCCTATCATGAATGATGGAATTAACATAAATGACATCACCTCCAAACAAGTCCACGCTGTCCCATCCAAGAATATTCACCATAGTATTAATGTTAATCCAAGGGTCAAACTATAGCAGCGTATTTTGACCATCGACTATACATCTATTAATACATTATAGACTTAAATTTCTATGTCGAAGAATAGTTTTCCAAATGCAAGAACAATTATTGTCAATCCCCATTGCCCAGAAAATTTTGCCCGTACAATATCTTTTAACCATCCACTTTTTCCATAAACTATTGTCGTTTACAAAATGCCATAGTAGTTTGAGAGCTGCAGCGACTTTCATGCCTTTGAAATTCTGTAAACCAACACCCCCTCATCCTTAGGAGAACATAACATATCCCAAGCAATTTTGTGTTTTTTTAGCCCAAATGATGTTAGCACATAATTTGTTAATTTTGTTAATAGTTACTTCTGGGATTTGATACGTTAGCATCCAAAAAAGCACCATAGGAGTAATGACAGATTTAATTAATTCAATTTTACCTGCCATAGATATAAGTCTATTATCCCAGTTGTCCATTTTCTTTCGAATTCTATCTTTAAGTTCCTCACAGTCAGAAAAGTGTAGATAATTGTGTGACAGCGACACCCCCAAATATTTGACTGGAAGCATTCCTTCTTTCATGTTCAGTTTCGTGTAAGATTTGATTTTTATTAATTATTCACCCCCCTACTGAAAAAACTTTCGACTTTGAGTTATTGATTCCAAGACCTGCATATATATATATATATATATATATATATATATATATATATATTCAATTGTTCAAGAATCATTTTGATAGTCTCCACACCCTTGATTTTTGATTTACAAAATAGGTTGTAAGTGATTAGCTTCCACAGCTTTACACATCATAATCGAAAAATACTCCATAGCGATACAAAATAGGTATGGTAATAGGGGCCCCCCTGCCTAAGACCCCAATTGCTTAAAATAAATACTTTTGGACTGCCTTGTGACAAAATAGAAAAAGTAGGTATTGTTATACAAGTTCTGTTGATTTTAGCAATCTGCCTAGGAAATCCCATCATCCGAATCATGTGGCATATAAAATTCCTGTTTATCATGTTGTAGACTTTTTGAAGATCAATTTTAATGCACATGTTCCCGCTTCCTTTTCTACTAAATGATCTGGTTTGTTCATGATCCAAAAGAATATTCTTTGCAAAATACTTACCTGGAATAAAAGCAGTTTGGTTCTTCGATATCAAGTGCTTCAGGTATGGCTTTATCTTGTTGCTAATGACTTTGGATATTATTTTATAGATAACATTGCAGCAAGAAATAGGTCAGTAGTCAGAGATATTCTTAGGATTTTCAGTTTTCGTATGAGAGTGAGGAAAGTATGGTTTATACCCTTTGCGATTTTCCCTGTTCTGAAAACTTCTTGCACCACTTCCAAAAATCCATATTTTAGATATCCCCAACGAAATTTGTAAAATTTTGAAGTGAATCCATCCGGGCCTGGGCTTTTGTCTTCAGGAATAGAAAACGTAGCTTTGTGAACTTCTTCCAATGTAATTTAAGATGTGAGATGCCTTTTACCTCTGTCATTAATTATATATCTGCAATTAATATGAGGAAAATTATCATTCATAGGAAGCTCAGAGTTATAGATATCGTTAAACTACTGAACAACTTCCCTTTCAAAACCATCCTCGTCAAATGTGTTATCCCCATTGTTCTTGAACATACTGCTCCAGTTAATAATGTGTCTCCTTAGCGACATTTAAGCATGAAAAAATTTATTGCATAAGTCACCATAAGTGAGCCAGTTTATTTTTGCCTTCTGTTTAGCAGTCATCATATCTATATTGCTTTGCTCCTTCCAATCATTATGTAACACCCCGTAATTTTAAAACATGACATAAGAGATAATTAAAGAATAGTTAATTTTTATAAGACGAATTAAGGGAAACGGGTTGCACAATTGCGCTCATCTCGGAATTATGGTTGGGATAAAGTCCGAGTTTGCGTAAAACAGATATAGTATGAAGAAGTTATGAAGCTTAGAAGAATTCAAGAATTAGCAGAATTTAATAATAATTAAATTATAAATAAAAAATGAATTCAAAAATCAAAATCAGCCGAATCTGGGTGAGCGAGAAATCTCCCGCTCTAGGGTGTCGACCCCCCTAGGGGAGTCGACATAGGTGTCGACCCCCCTATAGGGGTGTCTACCCCCATCTGTCCAGATCTGCCCAACGTGTTTTGGTGGTCTAGGGCTGATGTGTCCTTCTGGGATTGGCTGAATAACGTGTTTTTCTGGTCTGGATGGTTCAGATGGATCCTAATCTAGTCTAAGGGTCCTAATTTACCTAGAGCATCTATAAAATACCCCTAAACCTATACCTAAACCTAATCTCATTGTTATTCATCCATGGCGCCTCCATGCTGCTCTAATCTAAATTAGTCTAGCCTTTCTTCTACACCAAAGCAAATCAGAATAGGAGTATTCAAATTGGAAGATAAGAATCAAATTCTACAACAACGGTTTAGCTAATCAAATTCAGAATACAGAATTCAGATCTATTCTCTATTCTAAATCCTGTCGCTGTGAGTCTATGTTACTTTCACATATAATTAAATTAAAAGTGATTGTGATAGGATTGTAAATTGGATTTTATTAACATGCCTGTAAGATGAATCATATCAAGTTTTGTAAATTCTTATCTTTCAGATTCATACCCAAATTTCTGTTATCATATGCCTGTTGGATCTATTTTATTGTTCTATGCCAGTTCATATTTCATATGCCTATGTTTATGCAATTCTTGATGCTTTGATTCTCTTCCCTACCTCTCTTCCTTTTTATTTTATGAGATTAGGCTAACTTCGAGCCTAACATGTTACATTGAATTATACGTACGAATGACGTGAGAACGTTGTGGGAAAATATTGAATAATATGTAAAATGAGATTATTGGCATAAATCAATTTGGGCATAATTGTGTATAAATTATGTACATGAGATTTGGCATAAGTTGGATTACGCATAATTGGATATAATTTGTATACATGAGGTTTGGCATAAATTGTTAATAATAGTGAAGACAAATTAATTTGGGTGTAATTTGGCATAACATGTATACATAAGATTATATGCCTAATTTGGATTAAAATTATAAACTTAATTTAGATTGGAAATTATGGGCAATTGGAATATATTTTAATCCAAGATTTAAAATTGGGACTTGAATAAAGGAAGTGATAATGAACGCCTAAGACACGAGGTTAGATTCGAATTGCGGTATAAGACTGCCCGGAACCGCTCGGCACATCCAGCAACCGCAATTTGGTAATCTAATGTGAGAGGTCAAAGGCAGAAATTAGATACATAATAATGCAAAGACACGTGGTTAGATTCGGATTGCGATATAAGACTTCCCAGAACCGCCCGGCATACCCAGTAATCGCAAAACGACAATCTAATGTGGGAGGTCTTGCAAGAATACGATTATAATGAATTAAAGAACATTTAACCAAGATAAGACATGTAGTAAGACATGGGAATGATAAAAGGGTTAAGTGGGTAACATTGGTAACATGTGAAACATAATTAAAACACTTAACCAAGACGAGACATGTGATTAGACATGGGGATAAAGAGGGGTTAAGTGGGAATTCCTAGTGGGGACCAAGCTTAGGAGGGAAGTTTGTGTCAAGTGGGTGGAACCTTTTCAACCAGTAACCCTTTTTAGTATCTATATGAGCTCGAACTAGGTCAAGGACAGGGACACGCTTACTGGGGTTGATTGTAAGAGGTCAATAAAGAGTTGGCGATGGCAGTGCAAGTTCAATGGAGTCATGTGCGTGCGTGGGTCCGGGTTAGTAGGTAAGACATTGTTTGTAACACCCCGTAATTTGAACATAAAAATTCACAAATTAAAGTATACTTAATTAAGTGAAATGGGTTGCGCAGAGAAATATATATATATATATTGATATATATATATATAATTGAAAATTAAATAAATAAATATGCAAAAATGTTCAAAACAGCGAATTGGGAAAGGGGAATAACCGAACCGGCCGATTTTTGAGGTCGACCCAAGCCCGCTGAGTCGACTAGGGGTTAATCCAGGGTGTTTGGCTGTCAACCCGTGGGCCGATTCGCTCAAATGCAGATTTTGCATTTGAATGGTTCTCATGGTTCAGCTTTAATCTAAAGGCCCTAGATGGTTCCTACACTTGACTTCTTCCCCAAGACATGCTTTGATGGCTAGGATCTAAACTAAGGTTTATCCTATGGCTAAAACTATCCTAGTCTTCTATAAAAAGACCCCTAACCTAAACCTAAATGCTCATTATTCAATCCTATAGCTAAACTATGCCAAAATGTTCTCTCATGGCCTCCACCCTCATCCTCTTGTCATAATCTCCATCTCTAATCATATGAGAGAGTTTCTAAAGAAGTATAAGAGTTCCTAAGCTTGCTTAAGTGTTTCTAAGTTTGATTCAAGGCTTTTCTTCATCAAAGCTAGGATCTTTATTATTGATTTGGCTCAAGGGTTTTCATTTGGAGCATTCTTATTTGGAGTTTTTGAGTTGATAGCTTAGTGGCTTCGTCTCAATCTTTTAATATATTCATAAGAAGGCTAATCAACAAGTTGTGAGTTTTCTATAGCCTTAATGACCAATTATTGAAATGATTATGATAGGATATAATGAGGTTATGGCTATGAATGTGGATCAATGCAAGTTATGCAAGTTGTATGCTATGTGTTAATGATGTTATGCAAGTTATGTGCTATGTGTTAATGATGTTATGCATAACATGCAAGTTATATGCTATGTGTTTGTGATATTATGCAAGTTATGCAAGTAATATGCTACATGTTTGAGATGCTATGCAAGTTATGCAAGCCATATGTTACATGTTCATGATGTTATGCAAGTTATGCAAGTTACAAGTTACATGTTCATGATGATATGCAAGTTCATGTATGATATGCAAGTTTGGTGTATGATAATATGCAAGTTCACATATGACATGTTATGCAAGTATGATGTTTGATTATATGCAAGTGACATATGCAAGTTTACCCCTTTGTATGACATAAGAAACTTATGCAAGTTAACCCCTTTACATGTCATACATACATATGCAAGTTTACCCCTTTGTATGACATAAGAAACTTATGCAAGTTAACCTCCTTATGACATATGTGATTCATGCAAGTTTGGGTTGATTATCTATGCTAGTTGGGTTTGATGCTATATGCATGTTGACACCTTTAAACCCATGTTGATGCTAATGTTATGCAAGTTGAACCCATTACATTTATGATGAATCTTCCCTTTTATGTCATGTTAGCGAATTACGTGGGGAACGATGGGGTTAATAAACATGTTAATGAAATGGTGTGAAGTTGGTATGATTATGCATACCATAAAGTGATGGACATAATTGAGTCAATTATGTACATCGTTAAAATTGGAATTAATTAGGGAAAATTAATTCGGGGGTGATTAATTAGGTGTAATTAATCGACTAAGACACGAGGTTGGACCCTTTTGTAGCATAAGACTGCCCGGAACCGACCGGCAAATCCAGCGGCTACAAATGATTGGCCCAATGTGAGAGGTCTTAGGCACAAACTATATACGTGACAAGTGTAAAGACACGAGGTTAGACTCGGTTATGGCGTAAGGCTGCCCGGACCCAACCGGCAAATCCAGCTGCCATAAAAGATAGTCTAATGTGAGAGGTCTTTACAACGGTTACGTTCTTAATCAATTAAGAAACACTTAACCAGATAAGCATGTAGTGGGCATGAGGGCTAAGTGGGTGCCTTGGGTGGCATGTGGAAATCAAGTAAGTGCCTTGGGTAGCATGAGGAAATCTAGTGGGTTGCCTTGGGTGGCAATAGAAAATACGATTAGATGACTTAACCAAGTGGAAACATGTAATTAAACATGATTAAAGGGTTAAGTGGGATGCACTAGATAAATTGACAAGCTTAGGTGGTAGCTTGTGGGGGCCCATTTCAACTAGTAACCCATATGTATCTTATTGGGCTTGACCCATGTCGAGGACGGGACACGCGTACTGGGCTTGATTATAAGAGGCCAAAACGGGGTAGTGGTGGCAACGCGAGTCCAACGGGTTTCATATGCGTGTGTGGACCCGGGCTGGTAGGTAAGACGTTGTTGCATCGTGTAGATATAAGCCGTGCACCATTTGTTGTATCGGGTTGCCACTTTGGGGAGTGATACACCCCATTGTAGGGCCAGCACGTGTATCTACGGTAGGGAGCCGATCGCTTGGGAGTAGTGGGTACACCTAGTGGAGATAGGGGCAGACGACACCTATGTAGTCAGCTAGGGGTACACGAAACTACTGGGTAAATTTCCTATGTCCTTGGGAGGGATCAACCTTTAAGTAGGAATGACTGGTGTGGTGCAGTTAGTCATTATCCTTGGGTGGGTAGATGCGTCTTTACCGTTATCTTAGTTATCCTATGTCTAGTTGGCTACTTAGTGTAGTCATTTATCCCCAGTCATCCCGTGCCAAGTTTATATCATACCCTAATTATTTTAATGATTGTGTTGTTAAAGTTATAGGGCTCACTCAGACTTATGTCTGACCCCGTTGTTTTTATCTTTTCCCCCTCAGGTCCTCAGGTTGGGCCTAGCACTAGTGGGCTTTGATCAGACATCTTTATCTATCTTCTGGAGCTTGGACCGTGATGTAAAGCCCAGCTTATCTTTTCTTTTATGGCTATTGTTTATGTAGTGGGATTATGTACTTATGTTTTTATCAGGATGGATATTTAGTACTTGACTCTTTTTGGTGTTGTAACTAAACATGTTTACCTTCTGCTGCTATGAAATGATGTTTTAGATTTTTCAAGTATTTATATCTGTCTTGTGTAATTTTTCTGTTCTATATTCACTTAAAATGCTCCACCGAAGTTAAGGCATTCCCTTAGTGAGTGACCTTAGCGGGTGTGGGCTGTTACACGTGGTATCAGAGTGAAGGTTACCGGAACAGATAAAATTTTTAGAAAACTATTTTTCTAAAAACATTTTTGGAAGAAATATTTTCAAAAACATGTCTTTAAAGAGAAAAGGTTTTGAAAGAAAAGCATAATCCCCAATAGCCATATCTTTATCTTTCGAATTCTCCGTTTTGAATCTTTCCTTTTTCGTTTCAGCATGGCTGAGGATCTTAACTTTCCGGAGGGTGTGACGATACCAGTATGGTATAGGAGATTGATGGAGGCTAGGGCCGACACTGCGGGTCCAGCAAATGTTCCTCCACCAACCGTAGCACCCGATCTTCCTCCTCCCCCTCCTCCTCCTCGCACGGATACTTTTGCTAATACTTGCAAGGAATTTAAAGCTATGGGAGGGAAACCTTTTCAAGGATCAGAAACTTTTGTGGAGGCTAGAGATTGGCTTAAGGGGGTGGAAGAGTTGATAGATATCTTTGAGATGGAAGAAGGAAAGAAAGTCAAGTTAGCTGCTTGGTTAATGAAGGGAGAGGCCTCACTCTGGTGGGAGGTCACTAATGGAGAACGCCCCGTTGACTCTTGGGCGGATTTTAGGCAAAGATTTGTGGCAAAGTTTCTCTCAAGGGTGGAGGAAAACTTGTATATGGAAAGGTTCTTGACTCTAAAGCAAGGAAATCTCTCGGTGAAGGAATATGTCAACAAGTTTAATCAATTGGCAAGGTTTGGCATGGATATGGTGAATACTCCAGAGAAGAAGGCTTTGAGGTTCGTCAAAGGCTTGAATGAACCGATGCATGGATTGGCTATGACTCACATCCCTATGGGGGCCACCTTTGAGAAGCTAGTTGACATGGCACTCATGCATGAAGAAGAGAAGGGTCCCAATGCTAATAAGGCACCCGAGAAGAAGGGAGATCAAAAGAAACCTCAGTAACAACAGCAAAACAAAGGTGGGAAAGGCAACGGTGGCAAGGGGAAGAAGAAGTGCTTCAATTGCGGGATACCAGGCCACATAAGCAAAGATTGTCGAAAGAAGAAGAAGACTGGCTGCTATCACTGTGGCGAAGCAGGGCATCTAGTGAAGGATTGCCGTAAGAAGGGGCAAAGGACGGGATCTACCTCAGGAGGACAGGTGCAAGCTCTTATGGCACCGGGTCAGGCTAGGGGGCAAGTACAGGCTCTCGCGGTTCCACCGATTCAGGAAAGAGGTAGAACTATTTCCGTTGAAAGTCTGGTTTTGTTTGATTCTGGCGCATCGCATTCGTTTATCTCATCATCATTAGTTGAGTCACTGCACTTAGACACCAGTCTAGTAGATGATCCCTTGGTTGTTTCAAACCCAATTGGGGGCTCCACTTATTTGTCCATGATATGTTTGGGTTTGAAGATTTCTATACTTAGCATTGAGTTTAGATGTGATGCTTTTGTTTTGGGCTTCACAGGCTATGGGTTGATTTTGGGCATGGACTGGTTATCCAGTAATGGTGTCGTTCTTGATTGCGAAAGGAGAGTTGTTAGGCTCATGAACCGCTTGGGTAACACTCTCGAGATCTCTTGTAATCCCATGGATTCTGTTATGCTAAGTTATCTTGAATCGCTTGACGCTTCGGTCGAGAGTTTACAATCTGTTAGAGTGGTCCGGGAATACTCGGATGTGTTTGAGGAGGTGAAGGGCTTACCTTCGAAGCGGGAGATTGACTTCCGAATATATCTGGTGGATAATGCTAAACCTGTATCTTTACCAGTGTGCCACATGGATCCTCGTGAGAGGAGGGAACTCCATAAGCAAGTAGGGGAGTTGCTTGAGAAGGGGTTCATAAGACGAAGTATATCAGAGTGGGGTGCTCCAGTAGTTTTTGGTACGAAGGCGGATGGGTCCCTCAGACTTTGTGTAGACTATAGAGAACTCAACAAGCTCACAAATAAGAATAGACACCCATTGCCGAGGATTGATGATCTTTTCGATCAGTTGTTTGGCGCTTCAGTATTTTCTCAGTTGGACTTAGCCACGGGGTTTCATCAGTTGAGGGTGACTGAGGATAGCATAGACAAGACTGCCTTTAGGACTCCGGATGGTTTCTATGAGTGGCTGGTGATGCCATTTGGGTTGACGAACGCCCCTGCATACTTTGTTGATTTGATGAGTAGGGTGTTCAGGGAGTTCCTTAATAAGTTCGTGGTGGTCTTTGTGGATGATATCTTAGTATTTTCTAAGAGTGAAGAAGAGCATGCCCTACATCTTAGGGAAGTGTTGGAGACTCTTCGAGCGCATAGCCTTAAGGCTAAATTTTCTAAATGTCACTTCTGGAGGAAGGAAGTGCGGTTCTTGGGGCACGTGGTCTCCAAGGAAGGGATAGCTGTGGATCCCGCGAAGGTAGTATCAATTCAAGATTGGAAGGTTCCGAAGAATGCTACCGAGGTGGGGAGTTTCTTGGGGTTGGCTGGCTACTATAGGAAGTTTATCAAGGACTTCGCGAAGATATCAGCCCCATTAACTCGCTTGACGAAGAAGAATCTAGTCTTCGTATGGGACGTAGATTGTGATGATGCGTTCCGACGGTTAAAGAGAGCTTCAACCACAGCTCCAGTCTTAGTGTTGCCAGATGGGAGTAAGCCATTTGTTGTCTATACCGATGCTTGTGGGACTGGACTGGGCGCAGTCTTAATGCAAGAGGGAAGGGTAATAGCCTATGGTGGAAGGCAGTTGAGGAAGCATGAGAAAAATTACCCTACCTATGATCTAGAGTTAGCCGCTATTGTTTTTGCGCTTAAGATTTGGCGCCATTATCTTCTTGGCGGGAGATTCGAATTGTTCACTGACCACAAATCATTGAAGTACTTGTTTTCTCATAAGGATTTGAACTTGAGACAGCAAAGGTGGATGGAGTTCTTAGCATCCTATGATTCCGAGATAGCGTATACCCCTGGCAAGGGTAACGTGGTGGCGGACGCCTTGAGTAGAAAAAGGTTTTCCTTGAGTCCATTATTCGTGGAACGACGAAGCTTGGAATTCATCTCGATGTTTGATTTCAGGCCTTCCGTTGACTATATACCCGGTTTGCTAGCATCCTTGGAGGTTAGACCTACTCTTTTGGGGGCGGATTGGAGAAGCACAGAGGGACGACCCATAGTTGGTTGAGTTGGTAGAGAGGCTCATAAGGGGGGAGTCGTCCAGCCATTTGAGTAGGTACACCCTAGATGATAGGGGGTGCCTGCGTAGAGACGGTAGACTTTGTGTACCGCAAGACGAGGGTTTGAGGAAGGCGATTCTTGATGATGCACACCGTTCTAGGATGACCATTCATCCCGGTGGGGACAAGATGTACCAAGACATGAGGCGAGTTTTCTTTTGGGCCGGTATGAAGAAAGATGTGGCCGAGTATGTCGCTAGATGCTTGGTGTGCCAACAAGTGAAAGCGGAGCAAAAGAAACCAGGTGGGTTGCTTCACCCATTGGAAGTTCCGCAATGGAAGTGGGATAGCGTCTCGATGGATTTTATTGACGGGTTACCCAGATCGAGAAAGGGTAATACGGGAATTCGGGTTGTGGTAGACAGACTTACTAAGAGTGCCCATTTCATACCCGTGAAGAGCAAGAGGACTGCTCCATGGCTAGCTTCAGTATATCTTCGAGAGATAGTTCGATTGCATGGGGTACCCTCTAGTATAGTGAGTGATCGAGATCTTATCTTCACTAGTGAGTTTTGGAAGAGTTTACAAGAAGCAGTGGGGACTCAATTGTGTCTGAGCACCGCATATCATCCTCAGACGGACGGCCAGACCGAGAGGGTGAATCGTGTTCTAGAAGACCTTTTGAGGCTTTGTATCTTAGATTTTGGAGGTACATGGGAAGAGCATCTTCCATTGGTGGAGTTCGCATATAATAACAGCTTTCAGTCCAGTATTGGTATGGCTCCTTTCGAAGCTCTTTATGGAAGGCCTTGTCGATCACCTACATGTTGGTGGGAATCTACGGATAAGATCTTGCTTGGGCCTGATATGGTTAGGGAGACTTCTGAGAAGATTGACTTGATTCGAAGAAGGATGAAAGCAGCACAGGATAGGCAAAAATCTTATGCGGACAAGAGGAGGACGGATCTGGAGTTTGAGGTTGGGGACATGGTCTTTGTCAAAGTATCTCCATTAAGGAATGTAGTTCGCTTTGGGTTTGTTGGGAAGTTAGCTCCAAGATTTGTTGGGCCGTTTCCTATTAAGGAAAGGATTGGACGGATGGCATATAGGGTGGATTTACCCGAGAGACTTAGTGGGGTGCATGATGTATTCCATGTGTCACATTTGAGGAAGTGCCTACATGAGACCGCAGAGGTGGTGGAGCCGAGCTTGCTTAAAGAAGTAGAGGTAGAGCGTGATGCAACTATTCGACGAGCTCCTACCCGCATCCTTGGGTCAGAGATTAGGAAGTTGAGGAACAGAGAGGTGCGGCTAGTCAAAGTGCAATGGGGAGAAGATGAGAGCAATGCTACCTGGGAGACAGAAGCGAAGATGCGTTCACTATACCCATTCCTTTTTGAGGGTATGTCTTTTAACTTCTCCTTTATCGTTTGTCTAGTACTTATCTTATCTTTAGTATGTCCTCTCATGAGTACCTTTGACCTTTAGATAAGGTAAACCTATGGTTGAAACATGTGTTTGAGACATGTTATGATTGATGGATGCATGTGGATGCAAGTGTTTGCTAATGGTTGCTCGTGGATGCATATACACACACTTTAGACACTAGATCGGCTCAGTCACTTCATATTGCATATTGCATATAATTGTGTGTAGGTAGCTATATTTATGGATGTATAATGGTTGTGTTATCAGATGGATGATGCATTTTGGTGTATGGTTGTGCACACATGTAGAAATAGTATGTGTCAATAGGGTTCTTCCGCATACATATTGGATGCATGGCACTATCATGGTTTGCATTAAGGAGGTCAACTGAATCAGTAGACCGCCTGATTTAGCATTAGTATACGGGCATATACACACACTTTTTTCATATGTTCATACGTCATTAGAAATTTTAAGGACAATGGATGCCAGTGTTTGATGGTTTAGTAGATGGTTGTTTGGTTGGTAGGATACGTTCTTCTTGACTTAGAGATTTCGGGGACGAAATCCTTTAAGGAGGGGAGAATGTAACACCCCGTAATTTGAACATAAAAATTCACAAATTAAAGTATACTTAATTAAGTGAAATGGGTTGCGCAGAGAAATATATATATATATATATATATATTGATATATATATATATAATTGAAAATTAAATAAATAAATATGCAAAAATGTTCAAAACGGCGAATTGGGAAAGGGGAATAACCGAACCGACCGATTTTTGAGGTCGACCCTAGCCCGCTGGGTCGACTAGGGGTTAATCCAGGGTGTTTGTCTGTCAACCCGTTGGCCGATTCGCTCAAATGCAGATTTTGCATTTGAATGGTTCTCATGGTTCAGCTTTAATCTAAAGGCCCTAGATGGTTCCTACACTTGACTTCTTCCCCAAGACATGCTTTGATGGCTAGGATCTAAACTAAGGTTTATCCTATGGCTAAAACTATCATAGTCTTCTATAAAAAGACCCCTAACCTAAACCTAAATGCTCATTATTCAATCCTATAGCTAAACTATGCCAAAATGTTCTCTCATGGCCTCCACCCTCATCCTCTTGTCATAATCTCCATCTCTAATCATATGAGAGAGTTTCTAAAGAAGTATAAGAGTTCCTAAGCTTGCTTAAGTGTTTCTAAGTTTGATTCAAGGCTTTTCTTCATCAAAGCTAGGATCTTTATTATTGATTTGGCTCAAGGGTTTTCATTTGGAGCATTCTTATTTGGAGTTTTTGAGTTGATAGCTTAGTGGCTTCGTCTCAATCTTTTAATATATTCATTAGAAGGCTAATCAACAAGTTGTGAGTTTTCTATAGCCTTAATGACCAATTATTGAAATGATTATGATAGGATATAATGAGGTTATGGCTATAAATGTGGATCAATGCAAGTTATGCAAGTTGTATGCTATGTGTTAATGATGTTATGCATGTTATGCAAGTTATGTGCTATGTGTTAATGGTGTTATGCATAACATGCAAGTTATATGCTATGTGTTTGTGATATTATGCAAGTTATGCAAGTAATATGCTACATGTTTGAGATGCTATGCAAGTTATGCAAGCCATATGTTACATGTTCATGATGTTATGCAAGTTATGCAAGTTACAAGTTACATGTTCATGATGATATGCAAGTTCATGTATGATATGCAAGTTTGGTGTATGATAATATGCAAGTTCACATATGACATGTTATGCAAGTATGATGTTTGATTATATGCAAGTGACATATGCAAGTTTACCCCTTTGTATGACATAAGAAACTTATGCAAGTTAACCCCTTTACATGTCATACATACATATGCAAGTTTACCCCTTTGTATGACATAAGAAACTTATGCAAGTTAACCTCCTTATGACATATGTGATTCATGCAAGTTTGGGTTGATTATCTATGCTAGTTGGGTTTGATGCTATATGCATGTTGACACCTTTAAACCCATGTTGATGCTAATGTTATGCAAGTTGAACCCATTACATTTATGATGAATCTTCCCTTTTATGTCATGTTAGCGAATTACGTGGGGAACGATGGGGTTAATAAACATGTTAATGAAATGGTGTGAAGTTGGTATGATTATGCATACCATAAAGTGATGGACATAATTGAGTCAATTATGTACATCGTTAAAATTGGAATTAATTAGGGAAAATTAATTCGGGGGTGATTAATTAGGTGTAATTAATCGACTAAGACACGAGGTTGGACCCTTTTGTAGCATAAGACTGCCCGGAACCGACCGGCAAATCCAGCGGCTACAAATGATTGGCCCAATGTGAGAGGTCTTAGGCACAAACTATATACGTGACAAGTGTAAAGACACGAGGTTAGACTCGGTTATGGCGTAAGGCTGCCCGGACCCAACCGGCAAATCCAGCTGCCATAAAAGATAGTCTAATGTGAGAGGTCTTTACAACGGTTACGTTCTTAATCAATTAAGAAACACTTAACCAGATAAGCATGTAGTGGGCATGAGGGGTTAAGTGGGTGCCTTGGGTGGCATGTGGAAATCAAGTAAGTGCCTTGGGTAGCATGAGGAAATCTAGTGGGTTGCCTTGGGTGGCAATAGAAAATACGATTAGATGACTTAACCAAGTGGAAACATGTAATTAAACATGATTAAAGGGTTAAGTGGGATGCACTAGATAAATTGACAAGCTTAGGTGGTAGCTTGTGGGGGCCCATTTCAACCAGTAACCCATATGTATCTTATTGGGCTCGACCCATGTCGAGGACGGGACACGCGTACTGGGCTTGATTATAAGAGGCCAAAACGGGGTAGCGGTGGCAACGCGAGTCCAACGGGTTTCATATGCGTGTGTGGACCCGGGCTGGTAGGTAAGACGTTGTTGCATCGTGTAGATATAAGCCGTGCACCATTTGTTGTATCAGGTTGCCACTTTGGGGAGTGATACACCCCATTGTGGGGCCAGCACGGGTATCTACGGTAGGAAGCCGATCGCTTGGGAGTAGTGGGTACACCTAGTGGAGAAAGGGGCGGACGACACCTATGTAGTCAGCTAGGGGTACACGAAACTACTAGGTAAATTTTCTAAGTCCTTGGGAGGGATCAACCTTTAAGTAGGAATGACTGGTGTGGTGCAGTTAGTCATTATCCTTGGGTGGGTAGATGCGTCTTTACCGTTATCTTAGTTATCCTATGTCTAGTTGGCTACTTAGTGTAGTCATTTATCCCCAGTCATCCCGTGCCAAGTTTATATCATACCCTAATTATTTTAATGATTGTGTGGTTAAAGTTATAGGGCTCACTCAGACTTATGTCTGACCCCGTTGTTTTTATCTTTTTCCCCCTCAGGTCCTCAGGTTGGGCCTAGCACTAGTGGGCTTTGATCAGACATCTTTATCTATCTTCTGGAGCTTGGACCGTGATGTAAAGCCCAGCTTATCTTTTCTTTTATGGCTATTGTTTATGTAGTGGGATTATGTACTTATGTTTTTATCAGGATGGATATTTAGTACTTGACTCTTTTTGGTGTTGTAACTAAACATGTTTACCTTCTGCTGCTATGAAATGATGTTTTAGATTTTTCAAGTATTTATATCTGTCTTGTGTAATTTTTCTGTTCTATATTCACTTAAAATGCTCCACCGAAGTTAAGGCATTCCCTTAGTGAGTGACCTTAGTGGGTGTGGGGTGTTACATTGTTGCATCGTGTAGGTACAAGCCGTGCATTTTAGTAGTATCAGGTTGCCACTTTAGGGAGTGGTGCACCCTACTGTGGGTCCAGCACAAGTATCTACGAGTTAGGGAGCCGATCGAATGGGGAGGGTAGTGGGTACAACTAGTGGTGATAAGAGCAGGCGACACCTATGACATCAGCTAGGAGTACACGAAACTACCATCATCATCATCATCATCATCATCATCATCATCATCATCATTATTATTGTTTAGTAAGAGGGATCAACTTTGTGAAAGGAACTAGTATTGGTACGGTGTAAGAATTATCTGATAGTGATTAGAAGCGCAATCAACGTTATATCTTGTTCATCTTGTTTACCTTGTCATATCTGCTTATGTTACAATCATCTCTTATATCCAGTTTATGTTTTTATCCTGTTACTTTACTGATTATATTGTTAAAGTCATTAGACTCACCTGACTAATCTCTGACCCTTTTTGTTTCGCCTCTTTTGTAACGACCCAGATTTTTGACCGTTTAAATCGACAATAAACCACACATGTCGACCCAAACAAATCGCCAACCCAGATAGTTATTGGGGAAAAATAAGAAAAAGAAAGAGAAGAAGAAAACAATCACGGAATCTCACAGCGGAAGGATCACATATAATAGACAAATAAATATTCAAAAGCATTTAAACGTATACATTCGAGTTACAACATTTAAATCAATCAGAGTTATACACTTACATACACATAATGCAGCGGAAGTAGAATGTGGTGGATACATATATATCAACTCCGTCTTCGATCTCCAAGGCAAAACAATCTTCAATAACTGCAACATCTGCTGACCCGAGCATATTGCATAAAAGAAAACACAACAAACACTCGGATCAGCACTAAATCATCTCATATTAGTCCAATTAAAATACAGAATAATATCGGTGTCATGGTGCAGTAACTCAAGAGATGTTACGGGATTTTTCCATCTCTCAAGGATCCGTTAAACTAATACATACATAGTATAATACGCTATTACAATAGTGTTTATTCAGTAAAGTATAATATATCGAAAATAGCGTAAGCAGGATTCCATGGTCCCCTTACACCGTTTTTACCATTGCCGTACAGTTTGCATATAACACACCAGTACGTCGGTGGATAGGGATGCGCCGTGATACGACAATGTTAAATCAAAATCGTAGGGGTTCGATCAGGATAATATGACAAGGCACTGAGGAAATACCCCGGTAGGATTCTACCGAATTGCGGACCCAGGCCGGTGGTAACGCATAGCCGCAACTACCGCCCACCTCGAACGACATTCCCATATTCAAAGGTGCACCCGAATCAATCACAACAGTAATAGAGATGGTTTCGAAGGAGCGCGTTCGATCAGAGATGCGATCTCATTAACCTGGGTATGGCTCCTGTTTTAGTCATTTCAATTATGACCCGAAGGTCAAGGTTAATCCATCATCGTTCTCTTTCTTCAAATCCAGTAATCGCCTCCATACCATCCTTCTTCGGTTCTGGAACTTCCACCGCGTACACAGTTGTCAAGGTGGTATCGACACTGACAGAGAGTATGCCTTATGTCGACTCCGGTCTCCTTGCCAACCAAACGTTTACATTTTTCACACCGGTCCGTACTTTTACTTTTCCAAAGAAGTTCGTATTTCATACCGAAAATATCATGTTCAAAAATCATTTTCATATTCTCAACAGAATATTATTCAAATGGGATTTTCCATTTATTCATAACAACTCGATCTAATTCCAACTTACAATATATTTATATAACTTAAATGTATAATTAAAATAGTTCAAAATAATGGTTAGAAATACACTAGAGTTTGTCCAATTTATTTAAAATATATATAATTAAAACCATAAATTAGTTCATAAAATAAATAATTTATTACAAAAGAATTTCTTATTCAAAATAATTTATAAAACAAATAGTTATAAAGGAAATAATATATAAATAAATAGTTTGAAAAATGGTTTGACATACTATTGTTGGAATTAGAATCGTTCGCTCAAAATTGCAATACGGCTTGCAGTTATATTTCAACTCCAAGTAAAACAATTCAAATTTACAATCCCGATCGACTACGTTTTCAAGTTTCCATTCATTTCAAATTTGCCAATTTCAATTCAGATGGTTATTTCTAACCCGAGTGCCCATTCCAAAAATCTCAATTCATAACAAATACCGAATTCGATTTTGATCATTTCAACTTGTTTAAATTTCCATTTCGATATTTATTTAAATTCAATCCATTGAATCCCAAAGCAACATTCAATTTCAAATCATGTTTCCCTTCCGAATATTCAATTTATAACAACTTTAAATTTTACAATTCATTTTCATCGTTTCAAAGATTTTAAATTTTCAACAAATGTCGAGTTTACAATTCACCTTTAATTCAAATCAAAGCTGATTTAAAGTAAATCTCAAATTAGACACAACAGTTCAATTCAATACATTCGATAAAATCATTTTCACTTTTTATTTAACCTTAATTACAACCCAAAATCAGTTCCCTTTTTATTTACATTTCAAATTTCAAATTCAAAGGAAATAAATTATAAAACATCGCTTATTGTCGTTAAACAATAAATTTCAAATTCATGGTTAAACAAAATTTTATTTAACCGACCGGTGTCCGTATGTAATTTGCTATCCTATGGCCAAGTGATTTTAAATTTAATTTCTTGATATTTCGGGATGGATCTATCATTTCAATCCAAATCGGGGTCATAGGTATGTATCATTTCAACCTGTGTTCTTAATTCATTAAATTCGATAAACCCCGGGTTTATTCGATGCCCGTAACATCAAGGGTGAAAATTGGGATTTATCGTCACATTGGCACACAACATCAGGTACTGAATGACATAATCATTCAAACAGATAAATTCAGAAATCAAGTAAACCAAAGCATCCATCACAAACATTCATTCGAACAGTAAATCTAATCATATACGAGTTGACAGGTGTCGGTGTTTCCTAATTAGAAATTTAAATTTAATTTAAATAACCAATTATCGATTTTTATTGCATGTAACATACAGGCATGTCAAATTCAAGCAATCATTCACCAAATCAAACACAAACATGCAACCAATTCATTTCATATTTTAATTCGATAAATATGGGATAAATTTAGTCTTACGTGAGTGAAGAAACACTCACCTTTGGGTTTCAATTTGAATCGAGCGTTCAGAAAGGCCCAAAATTTGACAGTCTCAGATTGCAACCAAACCAGTGCCAAAACGTCCGCAACTCCGCCACGATCCCAACGCAACAAACCGTGCGTCAATCCGAGTCCGCATGTAAAAGTTATCAGTGTTTTAGCGTTCGGAAATTTAAATATATAAAAATTATTAAATAAATTCCCACCCACCAGAATTTTGACACGTCAGCAGGGCCTCAACCTTCTTCCCGCTCGGTGCTACAGTAAACCCGACGCAAGGACCCCAAAACCCGAAACGTTTGACCGCCAAATTCATCCACCTCCGACTGAAATAGGAGCTCCATCCTTCGGCCCCGTGTTCCGCATCTCGAGGCGCAGCCTCTGACGCCGGTCCCCCTACTCCCGGCACTCTCCTTCGCCGTCGATAGGTCAAAACCCGAAATGGGTTTCCTGGCTTCCTCGACCAAATTCGAACGCCATACTTGACGATAAAAGCTCCGACCACCATCGTTTAACTCCCTACGACCAGCTCTACAAACCCATGTCCTAGTTTCTCCGATTTAAGCCCGAATCGAAAACCCCCAAATTATGCCCTAGGGTTTCGAAAACTGCTCCCTTTTACTGCGATTTCCGGCCACCTGGAGCGATGCATGTCAAAACGAGTTGTAGATCTGTGATCTACTCATCGAGATCTTCAATTTGATATATAATACCCTAGGGTTTGAAGAAATTTAAATTTCAAGTTGGGATTTTTATTTCTAGGGTTTTGAAAATATTGTTTCAGCCATTAAAGAAAAGAAAATAGGTAGAGAGAAATAACGTGAGTGAGAAATGAGCTGGTACGGTAGGAAGGAAAAGGAATTTATTTATATAAATAGGAGGCCCAATTGTTATCACACTCGATTATCCATTTACATGCTCTCCTTCACACTTTCTCTCGTACGGTCACATAACAAGTCTGAAAATCCTGAAAACTGGAATCCTGCAATAATTCACCGTTCCGGATCCAATGGCGCCAGTTTCGTCGAATTCCGAGACAGTCGCCAAAACAGCTAATTTCACAGTTAATTAAATAAATGAAATATTCAAAAATTCAATTAACCGGTTAAATTCAAATTTAAATATTTATAAATTCATATTTAAATCAATTTACAATTTAGGTAAATTTTCTAATTTATTCCACATATATTTTATTTCATATTTAATTATTTTCAAATTTCAAACTTGAATTTCAAATTAAATATAAACAAATAAAATTCCAAATTTAACATAACTTTCCAATTAAATATTCTTAAAAATTCAATTTAAATCAATTTATAATTTAAATAAAATTTTGTAAATCAAATCCACATATTTTATATTTCCATATATAATTATTTAAAATTTAACAAATCCGGAATTCAAATTTAAATCTCAATTGCTTATAATTTCTTTATATAATTCCATAGCGACCTGTCGAAATTTTGATTTACTCATAACTTGCAATTTATCCGGCGAAATTTCAATTTCTTACATTCTCTGGAAAGATGTGATAAATTCGATTCCAACGTTTCCAGTTTTACCCAATTCTGATTTAAAATGAATTTTATACATTTTCCCAAAGTTTGAAATCGAATTTTCAAACTACCGCGCCATTTCAAGCTCGTTATATAATTAAAATAAATTTATTCATTTTTTTTTCTTCGATTAAAATAATTTTTCCGTCGTTATTATTTAAAATAAATCACTTTCAATATTCAAAATTCTCCGAATTAACCAAAATGACATTTTTAAATTGGTTCGGATTTTCAGGTCGTTACATTCTCCCCCACTTAAAATCTTTTCGTCCTCGAAAAGAGAACGAAACGATATCAAGCGCATATCAATTCAAATTCATATTTAAAAACAATATTTCCAAACAAGTATAGTTGTAAAAATCCGTAAATTTTTCTAACTCCCGAAATCACGGAAAATTTCGGCAGCATCTCCTTTGCACGGAGAGGTCCGGGAAAAAATCCCAATACACATATAACCCAAAATACATCTCATCCAATGATGAGGCATCCCAAAAGTGGGGAAAACAAAATATAAAACTCTCAAAACCATATACCACAAGTACGTACCTCCTTTAGCGTTATATTGCATTTTTATTTACCTTAGCATTTAGCATTTAAGCGCAAGCGAGCTTTGAGACGAAATGCGACTTCTTACACCTGCCAAATACTTACACATACATGAAAAATAAAACATATATAAAATATATAACAAATGTATACAACATACATATCAAGATTTCATCGTTCCAATTGCAAAACTATAATATCCGCTATAGGTCAGCGAACAAATCGCTGATTATCACGTATTAAAAGTTTGAATTTGGCAAAACATACTAGGAAAAAGTTGTTACTCTCGTTTCAGGTTTCCGAAATGTCCGGACTCATCGAATTCGGATAATCGGTTTAAAAGTTATGGCAGTTTTACCGCAAGTGAACGTTTCAGCCCGAGCACTGAAAAATGCAGGTCTGAATGTTCAGGTCAGTTTTCAGCCCTCTAAACCTCAAAATTTTACTTAGCACATTAAGAAAAAGTTTTAGCTTACTCTCTGGCCTTTCCGAATTGTACTAGCACAATAAAATCCGACGTTTCGTTTGGGAGTTATGATCAAAACAATATCGATGTACACCTCTGTTTTTAATTTCCAGCACATACAACTATGTATAAAACTTGAATTTCAGCATAGTAAACATGAGAATTTCAACGGGCGCTATTAACGAAAGTTTTAACTCAATTTCTAAGGTTTCCAAAAAGTCCGGAGTTGTCAAATTCCGATCAGCCCATCAAAAGTTATAGTCATTTTAATTTCAGCTTATCGACTATTTTGAATTTTCTCATAACATTGGTTTATTTCTATTTGAAATTTCAACCTTTCGATTCCAATACTTTGTAAATCCGTAACACTTAACGTCGTTATCACCTCATTTTCAATAATTGGATCTCCATTCAATTGCTTACTTTATATTCGATATTCTTTCTGTTCAATTTCCGGTTTTATTTCAAGTGTTATATTTCATTTAAACTTGAATTCACTTTAAAATTTTCGACGAACTGGATTCACATGACCCTTATTCCATTAACCAAATTTATTCATTCGACAAAATCGAGATTTGAATTAACGACTGTTCACGACTCAAATTCATACTTAATTCTCAACTATTATTATTCGATTCACTCTACTTAAATAAGTTATACTTCATCTGATAAAATATTTTACAATCCAAATTCAAGAGTTCCGTGACGACCCCTCATTTCTTAAGTCCATTCCAAATTTCAAAGTCTAAAATTTTCAACAAAGCAAGCATATTAACCTCGAATTGATGTCGTTAATCAGGACGAACTTAATGGCTTGATTCCGGTTTTTAACCTAAGTTCAAAATAACTTATATATTTATACTATTTTATAGAAGACATGACATATAAAATTTTAAACCCAAATCTTTAATTACTCAACATATAAAATTTTTCAAAATATGTTTACCTTAAATTTCAACTTTAAATAACATATTCTAATACCTTTATCAAAATTCATAACATATGAACTTAAAATTTTATATCATATGAGATTTAAATCCAAATCCTTTACTTAACAATTATAATAACATTTGAGCAGTCTCCCCCACTTGGACTCTTTAGAATACACATCGATAATGCGTGCACTCATTACCGAGGTCGTTTCTAAGGTCTAAGAAGGGATTACACTCATTTCGTTTTAAAATCCCTTCAAAACTATTTCCAAAACTATTCTATAAAATAATAGTATTTCAAAACTTTGGTAAATTATTATCAAAGCCCGGAATCAATTTCAAGTTCATTTCTACATTCATTAAATTTTTCTTATTTGATTTACGATTTAATCAACCATAATGGGTAATGACTTAACATTACCACATACTAACACAATTACATACATATTTGAACCATAATATATATTTAATATAATTTAAAATATAATCGAAAACCATATTGTGTCAAGTCATTCTGTCCGATCATTTAGAAATTCCTATCGATTCTATGGCGTCCCATATATCGACCAGAATCTATAAATATTCAACAGAACAATTAACACAACATAAAATCATTTTTATATTCAAAATACAAATACGCTCTCTCATATATTCACTCAAACTCATTCTAGGGTGTTACTAACCCTATCTTTAATGAGTTAATTCCCAAACAGAGCCAAGGTTATCGATAACCATCGCTCTGATACCAACTGTAACGACCCAGATTTTTGACCGTTTAAATCGACAATAAACCACACATGTCGACCCAAACAAATCGCCAACCCAGATAGTTATTGGGGAAAAATAAGAAAAAGAAAGAGAAGAAGAAAACAATCACGGAATCTCACAGCGGAAGGATCACATATAATAGACAAATAAATATTCAAAAGCATTTAAACGTATACATTCGAGTTACAACATTTAAATCAATCAGAGTTATACACTTACATACACATAATGCAGCGGAAGTAGAATGTGGTGGATACATATATATCAACTCCGTCTTCGATCTCCAAGGCAAAACAATCTTCAATAACTGCAACATCTGCTGACCCGAGCATATTGCATAAAAGAAAACACAACAAACACTCGGATCAGCACTAAATCATCTCATATTAGTCCAATTAAAATACAGAATAATATCGGTGTCATGGTGCAGTAACTCAAGAGATGTTACGGGATTTTTCCATCTCTCAAGGATCCGTTAAACTAATACATACATAGTATAATACGCTATTACAATAGTGTTTATTCAGTAAAGTATAATATATCGAAAATAGCGTAAGCAGGATTCCATGGTCCCCTTACACCGTTTTTACCATTGCCGTACAGTTTGCATATAACACACCAGTACGTCGGTGGATAGGGATGCGCCGTGATACGACAATGTTAAATCAAAATCGTAGGGGTTCGATCAGGATAATATGACAAGGCACTGAGGAAATACCCCGGTAGGATTCTACCGAATTGCGGACCCAGGCCGGTGGTAACGCATAGCCGCAACTACCGCCCACCTCGAACGACATTCCCATATTCAAAGGTGCACCCGAATCAATCACAACAGTAATAGAGATGGTTTCGAAGGAGCGCGTTCGATCAGAGATGCGATCTCATTAACCTGGGTATGGCTCCTGTTTTAGTCATTTCAATTATGACCCGAAGGTCAAGGTTAATCCATCATCGTTCTCTTTCTTCAAATCCAGTAATCGCCTCCATACCATCCTTCTTCGGTTCTGGAACTTCCACCGCGTACACAGTTGTCAAGGTGGTATCGACACTGACAGAGAGTATGCCTTATGTCGACTCCGGTCTCCTTGCCAACCAAACGTTTACATTTTTCACACCGGTCCGTACTTTTACTTTTCCAAAGAAGTTCGTATTTCATACCGAAAATATCATGTTCAAAAATCATTTTCATATTCTCAACAGAATATTATTCAAATGGGATTTTCCATTTATTCATAACAACTCGATCTAATTCCAACTTACAATATATTTATATAACTTAAATGTATAATTAAAATAGTTCAAAATAATGGTTAGAAATACACTAGAGTTTGTCCAATTTATTTAAAATATATATAATTAAAACCATAAATTAGTTCATAAAATAAATAATTTATTACAAAAGAATTTCTTATTCAAAATAATTTATAAAACAAATAGTTATAAAGGAAATAATATATAAATAAATAGTTTGAAAAATGGTTTGACATACTATTGTTGGAATTAGAATCGTTCGCTCAAAATTGCAATACGGCTTGCAGTTATATTTCAACTCCAAGTAAAACAATTCAAATTTACAATCCCGATCGACTACGTTTTCAAGTTTCCATTCATTTCAAATTTGCCAATTTCAATTCAGATGGTTATTTCTAACCCGAGTGCCCATTCCAAAAATCTCAATTCATAACAAATACCGAATTCGATTTTGATCATTTCAACTTGTTTAAATTTCCATTTCGATATTTATTTAAATTCAATCCATTGAATCCCAAAGCAACATTCAATTTCAAATCATGTTTCCCTTCCGAATATTCAATTTATAACAACTTTAAATTTTACAATTCATTTTCATCGTTTCAAAGATTTTAAATTTTCAACAAATGTCGAGTTTACAATTCACCTTTAATTCAAATCAAAGCTGATTTAAAGTAAATCTCAAATTAGACACAACAGTTCAATTCAATACATTCGATAAAATCATTTTCACTTTTTATTTAACCTTAATTACAACCCAAAATCAGTTCCCTTTTTATTTACATTTCAAATTTCAAATTCAAAGGAAATAAATTATAAAACATCGCTTATTGTCGTTAAACAATAAATTTCAAATTCATGGTTAAACAAAATTTTATTTAACCGACCGGTGTCCGTATGTAATTTGCTATCCTATGGCCAAGTGATTTTAAATTTAATTTCTTGATATTTCGGGATGGATCTATCATTTCAATCCAAATCGGGGTCATAGGTATGTATCATTTCAACCTGTGTTCTTAATTCATTAAATTCGATAAACCCCGGGTTTATTCGATGCCCGTAACATCAAGGGTGAAAATTGGGATTTATCGTCACATTGGCACACAACATCAGGTACTGAATGACAGAATCATTCAAACAGATAAATTCAGAAATCAAGTAAACCAAAGCATCCATCACAAACATTCATTCGAACAGTAAATCTAATCATATACGAGTTGACAGGTGTCGGTGTTTCCTAATTAGAAATTTAAATTTAATTTAAATAACCAATTATCGATTTTTATTGCATGTAACATACAGGCATGTCAAATTCAAGCAATCATTCACCAAATCAAACACAAACATGCAACCAATTCATTTCATATTTTAATTCGATAAATATGGGATAAATTTAGTCTTACGTGAGTGAAGAAACACTCACCTTTGGGTTTCAATTTGAATCGAGCGTTCAGAAAGGCCCAAAATTTGACAGTCTCAGATTGCAACCAAACCAGTGCCAAAACGTCCGCAACTCCGCCACGATCCCAACGCAACAAACCGTGCGTCAATCCGAGTCCGCATGTAAAAGTTATCAGTGTTTTAGCGTTCGGAAATTTAAATATATAAAAATTATTAAATAAATTCCCACCCACCAGAATTTTGACACGTCAGCAGGGCCTCAACCTTCTTCCCGCTCGGTGCTACAGTAAACCCGACGCAAGGACCCCAAAACCCGAAACGTTTGACCGCCAAATTCATCCACCTCCGACTGAAATAGGAGCTCCATCCTTCGGCCCCGTGTTCCGCATCTCGAGGCGCAGCCTCTGACGCTGGTCCCCCTACTCCCGGCACTCTCCTTCGCCGTCGATAGGTCAAAACCCGAAATGGGTTTCCTGGCTTCCTCGACCAAATTCGAACGCCATACTTGACGATAAAAGCTCCGACCACCATCGTTTAACTCCCTACGACCAGCTCTACAAACCCATGTCCTAGTTTCTCCGATTTAAGCCCGAATCGAAAACCCCCAAATTATGCCCTAGGGTTTCGAAAACTGCTCCCTTTGACTGCGATTTCCGGCCACCTGGAGCGATGCATGTCAAAACGAGTTGTAGATCTGTGATCTACTCATCGAGATCTTCAATTTGATATATAATACCCTAAGGTTTGAAGAAATTTAAATTTCAAGTTGGGATTTTTATTTCTAGGGTTTTGAAAATATTGTTTCAGCCATTAAAGAAAAGAAAATAGGTAGAGAGAAATAACGTGAGTGAGAAATGAGCTGGTACGGTAGGAAGGAAAAGGAATTTATTTATATAAATAGGAGGCCCAATTGTTATCACACTCGATTATCCATTTACATGCTCTCCTTCACACTTTCTCTCGTACGGTCACATAACAAGTCTGAAAATCCTGAAAACTGGAATCCTGCAATAATTCACCGTTCCGGATCCAATGGCGCCAGTTTCGTCGAATTCCGAGACAGTCGCCAAAACAGCTAATTTCACAGTTAATTAAATAAATGAAATATTCAAAAATTCAATTAACCGGTTAAATTCAAATTTAAATATTTATAAATTCATATTTAAATCAATTTACAATTTAGGTAAATTTTCTAATTTATTCCACATATATTTTATTTCATATTTAATTATTTTCAAATTTCAAACTTGAATTTCAAATTAAATATAAACAAATAAAATTCCAAATTTAACATAACTTTCCAATTAAATATTCTTAAAAATTCAATTTAAATCAATTTATAATTTAAATAAAATTTTGTAAATCAAATCCACATATTTTATATTTCCATATATAATTATTTAAAATTTAACAAATCCGGAATTCAAATTTAAATCTCAATTGCTTATAATTTCTTTATATAATTCCATAGCGACCTGTCGAAATTTTGATTTACTCATAACTTGCAATTTATCCGGCGAAATTTCAATTTCTTACATTCTCTGGAAAGATGTGATAAATTCGATTCCAACGTTTCCAGTTTTACCCAATTCTGATTTAAAATGAATTTTATACATTTTTCCAAAGTTTGAAATCGAATTTTCAAACTACCGCGCCATTTCAAGCTCGTTATATAATTAAAATAAATTTATTCATTTTTTTTTTCTTCGATTAAAATAATTTTTCCGTCGTTATTATTTAAAATAAATCACTTTCAATATTCAAAATTCTCCGAATTAACCAAAATGACATTTTTAAATTGGTTCGGAATTTCAGGTCGTTACATCTTTTCTTTCTTCCCCCCTAGGTCCTCAGGGTGGGACTAGTGGAGCTTGACTTAGACCTTTTTCTTCTTGAAGTGCTTGGAAGTGTTGAGAGTAACGCTCAGCTTTATCTCTTTCTCATTATGGCTATTTGGAGTGGGATTATGGTTTTACCTTTAAGTACTCTGATGATAATTTTGTTCAAGATGGATATTTGTGTACTTGGCTCTAGTATGTGGTTTTGATGTTGTAACCAAACATGTTTTGCTTTTCCGCTGCAATGAATAAATTTTGAATTTTCTTAAGTACCATTTTATATTACTGTCTTGTGATATTATGTTCTATACTCTTATAATACTCCATAAAAGTTAATGCATTCCCTTAGTGAGTGACATTAATGGACATGGGGTGTTACACGTGGTATCAGAGTTGAAGGTTACCAGAACAGATAAAAGATTTTGAAAACCATTTTCAAAAGCATTTTTTTAGAAGTATTTTCAAAAACATGTTTTAAAGAAGGTATTTTCAAGAGAAAGGTTTATTATGAAAAACATAATCCCAAAAAGCCATATATCTATCTTTCGATTCTCTGTTTTGAATCTCTTCCTTTTTCCTTTCAGCATGTCTGGGGAGCCCATTATACCCGAGGGCGTACAGATACCAGGCTGGTTCAGAATGTATCTGGAGGCTAGGGCTGCTGCCGCAGGCCCAGCAGACGTTCCTCCTCCCCCAGCTGCAGCCGCTCCTCCTGCTCCTCCCCATGTAGACGCTTTTTCTAAGATATGCAAAGACTTCCGTGCGATGGGCGGAAAGCCATTTTATGGAACTGAGACGTTTGTTGAGGCTCGGAATTGGCTCAAGGAAGTGGAGGACTTGTTTGGTATCTTTGAGATAGATGATGGAAGGAAGGTTCAGCTAGCTGCTTGGTTGATGAAGGACAAAGCCTCATTTTGGTGGGAAGTAACTAATGGAGGACGTGCAGTGGAGACGTGCATGGATTTTAAACAAAGGTTCGAGTTGAAATTTCTTTCACAAGCAGAGGAGAGTTTATACATGGAGAGGTTCTTGGCTTTGAAATAAGGGAGTTTGTCTATGAAGGAGTACGTTAATAAGTTTAACCAGTTAGCAAGATTTGGTATGGAATTAGTTAATACACCACATAAGAAGGCCTTGAGATTTGCCAAGGGTCTGAATGAACCATTACACGAGTTGGCTATGTCCCATATTCCTATGGGGGCTACTTTCGAGAATCTTGCTGATATGGCGCTCATACATGAAGAGGAGAAATGTGCTAGTGTAGTTAAGGCAGAGGATAAGAAAGTGGATCCAAAGAAAGCACATCAACAACAAAAGAAAGGTGGTAAGGATAACAGGGGCCAAGGTAAGAAAATGTGTTTTAATTGTGGAACTCCGGGCCACCTAAGCAAGGACTATAGGAAGAAGAAGAAGCATGGTTGTTTTCAATATGGTGAGGTAGGACATATGATTAAAGATTGCCCAAGGAGGCAAGGACAAGGGCAAGGGCAGAGGACAGGACCTACTTCTGGAGGGAAGGTTCATGCTCTCATGGCACCTGGACAGGAGAGAGGTAGAAACATTTCTGTTGAAAGTTTGATTTTCCTTTTTGATCATACTGTTCGAACTTTGTTTGATTCTGGCGCTTCACATTCGTTCATATCTGCTTCGTTAGTTGAAATACTGCACCTAAATACTAGTCTAGTTATGGATCCCATTGTAGTCTCAAATCCTATTGGGGGTACGACTCATCTTTCTATGTTATGTCGTGATTTGAGAATAAATGTGTATGGCGTTGAGTTCGAATGCAACACTTATGTGCTTGACTTCACGGGTTATGGGTTGATTCTAGGAATGGATTGGCTAGCCAGGTATGGTGCCATTCTCGACTATGAAAAGATGGTAGTTAGACTGTTGACTAGTTTTGGTAATACTCTCGATATCTCATGCGATCCTAAGGGTTCGGTTATGCTTAGCTACCTAGAATCTCTTGGCACATCTATTGATGATTTGTGATCTGTTCAAGTAGTCCGTGAGTATGCAGATGTCTTTGAGGAGGTTAGGGGCTTACCTCCAAAATGCGAGATAGATTTCCGCATATACTTGGTGGACAATGCAAAGCTCGTTGCATTGCCTGTGCGCCACATGGCTTCAAGAGAAAGAAGGGAGCTTAGTAAACAAGTGAAAGAGTTGCTTGAGAAAGGGTTCATAAGAAGAAGTATCTCGGAGTGGGGTGCTCCAGTTGTTTTTGCTACGAAGGATGATGGTTTGCTTAGATTGTGCATGGACTATAGGGAGCTGAATAAGCTCGCGAAGAAAAATAGATACCCATTACCGAGAATAGATGACTTGTTTGATCAGTTGGTTGGTGCTTCGGTTTTCTCGCAATTGGACTTAGCTATAGGATTTCATCAATTGAGGGTAGCTGAGGATAGTATAGATAAGACTGCTTTTAGGACTCCCGGCGGTTTCTTAAAGTGGCTTGTCATGCCTTTTGGTTTGACGAATGCACCCGTATATTTCGTAGACCGGGTGCGTAGGGTGTTTAGGGAGTTTCTAAACAAGTTCGTAGTAGTCTTTGTGGATGATATCTTGATATTATCTAAAAGCGAGGAAGAACATGCCCTACATCTTAGGGAAGTCTTAGAGACTCTTCGAGCACATCAAATCAAAGCTAAGTTCTCAAAATGTCATTTTTGGAGAAAGGAAGTGAGGTTCTTAGGGCACGTGGTCTCTAAGGAAGGGATAGCAATGGATCCTGCGAAGGTGGTAGCAATCCAAGATTGGAAGATTCCTAAGAACGCTACAGAAGTAAGAAATTTTCTTGGTTTGGCGGGCTATTATAGAAATTTCATCAAGGACTTTGCTAAGATATCAGTCCCACTTACAAGATTGACGAAAAAGAATTTGACCTTTTCTTGGGATGTTGACTGTGACGATGCTTTCCAACGTTTAAAGAGGGCATTGATGACAGCTCCAGTTTTAGTTTTGCCTGATGGGAGTAAACCGTTTACAGTGTATACCGATGCTTGTGGGACAGGGCTTGGCGCAATTTTTATGCAAGAGGGAAGGGTGATATGCTATGGTGGAAGGCAGTTAAAGGCCCATGAGAAGAATTACCCTACGCACGACTTAGAGTTAGCTACCATAGTTTTTGCGCTTAAGTCTTGGCATCACTATTTGCTTGAAGAGAGGTTTGAGTTGTATACAGACCATAAGTCACTAAAATACTTGTTCTCTCAAAAAGATCTAAACTTAAGGCAACAGAGGTGGATGGAGTTCTTAGCATCCTACGATTTTGTGATTGCATATACCCTGGCAACGGTAACGATGTAGCTGACTCTTTGAGTAGAAAGAAGTTGACTTTGATTCCTTTGTTTGTCGAGCGGCAGAGTTTAGAGCATATCTCTACCTTTGACTTTAGACCCTCTATCGATTATGTACCCGGTTTGTTGGCATCGTTAGAGGTGTGACCTACGCTTTTGGGATAGATAGGTGCAGCACAGCGAGAAGATCCACAGTTGATAGAGATAGTAGACAAGCTCATAAGAGGGGAGTCTTTGAGCCATCTTAGTAGGTATACTATAGATGACAAAGGTTGGTTGCGTAGAGATGGGAGACTTTGTGTATCTCGAGACGAGAGTTTGAGGAGGACCATCCTTGAAGAAGCACATCGTTCTAAGATAACCATATATCCCGGTGGTGACAAGATGTATAGGGACATGAAGCGAGTTTTCTTTTGGGACGGAATGAAGAAGGATGTGGTTGAGTTCGTTTCTAGATGCTTAGTGTGCCAGCAAGTCAAGGTTGAGCAAAAGAAGCCTGGTGGTTTGCTTCACCCTTTAGAGGTTCCACAGCGGAAATGGGAAAGTGATTCCATGGATTTCGTCGATGGACTTCATTCCTGTTAAGAGTAAAAGAACATCGGCATGGTTAGCATCTGTTTATCTCCGAGAGATAGTTCCGTCTTCACGACATACCTTCTAGTATCGTAAGCGATCGAGATCCCATTTTCACCAGTGAGTTTTGGAAGAGCTTGCAGGAGGCGGTGAGAACACAATTGTGTTTGAGCACCGCTTATCACCCTCAGACGGACGGCCAAACCGAGAGAGTGAATAGGATCCTAGAAGATCTTTTGAGGTTATGTATCTTGGACTTTGGAGGGACATGAGATGAACATCTTCCATTAGTAGAGTTCGCCTACAACAACAGCTATCAGATTAGTATTGGCATGGCACCTTTTGAGGCTCTATATGGACGACCTTGCCGATCACCAACTTGTTGGTGGGAGTCTACGGATAAGATTTTGCTTGGGCCCGAGATGATTAGGGAAACTTCGAAGAAGATAGACTTGATACGAAGACGCATGAAGATAGCACAGGACCGACAAAAGTCATATGCTGATAAGAGGAGGACCGATCTTGAGTTCAGTGTTGGAGACATGGTCTTTATTAAAGTATCACCGTTAAGGAATGTAGTTTGTTTTGGGTATGTAGGGAAATTGCCACCAAGGTTCGTAGGGCCATTCCCTATTATAGAGCGAATTGGACAGATGGCCTACAGAGTGAAGTTGCCCGAGAAGCTTAGTGGTGTTCATGACGTATTTCATGTGTCACATTTGCGGAAGTGTTTACATGATACCGCGGAAGTAGTAGAGCCGAGCATGCTTAGGGAAGTGGAAGTGCAGCGAGATGCCATGATTAGACGAGCTCCTACATGCATCCTTGGATTAGAGGTCAAGAAGTTACATAACCGAGAGTTCAAGTTGGTTAAAGTCCAATGGGGAGATGATCAAGGAGACGCGACTTGGGAGACTGAAGACAAGATACGTGCGTCGTATCCTTTCCTTTTTGAGGGTATGCTCTTAACTTCTCCTTTTTCTACCGCTTTAATTATACTTGTTCTATCGTTTAGTGTATCCTCTCAATTATATCTTCGACCTTTAGGTAGAAAATTCTATGGTTGTAAACATGTGTCTGAGACAAGTTATGTTTGGTGGATGCAAGTAGATGTAAGTGTTTGCTAGTGGTTGCTCGTGGATGCATTTACACACACATTAGGCACTAGATCGTCTCAATCACTTTCATATTGCATATGAATGAGTGTGCATATTTAAATTAATGGATGTATATTGAATGTGTTATCATATGGATGCTACATTTGAATGAATGATTGTGCACTCATATAGAAAGGATATGTATCATTAGGATTCTTTTGCATACATAATAGACACATGGCACTATCATGTTTTGCATTAAGTAGGTCAACTGAATCAGTAGACCACCTGATCTTTGCATTAGATAAGGAACATATACACACACCTTTTCATATGTTCATATAGCATTAGAAATCCTTTAAGGACAATGGATGCTTGTGGATGATGGATGAGTAGATGGATGATTGGATGGTAGGATACATTCTTCTTAACTTGAAGATTTCGGGGACGAAATCCTTTAAGGAGGGGAGAATGTAACACCCCGTAATTTTAAAACATGACATAAGAGATAATTAAAGAATACTTAATTTTTATAAGAAGAATTAAGGGAAACGGGTTGCACAATTGCGTTCGTCTCGGAATTCTGGTTGGGATAGAGTCTGAGTTTGCGTAAAACGGATACAGTAAGAAGAAGTTATGAAGCTTAGAAGAATTCAAGCATTAGCAGAATTTAATAATAATTAAATTATAAATCAAAAATGAATTCAAAAATCAAAATCAGCTGAATCTGGGTGAGCGGGAAGTCTCCCGCTCTAGGGTTTCGACCCCCCTAGGGGAGTTGACATAGGTGTCGACAGGGGTGTCGACCCCCATATGCCCAGATCTGGCCGACGTGTTTTGGTGGTCTAGGGCTGATGTGTCCTTCTGGGATGGGCTGGATGACGTGTTTTTCTGGTCTAGATGGTTCAGATGGATCCTAATCTAATCAAAGGGTCCTAACTTACCTAGAGCATCTATAAAATACCCCTAAACCTAACCCTAATCTCATTGTTATTCATCCATGGCGCCTCCATGCTGCTCTAATATAAATTAGTCTAGCCTTTGTACTCCACCAAAGCAAATAATAATAGGAGTATTCAAATTGGAAGATAAGAATCAAATTCTACAACAACTGTTTAGCTAATCAAATTCAGAATACATAATTCAGATCTATTCTCTATTCTAAATCCTGTCGCTGTAAGTCTATGTTACTTTCACATATAATTAAATTAAAAGTGATTGTGATAGGATTGTAAATTGGATTTTATGAACATGCTTGTAAGATGAATCATATCAAGTTTTGTAAATTCTTATCTTTCATATTCATACCCAAATTTCTATTATCATATGCCTGTTGGATCTATTTTATTGTTCTATGCCAGTTCATATTTCATATGCCTATGTTTATGCCAGCCTTGATGCTTTGATTCTCTTCCCTACCTCTCTTCCTTTTTATTTTATGAGTTTAGGCTAACTTCGAGCCTAACATATTACGTTGAATTATACGTACGAATGACGTGGGAACGTTGTGGGGAAAGTTGGGAAAATATTGAATAATATGTAAAATGAGATTATCGGCATAAATCAATTTGGGCATAATTGTGTATAAATTGTGTACATGAGATTTGGCATAAGTTGGATTGGGCATAATTGGATATAATTTGTATACATGAGGTTTGGCATAAATTGTTAATAACAATGAAAGCAAATTAATTTGGGCGTAATTTGGCATAACATGTATACATAAGATTATAGGCCTAATTTGGATTAAAATTATAAACTTAATTTAGATTGGAAATTATGGGTAATTAGAATATATTTTAATCCAAGATTTAAAATTGGGACTTGAATCAAGGAAGTGATAATGAACGCCTAAGACACGAGGTAAGATTCGAATTGCGGTATAAGACTGCCTGGAACCGCCCGGCACATCCAACAACCGCAATTTGGTAATCTAATGTAAGAGGTCAAAGGTAGAAATTAGATACGTAATAATGCAAAGACACGAGGTTAGATTCAGATTGCGGTATAAGACTGCCCGGAACCGTCCGGCATATCCAGCAACCACAAAACGGTAATCTAATGTGGCAGGTCTTGCAGGATTATGATTATAATGAATTAAAGAACACTTAACCAAGATAAGACATGTGGTAAGACATGGGAATGATAAAAGGGTTAAGTGGGTAACATGGGTAGCATGTGAAACATAATTAATACACTTAACCAAGATGAGACATGTGATTAGACATGGGGATAAAGAGGGGTTAAGTGGGAACTCCTAGTGGGGACCAAGCTTAGGAGGGAAGCTTGTGTCAAGTGGGTGGACCCTTTTCAACCAGTAACCCTTTTTAGTATCTATATGAGCTTGAACTAGGTCGAGGATAGGGACACGCTTACTGGGGTTGATTATAAGAGGTCAATAAAGAGTTAACGATGGCAGTGCAAGTCCAACGAAGTCATGTGCGTGTGTGGTTCCGGGCTGGTAGTAAGACGTTGTTGCATCGTGTAGGTATAAGCCTTGCATTGGTGCAGTGTAGGAATTATCTTATAGTGGTTAGAAGCACAATCATTATTATTATTATTATTATTATTATGATGTTTAGTAAGAGGGATCAACTTTCAGTATGGAACTAGTATTGGTGCGGTGTAGGAATTATCTTATAGTGGTTAGAAGCACAATCAACGTTATATCTTGTTCATCTTGTTTACCTTGTCATATCTGCTTATGTTACAGTCTTCTCTTATATCCAGTTTGTGTTTTTATCCTCTTACTTTACTGATTATATTGTTAAAGTCACTAGACTCGCCAGACTTATCTCTGACCCTTTTTGTTTCGCCTCTTTTCTTTCTCTCCCCCCCAAGGTCCTTAGGGTGGGACTAGTGGAGCTTGACTTGGACCTTTTTCTTCTTGAAGTGCTTGGAAGTGTTGAGAGTAACGCTCAGCTTTATCTATTTCTCATTATGGCTATTTGGAGTAGGATTATGGTTTTACTTTTATGTACTTTGATAATATTTTTGTTTAAGATGGATATTTGTGTACTTGGCTCTAGTATGTGGTTTTGATGTTGTAACCAAACATGTTTTTCTTTTCCGCTGCAATGAATAAATTTTGAATTTTCTTAAGTACCATTTTATATATCTGTCTTGTGATATTCTGTTCCATACTCTTATAATACTCCATAAAAGTTAATGCATTCCCTTAGTGAGTGACATTAATGGACATGGGGTGTTACACATTATATGCCACACTTAGCATATCATACATTCTATTATCTTCTGGATGGTTATCAATATCTGCGAGAATACTGTTATATTTCTTTTCCAACATCATAAGCAAATCTCCATCCTTAAAACTGTCGTAGTTCCAATTCTTGAGATAAAATTTGGTCAGTTTAAGGAATAGTAATATATATCTAGTGTCTTTATAATCGTCTTTATAGCACAAAGTATTTACATATCTGAAGGGTATGTTTCTAGTTCGTTGAACATCTAATTTAAATCTAACACAAATGGGGATATGGTCACTCACGGGGTTAGCCATCCCATATGCAGATAAGTGCGGGAAATTATCCAAAAAGAGATGATTACAAAAAAACATTATCAATTTTGCTAGCCATACCTTTTTTCTCCAAGTATATTTGAATCCTAAAATAGGAATATTCATCAGACCAGCGTTAACAATGCATTCCAGCAGCCCTGAAATATGCCTGAAAGGGACACTGGCTCCTCCTTTTTTATCCTTACTAGATAGAATGTTGTTGAAATCCCCTAAAACTATCCAAAGAATACTCACACTCGTAGATTCTTTAGCAATCTCACACCATAATTTCTCATGGTCCAACAGAAAATTACTAGCATATATGAAGGTGAATTTGGAACGAATCCCTCTAGAATTATTAGCCGAGATAGAAATGTGTTGGAAAGACATGGTGTCAATGTTAATAGACCAACAATTAGCTTCCCAGAGAATTAAAATACGACCTTTACATCCACATCAATTATCATCAGCATATTTCCATTTGTCTTTAATGTACATTTTCATTTTTCTTAACATGTTATCATTCATCTTGTTTTCAAGTATACCCACCACGACGACCTAACTTTGTTTATGAATTTGAGTACTTCAAATTGTTTATTTGGAGCATTCAAACCCCTAACTTTCCATGCTATGATATTCATTTAATCTTGCTCTGACTCCTTGTCGAAACTTTAGGAGGAGCATGTTGAGAGTTTTTGGGGTTTCTTCTTTTTATTTGTCTGTTAATGTTTTCCAATTCATCGTTGAATTTGTTGTTTTCCTCTATATTCTATGATACATCAATTTCTTTTGCAGGTTGATTGTCCTTAATAATGTTATCAGAGCTCGCTAGGTGTTCTACAATTTTATCTTCCTATGATTCTGACCAGTCTTCAACAAAGTCGTCGACAACATTATCCAGATTGATAGGAGCAGCATTGTTATTCTTTTCAGTTGATACAGAGGTTCTAGCCGTAGTTGACTCTAGAATAATTGTAGCTTGCAACTTATCTTCTATAACAGTCGTATTTTGTTCATTTCGATTTGCTGTGTTCTCGTTTGAAACATTACTGATAGGGTTCATAAGAGAATCGTGTGTATTTATGTATGTTTGTCGAGTACTTTCTTTTGCTCTGACACTTTCATTTGTAGAATCTAGACTTTAATAACTTACTGTTTCCTCCTCGTTTCTTGTATTATTATTCATGATGGTCTTGTTTTGGTCTATTGAACCATGTGTTAGACTGCTTCCATCATTTAAATGTTCTAGACTATCATTTACCATCTCCTGATTGTTAGAAGTAATAGTGTTTGTCACGTCTCCTTCTTCATTTGTTGTGCCATCTATGTCAGTATCATCCACATTAATAGGTGGGATATTAATATCATTCCTCTCTTTATTAACCTCAGAATGGTTAATGTCATCCTCATGTTCATTATTCATCATATCTTCACTGGTAATTCCAGATTTACGAACCCAATTCTCTTTCGGTTTTTCTTTGCATTGAGTATTGTTATGTCCAAACACTCTGCATATTTTGCATCTCGTCGGTTTGTAGGGATAATCTACTTTGACTTTTAACTCTTCTCTGGTATGCAGGATCACGTCTACCTCATTTGGGAAATCCGATTTTGTATCCATCTCAATAAGTATTTTTGCATAAGCATCTCTAGATTCATGTGTAGTGATTCGATCCATCTTAATTGGTCTTCCTAATATGCTGGCGATGGCGCTTAGCGCTTCTTTTTCCCGTAGTTCTAGTTCAAGATTTGATAGCTTGACCCATAGCGGTATCGTCGATAATAAGTCCTTCTTGAATCTCATTCCCATACACCATTTCTTAAATATAATAATTTTATTATTAAACAAATATGGTCCTCCTTTCAAAATGTTCTCACAGTCAGGGTTATTATCAAATCGTACTACAAAAAAGCCATTCTCTTTCGACAGCAGCTGAAACTTTCCCGTTGGCTTCCATACACATTCAGCATAATTTTTGAGGTGTAAATGATATGGTCTATACCCATAAACATAGAAGATAATGGAGTTCTTCCACTTATCTACGGATCTATATGCAGCAGTTATAGGGATCGATGCTTTCTTCTTTGAATCAATCACCGTTGGTTCTATGAAGTTCAGATCTACATAATTGTTACTCTCTGATTGTCCAGTCCCTCCTGAAGCCGCCTGAGTCCAAGATCTGGATCTCCCCTCTGCTACATCTTCTAGTAAACTCGCCCAATTGAAATTCGTGCGATGATCCTGCTGACCATCAGATCAAGATCGGGCATTCGCCCCCTTTGTTCTGAGGTCTAGGGGGATGCACCGCCACATGAGCAGTATTTTGGAGATCTGACGATCTCCCGTCCCCCCTTAGGTCAGTCGCTGCACGATGATTAGAAGCCCTAATCGGTCGCCCGCCCCTACCAACTTCTATCTAGTTGTTGTTCCTAGTCGACGATTCAATCGGCCCATCTCCCCATGCAATCTCCTTCCCAGGCCTCTGATCAGGAGGTCTACCTTTATCATTATTAACTCTTATCGCGTCAGCCATTAATTTCGTGGAAGCCATTAATTAATATACATATATGTATATATAAAATATGTGTGTACATGTGTGTGTTCCAACTGGTTTTATGATAACTAAGTACATCCTAAAATGACATTGTGGCCATCTTAAATACTCAATCGGCCTATGTCAATATACTAAGCTAGAGTATACTACATTTAATATTTGCTAGGAATAGTTCTTACATTAAACAATGAAAATAACATCGTGTTTATAAATTATGATTAATTGGCTAATCATTTATATTTATGATTTTGTATACCATCTGTCATATAACATGCTACTTCATATATTAAACATAGTGTAATACTCAATAATTCTTTTTTCTTATCCAATTTGGGTAGTAAATTTTCACAAGTAAGTTACCAAACGTGGGTTTAACCGCAACAACATAGTACTCTATAACATAAATGTCAGTGAGCAAGATATACACAATGGTTAATGAGTGCATAATGATAGTTTTGCAACGTTCGATGGGATTTCACCCAATATCAATAAAGAATGTAGTCAAATGGTTATGAACTTACATTTGAAAAGAAAAATAGTTCTTTGAATTTTCCAACCGTTAGACTAATTATCATCATATCATGTCAATTAACCTGTCAAACACTATAATATACAGAAATACATGTTAGAAAACTCCATTCTGGTAAGTAGTATCACAATACGGAGCTACTCATTTTAGTTCAAATTAAATCTAAACCTAAAACAAAAGGTGTCCATGAATTGAAGTACACGTACCACAAGCCAGTGTGAGGTATATAATTTCCAGTAGTGCCGACACATCCTCCTCTACTTAATACGACATCACTATAAAGATCATCTCTATTGATAAGGCCAATCGTTGATCACAGATGACAGATCAATAGTAGATCCTTTGACAGGTAATATAATACTAAAAGAAAGATATCTAACCAAAGAAATAGGTTGAAGATCCTAAGTTCATATACATATATTTATTCTAACATGGCAATTCAATGTTGACCTTCAAAAATTTATTTGTTTATTCAAAATTTTGACTCTGTGACATGCTTAAACGAAGTAGGAAATAATAAAATGGCTTATGAATGCAAGCACTCTTATTTGTATGAACATATTGGTTATATTTTATATAACAAAAGAAAAAGTGAAATATCACATTAGTGCAAAGAATAAAGAAGTCACGATATCATATGAATTAATCAGTATACCTAATCAACACTTGAGCAATGAAGTTTGCTCAAGTCCCTTTCACAGCATGTTTATGCTGAAAATTAGAACATTACACTAAATGGATATTTATACATCTAATTTCTGGATCGTGGCTAATCAAAACCGAATAATCCGGTAATAGGGGAAAATTTGATAAAATGGATTTGGAAGAAAAATAAAAATAAAACATACAAAATGGAATAAATTATCGACGGGATCTATAAAACTGGTTACAGCAAAACCATCTCAAATAAGGAAAAATTAAAACTTAATGTACGAAATCGAATATTTAAGAAATCTAGTTATGGAAAAACCATCTGAAGTGAAGCTCAACAACTAACTAAAGGTTCAAATTGGAACCATCCGAAATAGGAAATAAGCACGGAAAATAGTAAACTGACGTACTGAAGGATTCATATATAGAATAATTACGACAATTAGTATAAAAGAAGAAGTTTGGGTTATGAAAAGTACCGTTCGTGCCAATGAAGCGAAGACCAATTATAGGCGACGAAGTGGATTTTGAACCGGTTTGCAAAAGGCAAATGAAGGAGGAGTGTTCCATTTAACAGTTTGAATAATATGCATAAACATGTAATTTCCCATAAACAAATATCCTAAAATCTGCTTGCCTTCATAAAAATACCCATTCTTCAAGCATGCGAAAGAAAATGTAACCTTAATCAACGACTTGAAGGATTAAAGATTAGATTAAAAATATACACACCTCTTCGTATGAATCTCCCTTTTTGGATGACTCTGGATAGAATCGGAGATGGAATCAACCAATGGAGGAAGAGTTGGTTGATTTATTGGATGCTGGGGTGGATCGAAGATGGTCTAGATTTGGGAATTTGTGTAGTTAGGTATTTCAGCGATTTAGGGAGATATTTGCTCAAAATTGAGGAAGTGGGAATTTTTATTTTGGCGGCCTATGTGTTTATTTTCCCCTCTTCGCTTTTTTAATCCCGCGTTTTACCCTGGTGGGTTGATATAGCGGAACTGGTACATAGATACCTAATTGTAATAGTTATTTTTATTACTTCCTTTATATAGCACAAAATCAATGCTATTTTATTTTCTTTAATTATTTTATTATAGCACTTTAATATAATGCTATGACACAATGCTATATATACACTTTTTTCTTGTAGTGATGGATGATGGATGTCATGATTTCTTTATCATTTATCATATTAGGGGAATCATGTGACACAGATGCCACCGGTTTAGATATTTAGGCACACCTAGTATCCTAATGTAGGATACACCCATTATGATTATCATAGAGTAGTACATTTTACATGTGTTAACTCCATGGATGTATGGATAGGTAAGTTATGATTTTTCATACCCTATGTACCTTATAATGTTACAACTTTTACAGTATTTTTGAGATTTACTTATCGTTCACACCAGACTGTTGTTTGATCCACGTTTTTATGTTCCCTTTTATTACCTTGTATACTCATCAATGATGTTGATGAGTAGGCTAGGTAGCAGGTTTGAGCATTATTCAAAGTTGCACAGATGGATCAACTATTATTTAAATCACTTAATCAAATCAATGAGAAACAAAAGGAAGAAGAATTAAGAATCATCGTGCATAAAAAGAGAGCGATGAGATTTTTCAATACCAAACTATGTAAATGAACCTTCAAATTTAGAGATCGCTCTCGAGGTGATGTCTTTTATTAACACCAAAATTTGCATTGGCCAAATATAAAGAAGCAGAAGATCCAAAACAAGAAAAAGTGTTTCTGGTAGTGAAACTGAAACCAAGAGGGAAAATCCCCGAAAGCAAGCTCTGAAAGCTGTGGACCGACACCAAGAGCGAGGGGCTAGAAAGCTGATGCAGCAGCAAAAGGTTCGGCTTGCAACTAGACTTTAGAACATAGAACTGTTAAAGGGACGATACCAAAGTTACATTGGCATCAAAGGAGAGGTCCGAGAGGCTCAAGGCTGATACTAAAGCGCAAGGGTATCGATCTGACAACGATAGCAGAAGATTAGAAGCAGTAGTGATAATACTAAGGTGGCAGGAAAAAAAGAGCAAGGTATGGTGTCGGCACCAACATATAGTGGACTACTAGCCTGGTGATGACACCAAAACAAGGAAAAGAGAGTATATAAAATAGATACTAAGATAGCAAAGATCTCGGAAGGGAAAAACCATAGCAATGATTCCAAAAGAGTTAGAAAGAAGATAAAGGCCAGGCGTCCATACCAACGTGCAATGAACAATTTAGCTTGGTATCGACAGCAGAACAAGAAGACAAGTTTATGAAGACGACACCCAAGGTTCCGACACTAAAGAGAAAAAGAGGTCAAAGCACACCGAGGCAATGGAAATATAAAATCAGGAGGATCGGCACCATATACCTAAAATGAGAGCTCGAAGCCGAAACCGGATTCATCAGAGGAAGTAAAGGGTTAGAGACAAGCATAATAGAGAAAAAGAAGAGCTATCAATGCCCATACTTTCGATACCGATACTAACAAACGAAAGAGGAAGCTATTAATAAAAATAATAAAGACAGAAGCCAAATACGTAAAGAAATGGAGGTAACTACACCGACACCAAAATCTCCATAGTTCGATATTGAAAGACGAGATCAAAGGAAGGAAGATGATTAAAATAACGTAAGAACACATACAAAGCTCAGACGTCGAAACCAAGAAGTGCAGAAGCTGACCGACGCCAATGGTCCAGAAGCCGAGGGCCACCGAAGTAAGCCGGTAACGAAAGATTGAAGCGAAATCGGGCTTTCCACCTGAATGTTACCGAAGGGGGCCCAATTTGCCTATAAATAAGACCCCAAGGGTCACATTTTGGAGGACGATTCCTCACTCCATAATCTTCCTTTCATTTCTAAGATAGCTAACCCTAATTTGTAAATCAATTTGGAGAATTTCTTATGTAACCTCCTTCATAAATAAAAATCATCAAAGCCCTTAAAGTGGATGTAGGTTCAATACGAATTGAACCACTATAAACCGTTGTGTTCTTTATTATTTCCCATGTTATATTGTGTATTGTTGTGCTCATGCTTATCAATTCTCTTCAAACCAGTTTTTCCAGTTAATTAACAAAATAAGCCTTCCTACACCGTTTAACTTTCTGTTTGCGATGAGCTGACGAAACCCTTATCCCATGGTAATTGTTGGTCCTTAGGTCTCGTAAGTGTGATACTCACCTCTTGAAGGAAGAGTAACTAATCTTCGGACTTAACACCTTGATATCTATGAAATGGTGAACTAACTCAAGCTTGTAGGGACTAAGCAATCCCTAAATACCCTTAGGTCCATACCCTAATTCCCTTATTCTGGTGTTGACGAAAAGTATCTTTAATATTTTGGCTCTAGAAGGAGGGCTTGAACCTATGCCCTTATTTCCCTTTTCCGTTATAAAACAACCTTCCTTGTTTCTTTTCCCGTCAAAAGAAATACACTCAAGATTAGTTGAAGATGGTTAGATCAAGAAAAAACCACTAGCAATATTTCAGCACTTTGTCAACTTTAGAAGATGGCATACCTCTGAACTACAACTTGACAAGTTGGGAAGCCGGAGAACTTTCAAACTTAGTGCAAGTAGTAAATGATGAACTAGAAGTGTTACGCATAGCTTTGCATATTGATACTACTAGAAGGTCTATTGAAGAAGACATGACCAAAGGGACTTCTGAACCAAATCCTTATAAAGCAGAATCAAAGACGATGGCGCTTCAAGAGCTTAATTTTCAAATTAATACCACACCAAGCCCATGGGATATTCCAGTTTTGCAAGGAAGCAATTAGGCATTAAGGGAAGTGGTCAACTCGAAAAGGAACGAAAGCCCACTGTCGTCAAGAAACAGAGTTTTACAAGGACTTTCCTTCTCCAATGAAATAATGTTAGCTAAGGTCCCCTCTGATATAAAAATGCCACAATTGATATATGATGGAACTACAGATCCCGAAGAGCACCTCTCCATCTTTGAAAGTTACATGGGTTTGTATAATATTCCCGGAGCGTTTTGATGCAAGATTTTCCTGACAACTCTCCATAGTGAAGCTAACAAATGTTATAGACATTATCATGGCCCGATCATCACAACTTGGAAACAATTATCCACATCGTTTAGCATACAATTTCATGTGTGGAAGGACCCAACAATCATCATTTATGATCTAGCCACTGCTATGCAGGGACCAGAAGAATCATTTAACGGTTATCTGAAGAGATTTCGTACTGAGTCGCTCAAAACAAAAGGAGCAACAGATAGAGAGAAGCTGATAGTTGTGCATTCAGGGTTACTTGTACTAACGCCTTTCTGGAAGGAGCTTATCCTAAACAATTGTGGAAGCTTGAATGATCTTTATTCTAGAGATGACAAATTTCACATGGAAGAGATACTCAACACAAAGGAAAGCTTGGAGCAAAGTCAAAAGGCAGAAGAGCTTGGTTCCTATTCCTTTGAAGGAAACTCTTCAAAGTCAAACGAAGGGAAAGACCATTGTTGATACCACAAGACAGAAGGACATCAAACTAGTCAATGTCGTGATTTGATAAAGAAGATCCAAACCAAAAAGTAAAAAGAACCTATTCAAAAAGGTTGAAAGATGACCAACAGGAAAAATAGTCGAAAACACTCCAGCAAGAGATTAAGATCTAACAATAAGTTTTCTGTTTAAAATATCCATTTTCATTAACCATTTCATTTTATATTTTTCTTGTAATCAAACAAATATTAATACAAGTTCAAGTGTCATACAGGTAAAAACCAAAACCCATTCAAGCTTATACATACAAGCAAGGCTCAAAGGGAGCATTTAAAGAACGCAACGCATGAACAAGAACATGACAAAATCAACACTCATTGACAAACTTCAAGGGAAGCCGCCCGGAGAAACACGCGGACGAGAAAGGATCAAATGGTAATCATTGCCTAGCTTAAAAGAGGTTGCTTAAAATCTTATCTCCTTTACCTTAAGATTTCATAAAGTACCATCACCAAGCTTATCTACTGACATGTACGAATGTTTGTATGAAAGGTATCCAGCAAACAATCAACCAAGCCTTTAGAAGGAAGGGCAAACCAATAAAGCTTCCAGAGAGTGAAGCAACATCAAATAAAGCTTCTAGAGAATGAAGCAACATCAAATAAAGCTTCTAGAGAGCGAAGCAACATCAAATAAAGCTTCCAAAGGGTGAAGCAACATCAAACAAAGCTTCCAAAGAGTAAAGCAACATCAAATAAATCTTCCAGAGAATGAAGCAATAATAAACAAAACCTCCTAGAAGTGGAGCGACAAACAAAGCCTCCAGAAGAGGAGCATCAAATAAGGCTTCCAAGAATAGAAACAAAATCCCCAAAAATGGAGTGCCTCTCAAGTAGGGCTACAATACTTGCATCTTCAGCAATGGAGTGCCCATCAAGTAGGGCTAAATACTTGCATCTCCAACTAGTGGAGTTGCCCCCTATGCAGGGATAGCTATGCATACATCTACCCATAAAGGGGTCAGTGTCACTCTCTTAGAGAGTAATCATTCATTTGTATGTCCTGGGGTTAGGAATAAGACTAGACGTTAGATACCCATTAGCCGAATAATCAAGCAGAACTTCTTGCTGAACGGTTGATAATTATGCGACCTAACGGAACTTCTCACTGAACGATTGTGGATTCAAATAACCAAACAAAACTACTTGTTGAATGATCAAATAACTGAAAATTTGAGTGATTGAACGGAACTACCTGCTGAATGGTTAAATGATGAAACAATTGAGCAGAACTACTGTTGAAGGGTCAAATGGTTTGAAAACTGAGAGGAACTACTGCTCAATGACTATTTGGTTTAGGATAGGATTAATTTATTTCGAAAGCAGTCCTCTACATATGCATCCGCGAAATTATCTCTCGGGCTATTTAAAGCTCTTTTGCTTGCGTGTTTTCGCTGAACGAGCTTCCAGGGAACCCATAAATAATTTATGGTTTTTTGATCACTTTAAATGATGATTGGGTTGTTTAACATTGCTCACATAAATAATCTTTGAGTGATTGTGTTGTTTAACATTGCTCACATAAATAATCTTTGAGTTATTTGTAGTGCTACAAATGAGTGATCCTTGGATGAGTTTCCACAGTTCCTATATGCTTTTGTCAAGATATTCAACCTAGGGCATTTTTCGATAACTTCCAATCGAGGTTTAGATGAATTTTTGATTTCTACTTACCCGAGTGTGAGTCTCGGGGTTTCTATGTGATTTCTGATTTCTGCTTACCTGAGTGTGAATCTCGGGGTTTCAGATATGAATTTCTAATTTCTATTCACCTGAGCATAAGTCTCGGGATTTATGATTCTCTATTTACCTGAGCATGAGTCTCGGGATTACTATTTCTACTTACCCGAGTGTGAGTCTCGGGATTTCTATGTGGATTTCTAATTTCCATTTACCCGAGCATGAGTCTCAATATTTCTAATTCTCTATTTACCTGAGCATGAGTCTCGAAATTATTGTTTCTACTTACCCGAGTGTGCGTCTCAGGATTTCCATGTGGATTTATGATTTCTACTACAAATGAGTGATCCTGGGATGAGTTTCCACAGTTCCTATATGCTTTTGTCAAGATATTCCACCTAGGGCATTTTTCGATAACTTCCAATCGGGGTTTAGATGGAATTTTTGATTTCTACTTTACCCGAGTGTGAGTCTCGAGGTTTCTATGTGATTTCTGATTTCTGCTTACCCGAATGTGAATCTCGAGGTTTTAGATATGAATTTCTAATTTCTATTCACCCGAGCATAAGTCTCGGGATTTCTGATTCTCTATTTACCCGAGCATGAGTCTCAGGATTAATATTTCTACTTACCCGAGTGTGAGTCTCGGGATTTCTATGTGAATTTCTAATTACCATTTACCTGAGCGTGAGTCTCGATATTTCTGATTCTCTATTTACCTGAGCAAGAGTCTCGAAATTACTATTTCTACTTACCTGAGTGTGAGTCTTGGGATTTCCATGTGAATTTATGATTTCTTCTTAGCTCAGTGTGAGTCTTGGGATTTCTATGTGATTTCTGATTTCTGCTTAGCTGAATGCGAGTCTCGGGGTCTAGATGGAATTTCTGATTTCTAATTACCTGAGTATGAGTCTCGAGGTTTCTATGTGATTTCTGATTTCTACTTACCCGAGTGTGAGTCTTGGGATTTTTGTTTACCCAAGTGCGAGTCTAGTGGTTTAGATGGAATTTTTGATTTATACTTACCCGAATGTGAGTCTCGGGGTTTCTATGTGATTTCCGATTTCTGCTTACCCCAATGTGAGTCTCGGGGTTTTAGATATGAATTTCTAATTCTATTTACCCGAGCGTTAGTCTCGGGATTACTGATTCTCTATTTACCTGAGCATGAGTCTCGGGATTACTATTTCTACTTACTCGAGTGTGAGTCTCAGGATTTCTATGTGATTTCTGATTTCTGCTTATCCAAGTGTGAGTCTCAGGGTTTAGATGGAATTTCTGATTTCTACTTACCCAAGTGTGAGTCCCGGGGTTTCTATGTGATTTCTGATTTCTGCTTACCCGAGTGCGTGTCTCGGGATTTCTATGTGATTTTTGATTTCAGCTTACCCGAGTGTGAGTTTCTACTTACTCGAGTGTGAGTGTCCGGGTTTCTATATGATATCTGATTTCTGCTTACCCGAGTGTGAGTCTCGGGATTTCTATGTGATTTTTGATTTCTGCTTACCCGAGTGTAAGTCTCGGGGTTTCTATGTAATTTCTGATTCCTACCCGAGCATGAGTCTCAGGATTTCCACGTAATTTCTGATTTTTACTTACTTGATATACACGTAAATGTGTATATTTTATTCCTTATTGATCTTATTTTCTCTTTAAAATAATTGATACTATGTATTTATAGTTATGTTTTCAGATTATTTAAGATGAATAAATTGATGCACTTAATTGTTGGAAAGCTTGAAAAATTGGTGCAAGAAGAGTGTTGATTTTTAAAGTTGGATTAAAGCATAAAGACCTGAAGAAATGTTGTTGTTCAACCACCTTCTGCCGCATATTTTAAATTTAAGATTCAATGCCTTTTCATAAAGATCGCTTGTCTCAGATGTTATGGAGTTCTTTGTCATGCTCAAAACGATTGAAGTAGATGTCGTTTGATGCCCGCAAGCTATTTTTCCATGACATTTTCATGTCCATTCACATGCGTTCACATTGGTTTATTTGTTATTTGGGCAATGACTTTTATCCCACATCTCGTATTTGGCCACTTAGTCGTGGTCATGGATGCAATAAATACACTGTATCTCTTTCATTTAGAATTGTCTTGGGTTTTATTCTGTAACTCTTCCCTTGGAATTAAACTATTCTTCTCATTCTCTTTAGTTTTTGTTTTAATTTATTTATATTTTTCCTTCTCTTTTTCCTTTTTCATCATTTAGCTATGTCTAGATAATCCCCTTTAATTAGGGGGTGAAGACGCCTATAGACTAGATTTAATATGAATCACATAGCCAAAAAGATGAGGACTTTATGTATATAGATTTGGATCTGAACCAAGAGTTAGATATGAACCTACATACTCTGTTTCGTTTAAGAGCAGCGCTCCTTCACAGGGTATATTCAAGTTCGATCTAACACTTATCAGATTTAGGTCTTACTTTTAGGGTTTTAGAAATAAAATAGTGAATCTGTCCTGATAGCCTATGGTTGTTTAAGAGCTTAGCTCCTGCACAGGCTATGCTTGTTGTTATTGACATGTTTGTTTCTAAAAACCAAATTATCGTTGATTCATATTTGTGACATAAACATGAGTTAGATTTATACTAATCTGTTTGGCTATTGATGATTATTAATCCAGTTTACGTCATTGCTCCCTAATTACTTTCATGTATTATAAAAAACTATCTTTTTCTTTATTTTCTGTTGCTTCTAAACAATCAAACTTTTGGAATAATTTGATTGGATTTATTAGTTAAAATAATTTTGGTCCTAGAATTCGACACCATTTACAACAACCCTTGTTGTTTAGGAAAATAGAACACATTGAACAATTGTAAACAATTATTAAATTCATTCGGCTTTCCTAAACAACAAGGGTTTAGGACCAAAATTATTTTAATTAATAAATCCAATCAGATTAATCCGAAAGTTTGATTGTTTAAAACAACAGAAAATAAAGAAAAAGAGAGTTTTTTATAATAAATGAAAGTAATTAGGGAGTAATGACATAAAATGGATAAATAATCATTAATAGCCAAAAATATTAGTATAGATCTAACTCATGTTTCTGTCACAAATATGAATCAACGATAATTAAGTTTTTAGAAACAAACATTTGAATAACAACAAGCATAGCCTATGCAGGAGCTAAGATGTTAAACAACTACAAGCTATCAGGACAGATTCACTATTTTATTTCAAAAGCCCTAAAAATTAGACCTAAATCTGATAAGTATTAGATCGAACTCGAATATACCCTGTGAAGGAGCACAGCTCTTAAACGACACAGAGTATGAAGGTTCAGATCTAACTCTTTGTTCAAATCTAGATCTATGTACATAAAGTCCTCATCTTTTTGGCTATGTGATTCATATTGAATCTAGTCTATAAGCGTCATCACCCTCTAATTAAAGGGGACTAGCTAGACATAGCTAAACGATGAAAAATGAAAAAGAGAAGAACAAACAGAAATAAAACTAAACAAAAACTAAAGAGAATGAGAAGAATAGTGTTATTCCAAGAAAAGATTTACAGAATAAAATCCAAGACAGTTCTAAATGAAAGAGATATAGTGTATTTATAGCTGCCATGACCAAGACTAAGTGGCCAAATAAAAGATGTGGGACAAAAGTCATTGCCCAAATAACAAATAAACCGATGTGAACGCATGTGAATGGACATGAAAATGTCATGGAAAAATAGCTTGCGGGCATCAAACAAAATCAACTTCAATCGTTTTTAGCATGAATAAGAACTCCAAAACGTCTGAGATAAGTAATGTAACACCCCACGCCCGCTACGGTCACTCATAAGGGAATGCCATAACATCGGTGGAGTATTTTAAGTGAATATAGAACAGAAAAATTACAACAAGACAGATATAATTAATACTTGAGAATTTAAAACATCATTTCATTTCAGCGGAAAGCAAAACATGTTTGGTTACATCACAAAACCATAATAAGAGTCAAGTACAAAATATCCATCCTGATAAATAAAAATACATAATCCCAATACATGAACTGATAGCCATAAAAGAAAAGGATAAGCTGAGCTTTACTCCTACGGTCCAAGCTCCAAAAGAGAATAAAGCAGCCTGATCAAAGCCCACTCGTACTGGGCCCACTCCGAGAACCTGAGGGTTGGGAAAAAGATAAAAACAACGGGGTCAGACATAAGTCTGAGCGAGTCCTATACTTTAACAATGTAATCATTAAAGTAATAAGGATATGATATAACTTGGTACGGTGTGACTGGGGATAAATGACTACACTTAGTAGCCAATCAGACTTAGAGTGAACTAAGACAACGAAAAAGACGCATTTACCCACCCAAGGATAATTACTACTCTGTACCACACCAGTCATTCCTACTTAAAGGTTGATCCCTCCCAAGGACTTAGAAAATTTTACCCAGTAGTTTCGTGTACCCCTAGCTCACTACATAGGTGCCGTCTGCCCCTATCTCCACTAGGTGTACCCACTACTTCCAAGCGATCGGCTCCCTACCGTAGATACCCGTGCTGGCCCCACAGTGGGGTGTATCACTCCCAAAAGTGGCAACCCGATACAATCAACGGTGCACGACTTATACCTACACGATGCAACAACGTCTTACCTACCATCCCGGGTCCACACACGCATATGAAACCCATTGGACTTGCGTTGCCACCGCTAACCCGTTTTGGCCTCTTATAGTCAAGCCCAGTACGCGTGTCCCGTCCTCGACATGGGTCGAGCCCAATAAGATACATATGGGTTACTGGTTGAAATGGGCCCCCACAAGCTACCCACCTAAGCTTGTTCCTTTTTCTAGTGCATCCCACTTAACCCTTTAATCATGTTTAATTACATGTTTCCACTTGGTTAAGTACTCTAATCGTATTTTCTATTGCCACCCAAGGCAACCCACTAGATTTCCATATGCCGCCCAAGGCACCCACTTAACCCCTCATGTCCCTCTACATGCTAATATGGTTAAGTGTTTCTTAATTAATTAATTAAGATCATGACCTCATAAAGACCTCTCACATTAGACCATCTTTTTATGACCGCTGGATATGCCGGTTGGTTCCAGGCAGACTTCTGTCATAAAAAGGGTCTAACCTCGTGTCTTTACTTTAATCACGTATTTAATTTATGACTAAGACCTCTCACATTGGGCCAATCATTTGTAGCCGCTGGATGGCCGGTCGGTTCCGGGCAGACTTCCGCTACAAAAGGGTCCAACCTCGTGTCTTAGTTGATTAATTACACCTAATTAATCACCCCCATAATTAATTATCCCTAATTAATTACACATTTTTAAGAATATGGGTAGACCTAACTCAATAGGTAAATTCCCAATTCCATAGTATGGGTAGACCTAACTTAATAGGTAAATTCCCAACTCCATAATGTGGGTAGACCTAACTTAATAGGTAAATTCCCAATTATGTCCATTCATTTTATGTTATGCTTAATCATAACAACTTTACACTTTTTTATAATCATGCATATTAACCCCATCGTTTCCCACGTAATTCGTTTACATAACACGTCATACATAGGGACAACTTTGCATATGTTATGCACATCATAAAAAGAGACAAACTTGCATATGAACTTGCATATAAACTTGCATAAAACTTGCATATGAACTTGCATAAAACTTGCATATGAACTTGCATATAAACTTGCATAAAACTTGCATAAAACTTGCATATGAACTTGCATATGACTTGCATAAAACTTGCATATGAACTTGCATATAAACTTGCATAAAACTTGCATATGAACTTGCATACCATGTCATATCACAAAGGCAAACTTGCATATATTATACACATCATAGAAAGAGGCTAACTTGCACATGAATCTTGCATATAAACTTGCATAAAACTTGCATACCATGTCATATCACAAAGGCAAACTTGCATATATTATACACATCATAGAAAGAGGCTAACTTGCACATGAATCTTGCATATAAACTTGCATATGAACTTACATGACACACCATATCATAAAAAGAGGCAAGTTTACATATGAACTTATAACATATGACAACCACAACTTGCATAATCCACATTTACATCCATATCCTCCTAATATCCTATCCTAATTAGTTTAGCAATTACTTGCTAAAGGCATAGGAACTCACCAAAACCAAGATTAGCAAACTTATGAAGTAGAACTAGTTGCTAAATATGAAGAAGATGATGATTAGAGGTTGATTAGCTTGCAACTTCCTTCATAAACTAGTGGAGGCTCCTCTTAGGTTTGATTTTGGCGGCATGATGGCATCATTTCTATTTTTAGTATGGATTAGGCTTGCATTAGGGTGTATTTATAGGATTAGGGTGTGTTTTAGACCATAGGATTAACCCTAGGTTAGATTAGGTCCGTCAGATTTAGGAAATCTCTAGAACACAGCCCAGCCCTAGCCAGAAAACCAGACCTGGTGCACCCAGGCCAAGTGGCTCGACACCCCGTGTCGACAGGCAAGTCGACAGGGCAGTCGACTCCCCAGTCGACAGGCCTGTCAACAGCCCTGTCGACATGGCTAGGGCGGGAACTTTCCCGCCTGGCCCCGCTGGTTGAAATTAAAAATCTGAATTTGAATTTTTAAATCTGTTTTTAACTTTGAATTTTCTGCAAACTTCATTGGGCCATAACTGGGCCATACGGACTCCGATTTACAAAATTTCGGACTCTATTTCGCGTATTTTTCCGAGACGAACGCAATGACGTAGCCCGTTTCCCCCAATTCTCAAATTTGAGATTATTTATTCTGCAATTAGTGAATTTTAGCATTAACTAAAATACGGGGTGTTACATTCTCCCCTCCTTAAAGGATTTCGTCCCCGAAATCTCTAAGCTAAGGAGAATGCACATCCTACCATCCAAACAACCATCTACTCAATCCATCAAACACGGGCATCCATTGTCCTTAAAACAATTTCTAATGATGTATGAGCATATGCAAAGAGTGTGTGTATATGTTCCCTATCTAATGTATGAACATATGCAAACCATGATAGTGCCATGCATCCATTATGTATGCGAGAGAACCCTATCGACACATACAATATCTACATGAGTGCACAATCATTCACTAAAATGCATCATCCATATGATAACACAATCATTACACATCCATAAATATAGCTTCCTACACACAATTTTATGCAATATGCAATATGATGTGATTGAGCCGATCTAGTGCCTAGAGTGTGTATATATGCATCCACGAGCAACCACTAGCAACCACTTGCATCCATCAAACATAACATGTCTCAAACACATGTTTCAACCATAGGTTTACCCTATCTAAAGGTCAAAGGTACTTAATGAGAGGACATACTAAAGATAAGATAAGTACTAGTCAAACGATAAAGGAGAAGTTAAAAGACATACCTTCAAAAAGGAATGGGTACAATGAACGCATCTTCGCTTCCGTCTCCCAAGTAGCGTTGCCCTCGTCTTCTCCCCATTGTACTTTGACTAGTTGAACCTCTCGATTCCTCAATTTCCTAGTCTCTGACCCAAGGATGCGAGTAGGAGCTCGTCGAATAGTCGCATCACGCTCTACTTCCACTTCTTTAAGCAAGCTCGGCTCTACCACCCCTGCGGTCTCATGTAAGCACTTCCTCAAATGGGACACATGGAATACATCATGTACAACACTAAGTCTGTCGGGCAACTCCACTCTATATGCCATCCGTCCAATTCTTTCCTTAATGGGAAATGGCCCTACGAACCTTGGTGCTAACTTCCCAACAGATCCAAAGCGATCCACATTTCGTAACGGAGACACTTTGACAAAGACCATGTCCCCAACTTCAAACTCAAGATCCGTCCTTCTCTTGTCCGCATAAGATTTTTGCCTATCCTGCGCTGCTTTCATCCTTCTTCGAATCAAGTCAATCTTCTCAGAAGTCTCCCTAACCATATCAGGCCCAAGCAAAATCTTATCCGTAGATTCCCACCAACATGCAGGTGATCGACAAGGCCTTCCATAAAGAGCTTCGAAAGGAGCCATACCAATACTGGACTGAAAGCTATTATTATATGCGAACTCCACCAATGGAAGATGCTCTTCCCATGTACCTCCAAAATCTAAGATACAAAGCCTCAAAAGGTCTTCTAGGACACGATTCACCCTCTCAGTCTGGCCGTCCGTCTGAGGATGATATGCGGTGCTCAGACACAATTGAGTCCCCACTGCTTCTTGCAAACTTCTCCAGAATTCACTAGTGAAGATAGGATCTTGATCACTCACTATGCTAGAGGGTACCCCATGCAATCGAACTATCTCTCGAAGATATACTGAAGCTAGCCATGGAGCAGTCCTCTTGCTCTTCACAGGTATGAAATGGGCGCTTTTAGTAAGTCTGTCTACCACAACCCAAATTCCCGTATTACCCTTTTTTGATCTGGGTAACCCGTCAATAAAATCCATCGAGACGCTATCCCATTTCCATTGCGGAACTTCCAATGGGTGAAGCAACCCACCAGGTTTCTTTTGCTCCGCCTTCACTTGTTGGCACACCAAGCATCGAGCGACATACTCGGCCACATCTTTCTTCATACCGGCCCAGAAGAAAACCCGCCTCATGTCTTGGTACATCTTGTCCCCACCGGGATGAATGGTCATCCTAGAACGGTGTGCATCATCAAGAATAACCTTCCTCAAACCCTCGTCTTGCGGTACACAAAGTCTACCGTCTCTACGCAAGCACCCCCTATCGTCTAGGGTGTACCTACTCAAATGGCTGGACGACTCCCCCCTTATGAGCTTCTCCACCAACTCAACCAACTGTGGGTCGTCCCTCTGTGCTTCTCCAATCCGCCCCAAAAGAGTAGGTCTAACCTCCAAGGAAGCTAGCAAACTGGGTACATAATCAATGGAAGGTCTGAAATCAAACATCGAGATAAATTCCAAGCTTCGTTGTTCCACGAACAATGGACTCAAGGACAACCTCTTTCTGCTCAAGGCGTCCGCCACCACGTTACCCTTGCCAGGGGTATACGCTATGTCGAAATCATAGGATGCTAAGAACTCCATCCACCTTTGCTGTCTCAAATTCAAATCCTTCTGAGAAAACAAGTACTTCAATGATTTGTGGTCAGTGAACAATTCGAATCTCTCACCAAGAAGATAATGGCGCCAAATCTTAAGCGCAAAAACAATAGCGGCCAACTCTAAATCATGGGTAGGGTAATTTTTCTCATGCACTCTCAACTGCCTTCCACCATAGGCTATTACCCTTTCCTCTTGCATTAAGACTGCGCCTAGTCCTGTCCCACAAGCATCGGTATAGACAACAAATGGCTTGCTCCCATCTGGCAACACTAAAACTGGAGCAGTGGTTAAAGCTCTCTTTAACCGTCGGAACGCATCATCACAATCTACATCCCATGCGAAAACAAGATTCTTCTTCGTTAAGCGGGTTAATGGGGCTGATATCTTCGCGAAGTCTTTGATAAACTTCCTATAATAACCCGCCAACCCCAAGAAACTTCTTACTTCGGTAGCATTCTTCGGAACCTTCCAATCCTGAATTGATACTACCTTCGCGGGATCCACAGCTATCCCTTCCTTGGAGACCACGTGCCCCAAGAACCGCACCTCCTTCCTCCAGAAGTGACATTTAGAGAATTTAGCCTTATGGCTATGTGCTCGAAGAGTCTTCAATACCTCCCCAAGATGTAGGGCATGCTCTTCTTCACTCTTAGAAAATACTAAGATATCATCCACAAAGACCACCACGAATTTATTAAGGAACTCCCTGAACACCCTACTCATCAAATCAACAAAGTATGCAGGGGCGTTCGTCAACCCAAATGGCATCACCAGCCACTCATAGAAACCATCCGGAGTCCTAAAGGCAGTCTTGTCTATGCTATCCTCAGCCACCCTCAACTGATGAAACCCCGTGGCTAAGTCCAACTGAGAAAATACTGAAGCGCCAACCAACTGATCGAAAAGATCATCAATCCTCGGCAATGGGTGTCTATTCTTCTTTGTGAGCTTGTTGAGTTCTCTATAGTCTACACAAAGTCTGAGGGACCCATCCGCCTTCGTAGCAAAAACTACTAGAGCACCCCACTCCGATATACTTCGTCTTATGAACCCCTTCTCAAGCAACTCCCCTACTTGCTTATGGAGTTCCCTCCTCTCACGAGGAGCCATGTGGCGCACTGGTAAAGATACAGGTTTAGCATTATCCACCAGATATATTCGGAAGTCAATCTCCCGCTTCGGAGGTAAGCCCTTCACCTCCTCAAACACATCCGAGTACTCCCGGACCACTCTAACAGATTGCAAACTCTTGACCGAAGCGTCAAGCGATTCAAGATAACTTAGCATAACAGAATCCATGGGATTACAAGAGATCTCGAGAGTGTTACCCAAGCGGGTCATGAGCCTAACAACTCTCCTTTCGCAATCAAGAACAACACCATTACTGGATAACCAGTCCATGCCCAAAATCAACCCATAGCCCGTGAAGCCCAAAACAAAAGCATCACATCTAAACTCAATGCTAAGTATATAAATCTTCAAACCCAAACATATCATGGACAAATAAGTGGAGCCACCAATTGGGTTTGAAACAACCAAGGGATCATCTACAAGACTGGTGTCTAAGTGCAGTGACTCAACTAATGATGATGAGATAAACGAATGCGATGCGCCTGAATCAAACAATGTACGGACAGGATGATCAAATAGAAAAACCAGACTTTCAACGGAAATAGTTCTACCTCTTTCCTGAATCGGTGGAACCGCGAGAGCCTGTACTTGCCCCCTAGCCTGACCCGGTTCCATAAGAGCTTGCACCTGTCCTCCTGAGGTAGATCCCGTCCTTTGCCCCTTCTTAGGGCAATCCTTCACTAGATGCCCTGCTTCGCCACAGTGAAAGCAACCAGTCTTCTTCTTCTTTCTACAATCTTTGCTTATGTGGCCTGGTATCCCACAATTGAAGCACTTCTTCTTCCCCTTGCCACCGTTGCCTTTCCCCCCTTTGTTTTGCTGTTGTTGCTGAGGTCTCTTTTGATCTCCCTTCTTCTCGGGTGCCTTATTAGCATTGGGACCCTTCTCTTCTTCATGCATGAGTGCCATGTCAACTAGCTTCTCAAAGGTGGCCTCCATAGGGATACGAGTCATAGCCAACCCATGCATCGGTTCATTCAAGCCTTTCACGAACCTCAAAGCCTTCTTCTCTGGTGTATTCACCATGTCTAGGCCAAACCTTGCCAATTGATTAAACTTGTTGACATATTCCTTCACTGAGAGATTTCCTTGCTTTAGAGTCAAGAATCTTTCCATATACAAGTTTTCCTCCGCCCTTGAGAGAAACTTTGCCACAAATCTTTGCCTAAAATCCGCCCAAGAGTCAACGGGGCGTTCTCCATTAGTGACCTCCCACCAGAATGAGGCCTCTCCCTTCATTAACCAAGCAGCTAACTTGACTTTCTTTCCTTCTTCCATCTCAAAGATATCTATCAACTCTTCCACCTCCTTAAGCCAATCTCTAGCCTCCACAAAAGTTTCAGATCCTTGAAAAGGTTTCCCTCCCATAGCTTTAAATTCCTTGCAAGTCTTAGCAAAAGTATACGTGCGAGGAGGAGGGGGAGGAGGAAGATCGGGTGCTACGGTTGGTGGAGGAACATTTGCTGGACCCGCAGTGGTGGCCCTAGCCTCCATCAATCTCCTATACCATACTGGTATCGTCATACCCTCCGGAAAGTTAAGATCCTCAGCCATGCTGAAACGAAAAAGGAAAGATTCAAAACGGAGAATTCGAAGGATAAAGATATGGCTATTGGGGATTATGCTTTTCTTTCAAAAACTTTTCTCTTTAAAGACATGTTTTTGAAAATATCTCTTCCAAAAATGTTTTTAGAAAATTAGTTTTCTAAAAATTTTATCTGTTCCGGTAACCTTTGCTCTGATACCACGTGTAACACCCCACGCCCGCTACGGTCACTCATAAGGGAATGCCATAACATCGGTGGAGTATTTTAAGTGAATATAGAACAGAAAAATTACAACAAGACAGATATAATTAATACTTGAGAATTTAAAACATCATTTCATTTCAGCGGAAAGCAAAACATGTTTGGTTACATCACAAAACCATAATAAGAGTCAAGTACAAAATATCCATCCTGATAAATAAAAATACATAATCCCAATACATGAACTGATAGCCATAAAAGAAAAGGATAAGCTGAGCTTTACTCCTACGGTCCAAGCTCCAAAAGAGAATAAAGCAGCCTGATCAAAGCCCACTCGTACTGGGCCCACTCTGAGAACCTGAGGGTTGGGAAAAAGATAAAAACAACGGGGTCAGACATAAGTCTGAGCGAGTCCTATACTTTAACAATGTAATCATTAAAGTAATAAGGATATGATATAACTTGGTACGGTGTGACTGGGGATAAATGACTACACTTAGTAGCCAATCAGACTTAGAGTGAACTAAGACAACGAAAAAGACGCATTTACCCACCCAAGGATAATTACTACTCTGTACCACACCAGTCATTCCTACTTAAAGGTTGATCCCTCCCAAGGACTTAGAAAATTTTACCCAGTAGTTTCGTGTACCCCTAGCTCACTACATAGGTGCCGTCTGCCCCTATCTCCACTAGGTGTACCCACTACTCCCAAGCGATCGGCTCCCTACTGTAGATACCCGTGCTGGCCCCACAGTGGGGTGTATCACTCCCCAAAGTGGCAACCCGATACAATCAACGGTGCACGGCTTATACCTACACGATGCAACAACGTCTTACCTACCAGCCCGGGTCCACACACGCATATGAAACCCGTTGGACTTGCGTTGCCACCGCTAACCCGTTTTGGCCTCTTATAGTCAAGCCCAGTACGCGTGTCCCGTCCTCGACATGGGTCGAGCCCAATAAGATACATATGGGTTACTGGTTGAAATGGCCCCCCACAAGCTACCCACCTAAGCTTGTTCCTTTTTCTAGTGCATCCCACTTAACCCTTTAATCATGTTTAATTACATGTTTCCACTTGGTTAAGTACTCTAATCGTATTTTCTATTGCCACCCAAGGCAACCCACTAGATTTCCATATGCCGCCCAAGGCACCCACTTAACCCCTCATGTCCCTCTACATGCTAATATGGTTAAGTGTTTCTTAATTAATTAATTAAGATCATGACCTCATAAAGACCTCTCACATTAGACCATCTTTTTATGACCGCTGGATATGCCGGTTGGTTCCGAGCAGACTTCTGTCATAAAAAGGGTCTAACCTCGTGTCTTTACTTTAATCACGTATTTAATTTATGACTAAGACCTCTCACATTGGGCCAATCATTTGTAGCCGCTGGATGGCCGGTCGGTTCCGGGCAGACTTCCGCTACAAAAGGGTCCAACCTCGTGTCTTAGTTGATTAATTACACCTAATTAATCACCCCCATAATTAATTATCCCTAATTAATTACACATTTTTAAGAATATGGGTAGACCTAACTCAATAGGTAAATTCCCAATTCCATAGTATGGGTAGACCTAACTTAATAGGTAAATTCCCAACTCCATAATGTGGGTAGACCTAACTTAATAGGTAAATTCCCAATTATGTCCATTCATTTTATGTTATGCTTAATCATAACAACTTTACACTTTTTTATAATCATGCATATTAACCCCATCGTTTCCCACGTAATTCGTTTACATAACACGTCATACATAGGGACAACTTTGCATATGTTATGCACATCATAAAAAGAGACAAACTTGCATATGAACTTGCATATAAACTTGCATAAAACTTGCATATGAACTTGCATAAAACTTGCATATGAACTTGCATATAAACTTGCATAAAACTTGCATAAAACTTGCATATGAACTTGCATATGACTTGCATAAAACTTGCATATGAACTTGCATATAAACTTGCATAAAACTTGCATATGAACTTGCATACCATGTCATATCACAAAGGCAAATTTGCATATATTATACACATCATAGAAAGAGGCTAACTTGCACATGAATCTTGCATATAAACTTGCATAAAACTTGCATATGAACTTGCATACCATGTCATATCACAAAGGCAAACTTGCATATATTATACACATCATAGAAAGAGGCTAACTTGCACATGAATCTTGCATATAAACTTGCATATGAACTTACATGACACACCATATCATAAAAAGAGGCAAGTTTACATATGAACTTATAACATATGACAATCACAACTTGCATAATCCACATTTACATCCATATCCTCCTAATATCCTATCCTAATTAGTTTAGCAATTACTTGCTAAAGGCATAGGAACTCACCAAAACCAAGATTAGCAAACTTATGAAGTAGAACTAGTTGCTAAATATGAAGAAGATGATGATTAGAGGTTGATTAGCTTGCAACTTCCTTCATAAACTAGTGGAGGCTCCTCTTAGGTTTGATTTTGGCGGCATGATGGCATCATTTCTATTTTTAGTATGGATTAGGCTTGCATTAGGGTGTATTTATAGGATTAGGGTGTGTTTTAGACCATAGGATTAACCCTAGGTTAGATTAGGTCCGTCAGATTTAGGAAATCTCTAGAACACAGCCCAGCCCTAGCCAGAAAACCAGACCTGGTGCACCCAGGCCAAGTGGCTCGACACCCCGTGTCGACAGGTCAGTCGACTCCCCAGTCGACAGGCTTGTCGACAGCCCTGTCGACATGGCTAGGGCGGGAACTTTCCCGCCTCGCCCCGCTGGTTGAAATTAAAAATCTGAATTTGAATTTTTAAATCTGTTTTTAACTTTGAATTTTCTGCAAACTTCATTGGGCCATAACTGGGCCATACGGACTCCGATTTACAAAATTTCGGACTCTATTTCGCGTATTTTTTCGAGACGAATGCAATGACGCAGCCCGTTTCCCCCAATTCTCACATTTGAGATTATTTATTCTGCAATTAGTGAATTTTAGCATTAACTAAAATACGGGGTGTTACAAGTAATCTTTATGAAAAGGCATTTAATCTTGACTTTTAAATATGCGGTAGAAGGTGGTTGAACAACAACATTTCTTCAGGTCTTTATGCTTTAATCCAACTCTAAACATCAACACTCTTCTTGCACAAATTCTTCAAGCTTTTCAACAATTAAGTGCAATAAACTATTCATCTTAAATAATCTGAAAACATCAACAAAAAATACACTGTATCAATTATTATAAGAGAAAATAAGATAAATAAGCGGATAAAATATACACATTTACGTGTATATCAAATACCTCCACACTTATCTCTTTTTTCATCCTCGAATATGCTAAACTAAGATATGTCACACTTTCGTAGGAAACACGATTGCATTTAGCGTATGTAACAAGCCGTTAAACCCCTATGTGTCCCTAGTAGGACGAGTGTTGTCTCGTGAGGGTTTTCAGTGAATACTACCTAAAAAATCCAAAGCGTCTTATGTATGTGAAGTAATCAAATATTATATTTAAGGTCTTTCAAATTCCAAGAAATTTACTTAATTTCTATAATAACGATTTAGTCCTAAATTGTCCATCCCATTATTGGTGCAAAAATGAATAAAAATTTCAAGCTGAATCATAATTCCTTGATAACACTGTAATTGCCTCGAAGATTAAGAGTGCGGTGCCAACCAAAGTTCTACGCGTCGACAATGTGCACCCGATCATTTATTTATTCCTTATTTTTTTTGAAGAATTTTGCACTAGTGTAACTGTAATGTATTGGATGTGAGTTATGCATAGATGAAGAAGAGTTTTGTAAGTTCTAAAAATATTATAGATAAGAGGGCAAGTGTATTAGTTGAACTTCAAGCTACAAAAGATAAAGTAATACTAAGGCACATATGGACATTTTGTTTCCTTTCATCTCCTCTACTACAATCCTCACTTCTAGGTACGGTATGATGGATGTGTATGGAATGGAGATGAATGCTTTATAGTCAAGAATGATGAATGACTATTTTATTCTCAGAGATTTTCTCTTTGTTGCATTTTGTTTTCTTTTATTTCTCTTTTTTTCATAAATGCATGATGAATGATGGGTGGAGATGGAATGGAATGATACCGTATATTAATTCATTTGATTCCTCCTCTACTAAGTGAATCATAACAAACACTTTGTGAAAGGAAAGTTTTGTGCCCTAGTTACTCTACTTCTATAACCCTAATTCAACACACAAGTCTAGATTAATGTTATATAAAAAGATGAAAGGAAAGATAAGCAAAGTTTCGTAAGATAGATAACCCATATAAAATAAGATGTGGTATATGGTTATCCTACCTTAAAACAAGTACGGAGTGGATAGTGTAATATTGGTATAAAAAGTGACATTTTTTTAACCTTTAAACAAAAGGTTCTTAAGTATACCAATATAAGAAAAACTTGTCGAAACATAGATGTAAATCGACTGAAACTTGGGTTTGAATAATGTGAGGTATCAAAGAAGAATGCTACAATGAGTCATTTCTCCTTAAGTGGGCTAAGTGGAATTTAGAACTTACAAGTTTAAAATTTTGAGTGAAAAAATATTATGCATGAAAACGAACTCAGAAAATCCAACAAATGTACGTGCAAAATCATTTTTATTTGATTTTTTTATGATTTTTTTATATGCACATACTAACATGTATAACAAGGGATGACACGCTTACTCCAAAAACATAGTTTTATTTGTTCAGATGATGTATAAATTGAAAGACGTGTGCATCATTCTCACCCCCACACTTATTTTTAGTAGTATTGTTCAGTTTTGCTTTAATATTTGAAATTTTGTTGACTAAAGGTTCATTGGTAAACCTGAAGTTAAAACCAAACAAAGGAATTTTCAGTAAATTTCGAAATTAGTTTTTCTCATAAACCATGTTATTCCAAAAAGAGTTCATATACTGCAAAAAATTATCATTAAAAAACAAGTGATCACAATGAGGTTCGGTTGAAACGATCAAGTTGCAAGGAGTTTCAACAGTTTCAGAAAAATCGTCATTGTTTTTAAGATCACATTTAACAGTTTCTTTGTTTTCAACCTCAAGAATTTCAAAGTTTTCAAATGTTTCATTTTCAGTTTCAGACCCAACAACATTATCGTCAATCAGTTTAAGAAGTTTTTGCTCATCAAAGTCGTCCTCACTTAAACAGTTGTTACCAACTTCATCATTTCTTTCAGGTTGACAATCTAAAGTTGCTAAATTTTCAAAAAATTTAAAATCTGAAAGAGGTATATCAAATTGAAGATTGACATCTTCGTTTTCAAGAGAATTTAAATTCAAATCAATTACAGACATTTCAACAACTTCGTTAAGATTTTCATTAATTTCAAAAGTTGTTAGTTGAAAATTTTCGATTTCACTAGAAGTTGAGTTTTCATAGTTTGAGTTTGATTTTCAGTATCACAGAAATCAGTGTTTTGCACAAGAGATTTTTCAAAATTTTCATTTTCATCAACAGTCGTATCGTCAAAATAATCAATAATCGTTATGTAATGTTGTGAAAAAGTTAATGGCTGATTATTTGTTTCAAATGAAGAGTTAGCAGAAACTTGTTTGTCACTAGATTGGGATTTATAGTTGGTGTACAAGTTCATAACTTTAGTTTGAAGAAGAGAAATTTGATAAATAATCCTATGAGATACATTTAGTTTGCTTTCGTTCATTCTTTGAACTAGTTCTTCGATGCAAGTCAAGCCAAGTTTCATGGAATGCTAAAATTCATCAACATCATCAATTCCCTCAAGTAATAATTTTTCTAGTTTTTGCCAAAGTTCAATAGTGTATCAGCCAGTTGTTCAATGGTATGCATGTTTTCGATATCTTTATTTTCAGAATCTTGGTTTACATCTAAAGTTTGCACCCATCCTGTATTTCCTCGCGACAAATCCAAATGTCATGCATTAATTGATCAATTTCACTCAGGCTCTCTTTAATAAAACTGGTAGACACATAACACTTCAAGATGTTGTTTTTTAGATTCGCCGTTCCTATTTGTTCCTCACTGGTTGATCTTAAAAATTCATCAACCTCATCTCTTAGAAGTCGTTCATTATTTAATTTCCACCACCAACATCGCCAAAAAATTAGCTTGTTCGCAACACATTTTTCATATTCGATAACCGACATTGTACCTCCACTCGTATTATGCAAATATTTTGGTTTTTATCGTTGAAATTATTCAAAAAGTTTTCAGCTTGAAATTCATTCTGACTTGAATTGTAACCAAAATCGTTTAAATTTTGAAAAGAATTGCAATTTTGGTTGTACATGGGGCAAGCGTGCATGTACTAAAAGAAGAGAGTGTTTCGTCGAAAAATCAGTTGCAAAACGTTTTGACTCTAAAGAAGCTTAAAATATGTTGAAACTAACAACTTCGGATTATATGAATACAAGTCTAGGCCAGGGTCGGACAAGTGTTATCAGTGTGCCACGAATCACCGTGGAAACACGACTGAAGGTTTAAGAACCTCTTTGAGCTCTAGACTTTGTCGTTCCTTAGAAAACTAAGAGAGTATCAATCCTAATTGTCAATTTAACAAATATTTTGTCTTATGAGCTTTGTGGAATCCTTGATTCGATTTCAAAAATAATTTATTTTAAATCAAACTTTTCAGTTAATCCCGCGTTCATTTTAAAATTTCCAACCACACATCAACATGCAAAATAATCAATCACGGAACAGTCATAGAATAATAAATTGCAGAAATATTTGTTTTTACAAGCAAGCCGCGACACCTATAAGAAATCTTTACAAGCAATTTTTATATATATTTCAAGCAGCAGCAGACCATGTAGAGTTTAGTAAATTTTACAGTGGGGTATGGCTATCCGTCCATAATGATTGAGTAGCTTGAATTCAAGATCCTTCACTGTTTGCACCTTGTCTGACTTCTGAATCCTTGTTTGATTGCTTGATTGTTATCTTTGGCCTTGAATTTGATTTTTTTTTAATTTTTTTACAATGAAAAGCAAATAAAAATAAAACAATCAAAAAGGAGAAAAATCCTAACAAACTAACCCAACTTAAAAAATAATAATAAAACTACTCCGTTAAAACTAGACTCAAAGAAATGAGAAAACAAACTCGACTCACTCAACAAAGAAATCAACTCACGCACCACTATCTAAGGAAGCAAGCTAAGTACCCTCTCCCAATACAAATTTTTCCAAAATATGTAACCCTAAAAATGATATAATTCACGCCCCTTGTGTTCTCAGAACTCACGCAACCCCTTTTCTCTATAAAATACCGCAAAAAAGACGCAATCAATTTCGCAGAAAAACAAGTGAACAAAAACTCAGAATTCTCTCCTTTTTTTACATCAGAGTGGTTCAGATAGATGTAATTGAAGCTTTAGGTCTTTGAAATTGGGTTTCGAATTAAAATTTTTGCGATTTTGCGAAGATTGCTTGGGTGCTGAGTTCGAATTCGATTTCAAAGTGTGGGGTTTGTCGAATCGGGTTCCCTAAGGTTTTCGAATTGGTCTGTTGCGATTGGGTTTGGGGATGAAATGGGCAGGAGAGTTGTCTGGTGAACATGAATGTGATTTTGGGAACAAGGGGAGTCTATCTAGGTTTGATGGTGGTGGTACGTGATGACTGCGAGTTGGGTGTTGAGGCTAGAAGGAAGGGGTGATGAAGGTGATCGTTGATCGGTCTGTAAGTGATGGAAATGAACAAAAAATGACTTGCGGTCAGATCTTGGAAGCAGTTGATTGTGGACTGTGGCAATTGACAGTAGCGTGATGGGGAATTTGTAGGCACAATGAAGTGCTAATAATCCATGGATTGGAAGATGTGGCAATGTAAATAGGGTTGGGGGCATTGTTGAACGTGGATTTGAAGATATGGGAATTTGTGGTATGGTTGATTTGAAGATATGGGAATTTAATAATTGTTTGTTGGTACGTGATTTCTGATTTCTGCTTACCCGAGTGTGAGTCTTGTGATTTCTATGTGATTTCTGAATTCTGCTTACCCGAGTGTAAGTCTCGAGGTTTCTATGTAATTTCTGATTCCTACCCGAGCGTGAGTCTCGAGGTTTCCATGTAATTTCTGATTTCTACTTACTTGATATAAACATAAGTGCGTATATTTTATTCGCTTATTTATCTTATTTTCTCTTTAAAATAATTGATACTATATATTTACAGTTATGTTTTTAGATTATTTAAGATGAATAGATTGATGCACTTAATTGTTGAAAAGCTTGAAGAATTGGTGCAAGAAGAGTGTTGATTTTTAGAGCTGGGTTAAAACATAAAGACCTGAAGAAATGTTGTTGTTCAACCACCTTCTGCCGCATATTTTTAATTCAAGATTCGATGTCTTTTCATAAAGATCGCTTGTCTCAGATGTTATGGAGTTCTTTGTCATACTCAAAACGATTGAAGTAGATGTCGTTTGATGCCCGCAAGCTATTTTTCCATGACATTTGCATGTCCATTCACATGCGTTCACATTGGTTTATTTGTTATTTGGGCAATGACTTTTGTTCCACATCTCGTATTTGGCCACTTAGTCATGGTCATGGCTGTAATAAATAAACTGTATCTCTTTCATTTATAATTGTCTTGGGTTTTATTCTGTAACTCTTCCCTTAGAATTAAACTATTCTTCTCATTCTCTTTAGTTTTTGTTTTATTTTAGTTATGTTTGTTCTTCTCTTTTTCCTTTTTCATCATTTAGCCATGTCTAACTAATCCCCTTTAATTAGGGGGTGATGACGCCTATAAACTAGATTCAATATGAATCACATAGCCAAAAAGAAGAGGACTTTATGTATATAGATCTATATCTGAACCAAGAGTTAGATATGAACCTTCATACTCTGTTTCGTTTAAGAGCTGTGCTCCTTCACACGGCATATTCGAGTTCGATCTAACACTTATCAGATTTAGGTCTTACTTTTAGGGTTTTAGAAATAAAATAGTGAATCTATCCTGATTGCCTATGGTTGTTTAAGAGCTTAGCTCCTGCACAGGCTATGCTTGTTGTTATTCACATGTTTGTTTCTAAAAACCTAATTATCGTTGATTCATATTTGTGACATAAACATGAGTTAGATCTATACTAATCTGTTTGGATATTGATGGTTATTAATCCAGTTTATGTCATTACTCCCTAATTACTTTCATTTATTATAAAAAACTATCTTTTTCTTTATTTTCCATTGTTTCCAAATAATCAAACTTTCGGAATAATCTGATTGGATTTATTAGTTAAAATAATTTTGGTCCTAGAATTTGACACCATTTACAACAACCCTTGTTGTTTAGGAAAACCGAACAAATTAAACAATTGTAAACAATTATTAAATTCATTCGGCTTTCCTAAACAACAAGGGTCGTTGTAAAGGGTGTCGAATTCTTGGACTAAAATTATTTTAACTAATAAATCCAATCATATTATTCCGAAAGTTTGATTGTTTGAAAACAACAGAAAAAAAAGAAAAAGGGAGTTTTTTTTATAATAAATGAAATTAATTATTGAGTAATGACATAAACTGGATATATAATCATTAATAGCCAAAAATATTAGTATATATCTAACTCATGTTTCGGTAACAAATATGAATCAACGGTAATTAAGTTTTAAGAAACAAACATGTGAATAACAACAAGCATAGCCTATGCAGGAGCTAAGATCTTAAACAACCATAGGCTATCAAGACAGATTCACTATTTTATTTCAAAAGCCCTAAAAATTAGACCTAAATCTGATAAATATTAGATCAAACTCGAATATACCCTGTGAAGGAGCACAACTCTTAAACGACACAAAGTATGAAGGTTCAGATCTAACTCTTTGTTCTGATCTAGATCTATGTACATAAAGTCCTCCTCTTTTTGGCTATATGATTCATATTGAATCTAGTCTATAAGCATCATCACCCTCTAATTAAAGGGGATTAGCTAGACATAGCTAAATGATGAAAAAGGAAAAAGAGAAGAACAAACAGAAATAAAATAAAACAAAAACTAAAGAGAATGAGAAGAATAGGTTTATTCAAAGAAAAGAGTTATAGAATAGAACCCAAGACAATTTTAAATGAAAGAGATACAGTGTATTTATAGCTGCCACGACTAAGACTAAGTGGCCAAATACAAGATGTGGGACAAAAGTCATTGCCCGAATAACAAATAAACCAATGTGAGCACATGTGAATGGACATAAGAATGTCATGGAAAAATAGCTTGCGGGCATCAAATAGAATCAATTACACTCGTTTTGAGCATGAATAAGAACTCCATAACATCTGAGACAAGTGGTCTTTATGAAAAGGCATTGAATCTTGACTTTAAAATATGCAGTAGAAGGTGGTTGAACAACAACATATCTTCAGGTCTTTATGCTTTAATCCAAATCTAAAAACCAACACTCTTCTTGCACCAATTCTTCAAGCTTTTCAACAATTAAGCACATCAATCTATTCATCTTAAATATTCTCAAAACACAACTATAAATACATAGTATCAATTATTATAATAGAAAATAAGATAAATAAGCGGATAAAATATACACATTTACTTGTATATCAAATACCCCCACACTTATCTTTTTTTTCGTCCTCGAATAAACTAAACTAAGATATGTCACACTTTCGTAGGAAGCACGAATGCATTTGGCGTACGCAACAAGCCGTTAAACCCCTATGTGTCCCTAGTAGGATGAGTATTGTCTCGTGAGGGTTTTCAGCGGATACTACCCACAAAATCCAAAGCGACTTATGTACGTGAATTAATCAAATATTATATTTAAGATATTTCAAATTCCAAGAAATTTACTTAATTTCAATAATAACGATTTAGTCCTAAATTGTCCTTCCCATTATTGGTGCAAAAATGAATAAAAATTTGAAGCTGAATCGTAATTCCTTGATAACACTGTAATTGCCTTGAAGGTTAAGAGCATGGTGTCAACCAAAGTTATGCATAGTGTAACCGTAATGTATTGGATGTAACTATAATGTATTGGATGTGTACCCAATCATTTATTTATTCCCTCTTTTTTTTTGAAGAATTTTGCACTAGTGTAACTGTAATGTATTTGATGTGAGTTATGCATAGATGAAGGAGAATTTTGTAAGTTCTAAAAATATTATAGATAAGAGGGCAAGTGTATTAGTTGAACTTCAAGCTATAAAAGATAAAGTAATACTAAGGCACATATGGATATTTTGTTTCCTTTCATCTCCTCTACTACAATCCACGCTTCTAGGTACGGTATGATGGATGTGTATGGAATGGAGATGAATGCTTTATAGTCAGGAATGATGAATGACTATTTTATTCTCAGAGATTTTCTCTTTATTGCATTTTGTTTACTCTTTTTTTTTCATAAATGTATGATGAATGATGAGTGGAGATGGAATGGAATGATACCGGATATTATTTCATTTGATTCCTCCTCTACTAAGCAAATCATAACCAACACTTCATGAAAGGAAAGTTTTGTGCCCTAGTTACTCTACTTCTATAACCCTAATTCAACACACAAGTCTAGATTAATGTTATATAAAACGCTGAAAGGAAAGATAAGCAAAGTTTCATAAGATTGATAACCCATATAAAATTAGATGTGGTATATGGTTATCCTACCTTAAAACCAATACGGAGTGGGTAGTGTAATATTGGTATAAAAGTGACATTTTTATAACCTTTAAACAAAAGGTTCTTAAGTATACCAATATAAGAAAAACTTGTCGAAACATGAATGTAAATCGACTAAAACTTGGGTTTGAATAATGTGATGTATCGAAGAAGAACGCTACAATGAGTCATTTCTCCATAAGTGGGCCAAGTGGAATTTAGAACTTACAAGTTTAAGATTTTGAGTGAAAAAATATTATGCATGAAAACGAACTCAGAAAACCCAACAAATGTACGTGCAAAATCATTTTTATTTGATTTTTTTAGTGATTTTTTTACTTGCACGTTCTAACATGTATAACAAGGGATGACACGCTTACTCCAAAACACGACTAACGTCTGCACAGTCTAAAGCTAGTATCTTAAAAGGACACATTACGACTCAATGAATAAATAATGTTCATTCCCATCAGTCAACAATTCGACTTATCAATAAAGAACCAAGGTGTTATTTATGAATTTTAAGTTAGTCCTTATTCAACAAATGACCTAGTTCATAAAATTTGATTCCTGATGTAATGTAAATTACCCCCTACACTTGAGTGTGTCTATGTCCTCACAATCGTTAATCAGACGTATCTTAGTGAAAGAGAAAGAAATTAAGAGGGTAAGCACGACTTGCTGGATACTGGTGCAGAAAATACACAGTCATCGAATAGATGAACCGATCCACAATGGACCAATGGATCAGCCTCATAAAGATTATGAGCACGGCTTAAGCACAGAAAACCAAATCATAAAGAATTTATATTACATTTCAGATTTGGAAAAACAAATTTTGTTTTTCCAAAAGTTTGAGTTGCTAACTTTAAATTTTTGAGCTTGCAATTGAGCCTAAAATCGAAATAAATTTCTATAGCAACTAAAAAGAGGCCATCGAGCCAGTGTTCAGTAAAAGTTTCAAAAACAAAGTCTGATTTGTTCAGATGATGTATAAATTGAGAGACGTGTGCATCATTCTCACCCCCACACTTGTTTTTAGAAGTATTGTTCAATTTTGCTTTGATATTTGAAATTTTGTTGACTAAAGGTTCATTGGTAAACCTAAAGTTAAAACCTAACAAAGGAATTTTCCGTAAATTTTGAAATTATGTTTTCTCATAAACCATGTTATTCCAAAAAAGTCCATATACTGCAGAAATTTATCATTAAAAAACAAGTGATCACAATGAGGTTCAGTTGAAACGATCAAGTTGCAAGGAGTTTCAACAGTTTTAGAAAAATCGTCATTGTTTTTAAGATCACATTCAACAGTTTCTTTGTTTTCAACCTCAAGAATTTCAAAGTTTTCAAATGTTTCATTTTCAGTTTTAGACCCAACAACATTATCGCCAATCAGTGTAAGAAGTTTTTGCTCATCAAAGTCGTCCTCACTTAAACAATTGTTGCCAATTTCATCATTTCTTTTAGGTTGACAATCTAAAGTTGCTAAATTTTCAAAAAAATTAAAATCTGATAGAGGAATATCAAATTGAAGATTGACGTCTTTGTTTTCAAGAGAATTTAAATTCAAATCAATTACAGACCTTTCAACAACTTCGTTAAGATTTTCATTAATTTCAAAAGTTGTTAGTTGAAAATTTTCGATTTCAGTAAAAGTTGAATTTTTATAGTTTGAGTTTGAACTTCAGTTTCACAGAAATCTGTGTTTTGCATAAGAGATTTTTCAAAATTTTCATTTTCATCAACAGTCATATCGTCATAATAATCAACAATCGTTATGTAATGTTATGACAAAGTTAATGGCTGATCATTTGTTTCAAAAGAAGAGTTGGCAGAAACTTGTTTGTCACTAGATTGGAATTTATAGTTGTTGTACAAGTTCATAACATCAGTTTGAAGAAGGGAAATTTGATAAACAATCCTATGAGATACACTTAGTTTGCTTTCGTTTATTCTTTGAACTAGTTCTTCGATGTAACTCAAGCCAAGTTTCATCGAATGCTCAAATTCATCAACGTCATCAATTCCCTCAAGTAATAACTTTTCTAGTTTTTGCCAAAGTTCAATAGTGTATCAGCTAGTTGTTCAATGGTACGCATGTTTTTGATATATTTATTTTCAGAATCTTGTTTTACATCTAAAGTTTGCGCCCATCCTGGATTTCCTCGCGACAAATCCAAATGTCATGCATTAATTGATCAATTTCACTCAGGCTCTCTTCAATAAAATTGGTAAACACATAACACTTCAAGATATTATTTTTTAGATTCGTCGTTCCTCACTAGTTGACCTTAAAAATTCATCCACCTTATCTCTTAGAAGTCGTTTATTATTTAATTTCCACCACCAACATCGCCAAAAATTTAGCTTGTTCGCAACACATTTTTCATATTCGATAACCAACATTGTACCTCCACTCGTATTGTGCAAATATTTTGGTTTTATCGTTGAAATTATTCGAAAATTTTTCAGCTTGAAATTGATTCTGAATTGAATTGTAACCAAAATCATTTAAATTTTGAAAAGAATTGCAATTTTCGTTGTACATGGGGCAAGCGCGCATGTACTAGAAGGAAAGAATTTTTCGTCGAAAATTCAGTTGCAAAACTTTTTGGATCTAAAGAAGCTTAAAATATGTTGAAATTAACAACTTCACATTATATGAATACAAGTCTAGGCCAGGGTCGGACAAGGGTTATCGGTGTGCCACGAATCACCGTAGAAACACGGCTGAAGGTTTAAAAACCTGTTTGAGTTCTAGACTTTGCCGTTCCTTAGACACCTAAGAGAGTATAAATCTTAATTGTCAATTTAACAAATATTTTGTCTTATGAGCTTTGTGGAATCCTTGATTCGATTTCAAAAATAATTTATTTCAAAAACAAACTTTTCAGTTAATTCCGCGTTCGTTTTAAAATTTCCAACCGCACATCAATAGGCAAAATAATCAATCACAGAATAATAAATTGCAAAAATATTTTTTTTACAAGCAAGCTGCGACACCTGCAAGAAATCTTTACAAGCAATTTTTATATATTTTTCAAGCAGCAGCAGACCATGTAGAGTTTAGTATATTTTACAGTGGGGTATGTCTGTCCGTCCAGAATGATTGAGTAGCTTGAATTCAAGATCCTTCACTGTTTGCACCATGTCTGACTTCTGAATCCTTGTTTGATTGCTTGATTGTTATCTTTGGCCTTGAATTTGATTTTTATTTTTATTTTTTTATTTTTTACAATGAAAAGAAAACAAAAATAAAACAATCGAAAAGGAGAAAAATCCTAGCAAACTAACTCGGCTTAAAAAATAATAATAAAAACTACTCCGCTAAAACTGGACTCAAAGAAATGAGAAAACAAACTCGACTCACTCAACAAAGAAATCAACTCACGCACCACTATCTAAGGAAGCAAGCTAAGTACCCTCTCCCAATACAAAATTTTCCAAAATATGTAACCCTAAATAATTCACGCCCCTTGTGTTCTCAAAACTCACGCAACCCCTTTTCTCTATAAAATACTGCAAAAAAGACGCAATCAATTTCGCAGAAAAACAAGTGAACAAAAACTCAGAATTCTCTCCTTTTTTTATATTGTAGTGGTTCATATTGATGCAATTGAAGCTTTAGGTCTTTGAAATCGGGTTTCGAATTAAATTTTTTGCGATTTTGCGAAGATTGCTTGGGTGTTGAGTTCGAATTCGAAGTGTGGGGTTTGTTGAATCGGGTTCCCTAGGGTTTTCGAATTGGTCTGATGTGATTGGGGATGAAATGAGCAGGAGACTTGTCTGGTGAACGTGAATGTGATTTTGCGAACAAGGGGAGTCTATCTAGGTTTGATGGTGGTGGTACGTGATGACTACGAGTTGAGTGTTGAGGCTAGAAGGAAGGGGCGATGAAGGTGATCGTTGATCGGTCTATAAGTGATGGAGATGATCAGAAAATGATGTGCGGTCTGAGCTTGGAAGCAGTTGATTGTGGACTGTGGCAATTGACAGTAGCGTGATGGGGAATTTGTAGGCACAGTGAAGTGCTAATAATCCATGGATTAGAATATGTGGCAATGTAAATAGGGTTGGGGGCTTTGTTGAACATGGATTTGAAGATATGGGAATTTGTGGTATGGTTGATTTGAAGATATTGGAATTTAATACTTGTTTGTTGGTATGTGATTTCTGATTTCTACTTATCCGATTGTGAGTCTCGGGATTTCTATGTGATTTCTGATTTCTGCTTACCCAAGTGTAAGTCTCGGGGTTTCTATGTAATTTCTGATTCCTGCCCAAGCGTGAGTCTCGGGGTTTCCATGCAATTTCTGATTTCTAGTTACTCGAGTGTGAATCTCGAGATTCCCTTATGTTTTCTGATTTCTATTTGCTCGAGTGTGAGTCTCGGGATTTCTATTAGTTTCAGATGTGGATTTCTAATTTCCATTTACCGGGTGTGAGTTTCGGGATTTCTGTTAAACTCATATGTGGATCTCTGATCTCTATTTATCCGAGTGTGAGTCTCGGGATTCTTATTATATTCAAGTTTCTGGATTTCTGTGTCATAAGTTCAAATCCGAGCCTTGAACCTATTCCTTTGCAATTTCAAAATAAGTATTTTCTGCTTACAGATATTGTTAGAAAATAAACCTCTAGAGCTGTATTGATCTAAAAAACTAAGTTTAGTTATGAATTTTCTCTGCTAATTTCCAAAAAGAACGTTTAAATTTCTTTTGTCATATTCACATATGGAGTTCGAATATGCCACTATTGTTCCAAGGTAAAGGTGCTTAAGTTAGTGCACGGGCAGGTACTACGCATCTCCCATTCGAAGCCTTCCAACAAGGGGTATGACCTTGCAATACCTCATACAGGGAAGTTTTCTAAACTCATGACATATTTACCCCTAACATTCATTACTACGAATTTTAGTCAAAATAATGTTTGACACATTATAAGTAAAATATCAAACACTATGCAAGTAATATTACTTCTACTAGCACATTATGCTTGCTAATAGTGAACTTCTAATTTTCTATTTGCAAATATCAAAATATAGATTTTAGGGTTTGTTACCACACATTTCCAAGAATAAATTCTTGATAACTGAATGTCTAAATAAGAATATTGGACTTCCCATTCAATGTTGGTAGGAGGATATTAAGCATTAAAACCATAGAATCCCACATGGATACATGTTTGAATTTGCACATTATGCATAATTGGATTTATAAAACTCCATAATTTAGAGTTTTTACTCAAGCTCTATTCATAAAGAAAGTTTATGCTTCCCCTTACATCACTATTATGGGTTATACGGAACTAATGCCAAAACTTTTCTAACGATTCTTGAGTTGTAGAAAAACAGTACAGGAACTACAGGATTTTGCCCTAAAGAACAAAAACTTCTTTATACTGGGGGGGGGGGGGGGAAGGGGTTGCAAAACAAGAAAAAGGGTTTCGGGTAGCAAAACCGGAACCAAGAGGGAAAAACCTCGAAAGGAAGCTTCGAAATTTATGGAACCGACACTAAGAGCAAGGGGATGGACAGCTGATGTCAACAACAAAAGGTTCGGGTTGCAACTAGACTTCAGAACTTAGTACCGTTAAAGGGATGATACCAAAGTTACATTGGCATCAAAGGAGAGGCCCGAGAGGATCAAGGCCGATACCAAGGCACACGGGTATCAATCTGACATCGATAGCAGAAGATTAGAAGCAGTAGTGATAACGCTAAGGCAACAGGGAAGAAAAGAGCAAGGTATGGTGTTGGCACCAGCATATAGTGGACTACTAGCCTGGTGTCGACACCGAAACCAAGAAAAGAGTGTCTATAAAATCGATACCGAGATGGCAAAGAGTTCAAAAGGGAATAACCATAGCAAAGATTCCAAAAGAGTTAGAAAGAAGATAAAGGCCCGGTGTCGATACCAATGTGCAACGAACAATTTAGGTTGGTATCGACAGCGGAACAAGAGGACAAGTTTATGAAGACGACTCCCAAGGTTCCGACACCGAAAGAGGAGAAGAGGTCAAAGCACACCGAGGCAATGGAAATACCAAATTAGGAGGACCGATACCAACTACCTAAGATGAGAGCTCGAAGCCAAAACTGGAATCATCAGAGGAAATAAAAGGTGTGAGATAAATATAACAGAGAAAAAGAAGAGTTATCAATACCTATTCTTTCGATACCAATACTAATAAACGAAAGCAGCAGCTATTATTACAAATAATAAATGCGGAAGCCAAATACCTAAAGAAACGGAGGTAACTAAACCTGCACCAAATGTACATTCAACACTAACACCAAAATCTCCAGAGTTCGATACTGCAAGACGAGATTAGAGGAAGGAAGATGATTAAACCAGCGTCAGAACACATACAAAGCTTGGACGCCGGAACCAAGAAGTGCGGAAGCGGACCGAATTCGAGAGCCACCAAAGCAAGTCGATATTGAAAGATTGAAGCAGAACCGTGCTTTCCACCTAAATGTTACCGAAGTGGGCCCAATTCGCCTATAAATAAGACCCCAAGGGTCACATTTTGGAGGACGATTCCTCACTCCACAATCTTACTTTCATTTCTAAGAGAGCTAGCCATAATTTGTAAATCAATTTGGAGATTTCCTATGTAACCTCCTCCATGAATAAAAATCATCAAAGCCCTTAAAGTGGACGTAGGTTCAATCCAAACCGAACCACTATAAATCGTTTTGTTCTTTATTATTTTGCATGTTATATTGTGTACTGTTGTGCTCATGCTAATCAATTCTCCTCAAAACAGTTTTTCCAGCTAATTACCAAAATAACCCTTCCTACACTATTTAGCTTTCTATTTGCATCGATCTTACGAAATCGTTATCCCATGGTAACTGTTGGTCCTTTGGTCTCGTAAGTGTGATACTCACCTTTTGAAAAAAGAGCAACTAATATGCGGACTTAAGAAAATGATATCTAGGAAACGGTGTGAAAAGTCGGGTGCGGCGACGATTGAATAGTCACTATGCAGTGGATTGATGGTGGCCAATATAAATGTGAAGCACAACAATCACAGCGATAGTAAAAAAAAATTGTAATAGCAGCGGAAAATAAAAAAAACCACATAGTCGATTTTATACTGGTTCAAACTTCCGGTCCTACATCCAGTCCCGAATCTCCTTTTCGGCTTTTTCACTAAACAAAACAACCTTGCTTCACTTGAAGGAACAGGTTTACATTCACCACTTGATTTCATGGGCCATAAGCTTACCCACTTGATTTGAACAGGCTACAATCTTACCCACTTGATTTGAATGGGCTATAAGCTTACCCACCTGATTTGAACGGACTACAGGCTCACCGAAACTTTGAATGCAAAGTAAGTAGATAACTGACTATATATTATGTCTTCAATACACAAAGTAGTCGCAGCATAGTACAATTTCTATAGCCTTCAAAAATAATGATGAAGATTAAGTGCGCAGAGACTAGGAGGTGAATATTGACCAGATATGAATATTTGTGAAGCGACCTAGCGCTGGTCTGATATTTGCTTTGGAGTATATATGAAGTTTGAGCGTTTGAAAATAGTATGAGAATGGTTTTTGTAACACCCGACACCCGCTAAGGTCACTCACTAAGGGAATGCCTTAACTTCGGTGGAGTATGTTAAGTGAATATAGAACAGAAAAATTACAACGGACAGATATAAGTAATACTTGAAATTTAAAACATCATTTCATTGCAGCAGAAGGTAAACATGTTTGGTTACATATCAAAAACCAACAAGAGTCAAGTACAAAATATCCATCTCGTTAAAACATAAGTACATAATCCCACTACATACTAATAGCCATAATAGAAAAGATAACCGAGCTTTACTTCAAGAGTCCAATCTTCAAAAGATAGATAAAGCAATCTGAATCAAAGCCCACTAGTGCTAAGCCTACCCTGATAACCTGAGGGTTGGGAAAAAGATAAAAACAACGGGGTCATACATAAGTCTGAGTGAGCCCTATAACCTAACAATACAATCATTAAAGTAATTAGGGTATGATATAAACCTGGTACGGTACGACTGGGGATAAATGACTACACTAAGCAGCCAACTAGACTTAGGATGAACTAAGATAATGGTAAAGACGTGCCTATCCGCCCAAGGATAAATACTACAGTGCACCACCCCAGATCTACCCACCCAAGGGTAATTTCTAACTGCACCACACCAGACATTCCTACTTAAAGGTTGATCCCTCCCAAGGACTTAGAAAAATTTACCCAGTAGTTTTGTGTACCCCTAGCTGACTACATAGGTGCCGTCTGCTCCTATCTCCACTAGGTGTACCCTGTACTTAGTAATCTTAATAGTAGTCTCTTGTACCCCTAGCTGACTACATAGGTGCCGTCTGCCCCTATCTCCGCTAGGTGTACCCACTACTCCCATTCGATCGGCTCCCTAACGTAGATACCCGTGCTGGCCCCACAGTGGGGTGTATCACTCCCCAAAGTGGCAACCCGATACAATCAATGGTGCACGGCTTATACCTACACGATGCAACAACGTCTTACCTACCAGCCTGGGTCCACACACGCATATGAAACCCGTTGGACTTGCGTTGCCACCGCTAACCCGTTTTTGGCCTCTTATAGTCAAACCCAGTACGCATGTCCCGTCCTCGACATGGGTCGAGCCCACTAAGATACATATGGGTTACTAGTTGAAATGGGCCCCCACAAGCTACCCACCTAAGCTTGTCATTTTATCTAGTGCATCCCACTTAACCCTTTTCTAATAATCATGTCCACTTACATGTTTAAGGTTTGGTTAAGTCATCTAATCATATTTCAATTGCCACTCAAGGCACCCACTAGATTTCCTCATGCCACCCAAGGCACTTACTTTATTTCCACATGCCACCCAAGGCACTTACTTAACCCTTTAATCATGTTTAATTACATGTTCCACTTTGGTTAAGTATTCTAATCTTATCTTCCATTGCCACCCAAGGCAACCATTAGATTTTCCCCATGCCACCCAAGGCACTTACTTAACCCTTTAATCATGTTTAATTACATGTTCCACTTTGGTTAAGTATTCTAATCGTATTCTCTATTGCCACCCAAGGAAACCACTAGATTTTTCCACATGCCACCCAAGGCACCCACTTAACCCTTTAATCATGTTTAATTACATGTTCCACTTTGGTTAAGTATTCTAATCGTATTTTCTATTGCCACCCAAGGCAACCACTAGATTTTTCCACATGCCACCCAAGGCACCCACTTAACCCCTCATGCCCCACTACATGCTTATCTGGTTAAGTGTTTCTTAATTGATTAAGAACGTAACCGTTGTAAAGACCTCTCACATTAGACTATCTTTTATGGCAGCTGGATTTGCCGGTCGGTTCCGGGTAGCCTTACGCCATAACCGAGTCTAACCTCGTGTCTTTACACTTGTCACGTATTTAGTTTGTGCCTAAGACCTCTCACATTGGGCCAATCATTTGTAGCCGGTGGATTTGCCGGTCGGTTCCGGGCAGTCTTATGCTACAAAAGGGTCCAACCTCGTGTCTTAGTCGATTAATTACACCTAATTAATCACCCACATAATTTGTATTAATTATCCCTAATTAATTACAAATTTAACGATGTACATAATTGACTCAATTATGTCCATCCACTTTATGGTATGCATAATCATACCAACTTCATTTCATTAACATGAATATTAACCCCATCGTTCCCCACGTAATTCGCTAACATGACATACTTAAAAGGGAAGATTCATCACACATATAATGGGTTCAACTTGCATAACATTAGCATCAACATGGGTTTAAAAGGTGTCAACATGCATGTAGCATCAAACCCAACTAGCATAAATAATCAACCCAAACTTGCATGAATCACATATGTCATAAAGATGTTAACTTGCATAGGTTACTTATGTCATCCAAAGGGGTAAACTTGCATATGTATGTATGACATACAAAGGGGTTAACTTGCATATGTATGCATATCATACAAAGGTGTAAACTTGTACATGTTACTTGCATATAATCAAACACCAAACTTGCATAACATGTCATATATGAACTTGCATATAATCAAACACCAACTTGCATACATATCATATATGAACTTGCATATAATCAAACACCAAACTTGCATAACATATCATGTATGAACTTGCATATAATCATACACCAAACTTGCATAACATATCATGTATGAACTTGCATATAATCATACACCAAACTTGCATAACATATCATGTATGAACTTGCATATAATCATACACCAAACTTGCATAACATATCATGTATGAACTTGCATATAATCATACACCAAACTCGCATAATCATGGTGTCATAATGGATCAATGTTTATCATAGCAATTTGCATAACTAGCATCATGAACACATAGCCTAACACTTGAATAACTTGCATAATCATCATGATCATATAGCATATAACTTGCATAACTTGCATAACATCATGAACATGTAGCATATGACTTGCATAACTTGCATAACATCATAAACATGTAGCATATAACTTGCATAACTTGCATAACATCATGATCATATAGTATATGACTTGCATAACTTGCATAACATCATGATCATATAGTATATGACTTGCATAACTTGCATAACATCATGAACACATAACACATAACTTTCATAACTTGCATAACATCACAAACACATAGCATATGATAACATAATCTTGCATTGATCCACATTCATAGCCATAACCTCAGTATATCCTATCATAATCATTCAACAATTGGCTATTAAGGCTATATAAACTCACATCTGGTTTATTAGCACTCCTAAGAAGAAGATTAAGTTGCTAGAGTTGATTAGAAGTTGATTTGAGAAGCTATCTTCCTCTTTAATTTGATGGAGGCTCCTTCAAGTTGCATTTTGATGGCATAACGACGTTGTCTCCAATTTTAGTATGAATTAGGGTAGTCTTAGGGTGTATTTATAGAGTAGTTAAGTGTTTTAGGCCATTAGATTAACCCTAAATCAGATTATAGCCGTCAGATCTCGTCCTAGCCACCAAAACACAGTCCAAAAGCCAAACCGATGCACCCAGGTCACCTGGGCTCGACCAGGGAGGTCGACCCCCAGGTCGACACTAGGGTCGACACCCTAGTCGACCTGGTGGGCAGGTCGACACCCCTGTCGACCCCCAGGTCGACTCCCTGAGTCTGGCGGGAATTTTTCCGCCACTTCTGAAATTTGAAATCTGTTTCGTTTTCTGATTTTTCGTGAAACTTCTAAAGGCCATATCTCGGACATACGGACTCCGATTCACGAAATTTCGGACTCTATTTCACGTATTTTTCCGAGACGAACGCAATGGCATAGACCGTTTCCCCTGATTCAGATTTAAAATTTAATTCTGCCCTGTTTTATATTATAGCAAGTTATTCAACATACGGGGTGTTACAGTTTTGAAAGGAGAATTGTGTGTATTGTTTTGTGATAGTGGACGGCTTTTAAAGGAGTGGAAAGATGTCATTGAACAATAACAACCTTTCAGCAATTTACTTTGGAAGAGATGCTGCCATTGGAAGTTTGCTTTTGGTTGAATAGTTGCATGTATTGGAAGGTGACCATTCATTTGTTGACGATATTAAATTGCCGTTGCAATTTGTTTTCTAAACTCTTCTTAGGTCAGGTGGTTAAGGCATCTATTCGCTAATTTGGAGTTGCATAGTCCGATTCTTGCAGTTGCCACATTTTTGTATGCAAGTCGCCTTTTAGATGTGAAGATGTGTGAAACTGAATTTGCAGCGATTCAGTTTTCATGCTACCCACTTTTCTTTTGTATATTTAAAACTGAATTCACTTCTTAATTAATAAATGTGTAGGCCAAGTGGTTAGGGCGTATTGCTTGCTTGTGGGAGGTGTTGAGTTCAAATCCCACAGGTTGCATGATTTTGGATTACACATTATTCTGCATTTAAAAAAGCAGCCTCCCATTACTTTCATTAACAGATGCGTGGCGTCAATGGTTGTGACATATGCCTCTTTCTCAGTTGATCGTGGGTTAAAGTCCTACCTTTTCACTTATCTTTTGTCTAAATTTCTGTTTGATGGTTTCCATTTGCTGTAATGTTTTGTACCAGCCTTGCACCAATATTTTTTGAATGTTGGAGTGCCACCCTTGGACCAATACATATGTAGAACATTAGAGCGTAATGCTTCCTTCCCATCCATCTTCCCTTCTTCTTCATTTTTTTTCCAGAACCTCTTTTTCTTTTTTTTCTTGTTCTAATCTTCAAATTAGATAATACTTCTTTGTCGTCCATTAAATGTCTGATCTGAAATCACTTAACCAGTACATTAGTATCAATATCGTATAGTTGTCAGCATCAAAACACCAAAAAGATGTTTTCAACATTCTCCCCCTTTTTGATGATAACCATATGATTATATAAATAAATAGTATTATATTACTCCCCCTCAATATTTGCTTCATCTAATTTTATATACTACCCCTGTCAATATGCACAATTTTGTCCCCCTTTGGCATCAACAAAAGAGTGAAAATAATATCTGGTTTTAGGTCGTATATTTTAGACTATTTTACAACAATAATAACTAAAGCCCCGCGTCAATTGCTTTCATTTTTTTAAATTTAAAATTACAAATAGCAACCCAAATTAAATAAAATAATGGATTAAATATACCGAATTTTTGCAGTTCCATTATCGATCAGAGCTCATTCTCCATCGTATGTATGGAACACTAGCTCTATCAAATTCGTATCATCTTTTTATCTTTTGAGGCCACCTACAAAAAAATATATTACATATTTTGGTACCCACCTCCTCCGTTAGAGTCCAAGGGGTTAGACGGAAGGTAACCATACCCAACAAGGTTTAATGGAACCTTCAAAAATAAAATTTTCGTTATTAATAACTGTATCAAAATAATCACTATTGTATTTTTCTCTATTTTTCAATTGACAGGAACCCAAATACTTATATAATTTCTATTCATATTTCCTGTATTTCTGGAAATATTATAAACATTATTACTTACTAAAGCACTTGAATTTTTACAAAATTTGAATTTAGAATTTATTCGAAATTTAGTACTAGCACTAATATTTTTATTATATGAAAATGTGTATTTAGTGTTAGTTTACGATCAGTTTTAATATATCTTATATCACTTTTGTCGTGTAAAGGTCTACAGCTAGATAAAATTACATTTAAATCATTTTGACCTTTATTAAATTTCGCGAACTCACTTGTACATTTTTCAAATTTGATTCCAAAGTCGTGATTGACATTTTTAGAAGAAATTTTGCTATTTTCCAAATCAACAATTTCTTTATTTGATTCAGAATTCTTTGTCTTCAACGTTTGATTTTCATTCTCGAGACAATCAATTAGAGATTCTAAATTATCTAAAGATGATTGTAGTAAATTATTTTGTGTTTTTAAATCACAAATTTCTTTCGAATTTTTTTCTTTTTCTTGTTCAAATATAGTATATTATTCATCTATAAAATCTTTAAGATTCAAAAAATTATTTTTTAAAATAACATTCTGATTTTCTAAATTAATTTTTTCTTTTCTCAATTTCTCATTTTCATGTTCGACATATTACATCTTCTTTAGAATTAAGAATTTAAGTTTCCCTAGATCATCATTATTTTTCATTAAAATTGTACATTAGAAAGTACCTTTTTGTAGTCCTCATCTTTGTAGGTTTGCTTGTACTGGACTTATTGCTTGCTGTATTTCGATTATATCTCTTTCTGGCCATTATTCTATGATGTTATGGCGATCAATAAAATCCCTTGCTCCGATACCAATTGAAAAGTCAGGTGCGGCGACGAATGAATAGTCGCTATGCAGTAGGTCGATGATGGCCAATATATATGTGTAGAACATGAAGCACAACAATCACAACAATAGTAAAAAAATGTAACAACATCAAAAACACAGTCGATTTTATACTGGTTCAAACTTCCGTCTTACGCCCAGTCCCAAAGCTCCTCTTCGGATTTTTCACTAAACAAAACAACTCTCGCTTAACCCAGAGGAACATGTCTACAATCACCACTTGATTTCACGAGCCACATGCTTACCCACTTTATTTGAATGGGCTACAAGCTTACCCACTTGATTCGAATGGGCAACAAGCTCACCCACCTGATTTGAACGGACTACAGGCTCACCGAAACTTTGAATACAAAGTAAGTAAATAACTGACTATATATTGTGTCTTCAATTCACGAAGTAGTCGCAACGTAGTACAATTTCTATAGCCTTCAACAATAATGATGCAGATAGAGTGCGCAGAGGCTAGGAGTTGAATATTGACCAGATCTGAATATTTGTGAAACGATGTAGCACTGGTCTAATATTTGCTTTGGAGTATATATGAAGTTTGAGTGTTTGAAAGCAATATGAGAATGGTTTTGAAAGGAGAATTATGTATATGGTTTTGTGATAGTGGAAAGCTTCTAAAGGAGTGGAAAGATGTCTTTGAACAATAACAACCTTTCAGCAATTTACTTTGGAAGAGACGCTGCCATTGGAAGTTTGCTTTTGGTTGAATAGTTGCATGTATTGGAAGTTGACCATTCATTTGTTGACGATATTAAATTGCATTGCAATTTGTTTTCAGAACTCTTCATAGGCCGGGTGGTTAAGGCATCTATTTGCACTACGTCATAAACGACCTAATGCAACGCAAAAAAATGTTGGCACATGCCCAAAAAATGTTGGCATAGGTTTTTGGCAACATTTTTAGGGTGATGCAATTTTCGTCGTTGCTACAGACCTCAAAGGCGATATTTTGACTATCTACGGCAACTTACAGTAGAACCCTATTTAGCTCTATAGCATCATCCTTAGGTGTTTATAGCAACACTCCAAAAATGTTGCTATAGATATTTTTTTAATATATATATATATATATATATATATATAATATAACAAAAAGGAGAAACAAATGCTACTACACAGAATTAAATATTCAAACAGAATTATTATTCAAATAAATATTTTATTTCAACATTTGAAATAGTACATATTTTTAACTCCACTATTTACAATTCAATGTTAATAATTTAATCAATTACACATACAGATATTCCTCACAACATCGCTCAGTTCACTCATTACATTTGCAGTTTCAATTTATACAAATACTAACACTGACAAATATATGCCGAACCGAAGGTGAGCCGTGCTCCAAGCCGAAGGCGAGTCGTCAACGGGTCCGGGCGCAGCGTCGGTGGGAGTCCGGGGCCCACAGTTCCGGCGGCGATCGACCTAACCGGCTTTGAAATAGCTTGTAGGAGCAGATCAAGTGCAGAATCAAGGTTTCTTGTTGAGCAGATCTACAATTCAAGTGCAACGGAACAAACAAAGGAACAACTCAGACCAGCCACATATAGGAGTAGCTCATAACATATATATGCACGGTTTCAAGGCTTACCAAGCATTTCAGATCAGTGGATCATGGCACAACCAACAATCATGCAATTGGGATGAGCAGACTAGGCAAAGCAATCACTACAAGAAATCCCGCTTTTTGTTACTTTAAGTAGTCGCATTTGTATGCTAAGTGTGACTATTTTATTGATCTTTCTATAATGGCAGCGTGTTAGCTTTGTGTAAATTTAGGTGCAATTTTTTTCATTCTCGCTTTCCTTTCCGTCTAATATTCAGTGTCTTACTGTGTTCAAAACAAAATAAAAACCTAAAATTTATCTGTAGTCCAACTCCTCTTCTCAAATCTTCTGAGCAGAATAAGTCCTAAATTTTACATTCTTAAATCTTTAAAATTAATTCAGCCCCGCCTGAGGCTACTCCTTGATCTGAATCGTCGCCTATTACCATCATTGTTGATATGCCAGTGTTGTTTAGATCTTACGTGTGGGTCTGGCTATCTTTGAACCGTGAATGAATTAGAAGCTAATGCGATTAGGTGTTCAGCAATGGTGGGGAAGATGGAGGAGGAAATGGTGAAGAGAATTTGCAATACTAGCTCTTGGATCGGCGTGGGTAACTGTTAATTGGTTTGTTTTGCTGTTTAGCTTTTAACATCTTCTTAAACGTAGTTGTGTAACAAAATCGTAATTTTGCATGTGGCTGTGTAATAAAATAATGATTAATATCTATCAACCTTCAGAATTCTTAAAATATCCACCATTAATTCTTTAAATTTATTTTCTTTTTCTCAAATACCAAGCAATTCCTGGTTTTGAGTGTAGCCACTTTATACTATTTCTAGTCAAAATGCCATCTTTTTAGCCTGACAACCATATGAGAGTAGTTGTAATTATTTGTGCTTATTAAAAGGTCTGAAAGTTGCCATTGTTAAGGGTGATGCTATCAGAGGTACCTGTGTTAAGAGAGGTTATATGCCTTTTAAGGCCCTTCTATGTATGAGCGGTAGGATGTACAAATTTCAAAATGGGCATCACCTTAAGTCTATGGCTTTGAAGGTTATTATTCTTTTTTTCTTAGTTACAGTTGTTGATTAGAAATTTATAGAGTTCTTTTTTTTGTATTTTTTTTGTTTTACAAGACTAAAGCATATAAAGAGAACTATTTTCTCATGACAAAATTTTGATTTCTTTCGAATTAATTGTATGTATTTGTTGGAGAACCTGTCATAATCATAATATCAATTGCCTATACAAAGATTTGCTTGGTTGTATTTATAGAAATGCCCCTAGTTAAATTTAGTGATGTTCTTGATAATACTTGTTTGCCGATATTGATAGTGCAGATACAACTGTGTTTTAAATGCCCAACTATCTTCTCATTTTCAATTGATGCACTAACTTGAATTGCTTAATAAATTGAAGTGCACTTACATGCATGTCATATTTAATTTCCATGAGCTTTGTGCGAGTCACATTGAATTCAGAGTAACTATACCCACATGTATGTACCATCGATACCTGATTTCCGTGAGTCTTAAGGAAAAGTTAACCTTGGACCTCTAACTTTAACTTTCTCTACCGAGACATCATTAAAATATACTGTTAATAGCTTATCTCTAATTTTTATTCTTATTTCTCACGGAAAATTTCTTTGACTAACAGGTTGCATCTGCTGGTTATGATAGACAAGGAGTAGCTGATCACACGACTGATCTGTTGTGACAACTCAAACCCCCGTGTCACGGAAGCAAGGATAATCAGTGGAATATTACACATAAAACATAATAGCAGAACCAAAATATAGAATTACACCAGATAATGTACATTAAAATTACATTGGAAATAATATCAACATCAGAATTACACAGCATAACAGGATCACACTTAGTACAGAATACGGTTTCAGCTTAATATACAATGTCTGCAGCAAAATCAAACATAATAAACATGATAGTGTCTAAAACAGCACAATAGAAATGATAAAGGACCATCATCAGCTTCCACAGCTTCCATCCATAGCCAAAATGAACCAAGCTAATACCTGAATACAAGGCTGCCCGTGTAGAAAATAGGGGCACCCGAGTTTGCAAGTGAAAAAAAAACTACGAGTCAATCATGGGACTAGTATGAAAAATCTTACCTAACTTATTTAACAATAAGGTCAATCACAGGACTATGCCGCTAACGCGGGACGGGTTTACTCCATTGGATTGCCAGTGCATGAAATAAAGTAAATCATTTGAACAACGCAATGCTTTTTAGAAAAATGAAGCCATTATAAGACTCAGGTCCCATCACACAATGCAATGCAAGCCGGAGGATAGAGATTTACCTTACAATGGCCAAAATATGCTTGATACATATAAAACAAAATCATTTGATATTATTATAGGTGTCTATATGTTTCAAAAAAAATTCAATCATAATGTATCAATCATAGACGGCATAAGCATCCCATGCCACTATGCCGCCATATAGGTTTACAATCAAAACTACACAATGTCATATTGGAAATTGGATTTCCATCATGAACCAAGGCAAGGGATCGTCCTTACCGAAGTCGAGACACTCTAGCCCATGCCTCAGGCTTAGCTGCAACTACACCTTGGATCTCAGGGTCAGTCCTCTCTTACGTTTGAGGATTAGTAATTCCTGAACAATACGTTTTCCCGCCTTATGGGGCGTAAGTGTGGTCAGTATGTCGACCATATCAAGAGCCACTAGGGACTCAAATCCGAGGTACCTCGCTTTCCAACATCTACATAAGTATGAATGTCTAGGCTCCATACCATGACACCACTCCTAGCTAGAAAGAAATGCATGTTCTCCCTGCAGTCCTCTCTAGTTTCTAGTTCATACCGGGGTGTGAAGCTCGCGAATTAACGCTATACACAAAGCTATGCTATTTAAATCCGTGATTTGATTATCAACCACAAGACTCTGCTTTTCAACAAAAGCCTTGTTCACTTGCATCTCAGCATGCCACACTGACAATTCACGCCATGCGATTGATATCTATCAATATATAACCTCTAAGCTCATACATCTCATAGAAGGGTGTTAAGCAAGAGAATAAATTCTCCGCCACCAAACAGATATATATTTAATAGAAGTCAATCAACACAGAATAAAATCCAATGTCAAACACTGTTTGCGAACAAATTAAACAATTGTAAACAACTATAAAATCCGTTCGGCTTTCCTAAACAACAAGGATTGTTGTAGAGGGTGTCGAACTCTGGGACCAAAAATATTTTAATTAATAAATCCAGTCAAGTTATTCCAGGATTTTAATTTATTGAAAACACAGAAAATAACAGCAATTAAATAAAAAGAGAGATTTATATAATAAGAAAAAACAATTAGGGGATAATAACATAGATTGGATTCACACTCATCAATAGCCAACAAATAAATATAGATCTAATTCATGTCTCTGTCACACACATGAATCAACGATAATTAGGTTCTTAGAAACAAATAAGTAAATAACGACAAGCATAACCTATGCAGGAGCTGAGCTCTTAAACAACCATAGGCTATCAGGACAGATTCACTAATTAATTTCTAAAACCCTAAAAATTAGATCTAAATCTGATAATTGTTAGATCGAACACGAATATACCCTGTGAAGGAGTATAGCTCTTAAACGACACAGAATATGAAGGTTCAGATCTAGCCATTGATTCAGATCCAGATCTACATGTATAAAGTCCTTATCTTTTGGCTATTTGATTCATGTTGAATCATATCTATTAGCATCATCACCCCCCCAATCAAAGGGGATTAGCTAGAAATAGCTAAAGAAGAAGAGAAAAAGAAACTAAATAACATGAACATAAATAAAATAAAATAACAACTGAGAAGAGAAGAAGAGTTTTATTCCAAGAAGAGAATTACAGAATAAAACTAAGTGTGTTTTACAATGAATGAGATAAAGTGTATTTATAGCTGGTATGACAAAGGCTACTTGGCAAATTCCATAATGTGGTACTAAAGAATTAGCCCAACTAACACATAAGCTAGTGTGAACGCAGCTGTAGAGTGAGAGGCCTTGCAAATGAGCTAATGTGAACACAACATGAGTGAGATGCCCTGCAAATGAGCCAATGTGAACGCAATATGAGTCTTTAGTGAGCCAAATCTACCCAACTGAACTCTATTTGCAACTGTTCTTCAAGCTTTAAACTCTTCAAGCTTTAGTAATTTCAACTTCACTCTTTTTAAGCAAATTCTTCATGCTTTATTCAACAAATGCTCTAAACCAAGCTTTTTATCAACAATATGAAAACACAGCTATAAATACACAATATAAATTATTTTAAACAGAAAACTAGATAAATAAGCGTATAAAATATACACATTTACGTGTATATCAAATACCCCCACACTTATCTTTTTATTCGTCCTCGAATAAACTAAACTTTTATATGTCACACTTTCGTAGGAAACACGATTGCATTTCGCGTATGCAACAAGCCCTTAAACCCCTAGGTGTCCCTAGTAGGACGAGTGTTGTCTCGTGAGGGTTTTCAGCGGATACTACCCACAAAATCAAAAGCGTCTTATGTACGCGGATTAATCAAACAATATATTTAAGGTCTATCACATTCCAAGGATTTCACCTAACTTCAATAATAACAGTTTAGCCCTAAATTGTCCATCCCATAATTGGTGCAAAAATGAATAAAAAATTTCAAGCTGAATCGTAATTCGTTGATGACACTGTAATTGTCTTGAAGGTTAAGAGCATGGTGTCAGCCAAAGTTCTACACATTGACAATGTGCACCCAATCAATTTTTTTTTTTAATAATTTTGCACCAGTGTAACTGTATTGTATTGGATGTGAGTTATGCATAGATGAAGGAAAATTTTGTAAGTTCTAAAAATGTTATTGATAAGAGGGCAAGTGTATTAGTTGAACTTCAAGCTACAAAAGATAAAGTAATGCTAAAGCACATATGAACATTTTTGTTTCCTTTCATCTTCTCAACTACAATCCTCGCTTCTAAGTACGGTATGATGGATGTGGATGGAATGTAAATGAATGCAATATAGTCAAGAATGATGAATGACTATTTTATTCTTGGAGCTTTTCTCTTTATTGCATCTTTTTTTTCTTTTATTTTTTTTCTTTTTGCATGATGAATGATGAGCGGAGATGGAAGGGAATGATACCGTATATTATTTCATTTGATTCCTACTCTACCAAGCGAATCATAACCAACACTTCATGAATAGAAAGTTTTGTGCCCTAGTTACTCTACTTCTATAACCCAAATTCAACAGACAAGTCTAGATTGATGTTATATAAAAAGCAGAAAGGAATGATAAACAAAGTTTCGTAAGATAGATAACTCATATAAAATAAGATGTGGTATATGGTTATCTTACCTTTAAACAAGTACGGAGTTGGTAATGTAATATTGGTATAAAGTGACGTTTTTAACCTTTGAAAATGAAAGGTTGTTAAGTATACTAGTATAAGAAAAACTTGTCGAAACATGGATATAAATCGACTAAAACTTGGGTTTGAATAATGTGGGGTGTCGAAGAAGAATGCTCCAATGAGTCATTTCTCCTTAATTGGGCCGAGTGGATTTAGAACTTATAATTTTGAAAATTTGAGTGAGAAAAAATATTATGCATGAAAACGAACTCAGAAAATCCAACAAATGTAGGTGCAAAATCATTTTTATTTCATGATTTTTTTTTATTATTTTTACTTGCACATTCTAACATGTATAACAAGGGTTGACACGCTTACTCCAGAACACGACTAACGTCTGCACAGTCTCAAGCTAGCATCTTAAAAAGACACATTACGACTCAATGAATAAATAATGTTCATTCCCATCACCCAACAATTCAACTTATCAAACAAGAACCAAGGTGTTATTTATGAATTTAAGTTAATCCTTGTTCAATGAATGACCTAGTTCATAAAATTTGATTGTTGATGTAATGTGAATTCCCCTCACACTTGAGTGTGACTGTGTCCTCACAGTCATTAATCAGACATATCTTAGTGAAAGGAAAATAAAATAAGTGGGTATGCATGGCTTACCGGACGCACGTGAAGAAAATACGCAGTCATCGAATAGATGAACTTGTCCACAATGGACCAATGGATCTGCCTCATCAAGATTATGAGACACAACTGAAGCACAGAAAACCAAATCATAAAGGATTTTATATTACGTGTCAGATTTGGAAAAACAAATCTTGTTTTTTTAGAAGTTTGAGTTGCTAATTTTAAAATTTTGAGCTTACAATTGATCCTAAAATAAAATTGAATTTCTGTAGCAGCTAAAGAGAGGTCATCGAGATGGGGTTCAGTAAAAGTTTCAAAAACAAAATTTGATTTGTTCAGATGATGTATAAATTGAGAGATGTGTGCATCATTCTCACCCCCACACTTGTTTTGAGAAATATTGGTCGGTTTTGCTTTGATATTTGAAATTTTGTTAACTAAAGGTTCATTCGTAAACCTAAAGTCAAAACCAAACAAATGAATTTTCAGTAAATATCGAAACCGTGTTTTCTCAAAAACAGTGTTGTTCCAGAAAGAGTTCATATACTGCAGAAATTCATCATTGAAAAACAAGTGATCAAAGTGAGGTTCAGTTGAAATGATTAAGTCGCAAGGAGTTTCAACAGTTTCAGAAAAAATGTCATTCTGTTTAAGATCACATTCTGCAGTCTCGTTGTTTTCAATCACAACAATTTCAAAGTTTTCAAAATTTTCATTTTCAGTTTCAGACCTAACATGTAACACCCCAGATTTTTGAATAATCGAATTAACTAAATTAATGAATAATTAATCTCAAACGTGACAATTAAGGGAAACGGGTTGCGCCATTGTGTTCGTCTCGGAATTCTGGTTGAGATAGAGTCCGAGTTTGCGTGAATTGGACTTCGTATAAAGAAGTTATGGCGATCAGAAGTTTCAAAAAATTCAAAATAGATTTCAAATTTCAAAAATTCATAATCAAATAGGCTAGGCGGGAAAATTCCCGCCAGGGCCAAGTCGACCATAGGGTCGACCTACTCTGACCAGGTCGACCATAGTGTCGACCAGGGGGTCGACCTGCCCCCCTCCCCCCCCCCCCCCTCCCCGGCAGATTTGATTGATGACCTGTTTGTGACTATGTGCTGACTCATTAGGGTTTCTGATCTGCTCTGATTGGCTGGGATTAATTCTGGGTTTATCGGACGACTTAAACTAATCCTAAACTCTATAAAAACACCTATAGAGCCAAACCCTAAAATCAAAACAAAATTGAAACTATGGCCGTCATGCTGTCGTCTTGAACCCTAAAGCAGCCGCCACCAAATTAAAGAGGAAGAACAGCAAATCAAATCAGAACTACTCAACCCTAACAGCGAATCTTCTTCAAAGGAGAGATAATACAACTTCAGAAATCAGAATTCAGAACTCAAGACTGCTTTTGAGTTGTGAGTTCGATAGTTTTAACAAGATAATTAGTAATTTAATTAGATTAAGTTATAATGCGGATTGTATGGATGTGATATGAAGTATTGATTGCATATTGTAATTATGTTGTAGTATTGTGATTGAAATCTCTATGACGTTATGTTGTGATGCTATCATTTATGATGTAAAGTTACGTTGCTATCATCCATGTTGTAATTTTTATATACAATCAAATCATCATGTTCCTATGCTAGTTTGGTTATGTTGTTTCATACGATAAATCATATGTATGCAAGTTTAGACTTTGATGCAAACATGAATCATATACAAGTTGGGTAGAATTATATGTAAACTTACATGATTATGGCACCTAGTTTATGTGAGAATTTAATTGAAAGTTAGGCTATGACATATGCTAAATTCTACATGATACTTTACATGTTAGATACTAGTTTACACCATTGTTGCGATGTATAAATCACCTATGTAAGTTTATGAGTTGGATATGAATCATGTTATGCAAGTTTAGGATATGAATCATGTTATGTAAGTTAGGCTATGACGTTATGTTGCTCTTTATGGACGGTCGTGTCGTTCGCCTACATATTGGTGGGAATCTACGGATAAGATCTTACTTGGACCCGATATGATTAGAGAGACTTCAGAGAAGATCGATTTGATTCGAAGGAGGATGAAGACGGCGCAAGATAGACAGAAATCTTATGTGGATAAGAGGAGGTCAGATCTTGAGTTTGATGTTGGGAACATGGTCTTTGTCAAGGTGTCTCCATTACGGAACGTCGTTCGCTTTGGGTCCGTTGGGAAGTTAGCACCAAGGTTCGTAGGACCATTTCCTATTAAGGAAAGGATTGGACAGATGGCGTATAGAGTGGAGTTGCCCGAGAGACTTAGTGGTGTACACGACGTATTCCATGTATCACATTTGAGGAAGTGCTTGCATGAGACCGCGGAAGTGGTAGAGCCGAGATTGCTTAGAGAGGTGGAGATCGAGCATGATGCAACGATTCGACGAGCTCCTACGTGCATTCTTGGGTCGGAGATTAGGAAGTTGAGGAATCGAGATGTCAAACTAGTCAAAGTGCAATGGGGAGATGATGAGAGCAACGCTACTTGGGAGACGGAAGCGAAGATGCGTTCATTATACCCTTTTCTTTTCGAGGGTATGTCTTTTAATTTCTCCTTTATCGCTTACCTTGTACTTATCTTATCTTTAGTTTGTCCTCTCGCTAATATCTTTGACCTTTAGATAGGATAGTCCTATGGTTGAAACATGTGTTTGAGACATGTTATGTATGATGGATGCAAGTGGATGCAAGTATTTGCTAGTGGTTGCTCGTGGATGCATATACACACACTTTAGGCACTAGATCGGCTCAGTCACTTCATATTGCATATTGCATATAAATGTTTGTACATATTTAAGAAATGGATGTATAATGATTGTACCATCATATGGATGTTGCATTTTGGTGAATGGTTGTGCACACATGTAGAAATAATATGTATCGATAAGGTTCTCTTGCATACATAATGGATGCATGGCACTATCATGGTTTGCATTAAGGAGGTCAACTGAATCAGTAGACCGCCTGATTTTGCATTAAATAAGGAACACATACACACACTTCTTGCATATGTTCATACATCATTAGGAATTTATAAGGACAATGGATGCTTGTGTTTGCTGGTTGAGTAGACAGTTGTTTGGATGTTAGGAAATGCATTCTCCTTAACTTAGAGATTTCGGGGGCGAAATCCTTTAAGGAAGGGATAATGTAACACCCCAGATTTTTGAATAATCGAATTAACTAAATAAAAGAATAATTAATCTCAAATGTGAGAACTAAGGGAAACGGGTTGCGCCATTGTGATCGTCTCGGAATTCTGGTTGAGATAGAGTCCGAGTTTGCGTGAATTGGACTTCGTATAAAGAAGTTATGGCGATCGGAAGTTTCAGAAAATTCAAAAGAGATTTCAGATTTCAAAAATTCAGAGTCAAACAGGCTAGGCGGGAAAATTACTGCTAGGGCCAGGTCGACCATAGGGTCGACCTGGGGGTCGACCTACCCTGACCAGGTCGACCATAGTGTCGACCTGGGGGTCGACCTGCCCCCCCGGGAAGATTTGATTGATGACCTGTTTGTGACTATGTGCTGACTCATTAGGGTTTCTGATCTGCTCTAATTGGTTGGGATTAATTCTGGGTTGATCGGATGGCTTAAACTAATCCTAAACTCTATAAAAACACCTATAGACCCAAACCCTAAAATCAAAACAAAATTGAAACTATGGCCGTCATGCTGTCGTCTTGAACCCTAAAGCAGCCGCCACCAAATTAAAGAGGAAGAACAGCAAATCAAATCAGAACTACTTAACCCTAATAACGAATCTTCTTCAAAGGAGAGCTAATACAACTTCAGAAATCAGAATTCAGAACTCAAGACTGCTTTTGAGTTGTGAGTTCGATAGTTTTAACAAGATAATTAGTAATTTAATTAGATTAAGTTATAATGCGGATTGTATGGATGTGATATGAAGTATTGATTGCATATTGTAATTATGTTGTAGGATTGTGATTGAAATCTCTATGACGTTATGTTGTGATGCTATCATTTATGATGTAAAGTTATGTTGCTATCATCCATGTTGTAATTTTATATACAATCAAATCATCATGTTCCTATGCTAGTTTGGTTATGTTGATTCATACGATAAATCATATGTATGCAAGTTTAGACTTTGATGCAAACATGAATCATATACAAGTTGGGTAGAATTATATGCAAACTTACATGATTATGGCATCTAGTTTATGTGAGAATTTAATTGAAAGTTAGGCTATGACATATGCTAAATTCTACATGATACTTTACATGTTAGATACTAGTTTACACCATTGTTGCGATGTATAAATCACCTATGTAAGTTTATGAGTTGGATATGAATCATGTTATGCAAGTTTAGGATATTACCATATCTATGACATATGTTATTTATGCGAGTTTGTGGCCATTATCTCATCAAGTTCACACCTTTAGATTTGGATCCATGACATATGATGTTTATGCAAGTTTGTGGCCATTATTTCATCAAGTTCACACCTTTAGATTTGGATCCATGGCATATTTTATTTATGCAAGTTGTAATTTTGGCTTATGCAAGTTTTAGATGTAGAACATCATTCACATATGCAAGTTCACCCCTATGTTAGATCTATGTTTTAATTATATGTATACATTGTGATGTTTTCTTTTATTCCATGAGTTAGACTATTCGAGTCTAACGTATATTTTACGTTAAACGAACCAACGTACTACGTGGGGTAAAAGGGGATAATGTTAAAAATATTTAATTGGCATAAATGCCTTAAAAAGGCATAAAATAAAATTGTGGTGAAATTGGTATGATTTTACATACCATAAATGGATGGACATAATTGAGTCAATTATGGACATCGCTAAATTTGGAATTGATTGATAATTTGAATAGGGAAAGTAATTCAAATTGGGGGATGATTAATTAGGAGTAATTAATCGTCTAAGACACGAGGTTAGGCTCTTTTGTGGTGTAAGACTGCCCGGACCCGCCCGGCAAATCCAACTGCCACAAATGCCAGTCTAATGTGAGAGGTCTTAGGCACAAACTAAAAATGTAACGGTTGTAAAGACACGAGGTTAGGCTCTTTTGTGGTGTAAGACTGCTCGGACCCGCCCGGCAAATCCAGCTGCCACAAATGTCAGTCTAATGTGAGAGGTCTTTATGAGGTTACGGTCTTAATGAATTAAGAAACACTTAACCAGATATGCATGTAGTGGGACATGAGGGGGGTTAAGTGGGTGCCTTGGGTGGCATGTGGAATCTAGTGGGTGCCTTGGGTGGCATTTGGAAATACAATTAGAAACACTTAACCAAAATTGAAACATGTATTGAAACATGAATAAGAAGTGGGTTAAGTGGGATGTACTAGAGGGGACCAAGCTTAGGTGGATAGCTTGTGTCAAGTAATGGGGGCCCGTTTCAACCAGTAACCCATACGTATCTTTGTGAGCTCGACCCAAGTCGAGGACGGGACGCGCATACTGGGCTTGACTGTAAGAGGACAGATCGGGTTAGCGGTGGCAACGCAAGTCCAACGGGTTCATATGCGTGTATGGACCCGGGCTGGTAGGTAAGACGTTGTTGCATCGTGTAGGTATAAGCCGTGCATTCTTGGTGGTATCGGGTTGCCACTTTGGGGAGTGATACACCCCACTGTGGGGCCAGCACGGTTATCTATGAGTTTGGGAGCCGATCGCTTGGGGGTAGTGGGTACACCTAGTGGAGATAGGGGCAGATGGCTCCTATGAAGGCAGTTAGGGGTGCACGAAACTACCAATATCGTTATTATGTTTGTAGGCGGGATTAACCTTAGGGTGACTAGTGGTGGTGCAGTATACTAGTGGCGGTGCAGTATAGCAATTATCCTATAGTGTTGGTGCAATTTAGTAAATTTATCTTAGTGGGTTAGGTGCGCTTTAACGATATCATGTTCATCTTGTTTCCTTGTTTACTCTGTCATACTTAATGGTTCATGATCATTTCCTTATTTTCCAACTTATGCCTTAGCCTTGTTACTTTGTTAATTATATTCTTAGAATTATCGCACTCGCCAGACTTTATGTCTGACCCCCCTTTTTCCATCTCTTTCCTTTTCCCCCGCAGGTGCTCAGATTGGAACTAGCACCAGTGGAGCTTGATTTTGGACTGCTTTTAGAAGATTGCTTGGATCGCTAAAGTAAAGTTCAGCTTCTCTTTATTTATGGCTATTTTAATGTTGGGGATTATGTCTTTCAGTTTATGTACTTTGTTTTATCAAGATGGATATGATGGACTTGACTTTGGTATATGGTTTTGATGATGTAATCAAACATATGTGTTTTTCGCTGCAATGAAATAAAGTTTTAAATTTTCAAGTACTGCTTTATATCTGTCTTGTTGTGATTTTCTGTTCCATATTCACTTAAAATGCTCCATGGAAATTAATGCATTCCCTTTGTGAGTGACATTAATGGACGCGAGGTGTTACATAACAACATTATCGTCAATCAGTTTAAGAAGTTTTTGCTCGTCAAAGTCGTCCTCACCTAAACAGTTGTTAACAACTTCATCATTTTTGTCATGTTGACAATCTAAAGTTGCTAAATTCTCAAAAATTTCAAAATCTAAGAGAGGAAGATCAAATTGGAGATTGACTTCTTTGTTTTCAAGAGAATTTAAATTCAAATCAATTACAGAGATTTCAACAACTTCGTTAAGATTTTCATCAATTTCAAAAGTTGTTAGTTGAAAATTTTCGACTTTAATCAGAGTTGAATTTTCAGCAGAAGCATCAGTTTGAGTTTGAATTTCAGTTTCACAGAAATCAGTGTTTTGAACCAGAGATTTTTCAAAATTTTCAATTTCATCAACAGCCATATCGTCAGAATCATCAATAATCGTTATGTAATGTTGTGACGGAGTTAATGGCTGGTTATTTGTTTCAAAAGAAGCATTGGCAGAAACTTGTTTGTCACTAGATTGAGATTTAAAGTTGTTGTACAAGTCTGTAATCTCAGTTTGAAGAAGATAAATTTGATAAATAATCCTATAAGATACACTAAGTTTTCTATCATCCATTCTTTGAGCCAATTCTTCGATGTAAGACAAGCCAAGTTTCGTGGAATCCTCGAAGTTATCAACATCACCAATTCCCTCAAGTAACTGTTTTTCAAGATTTTGCCAAAATTCAATAGTGTATTGAGCCAGTTGTTCAATGATACGTTTGTTTTCAATATCTTTATTTTCAGAAGCTTGTTTTTCATCTAATATTCGTGCCCATTCCTTGATGTCCTTGTGACAATTCCAAATGTCGTGCATTAATTGATCAATTTCACTCAGGATCTCTTCTATCAAATTGGTTAACACACCAGACTTCAAAATGTTATTTTTTAGATTTGTCGCTTTTATGTGTTCCTCACTGGTTGACCTTAAAAATTCATCCATCTCATCTCTTAGAAGTCGTCCATTATTTATTTTCCAAAACCAACATTGCCAAAAATTTAGCTTGTTCGCAACACAATTTTCATATTCGATAACCAAAATTCTACCTCCACTCGTATAACAAAAGTCATTTTGGTTTTCAAAAATTTCTTTAAAACCTGTGTTGCAATTGTTTTGATTTTCAACACTTTGCTTAGCCATTTGCGCTAAAAGTTGACGCGCCTCAGATAAATTCTCCTCAATCATAGAATGACGTTTTTCATATTGGGGTGTAACCATTTGATGAGATTTGTGGAGATTATTCGAAAAGTTTCCAGCTTGAAATTCATTCTGATTTGAATTGTAACCAAAATCATTGAAATTTTGAAAAGAATTGCAATTTTGGTCGTACATGGTGCAAGAGAGTTTTTCGTCAAAAAAAATCAGTTTCAAAATTTATCTCTAATAAAGCTCTTAAAAAAATATATGTTAAAATTAACAACTTCGGATTATATGAATACAGGTCTAGGCCAGGTTCGGACATGGGTTATCAGTGTGCCACAAATCACTATAGAAACACGACTGAAGGTTTAAGAACTTGTTTGAGTTCTAGACTCTGCCGTTCCTTAGACACCTTAGAGAGTATCAATCCTAATTGTCAATTTAACAAATGTTTTGTCCTATGAGCTCGATTCGATTTCAAAAATAAACTTTTCAATTGATCCCACGTTCGTTTTAAAATTTTAAACCACACATCAACAAACAAAATACTCAGTCACAAAACAAACACAGAATAATAAATTGCAGAAATAAAAAAATTTACAAGCAAGCCGCGGCACCTGCAAAAAATTTTTACACACAATTTCTATATATTTTTCTTTGCAGTAGAGCACCTGTAGGGTTTAGAAAATTTTACAGTGATCGGCAGTCCGTCCAGTGCAGCTGAGAAGCGCTAGTGTGTTCACACCCCACTTGATGTGCAACCGCTCCAACCACGAATCGTCTACTGCTATATGTTGTTGTTGCCTCCTATTAATTGCTTGACCTTTTTTAAATTTCCAATGTACCTGTTTTCAAAAAAAAAATCTCCTTTTTTTTGTGAGGGAGAAGAAAATAAGGTAAAAAAAAATATGCAACCTAAATGAAAATTAAAGGAAAAAAAATGAAACAACTAGTATTAAACAATGAAACAAACTAAACCTCTTTTTTTTAAAGAGAAGGAAAAAAGAAAAGAAAACAAGAACACAAACTAAAAGAAGATTAAAAAAAAACCTGACTAGAAACTAAACTAACTCAAAGGAAAAAAAACTAAATAAACTAAACTAATTCAAAGAAAGGAGGAAAAAATAAAATAAAAAACTTTAAACAAAGAAAAGAAAACCCAGCCCACTAGAGTATCGATAGCCCAAGCCCAAACAGTGAAGAAAACAAGTCAGCTGCAAAATCTACAACAAGCCCTTATTACCTAGTAATATTCATTTTGCAATAGTCCCCAACTAAACATTAAACAATTGCAATTCATAAAAATCCCAAAATTCACAACCAGTCTTTAGCTTTCTAAAATCAAAGTTCTTTTTTTTCGAACTCCTGAAACTTGATTAGAGCGCGGCGGCAATTTGCAGGCTCGAGTCACGATTACTCGAGGCGGTTTCGGGTAGGGAAGGAATTGAATTGATTTTGTGCGTTCAAATTGGAATTTGGGGTTCGCAGGGTATGGTCGGAGCGAAATAGGTGATTGGGAAGTTCGGTTGTTGAGTTGGGTTTCGGTGAGGATGTACGGTGGTTGCGTGGGATTGGGAAGGGAGAGGGTGCGATTGGGGTTTCAGGTTCGGTGAGGGATGCTTGGATTGTTCGTGAGTGGTAGTGAGTGGTTGCTGTAGGAGAGGTTGAATGTGATAGTGGGCGTGATGTATATAAGGTAAGGGGGATAAGTTTGACTGTGACGGCCCGCCCCGCACCAGCTTGCATTTCCTCCGGAAGTGCGCTGTACACATGCTCAACTAGCACGGGACGGTCGTCATGAGAATAGAAAGAAGAGAATGAACTAATCAAAGAACCTGTAGAATGTCTCACAGCGCATGGAATGAAATATAATAATAACATACTTGACATAAAACAGGCGAGACAGTACATAAGCTGATAACTAATAATCATTGTCAACATCAGAGCAGTGGAAATCCAAATACAGCTTATTACAACTTTCCAAATTTACTGTCTCTAACAAAAGAAAACTAAAGTAGAAGATGCACCACCAATGCCCAAGCAGTGATCTTCAACAATACAGGGAGAATACTATATATATTACGTGGAAGCCTCCTGCTCGTCTCCGGATCATCTACCCGTGCATCACCAGCTAACCTGTCTCTAGTCTGCTCGTGTGAGCACCCAGAGTAATAAGAGGAGACATAAAACTCTGGGTCAGACATAAAGCCTGGTATGAGCGATAAGCATCTAAACAGAGTAATAACAGGTATACTAAACCATACCTGAACCTGAACCTGCAACCAAAGAGTTAGTACCACATACCGTACAATGCTCTAAGGTGCCATAATAAATAGTGTAAGGATACGGGGGTGGGGTGTGCATGTCACAATGATAGCAAACAAATCATCCATAGCAACCATCCTGACATCTCTCACTCAGTGCGTAAAGCATACGATATCTACCACTTTGGAACACTAGACAAACTGAGGCAACGACGGATCCCGACTTGTAGAAACCCTGCTGTGACCAAGCCAAACACTTGGAGTCATGACCAAACATTTCAATGACCCACTTCATTGGTCGTAGCCCTTGGTTCTACCGATGCCATAATGGCCCTGAATCCGCCTTCGTACCTCCTACCATAGTGGTCCTAAGCTATAGACATCGATAACCCCTTAACACGCGTCCCGCAGCAAAGCCCAACCATGAAGCCCACTCATTGGTTCCCAGCTGGATCCTGAGTCAAAGCTCCTCATTTGGACTTCCTTTGCATCTCGGGTTTTGATCGAATTGGAGTGGGTCTTCAGAAGAGTTGTCGTGCAGTAGCAGCCCTAGAATACGGTTCGGTTCGGTGGTCATCATCCTCGTCGGTTCGGTAGTCATCTTTCCATTCGGTTCGGGTCGGGTACTCCACTTCAGGTCGGGTCGGTGTCCTCCTCCGGGTCGGGTCGGGTGTCCTTCCCTTCCAGTGCTCCGATCCGCTCCCTCATTTCTTCACGTATTCCGATCCGATCCCTTCTTGCCATCTGATCCGCGTGGCCTTCCCTCTTGCTAGTTTCCCCCAAATGTTTACTTCCGATCCGAGCCGTGCGTCTCCAAGTCGATCCGACCTGGCCTCCAATTATTCTTCCGATCCGATCCGATCCCCTTGTCCACTCCAACTCTAAGCAAACGGCCTTCCTTCTCGCCAAGCCTCCTATGTGCCAACTCCGGTTCGGGTCGGGTTTCTTGCCCAGTTCACATATCCGATCCGAGCCCCCATCCGATCCGATCCGAAGCCCTGCACAACTTTCTGCAACTTTTCCAGCAACTTGTTTACGCCGTTCGACGACGTTTTTGACAAATCTAACTATTCTAATCAATCACAATTCATGTCAAATAGTCATAACAACACGTAAGAACAACCACAAACACATAACAACAATTCAAATGAACTAAAATGGATCAAAAGTGGCTAAAACCTCACATTTTCCTATAATCCCTCTTAATCATGTTTAAGCATACGATTAGCAAAACACATCGAAATTAACCCAAATTTCTAACAGAGCCTTAAAACATTATTTTAGAATTTTAAGAATTTTTCCAGAATTTATTTACGTATAAATTCGCTAATCTTCACTAATTACCCTTAATCACCGTAATTAGTGCAAAAACTATGCAAATCACTCACCTTGGCCACAAAATAAAACACCAAATCTGAAATATCCTCTGTTTGGGTCGAATTCCTATGTATGGCAGCAGCTCCAACCTTGCTTTACTGCTATTTGGCCTTGTTTTGATGTAGTTTAGGCTTAATCTTCACTAAAAATGTGTTTTGGAGTGGTTTTAGAGGATGGAAGCCATTACTAAGGTGTCAAGGAGGTTTGTGGCGGCTCAAAACTGAAATGAAAGTGATAACCTAACCCTAATCAGTCCTCCTATACCTCTAAACCCGAAATTCCCCTTGGGCCTAGCAGCTAATCACCCGGTTAAGCCCAATTAAGCTGTTTTTCACCATCTGAAACTTGTTTCAGCCATATCTCCCAAACGGTGAGTCCATTTGGCTAATGTGACCACTCTACGGAAAGAGAAACCATCATCCGGAGCCAATGGAAGTGGTTTCAGGTCAAAATTCCTTTCCAGTCAAAAGTTATGACCAAAACAGTGCCAACTAGGGGTAAAATGGTCATTTAAAAATCGGGAAAAATCATGAACATGGGAAATGACCCCAATAGTCGTCTCCCAAAGTTACACGACCATACGACTTCGTATGTGAAAGAAATAAATATTCTACGATACTATGATGCGTAGAATGCGGGTCGTTACACTCTCCCCCCCTTAAGAAATTTCGTCCCCGAAATTCCTTAACCCAAAACATACAAAGGATCCCGCATGCCTAACAACCACATACAACAATCAAACATGCAAAACAAGCAAACAAGCCTATCCTAGCATGCGGAAAACTAAATCGAAGTCAAAATCTTACCAGGCAAAGAGTTCTGGGTGTGACTTCCTAATGTCCTCCTCTGTCTCCCAAGTACAATCATTCTCGTCCTCGCCCCACTGAACCTTGACTAACTTCACCGCCTTCCTTCGAAGTTGCTTCATGTCGTGCTCGACAATACGGGCCGGCTTGCGATTCCCAACCGCCTCGGGTTCTACTTCGAAGTCCTCCAACTGATCAGGTGAAATAGTCATATCTGAGTCGTGAACGAACTTCCTTAGTTGGGAAACATGAAATACGTTATGAACTCCCGCCATCTTCTCCGGTAAGTCAATCCTATATGCCAAATTCCCGACTAGTTCAAGAACAGGGAATGGGCCAACGAATCTTGGTGCCAACTTGCCTCTCCTGCCAAATCGTATTACGCTCTTCAACGGAGAGATCTTGACAAACACCAAGTCACCAACGGAGAATTTTAAGTCTCTCCTCCTCTTATCAGCATAACTCTTCTGCCTATCTTGGGCAGCCTTCATTCGTTGCTGAATGATCTTAATCTTATCTGAAGTCTCCCTCACAACATCTGGTCCAAGCATAAACTTCTCGCCAGTCTCTATCCAACATGATGGTGAGTTGCACGGTCTTCCGTACAAAGCTTCAAACGGAGCCATACCGATACTGGATTGGTAGCTATTATTATATGCAAACTCTACTAGATGCAAATGGTCATCCCATGATCCACCAAAATCCAGTATACATGCTCTCAAGAGATCTTCCAAAATACGGTTCACCCTCTCCGTCTGACCGTCGGTCTGAGGGTGATATGAGGTACTGAGATGTAACTCTGACCCTAGAGCCTCTTGTAAGCTCTTCCAAAACCCACTAGTGAACAACGGGTCTCGGTCACTCACAATGCTTTTAGGTACTCCATGGAATCTCACTACCCACTTCATATACAATTCTGCTAACATAGCTGCCGTTCTGGTCGATTTAACTGGTATAAACCTTGCGCTTTTAGTCAATTGATCCACAATCACCCAAATGCTATCATGTCCCGATCTAGTCCTTGGTAAACCATCGATGAAATCCATCGAGACTTGCTCCCATTTCCATTCGGGAATTTCCAATGGCTGTAACAACCCACTAGGCTTCTTTTGCTCGGCTTTAACTAGCTGGCAATTCATGCACTTGGATATAAACTTCCCAACGTCTCTTTTCATCCCTTCCCAGTAGTAAGTCTGCTTCATATCTCGATACATCTTGTTACCACCGGGGTGTATAGTTAGCTTTGAGTGATGACATTCTCTAAGCACTTCATCCCTCAATCCATTGACATTAGGTACAACAAGCTTTCCATTCTTTCTAAGCCATCTATCTCGATCAAGCCCATACTTGTTCATCTCCTCATCGATACCCATCTCTAACTTGGAGATGATTTCCAATAGGCTAGGATCGTCCCTCTGACTAGAGCCGATCCGCTCAATCAAAGTGGGTCTGATCGTCAAACTTGCTAACATTTCTGGATCCAATTCGCACTTTGGTCTGAAATCAAACCCCGCGATGAACTCCAGTTGCTTCCATTCAAGGAACATAGCCCCTAAGCTGGCATGTCTTCTACTCAATGCATCAGCCACCGCATTGCCCTTTCCTGGTGTGTATGCGATGTCAAAATCATAGGAAGCTAAGAACTCTAGCCATCTCTGCTGACGGAGATTCAGATCTTTCTGAGAGAAGAGATACTTTAACGACTTATGATCTGTAAACAGCTCAAATCTTTCTCCCAAGAGATAGTGTCTCCACATCTTTAACGCGAACACGATTGCTGCCAACTCTAAATCATGGGTAGGGTATCTTCTCTCGTGCGGTTTCAATTGCCGACTTGCGTAAGCTACAACCCTACCGCCTTGCATCAATACAGCACCCAGCCCGGTACCACAGGCATCCGTGTATACCGTCATCTCTTCATCCCCCTTAGGAATGACTAACACTGGTGCGCTTGTTAACTTGTCCTTTAGACTTTTGAATGCATTCTCGTACCTTTCATCCCAGACAAAAGCTTGATTCTTCTTGGTCAACTGGGTCAATGGTGCTGCTATCTTGGAGAAACCTTGGATAAACTTACGATAATATCCCGCTAATCCCAAGAAACTTCTTACATCTGTTGCATTCTTGGGCGTAGGCCAATCCTGTACCGTAGCCACCTTTGCCGGGTCTACGGCAATACCATTCTCTGATACAACATGGCCCAAGAACCTCACTTCCCTCTTCCAGAAGTGACACTTAGAAAACTTTGCTTTCAATTGGTGTTTTCTCAACACCTCCATCACTATTCTTAAATGTCCCTTGTGTTCTTCCTCTGTCCTCGAGTAGACCAAAATATCATCAACGAACACAAGGACAAACTTATTCAACTGATCTCTGAATACCCTATTCATAAGATCCACAAAATATGCTGGGGCATTGGTCAGCCCGAATGGCATGACCAACCACTCATAAAACCCAGACGGCGTCCGAAATGCCATTTTAGCTATACTCTCAGCTTCCACTCTAAGCTGATGAAAACCTGTCGCGAGATCCAACTGAGAAAATACTCTCGCGCCACTCAACTGATCAAACAAATCATCTATCCGCGGTAGAGGATACTTGTTCTTCCTCGTCACTTTATTCAACTCGCGGTAGTCTACACACAAACGAAGGGAACCATCCGCCTTGGTAGCAAACACAACTGGTGCTCCCCATTCAGAAACACTCCTTCTGATAAATCCCTTCTTCAAAAGATCGCTGACTTGCACCTCGAGCTCTCGCTGCTCTCTTGGTGCCATACGACGAAGTGGCATCACTATAGGCCTGGCATCTTTTACCAAATCAATACGGAACTCAATCTCTCGGTGTGGTGGAAGTCCGGTCACTTCTTCGAATACATCCGGATACTGTCCAACCACGGGCAAACCTGACAACTCACTATGCGGAATGTCGAGGGAGTTTAGAAAACTAGCCAATACCCCCTTACTGGGTAGATCACCAAACACTATCCTCCGCCCATCATCCGCTCTAGCTGTCACCAACAAGCCCTCACAGTCTACCACCACCCCGTATCTTTGGAGCCAATCTACTCCCAAAATAATGCCAAACCCAGTAAAGCCCAAAACAAAGCAATCACAAACAAACATGCATTCATGACTCGATAAGACCACATTGCGACAAATCATGCTAAGGCTAGTCGAACCACCAATCGGGTTCGTCACTACTAAAGGTTTATCGACAATCTCGGGCTCCAATCCCAACCTATCTACCAGGTCACTAGATATGAAAGAACTGGAAGCTCCGGTATCAAACAAAACTCTAACTGGAACATCATAAACAGAAAGCATACCTTGAATGACGACATTCTTTCCCTTCTCCGCCGCTGTTGGGGCATTCGACGAAGAAGGAATAGCATTAAGGGCGTATGCTTTCACCATTTGCTTTTCTTTAGGGGGTTGCAGACACTTGTCCTTGTGATGTCCCAATTGGCCACAATTGAAGCACTTCCTATCCGCTGGCTTGGCCCGACAATTACTAGCATAATGGCCCTTCTTACCACAGCTGAAGCACTCAACATCTTGCTTATTCTTTTTCTTCTGGCCATCCTTAGTCTGATTCCGCTTTCTCTTATTCTGGGAACCACCCTTGCCTTCACCACTTGCTTGTGGCTTTGGCTCACCTGCGGACGCAACCTCAGTCTTTGACTTAGGGTAGAGACTTTCTGATCTTAATGCTTTCCCCACAATCGACTCAAACGTCTCATCGATGTGGTTAATAAGCTTTTCCCCTAAGTACTGATCCAAACCAGTTATGAATTTCTCATTCTTCTTCTCGGCAGTATCAATAAGAGATAACCCATACTTCGACAAAGTGTCGAATTCAGCAATGTATTCCGAGACAGCTCTGCCATTCTGCTTGAGCTCCAAGAATTTCTTAAACAGCATTGACTTCTGAGCGGCTGGAATGAACTTCTCGCTAAAGCGAGCCTTAAACTGCTCCCAAGTAATCTGATCTTCGGGAGTAGCTGCCTTTATAGCATTCCACCAATTCATTGCCCGCCCTTGCAGCTGACGGGACGCTAGCTTTCTCTTCATTGCATCCTCGATACCCAAATCCTCGAAGATACGTTCGCAACTATCCAACCAATCCTGAACATCCGTGGCCGACTCCGTTCCGTGGAACGGCTTCCCACCAAGGCTAGTATAGTCCTTGTTTAGCTTGGCGAAGTCGACTCTTGGCGCCTGCACTATTGGACCACCACCATTTCCACCATTGGGAGCTGCCCTCTGTACATCTCTAAGCATCTCTCTCATGAGGTCAGTAAACATCGTCCTTATGTCAGCAGCATTCCCATTATTGGCTCCCCTACCGGTACCTCTAACATATCGGCTCATCGTCAATCTGAAAAAGGAAATGATTAACGACTCCATAGTGGTGCTAGTGCAGTACGACTTCATCCTTATACTACTAATAGTATATATATATATAGCTTTTAAAAACCAAAATAATCACAAATACGCTCTCTCGTATACGTATATTATCTCTCCCTGATAACTTCCCTAGGTTAACTACGCAACCTAGAGCTCTGATACCAAGTGTGACGGCCCGCCCCGCACCAGCCTGCATTTCCTCCGGAAGTGCGCTGTACACATGCTCAACTAGCACGGGACGGTCGTCATGAGAAAAGAAAGAAGAGAATGAACTAATCAAAGAACCTGTAGAATGTCTCACAGCGCATGGAATGAAATATAATAATAACATACTTGACATAAAACAGGCGAGACAGTACATAAGCTGATAACTAATAATCATTGTCAACATCAGAGCAGCGGAAATCCAAATACAGCTTATTACAACTTTCCAAATTTACTGTCTCTAACAAAAGAAAACTAAAGTAGAAGATGCACCACCAATGCCCAAGCAGTGATCTTCAACAATACAGGGAGAATACTATATATATTACGTGGAAGCCTCCTGCTCGTCTCTGGATCATCTACCCGTGCATCACCAGCTAACCTGTCTCTAGTCTGCTCGTGTGAGCACCCAGAGTAATAAGAGGAGACATAAAACTCTGGGTCAGACATAAAGCCTGGTATGAGCGATAAGCATCTAAACAGAGTAATAACAGGTATACTAAACCATACCTGAACCTGGACCTGCAACCAAAGAGTTAGTACCACATACCGTACAATGCTCTAAGGTTCCATAATAAATAGTGTAAGGATACGGGGGTGGGGTGTGCATGTCACAATGATAGCAAACAAATCATCCATAGCAACCATCCTGACATCTCTCACTCAGTGCGTAAAGCATACGATATCTACCACTTTGGAACACTAGACAAACTGAGGCAACGACGGATCCCGACTTGTAGAAACCCTGCTGTGACCAAGCCAAACACTTGGAGTCATGACCAAACATTTCAATGACCCACTTCATTGGTCGTAGCCCTTGGTTCTACCGATGCCATAATGGCCCTGAATCCGCCTTCGTACCTCCTACCATAGTGGTCCTAAGCTATAGACATCGATAACCCCTTAACACGCGTCCCGCAGCAAAGCCCAACCATGAAGCCCACTCATTGGTTCCCAGCTGGATCCTGAGTCAAAGCTCCTCATTTGGACTTCCTTTGCATCTCGGGTTTTGATCGAATTGGAGTGGGTCTTCAGAAGAGTTGTCGTGCAGTAGCAGCCCTAGAATATGGTTCGGTTCGGTGGTCATCTTTCCATTCGGTTCGGGTCGGGTACTCCACTTCAGGTCGGGTCGGTGTCCTCCTCCGGGTCGGGTCGGGTGTCCTTCCCTTCCAGTGCTCCGATCCGCTCCCTCATTTCTTCACGTATTCCGATCCGATCCCTTCTTGCCATCTGATCCGCGTGGCCTTCCCTCTTGCTAGTTTCCCCCAAATGTTTACTTCCGATCCGAGCCGTGCGTCTCCAAGTCGATCCGACCTGGCCTCCAATTATTCTTCCGATCCGATCTGATCCCCTTGTCCACTCCAACTCTAAGCAAACGGCCTTCCTTCTCGCCAAGCCTCCTATGTGCCAACTCCGGTTCGGGTCGGGTTTCTTGCCCAGTTCACATATCCGATCCGAGCCCCCATCCGATCCGATCCGAAGCCCTGCACAACTTTCTGCAACTTTTCCAGCAACTTGTTTACGCCGTTCGACGACGTTTTTGACAAATCTAACTATTCTAATCAATCACAATTCATGTCAAATAGTCATAACAACACGTAAGAACAACCACAAACACATAACAACAATTCAAATGAACTAAAATGGATCAAAAGTGGCTAAAACCTCACATTTTCCTATAATCCCTCTTAATCATGTTTAAGCATACGATTAGCAAAACACATCGAAATTAACCCAAATTTCTAACAGAACCTTAAAACATTATTTTAGAATTTTAAGAATTTTTCCAGAATTTATTTACGTATAAATTCGCTAATCTTCACTAATTACCCTTAATCACCGTAATTAGTGCAAAAACTATGCAAATCACTCACCTTGGCCACAAAATAAAACACCAAATCTGAAATATCCTCTGTTTGGGTCGAATTCCTATGTATGGCAGCAGCTCCAACCTTGCTTTGCTACTATTTGGCCTTGTTTTGATGTAGTTTAGGCTTAATCTTCACTAAAAATGTGTTTTGGAGTGGTTTTAGACGATGGAAGCCATTACTAAGGTGTCAAGGAGGTTTGTGGCGGCTCAAAACTGAAATGAAAGTGATAACCTAACTTAATCAGTCCTCCTATACCTCTAAACCCGAAAATCCCCTTGGGCCTAGCTGCTAATCACCCGGTTAAGCCCAATTAAGCTGTTTTTCACCATCTGAAACTTGTTTCAGCCATATCTCCCAAACGTTGAGTCCGTTTGGCTAATGTGACCACTCTACGGAAAGAGAAACCATCATCCGGAGCCAATGGAAGTGGTTTCAGGTCAAAATTCCTTTCCAGTCAAAAGTTATGGCCAAAACAGTGCCAACTAGGGGTAAAATGGTCATTTAAAAATCGGGAAAAATCATGAACATGGGAAATGACCCCAATAGTCGTCTCCCAAAGTTACACGACCATACGACTTCGTATGTGAAAGAAATAAATATTCTACGATACTATGATGCGTAGAATGCGGGTCGTTACATTGACAGTATGGTGAGGAGGGGATTGCAGCAAGTTGAAGTGGGCGAAGTGGATCTTGATGAACATGGGTTAGAAGGAGAGGGTGGTTATGTGGCCTGTATTGAGATGTGTATGGTTAAATGGAGGGTGAACTTCTGACTGTTGTTGTAGCATGTTGATTGGGTGGCTTGATGATTGTAGAAAGGGGATGTAGTTTGATGAAGTAGTGCAATGGTTTGCTGAGACGAATTTGGGGGATCTAAACGTAATATTTGTGCGTGGGTATTAGTGATAGCAATTGATCTGGACTGTAATGGGTGGATTATTGCAGAGCAGATGGAGATTTGTGGTGAGCAGTGGGCGGTTTAGGGACTGTTTTGGTTGAGAAGATTGTACTGTGGTGGGTGGTTTGTATTGAGTATTTGACGAGGTTGAAAATTGTTGTAAGGGAAGGGTGCCAGGGAGTTGATGATCATAAGGGCTGCGGGTTTGTTTGTGGAGTTTGACGGAGTTTTGTGGGAACGCGATTTGGGTGTTCAATTTGGAGGAGATAGGTTTCTGAGTGTTTTCAGGGGAGAAGGGTGGTGCTTCTTGATTTCGTGACTGGTGGATGTGGTTTGGAGCGTTCGGTCTGTAGTGATGGAATGGTTTGTTATGTAGACTTGGGGGATGGTATGAAAAGTGGTTTTGTAAAGTGTTAATAAGGTGGTGCTGAAATGAAGGGTTGCAGAGGCTATGGATGCGGTGTTCAGAAAGAAAAAACAAGAAGAGATCAAAAGGGGAAGAGAAAGAAATCGCCAAAAAGATTTTTTTATTATTGTAAAAGCTGTAAAAAGGAAAGAAATATGAGAATTGGAAAGAAATGTGAGAAGAAAGGAAACAAACTGTAAAGAAAATTTGGAAAGAGTTTTTTTTTTTTAGTTGCGGAAACTTGAAAAAGAAGAAAAGGGAAAGAAATAGTACAGGGAAAGAAATTGAAATTGGCAATGAAAGAGGAAAGAAATCAAACACAAAATTGCAATTTTTTTTTTCTCTATCACAGTATCCATCAACAATACCAAATCAAAGCTAATCAATTAAGAGATTCTTTTTTAAAAAAAAAATCTTTTTTTTATGAAGGAAAAATTAAAGAGGAAAAAATAAAAATAAAAATATAACCCGAAGGATTATTAATAAAAATTATTTTGGTCCCCTACAACGGCGCCAAAATTTGTTTGCGAACAAATTAAACAATTGTAAACAACTGTAAAATTCGTTCGGCTTTCCTAAACAACAAAGATTGTTGTAGAGGATGTCAAACTCTGGGACCAAAAATATTTTAATTAATAAATCCAGTCAAGTTATTCCACGATTTTAATTGATTGAAAACACAGAAAATAACAGCAATTAAATAAAAAGAGAGATTTATATAATAAGAGAAAACAATTAGGGGATAATGACATAGATTGGATTCACACTCATCAATAGCCAACAAATAAATATAGATCTAATTCATGTCTCTGTCACACACATGAATCAACAATAATTAGGTTCTTAGAAACAAATAAGTAAATAACGACAAGCATAGCCTATGCAGGAGCTGAGCTCTTAAACAACCATAGGATATCAGGACATATTCACTAATTAATTTCTAAAACCCTAAAAATTAGATCTAAATCTGATAATTGTTAGATCGAACACGAATATACCCTGTGAAGGAGCATAGCTCTTAAACGACACAGAATATGAAGGTTTAGATCTAACCATTGATTCAGATCCAGATCTATATGTATAAAGTCCTCATCTTTTGGCTATTTGATTCATGTTGAATCATATCTATTAGCGTCATCACCCCCCAATCAAAGGGGATTAGCTAGACATAGCTAAAGAAGAAGAGAAAAAGAAACTAAATAACATGAACATAAATAAAATAAAATAACAACTGAGAAGAGAAGAAGAGTTTTATTCCAAGAAGAGAATTACTGAATAAAACTAAGTGTGTTTTACAATGAATGAGATAAAGTGTATTTATAGCTGATATGACAAAGGCTACTTGGCAAATTCCATAATGTGGGACTAAAGAATTAGCCCAACTAACACATAAGCTAGTGTGAACGCAGCTGTAGAGTGAGAGGCCTTGCAAATGAGCTAATGTGAATGCAACATGAGTGAGATGCCCTGCAAATGAGCCAATGTGAACGCAATATGAGTCTTTAGTGAGCCAAATCTACCCAACTGAACTCTATTTGCAACCGTTCTTCAAGCTTTATACTCTTCAAGCTTTAGTAATTTCAACTTCACTCTTTTTAAGCAAATTCTTCATGCTTTATCCATCAAATGCTCTAAACCAAGCTTTTTATCAACAATCTGAAAACACAGCTATAAATACACAATATCAATTATTTTAAATAGAAAACTAGATAAATAAGCGGATAAAATATACACATTTACGTGTATATCAGACACACATCCATTTACTTGTTCGTTCTCGGTCTGAACGAAAATGGAGGCACCTTATTTCTCGTCCTATATGTTCATTACAGGATAGAGTCCCTCGCACATCTGGACAATCAACAAATACGTCCAGACCACTACCACTGTAACCTCATCAAGGGAGCCACCCATATCTAGGCATCAGTAGTAATCCATACGAAGTGAGGATCACCTGTCTTGCACCGTCTTCATTCTCTTTGACATTTATTCGTCGTTCAATTATTTGAAATGAGAATTAACTCGGCCTTTTCAAATAATTCAGGTATATATAGAATTCCAATCAATTCATTCCTTCCATGGTTAAATTATTTGACATTCACATTTCAATTCAATATTATAATTTCATGTCAAATACATCTAACCATCAGAATATCTAATAAACCAAGTAAAATCGGTTTATTTCCATCCCACATCATGTATAATATTTTAAAAAGATTTATCACTATTTTTATTTATATAAAAATAGCCCATTTCCATCGAACGACATTTCAGGTCATTACGCGGCCCTTGTGCTGTATTTATTCAGATTTGAATTACACATTTCTCAAAATCTAATAGTTGGATCTTAACAAATTTAATATCGTTGGAAAGTACTTTCCAAAGCAAACCCACGGTTCCAGTTTCGGGAAAATCCGACGGTCGGATCTCTCGGTATGATCGTTTAAAATTACGATTCTAAAATGCGAACTACCGCGCGCGATTCGTTTAATTTTAATTTATATTATATATAAATTATATAATTTATTCGATGACTTCAAAACCATTTAATTCTTCGAATAATTGGCCAACACCTTTAAATTTCAAAAAAATTCGTCATAACCTCCTTTGTTCGGGAGGGGTCTGAAAAATTTATTGGGCCGTGTTAGGTAACCAATAAATGCAAAAAAAAGCATACAGAGAGTGTAAAGATCATATCTCTAGAGATTATATCTCATCACCTTTTCTAGTTTTGGAATATAAATAATCCATGTGCCGTATCTAAAATCAAGAGAGTCGTGAATTATTGTCATCTCCAGACCCGTGTAGGGTTTTTATTAATTCCTGCAATTTACCGTTATATTTTATTTAGTCCACATCAGTCCTGAGTTCAACCTGTAATTCAATCATCTCCATACAAGCGTCTCGCTCGTATGGTAATCTCAACCTCGTCATATAAGCACTTATTGCTTATATGGAATATGATATGCTATGACATCAATAATCCATTTTCGGTTCAACCTGAAATGTAGTCATCTCCATAAAAGCCTCCCGCTTGTATGGTCATTCCAACCTCGTCATATAAGCTCCTATTGCTTATATGGTATATGATAAAGTATGCTATCTTCATGTAGTATGTCATGTAGCGTAGTTCAAAATTAATTGTTGCTACCCTATGGCGTGGTTTATAATCTCACACAGAACAACCATCACACCGCTTCCAATGTCATTCACAGGAGTTTATATAATAAATAAAATTGCGCAGCCAACTCATTAAGGTTTACCTACTTGTCGGGCATGCAAATTAATTCTTTACTCAACATCGAATCCACTCACCAGTTCAGCATGTGTATATATATGCATATCTAAGCTAAAAACAATATTTTAGCAAACAAATATTTATTTCCATACATGACAATTTTATTCACTTCATATACATGTCAAAAATAATATTTTTGATGGACAAACATTTATTTCAACACATGGCTATTTTTAACACTTCATATACATGTTAAAAATAATATTTCCAATGAAAAAACACTTATTTCAACATACGGTTATTTTTAACACTTCATATACATGTTAAAAATAATATTTTTACCGATCCAATATTTATTTCAACACATGATTATTTTTAATGGTTCATACATACAATAAAAATGATATTTTTATTGTTCAAATAATTTATTCAACACATGAATATTTTTAATGGTTCATACATACAATAAAAATAATATTTTTATTGTTCAAATAATTTATTCAACACATGAATATTTTATATAGTTCATTTCAGAAAATTTCGGCATGATAACGGCAGGGTGTTGGGCACAGTGTCTGAGCACTGCTCCTCTTCTAACCTAGGCTTGCACCATACATAATCATTCCATTCAATAATTCCACAATTCAATCCAAATTTTACACAATGCATATATATATATATATATTTTATATAGAATATATATATATTTATATATTTATATCGCATTACAGTCACAACACAATACAGTCAATTTAAATCGTCCACGGTCTGTGGACGAGGGATGTGAGCTAACAAGCGTCGTATTCATTTTATAATGAATTTATAACTCAGAAATAATCTACTCCATTTTAATTTGAATTTAAAAATATCATATTGGGTTCCACTCCTCCATAATTTGCGGCTAGCTCTAAAATTCTTCTGGTCTCTTCTAGAATGTAGAATACGTTGTCATGAGTCCAATGTCTCCTGTTTCACTGGATTTCGTCACCGTATGAGAAAGATACGATTTTTATTGTGCTAATGATATTTTTGAAAATAATTAACGATATAACTAGTTAAAAATATATCACCTCCTTCTCTTCAGTAATCACGATAACCATGTTCGACGATAGCTCCAACTAGGGTTTGCATTTTGCGCCCAAACTGCTGCACGTGCTGGTGATCGGACGTGCCACGTTGAAGTGCTTGGAGAGCCGCGACTCCTCCCCTAGTTCTGGTGAACTCGATCACGCGGTGGCAGCGGGAATCGAATGTGAATGACGCAACTTCAAGGTGATGGTTCGATAGAAATACACAATGACAGGACTCCAAACTTGTTTGGATTTGAAGATGGGGAGATCCTCTAAAAAAATCCCCTCAAGAATCATCGAATTTGGTTGAGTGGTTTGAAAGTTATTGAAGAAGAACAGATTGAACAAATATCGCCGTTTGTTTCTAACAGGAGGCGGCGCGATTAATGAATGAACGAGGGTTACGGAATTATGTGATTGGATAATATATTTATATTATTATTTATTATTTCTTTTAATTCCAAAAATATATGTTTTCACATCCAAACTCCAAATCAGACCCAAAGACTGTCGTCCCTAGCTAAATATCCTTATTCCGAACACAATGAAATATGTTTCATGAGCCTATTCGACTGTTTCGGTCAGTTTTTCTTCAAACTAAAGTATATAACATTTAATATTAAATTTGAACATATATTTTAATTTACCAGGGCCACATACTGACTCCAAAAATTCAAAAAAAATTATATCTAGCTTTTTTTTGACGATACGATCCTAACAAAACTAATTTCATCAAATTTGGAGACCGTTCGAAAAATGGTCTTTTTCTGGTTGATCCAATTTGCACTACATTTGCAAAACACGTTTTCTTTTGCCACGCTCACATATTAATTCCAAAAATTATAAAATTTTAAACCTAGCAATAATTTGACATTCCGAATCCAACAAAAGTGGTTTCATCGAAAACGGAGGTCATTTGCAAAATGGCTATTTTTAAGGGCTTTGTTGTTATTTAAAAATGGAATTTTTAAATTTTGACGCATTTTCTCCCAAATTTACCTTAAAAATAATTTTTGAATTGGTTCTGATTTTCCGGGTTGTTACAATCTCCGCCATTTAAAACTTTTCGTCCCCGAAAAGGAAACAATAGTAAAGTAGGAAACAAAACGGAAATAGAATATATTGTAGATGTACCTTGCACTAGAGCTAATCAGAGATGTCCACTCTGCACTTGGGATAAACCTGTTTAATGCTATCTTCTGTCTCCCATGTACAGTCTCTAGGATCACCGCTCCACTGCACTTTGACTAAATGTGTCTTCTTGTTCCTTAGAACCTGTATTTCTTTGCTAATAATTTTCAGTTGCTCTCTCCTCACTGCTAATTTCGGAGTAATATCCAAATCTTGTTGCGCGGCTTCCTCCACAATCAAGTCTGGATCCTGTACATGTTTACGAAGTTGAGACACGTGAAATACCTCATGTACTATGGGCAATCAATTTGGCAACTGAACCCTGTAAGCAAGAGTTCCTATCCTTTCGAGTATAGGAAACAGACCAATATATCTAGGTGCCAACTTCCCTGTTTTCGCGTATCAGACCACTCCTCTCATCAGAGAAACTCTTAAATATGCGTAATCACCAACAGAAAATGCCAAATCTCTTCTTCTAGAATCTGCATAACTCTTCTGTCGGCTTTGAGCAGTTTGTAATCGCTTCTTAATGAAATCAACTTTATTTGAAGCTTCTCGGATCATGTCAGGACCCAATACCAGTCGGTTTCCATGTTCTACCCAACATGCAGGAGATCTACATGGTTTACTGTACAATGCTTCAAATGCTGACATTTTCAAGCTCGCTTGATAGCTGTTATTACATGAGAACTCAGCCAAGTAGGTGATCTTCCCACGATCTTCCAAAATCAAGAATACATGCCCACAACAAATCTTCTAATATGCGTTTCACCCTCTCAGTTTGGCCATCTGTCTGCGGATGATATGAGGTGCTAAGATTTAGCTTTGTTCCCAATTCTACCTGAAATGCTTCCCAGAATTTACCAGTGAAAATCGGATCTCTATCACTAACAATACTATTAGGCACTCCATGTAGTCTAACGATTTCTTTAAAGTATATCTGTGCCAGATTCTGAGCTGTTCTAGTCGATCTGACAGAAATAAAATGGGCGGTCTTCGTGAAATGATCAACGATCAACCATATGCTGTCATTTCCTTTCTTGGTTCTGGGCAATCAAAAATGAAATCTATGGAATTTTGATCCCACTTCCAATTTGGAATCTCCAATGGTTGCAACAAACTTGCGAGTTTCTGCTGATCACTCTTGACCTGTTGGCAAGTAGAACACCTGCTAACATAATTGGAAATGTCCCTTTTCAACGACTTCCACCAGAATGTGCGTTTGAGATCATTATACATCTTACTCACACCTGGATGGATACTCATCTTGAACTTGTGACATTCATTTAGTTCCTCTCTCCTGAGTTCTGGAATATCCGGAACACAAATTCGCCCTTGTAACCTCAGAACCCCTTTACTATCAAGCTGGAAATCTGAAGCTTTACCTTCTTGAATTCGCTTGCTGATCATCTGAACAAATTCATCGTCTTTCTGAAAAACAGAGATCTTGTCAATCAATGCATGTGTAATGATAAGATTATCGATGATCGCATTCTTTCTGTTAAGCGCATCTGCTACAACATTGGCTTTCCCTGGAGTATACAGAATATCTAGATTGTACGCTGAAAAAAATTCTAGCCAACGCTGCTGTCTCAAATTTAAATCTTTCTGGGTGAACAGACATTTCAATGACTTATGATCTGTGTATAATTCAAACTTCTCACCCAATAAATAGTGCCTCCAGATCTTCAGAGCAAACACGACAGCTAACATTTCAAGATCATGAGTAACGTATCTTTTCTCATGCGGTTTCAATTGACGGCTAACATAAGCAACTACTTGGCCTCTCTGCATTAATACCGCACTAACTCTTTCATGAGAAGCATCTGTATAGATTGTCAAATCCTGATTGCCATCTATCATAGTCAACATTGGAGCAGTGGTCAACCTTAATTTCAGCTCTTGGAAAGTTGCTTCACATTCTGGTGTCTAATCAAACCTTGAATGTTTCTTAGTAAGCTTTGTCATCGGACTAGATAACTTCGAAAAATCCTTCACGAAATTTCAATAATAGCCAGCCAATCCCAGAAAACTTCTAACTTCTGTGGGCATGCTAGGATGCTTCCAATCTTGAATGGCTGTGATTTTGCTTGGATCTACTGAAATTCCTTCCTTTGATACTACGTTACCAAGGAACTTCACTTCTTCTTACCAGAATATACATTTAGGAAAATTTGGATTTTAAAACGTTCTTTCTCAGAATTTCCAAAACTTGTTCTAAATGTTTAGCGTGCTCGCTAACTGACTTAGAGAAGATCAATATATCATCAATGAAAACCAGTACGAATTTATTCAACACTTCGCGAAATACTCGATTAATTAAATCCACAAAATAAGCTAGAGCGTTACATAAGCCGCATGACATTACTAACCACTAATAAAATAAGTTTGGACCTCTGAAAGCTGTCAAAGGAACACATTCTTTGGCAATTCGTAATTGATGGAAACCTGTAGCTAGGTCCATTCTCGAAAACACTTGCGCTCCATTCAAACAATCCAATAAATCATCTATGCGGATAATGGATATTTATTCTTGAGCGTCTGCTTGTTGAGGTCCCGGTAATCAACACACAATCAGAGAGTACCGTTTGATTTTGGAACAAATACTACGGTCACTCCCCAACATGAGAAACTAGGTCTGATTAGACCCTTCCATAGTAATTGTCGAGTCTGATCGCCCAATTCCTCTTTCTCTTTCAATGTCATTTTTCGAATTGCATGCACTACTGGCCTTGCGTTCAGAACTAGATCAATCTTGAAATCGATTTCTCTACGCGGTATCAACTTCTTCAAACACATCTGCATAGTTCTTAATGACAGGAATATTTTCTAGTAAAGTGGGAGAAACCTCAAGAGCAATCCAAAATTCTTTTCTATTTGAATCTGAGCCTACACATGGTATGATAAAATATCCAAGCTTCGTTTTAACTTTTACCACTCTTTCTGCACACCTAACTTCGGCTTCATATTTAGTTAACCAGTCCAGCCCAAGAATGATATCAAATTCAGAAAGATTCATGACGATCAATTTAAAAGGAAACCGATAACAAGAATAAGAAACAGGCACTCTACAATACAAACCGAGAACAAGAGAACCTCCTATCGGATTATGAACCCTGATGGATTCTTTTAGATCCCTCAATTTTAGATTTAGCATCTTGACTGTATTACTCGAATTGAAACTTTGTGACGTGCCTGTATCAAACAATACCGTAACAGGAATATTGTTGGCAGTAAGAGTGTCTTCCAAAACATCTGGCCTTTCCCTACTAGCTGAGGGTATTAGAGCTTCTGCCGTGCTATTGACCTGAGCCGCTTTGGTCGCTTTCAATAGTCGACAATCTTGCTTCACATGACCGCTCTTATGGCAAATGTCGCATTTTCTACTCTTGAAGCTTCTTATTGGATTTAGATCCATCCATTCTTTATTTCTTTAGAGATCTGCAATTTATCGACAAATGTCCTTTATTATTGCAGTTAAAGGATATGGAAGTCGTTAACGGTTTTTCCTTACTGGTTTCAGGTTCCTGACTTTTCTCAGGCTTCTTACTTGCCTCAGGGTTATCACGTTCAAACTTCCTTTTATTGCTAGAGCTGCTTTCCATTTTATCTTCCAAAACACCTTGCTTATCGAGATTCTCATAGCGACAAGCCATTTCTATTATCTTATAAAAAGGAAGATCTAAATGTGCAGTTACTCTACTTTCGTCCCTTCTTTGAAGTCCGTTAATAAACCTCAGATTCTTCCTTAAAGGATCTCAAACTAGTTCTGGGCCAAAGCGGGATAGTTCACTGAATTTATTCTGGTACTCCTGAATGGTCATATCTCCTTGTTTCAGATGGTAGAACTCTTCATATAGCCGCTCAACTGCTTCTTGGGGAATAAATCATTCTGTGAAATATCTTTAAATCTATCCTAGGTAATATTACCTTTTGGATTTTCCATAATGACCAACTCCCATTAGATTAAAGCTTCATCTTTGAGTGCCCAAGATGCCAGTAATCTTTTCTGATCATCTCTCAGCTTTAAGCCTTCAAAAATCTTCTCAGAAGAACGCATCCATGCTTGTGTTTCAATAACAGATTCTTTGCCCAAGAATGGTACTCCACCCAAATTTCGATACTTCAATACTAGAACTTTTAGATCTGGTTCTGGCTGTAGGAGCACGACTGGCTCATTAGATTACTGAACCATAGAATTACCTCTCCTGCTTTTACCACTCATTTTCTATTATGTCTGCAAATAGCAGGCAAAGAGTCAGGCCAATAGAAAAGATATTTTAAGCATAAAGACAAATATATAAATATAAATGCATCTATTGGGGTGTAGTTTCATTTTAGGACATTACTAATCCTATCTATAATGAGTTACTCGTCCTAGAATACTGCTGATTCTCTGATGAATTCGTTAACATGTTATATTCCAAAGCCAAGGTCAACCAAAGCTCTAATACCAAAGTTGCGACAACCCAAACCCCCGTGCCACGGAAGCAAGGATAATCAGTGGAATATTACACATAAAACATAATGACAGAACAGAAATATAGAATTACACCAGATAATGTACATCAAATTACACTAGAAATAATATCAACATCAGAATTACACAGCATAACAGGATCATACTTAGTACAAAATACAGTTTCAGCTTAATATACAATGTCTGCAGCGAAATCAAACATATTATACATAATAGTGTCTGAAACAGTACAATAGAAATGATAAAGGACCATCATCAGCTTCCATCCATAGCCAAAATAAACCAAGCTAAAACCTAAATACAAGGTTGCCCGTGTAGAAAATAGGGGCACCCGAGTTTGCAAGTGAAAACGAACTACGAGTCAGTCATGGGACTGGTATGAGAAATCTTACCCAACTTATTTAACAATAAGGTCAATCACAGGACCACGCCGCTAACGCGGAATAGGTTTACTCCATTGGATTGCCAGTGCATGAAATAAAATAAATCATTTGAACAACGCAATGCTTTTTAGAAAAATGAAGCTATTATAAGACTCAGGTCCCATCACACAATGCAACGCAAGACGGAGGATAGATTTTTAGCTTATAATGGCCAAAATATGCTTGATACGTATAAAACAAAATCATTTGATATTATTATTAGTGTCTATATGTTTCAAAAACAATTTCAATCATAATGTATCAATCATAGACGACATGAGCGTTCCATGCCACTATGCCGCCATATAGGTTTACAATCAAAACCGCACAATGTCGTATTGGAAATTGGATTTCCATCATGAACCAAGGCAAGGGATTGTCCTTACCGAATTCGAGACACTCTAGCCCATGCCTCAGGCTCAACCGCAACTGCACCTTGGATCTTCAGGGTCGATCCTCTCTTACGTTCGAGGATTAGTAATTCTTGAACAATACGTTTCCCAGCCCTATGGGGAGTAAGTCTGGTCAGTATGTCGGCCATATCAAGAGCCACTAGGGACTCAAATCCGAGGTACCTTACTTTCCCACATCCATATAAGTAAAAATGTCTGGGCTCCATACCATGACACCACTCCTAGCTAGAAAGAAACGCATGTTCTCCCTGCAGTCCTCTCCCGTTTCTGGTTCATACCGGGGTGTGAAGCTCATGAATTAACGCTATACATAAAGCTATGCTATTTAAAGCCGTGCTTTGATCATCAACCACAAGACTCTGCTTTTCAACAAAAGCCTTGTTCACTTGCAACTCAGCATGCCACACTGACAATTCATGCCATGCGACTGATATCTATCAATATATAACCTCTAAACTCGTACGTCTCAGGGAAGGGTGTTAAGCAAAAGAATACATTCTCCGCCACCAAACAAATATATATTTAATAGAAATCAATCAACAAAGAATAAAATCCAATGTTAGACACACATCCATTTACTAGTTCGTTTTGGGTCTGAACGAAACCATATGCACCTTATTCCTCGTCCCATATGTCCAGTACAATAGAGAGGCATTCGCACATCTGGACAATCAACAAATACGTCCAGACCACTACCACTGTAACCTCATCAAGGGAGCCACCCATATCTAGGCATCAGTAGTAATCCATACGAAGTGAGGATCACCTGTCTTGCACCGTCTTCATTCTCTTTGACATTTAGTCGTCGTTCAATTATTTGAAATGAGAATTAACTCGGCCTTTTCAAATAATTCACGTATATATAGAATTCCAATCAATTCATTCCTTCCATGGTTAAATTATTTGACATTCACTTTTCAATTCAATAGTATAATTTCATGTCAAATACATCTAGCCATCAGAATATCTATTAAACCAAGTAAAATAGGTTTACTTCCATCCCACATCGTGTATAATATTTTAAAACGATTTATCGCTATTTTTATTTATATAAAAATAGCCCATTTCCATCGAACGTTGTTTCAGGTCATAATGCGGCCCTGGCGCTGTTTTTATTCAAATTCGAATTACACATTTCTCAAAATCTAACCGTTGGATCTTAACAAATTTAATATCGTAGGAAAGATATTTCCAAAGCGAACCCAAAGGTACAGTTTCGGGAAAATCCGACGGTCAGATCTCTCGATATAATCGTTTAAAATTACGATTCCAAAATGCGAATGACCGCGCGCGATTTGTTTAATTTAAATTTATATTATATAATTTATTCGACGACTTTGAAACTATTTAATTCTTAAAATAATTGGCCAACGCCTTTAAATTTCGAAAAATTTCGCCATAACCTCCTTTGTTCGAGAGGGGTCTGAAAAATTTATTGGGCCGCGTTAGGTACCCGATAAATCCAGAAAAAGCATACACAATTTTTAGTGACCTATCTATGCCCAAGGGAGAGTGTAAAGATCATATCTATAGCGATTATATCTCATCACCTTGCCCAGTGTTAGAAAATAAGTAATCCATGTACCGTTTCTAAAATCAAGAGAGACGTGAATTTTTGTCATCTCCAGACCCGTGTGGGGTTTTTATTAAAATCTTGCAATCTATTGTTATATTTTATTTAGTCCATATCAATCCTCAGTTCAACCTGTAATTCAATCATCTCCATATAAGCGTCTCGCTCGTATGGTAATCTCAACCTCATCATATAAGCACCTATTACTTATATGGAATATGATATGCTATGTCATCAATAATCCGTCTTCGGTTCAACCTGAAATGTTGTCACCGCCATACAAGCCTCTCGCTTGTATGGTAATTCCAACCTCGTCATATAAGCTTCTATTGCTTATATGGTATATGATAGAGTATGCTATCTTCACGTAGTATGTCATGTAGTGTAGTTCAAAATTAATTGTTGCAATCCTATGACGTGGTTTATAATCTCACACGGAACAACCATCACACTGCATCCAATGTCATTCACAGGAGTTTATATAATAAATAAAATTGCACAGCCAACTCATTAAGGTTTACCTACTTGTGGGGCACGCAAATTAATTCTTTACTCAACAGCAAATCCACTTACCTGTTCAGCATGTGTATATATATGCATATCTAAACTAAAAATAATATTTTAGCGAACATATATTTATTTCCATACATGACAATTTTATTCACTTCATATACATGTCAAAAATAATATTTTTGATGCACAAACATTTATTTCAACACATGGTTATTTTTAACACTTCATATACATGTTAAAAATAATATTTCCAATGAACAAACACTTATTTCAACACATGATTATTTTTAACACTTCATATGCATGTTAAAAATAATATTTTTACCAATCCAATATTTATTTTAACACATGATTATTTTTAATGGTTCATACATACAATAAAAATGGTACTTTTATTGTTCAAACAATTTATTCAACACATGTATATTTTTAATGGTTCATACATACAATAAAAATGATATTTTTATTTTTTAAATAATTTATTCAACACATGAATATTTTATATAGTTCATTTCAGAAAATTTCGGCATTATAACGGTTGGGTATTGTAGCACCAGCACAGTGTCTGAGCACTACTCCTCTTCTAACCTAGGCTTGCAACATACATAATCATTCCACTCAATAATTCCACAATTCATCACAACCACAATCAATCAATCCAAATTTTACACAACACATATATGTATTTTATATAGCGTATATATATATATATATATATATATATATATATATATATATATTTATATCGCATTACAGTCACAAAACAATACAGTCAATTTAAATCGTCCATGGTCTGTGGACGAGGGAGGTGAGCTAACAGGTATCGTATACACTTTATAATGAATTTACAACTCAGAAATAATTTACTGCATTGTAATTTGAATTTAGAAATCTCACATTCGGTTCCACTCCTCCGTAATTTGTGGTTAGCTCTAAAATTCTTCCAGTCTCTTCTAGAATGTAGAATACGTTGTCATGAGTCCAATGTCTCCTGTTTCACTGGATTTCGTCACCGTATGAGAAATATACGATTTTTATTGTGCTAATGATATTTTTGAAAATAATTAACGATATAATTAGTTAAAAATATATCACCTCCTTCTCTTCAGTAATCACGACAGCCATGTTCGACGATAGCTCCAACTAGGGTTTGCAATTTGCGCCTAAACTGATGCATGTGCTCAGACGGTGCCACGTTGAGGTGCATGGAGAGCCGCGTCTCTTCCCCTAGTTCTGGTGAACTCGATCACGTGGTAGCGGCGGGAATCGAATGTGAACGACGCAACTTCAAGGTGACGGTTCGACAGAAATACACAACGACAGGACTCCAAACTTGTTTGGATGTGAAGATGGGGAGATCCTCTACAAAATCCCCTCAAGAATCATCGAATTTGGTTTAGTGGTTTGAAAGTTATTAAAGAAGAACGGATTGAACAAATATCGCCGTTCCTTTCTAACAGGAGGCAGCGCGATTAATGAATGAACGAGGGTTACGAAATTATGTGATTAGATAATATATTTATATTATTTTTTATTTCTTTTAATTCCAAAAATATCTGTTTTCACATCCGAACCCCAAATAAAACCCAATGTCGGTCATCCGTAGCTAAATACCCCCATTTCAGACAAAATGGAATATGTTTCGTGAGCCCATTCGACTGTTTCAGTCAGTTTTTCTTCAAATTAAATATATAACATTCAATATTAAATTTGAACGTACATTTTAATTTGCCGGGGCCACATACTGACTCTAAAAATTCCAGAAAAATTATATCTAGCTTTGTTTTGACGATACGGTCCTAAAAAAACTAATTTCGTCAAATTTGAAGACCGTTTGAAAAATGGCCTTTTTCTGGTCGATCCGATTTGCACTACATTTGCAAAACACTTTTTCTTTTGCCACGCTCACATACTAATTGCAAAAATCATGAAATTTTAAACCTAGCCATAATTTGACATTTCAGATCCAACAAAAGTGGTTTCGTCGAAAACGGAGGTCGTCTGCAAAATGGCTATTTTTAAGGGCTTTGTTGTCATTTAAAAATGGAATTTTCATATTCTAATGCATTTTCTCCCAAATTTACCTTAAATATAATTTTTAAATTGGTTCTGATTTTCCGGGCTGTTACATCTAGCATTGGATATCCACGGTGAATTAACCAATTCTATAAAAGCTAAAGGTGTAGATAAATTGATTGGTACAAGTTAAATTATAGTAAGTCTCATGACACATTCTTTCATTCATAGTTAACTGTATAGTATACAATTTGTATTCAATTCTTTGGTCTGCAGGCATAGTTTTTAAAACCGGACCGCGAGTTAAACCGTGAGGACTCAGGGTCCAAGGTTTTGAAGGTCTGACCGGTTGAACCGCCGAGAGCCGCACATGCTTGTTAACAGTGAAAATATGAATAATCAAGTTTTATTTGCACTCAAACAAATTAATAATAAAGTTTGAAAGTAATCTATTTATAAACTAAAATTAATAAATTGCATGATAGAATAAAATAGCAAGGACATAAACAAACACACATGTTTTTTAGAACGAAACGGTAAAGTTTATGGTTTAAATGTCGGAACAATTATCATTTTTTAAAATATTTTAGTTGTTATTTTCAATACAATACAAAAGATGAAATTATCAGAAAGAATTACACAATGAGAAGTATGGAAAAACAAAAAACCGTGGTTTAACCCTGTAAAATTGAAGGTTGGACCGCTGGTTTGAATGTCCGACCAGGGTTCATACATGAATGAGGTCTGGTTGAGTTCAGCGCCGTGACGGTCCAAGGTTCAGGGTTATTCGAGGTTGGACGGCGGTATGGTCGGGTTTTAAAAACACTGTCTGCAGGGTCTTTCATACACCTGGCAAGCCCTTTAGCCTGTACATATGAACTTAGGAAGAATAGTTATCGTAAAATGTCAAATCCTCACGTGCAATTCGAATATGTAAAATTTTACATGCCACAAAGGGCCTAAAATATAACAAATCTATAAAACATACAAGTATATATAAATTAAAACCGCTAACCTTTTTATTTTGGCATACTGATGACCAAAATAGTTGAAAAAACTTTAAAGAAAGTGTTTATTGATGGGCCTTAGCAAATCAGAAGCATTTATACCAATGTCTAGTTCCATGCAGTATAAGTCATAACTTCTATCACTAAGACTGCAGATTAACCGTATCAGAAATAATTTAACCTCTATATTGTTTTACACCATGAAATAACTATCATAAGAGGAATCAATAACTACAATAATTTTCAAGTTTATAGCTGATATTTTGATGTCCTGGCAAAAGCTTGGTTTCTCCACTGTTCTCTTTGGAATTTCAGTTTCTGGGCATGCAGAAAGTTTGTCATTTACATCTTGGGAAATCTTGTAGCCAATAGTATAGTGCAATAATTTTTTGTTCTTCCTTTGATGTGTTAGTTTATAGAAATTTAGGATGAATTTCTTCTTCCCTTTAGAGCTGTTGGTTATAGGCATGACTATTTGGTTAAGTATATTGTGTTACCGTGCTTGTAGTTTGAAATTTATAGGTGTTAAGGCGCTATTTCCTTACACCTATGCTTTTCTGTTATTATAAAGGTGGTCAATCTATCTTAAAACCGTTGACTACTGGCTAACTCTTGTTTGTTGCCACACACACACAGTTTCGTATATCTTTAACATAAAAGCATAGGTGCTATAGACAATGATTGAAACTACTACATGACAGTGTCGTTTTCCTTGAGTTTAATGCAACGGAGTAGTAGAAATGGTCTTAAAATTGATAATAGCCATAGGCAGACCTCGGAACTTAAGTGGAGAAGCTCAAATTGCTAGTGAAGTGTAGCACTATTGTTGAGGGCTGCTGAAATAATGATGATTTGGAGCTCGTCGGGGTATGGTGGGGTTCGACTAAGGCCAGAGGAGGAGATACGCTTGGCCTTGGCTGTGTAGAGTTGGAGCTTATGTGAGAAGCAATATAGAGATGCATGTAAGTTGAAGTAGTAGGTGCTTATGCATATATATATATATATATATATATATATATATATATATATATATATATATATATATATATATATATATATATTACTATTTGCCTTGTAATTTTACTGATGTAGAGTTCCTTTAATCATCAGAAGTGGAAGAAAAGGACATAGCTGAGCTCAGCGCTTCTAGAAATGAAAGCTGCCCGTTATTGTATCTACACTTGCTGCTAGGGTGCTCTGCAGCCAAGGCAAAGAAGGGGGAGAAAGTTGAAGAAAAAGACGAATCTGATGGTATAAGTAATCATCTCTTTCTTGTTATATTCCAGCTCTTATTCATATTTGAATGTCTGTATAGGTTTTCAACTGAATTCCATTTTGTCAAATGCCGGATCTGAGACTTATTCTCTTCAATTAAATCTTATTTTTCACAACTTTTATTGTTTATCTCATCTGTTTTCCGATCTAGATAACTATTCCATTTGTTTTGAATTTTTTCCCATTAAGATCATGCAAATTGCGTGCTTCTTTTATTTTGTTTTAACAATTTTTTAGTTAGTTACTGTATGTCATTAATTTATCATGTATTGTACATCAATTACATGTACAACTTGCATTATTCTTCTTCTTTATTTTGCCTGAGTCATTCTATTAGTATTAACACTCTGCGCCCTTCTCTAAATCATATGTATGTTTGCAGCTTCAAACTTGCATCAAGCTGGAATTCAGCAACTGGTGATTACAGAGTAAGCTCAAAATATTTCCAATAATGCTAGAAAGGTAATTCCCGTCCTTGAATGTATCTTATGACCAATTTTCCATGCATGTTAGGAAGAAAATGTAGTGCTATTCAATTTATTCTCATTACCTCTAGTTAATAGTCTTCGGCCTGAGAATTATCTTTCCGAAGATTATCTGTAACAAATAGCAAATAGCGTTATGTGCATTTTGGTACAGTAAAAATATGTGCTTGTTACTTGTTAACCCCGTTGTGAAAACGCGGTATGAAGTTTGCACGAACGTTAACACGCAGCTTCATTTGGCCCGTGATTTCCTTTAACCCGCGGCACGTTAGATTGTTCTGCACCATCTTTTGAACCAAGTGAAGCACTTGGTTTAGGTCGTTATGACCACGCACGTCCCAGGCTACGTATAAGAAGGGGTCATGAAACCGACCTAGGTAAGGACGTCTAGTACTTCATTTGACAGGTCCGCATGTATTGTCCATAATATTTAAACACAGTAATTCTAGAGAGCCCGAAAATCATGCCAGGAAAAGAGCCCGAATTCATCCCAGTCTTTGAATAATAAACCTCCTCCTGAATTCAGCTCTTAGATCTTAGTTTTTGTCACCCGTACGTACATATTTTCAGGCTTTCTAGCAACATTCATTTAAACATGAGACATGTACACAGGAAAGGAAGGACCAAAAATGATCACTTGACGCATCAGCAGGTTGAGATAAGAAAAACAAGTTTTCAAACAAACATATACAAAGCCTTGAACTTATATATGCGGAACAAAATGGAATGCCTGTAGCCATATATATATGCATGAAACAATGAAGTAATTTCGCTACAAGATGAGAATGGCATAGTTATAAATAGAGGGTTCTACTTTTGGATGATTTAATATGGAATAAAGCAAGCCACGTCACATGTTTGTTGTGCTAGAGTCGCAGGATATGAAGCATGAGGCCTTATGATTGAACCCAGTCTCTAAACTGAGGATTAAGTAGGTCATTAGCATTTGATCAAGCTACTGTAGATCGTCAGCAGCACAACCTACGAGTCAAAGAGCAGCATGACCTAGGAACCAATTGGAGAACACGACCTATGATCTAATGCTTGGACTGTTAATGTTGCTACAAACATCAAGACATATATATTACATGATGTAAACATAACACGCATGAATACGAACACGTACCAAAAGAGCTGCATGAAGCATTACTTTGCCTTAGACCGTTGCACGAGCTGGAGCCAGCTAGCTGTCAATATTTTAGCCCGCTCAAGTTTTAGCATGTTCCAACTGATGTGTTCTAGCCCGCAGGATTTAGTGCGCAAGTTTTAGAATGTGGTCGTCGAGCTGAAAGAAGTCACGTGATATAGCAAGGCAAATTGTTTGGTCATTAATTAGCGTGAAGACGAACCACAAATAAAAGTCAGGGACAGTTGTCTGTAGCTAAATATGAGGCAAAAGCAGAGGCTGAGAAAGAAATTACACAATTCCCTGCACAAATGGAAGCTGAATTCCCAAAGAAAGTTGCTGCAGTAAGTGTTATTCTTCATTTAGCTTCGTTTATACTTTACATTGAGAAACTGGTATACATTGGTAATCTAGTACAGTTAATCTTGGACTAGCTGTTACACATCCTCAACAACAAAGGTTTAGCTTGGTATTAAACATGAAAATTAGAATTGGCATCAATAACCCCTCCCACTCTTCCCTTTTCCTAATAAAATAGGAATAAAAATGAAAAAAATCAAACAATTTCTAATTCTAGAAGGAAGATGCAAATGCTAGTAAGATTACAGATGCTTGTTCAAATGGTGCTACACTAACATAGTGAATCTAAAATAGTTTATTCATTCATAGGTATAAATAATAATTTACTTGTAACTTGCCACCATTAACCAATGTTACATAACTTTTGTTCGTGCTTTTTTTACCGCTGTTACAATAGGAGTTCTTAACTGTAAAGTGTACAAAAGTGGACACTTCCTCCATAACACTGTATGTCCTAGCACGATTCCAGAATTTTTTTGTAAGCATGGCGCAAGTTGTGTGATGATGTGGCGGAGCGCTTGACACTACCGGTGGGGTAGCAGGTATTTTGGATGATCTATGGAAGTTGGTTTTTGTGGTCGCGTTCATTTTTAGTGTTCAACACCGTATTTGTTAATGTCAAGGAATTTGCATTCATAGTAACTAGGATGGTGACATGGTATTGGTCGGTTGGCCAGGTGACACAAGAAGTGGTGGATGCATCGGTAATGAGATTGGCAGGCCTAGTTGCTTGTGCATGTGCACTTATGTTCACGTCTTCATCTTCTTTTTGTGAGTTACAGGTTTTTACACTTGTGTGTTTTGCCTAGGAAAGGGAAGTAAGAGGAAGGGGTTGGGCTGTAAATGTGCTTAAGCAAAAAGTTTCTTTTTGTTTTAAAAAACAAGCTTTTGAAATTTAAAAAATGAAAATTAGTTAGAAAAGATAGGAAGGAGGAACACCTGAAGCATGCATTACATTCTTGCCTGGATAGTGTTTTGCTTTCTTCTTCATGGCCTGGGGAGGAGTACAAAATTAGTTAAATATAATTGTTTAACTGTAGTTTTAAAATAAGCAGAATAATAATAATAAAAGAACCGAGTCTCAAAAAATAGCTTATATGTAGTAAGATCTAGCATCAAGCTTATTCATTATTTTCTTTGATATTTTTTGTTCTTGAGTTAAGCATATCAAAGTCATTCGTGCTTTATTCCCACTGATATTTGCAGATTATAGTTCAGCGTCTTAATCTCAAATCAAAAGGACCAGTTTATCGAGAGGGACATATATATCAGGTGCATTACTCTTTTACCAATTTGATATCCATAGTTTAAATTAGCCTGTTCCAATAGATTTCTTCCATGCTTATTGACTTGACCACAAATTTGTTTTAATACCTAGGGTACTACATATAATTATCAAGCACATGTGATTGTGAAATGGGTAGCAACGTTAAAATAAATTATGCTCTGCTGCAATAAATAAATTTTAGATTTATTCAGTTTGCTAATAAATATAGTGACAACTGATGAAAGTTGGTTTATATTAAGAGATATGGGTTATAGCCCATGTTAGGCATATGTAAAATGGAATTACGTTATACTACTACCTTTCTCTGCTATGTTTTGGCAGTTCTCATTGACCTATGGTTTGTGGTTTTACTTGAATTCGTGTGCCAATTTGTATAGCAGTATCACTAAAACTTGGTGTGCTCCATGATGCAATTCGATATGTAGGTCTAGCAACAGAAGAATGTACTAAATTAGTGATGGATGCATAGGTGGTGAGATTATCAATTTGACGAGATGCACTGCTAGTTAGTTTTTGTAGAATTTATGTATTTCCGCTTTGTCAACTTTTCCCTAACATAAAATAATTCTATGTATCTCTTTCATTTTAGAAACTAGATTAATCTTAAAAGTATTCAACTGCACTCATTTATACGTCTTATTATTGAATTTTGTGTTGATCTGGTGAAAATGATGTAGATGTCCATCCACGTTTGTTAGATTCTGCAAGTGATGAACATAGATGAAGCAGGTCACAAATTTCAGCTGTTAGTTCATTTGAAAACTAAGTTGGGTCTAAAATATAACATATGGTGAATAAGAGAAATTCCACTAGATAACTGAAAGAACTTCAACCAGCTTTTTATGCTTTCAATTATTAGTTTTGTATTGGTCTGATGTTAATGATATAGATGTCCGTCCACATTTGTTGTGTTTTGCAAGTGATGAACATAAACGAAATAGGTTACAAATTTCAGATGTTAGTTGGTGAATAAGAGGAGTTTCACTAGATAATTAGAAGAACTTCAATCAGCCTGTTATGTTTTCAAGTATTTTTGTGAATCAAACCATGAAAACATTTGTAAGCACACTTGAGTCCTTTATAAAATACAATTTTGTTTAACTTTAGCTCTAGAACAGAAATATTTTAACTTTAGCTCAAGCTAAATGAATTTGGTCATAAAACGATGCAAATGGACCCTAAGGTCTGAATCATTAACTATCTAACTATACGAATGGCATGTCAAATACAAGTGCAGTCCTTGAGTGCTACATTGATTTTTTGTGTATAGCAAATGTCGTATGATCTACTTTTCAACAAGTTTACAAATACCATATTGTTTATTTAACTGTATTAACAAAAGAGAGTTTATTTGGATATCTACGGTGATGACATGAGCTTTGTTTGTTTGACTTAACCAACAGTGCGCAGGTGATTTTAGAGTTGATTTGATTGAGTTAAGCTGAGTTATAAAGTTAGGTAGAATAAGTTTCTGAATGTACTTCTGTTGGAAAATTGTGGAAGACTATTCAAAGTCAAATCCATGTCTCTCAGTTCAAGATTTGCTTATGATGGACCAAGCTAGGAATATTGTTATGATGCCAGATAATTTTATTCGGTTTGCTTTAATTCAAATATCACATTTTAAATGAAATAATTATCTGATTTTGCTAAATTTGGCAGTTGTTACTTGTAACAGTCAACTGGGAATGCATCCAGTTCCAAGTTTGAGCTTCATAATGAATTGGTATTGTTGTAGCATTAAACATTACATTAGAGTAAAAACACTTTCTTCTTCTTCTTCTTCTTCTTCTTCTTCAATACGAGCACCACGCTCATATACTAGTTGTTAATTGCTTATAGATCATATGTTCATGGTGCACACTGTACCCTACCAAGTATTAGCAAGCACTTGTGGAACCCATTTGAAAAATTAACAATATCAACCTAGCTATCAAAAAATTGTCAACTCAATTACCTAAGTAATCCACATGTTCCAAAATATTAAATCATGTTTTAGGTACCTTTATATTTTATCTTGGATGCAACTTGTAAACCACCAACTCTACCGTTAAGACAAAAGTTCATGGAGAACTACTAATTTATTTATTTTTTTGAATAAGATAAAAAAAAGGCCCAACAGACAAACGGGTAAAAACCCAATACAACAAACAAATGGGTATATACCCAATACAACACGCGATATCTAAAGCACTCATTCTCTCTGTTATCAAACCCTAGCCGCCACTCAAAGACCAAATACAGAAGAAAAATGGCGGACGAAAAGGGTAATCACCCATGAGCATGGAAAATCAGATCGTCATGGTGGGTTCCAGACTTCGTCTTCACACTTGTTGGTCTCCTCTGTGATGCGAGGTTTCTGGAAGACGTTTCTGTTCCAAGTTTCAGCTTCAATCTCCTTCCTATCGTCAGATCTGAGGTCTCTGATGCTAATTAATCTATCGTTTTCACGTCTGTGTCTCTTTGAGCTTCGAGCTTCCTTCGTTTCTCTAGATCCGCTGCTTTCTCCGTTACTCCAGCAAGATAAGTGATAAATCTGATCATTAAGCTCACTCTTGTAATGATTTCTTCCTATTCTAGCTAGAAACTGATATGATTGGTTTCCATCTTTCTTGTTTGGAGAGGTAGAAGTTTCTGGATCATTGCTGGTCTGGCAATGAATCCCTTTCTCTGTAACATGTAAGTTATTAACATCAGAAACCGTTTTATAAACAAGACACGCACTATTATTATAACTATCCTGTTTACTTCCCTTTATAATCAGATTGTTACAAAGATTGGGATGTCTGCCACCAGGAAGGACGCCAGAACAGTCTTCTGTTTCCCTACAATCTGGATTAGTATCATAAAAACCAAAAGAATTAACTGTGTGACTTCCATCAATCCTTTCCAGGCTGCTTGGATCACTGCTGGTTGGCATTTGACCTCTATTCTCTGCAATTGGTAAGAGCCCCAGATTACTATTCCTATTAGAACTAAAAAGACCATAATTTGGATAATAATTCTGCAAACTTCCCTTGCAGGTATTATTGTTGTAGAGATGGGTTGATCTGCCTCCAGGAAGGATACCAGTAGCCCCACCTTGATGTTTGCTGCCAGTATCATGGAGAGTATGTCTTTTATTGCTGAACTTGCAATTGAGTATGAACTCCTCAACTTGATTATCTAAGCTAGCATCTTTTTTAGCTTGGTTGTGATTGTTGTCATGCCTGTGCAGACTAATTTTTTTCATAATAATTTGACAGTCAGATAAAATAAGTTTCAAAAGTTGGAAACAACTCGTAACTTTGTTAGTGTGAAGTCTCTGATTCCTTTCTTTCCAAATGTAAAAAACAACAGCTGTTAGCATAATACAAGCTTTCTTAAATAAAAAAGACTTGGGATTCAAAGTTTTCAAAATATAATCTATACTGCTCCTAATATCAAAAGTAGGAGTAAAACTATTAAACCCTAAAGAACATTTAATATTAAACCATATGAACTGAGAGAAAGAACAGTCAAAAAACAAATGATTGGAGCTTTCTAAATCATATTTGCAAAATAAGCAATGCTTATCAGTATTAGGGTTCCATTTGCAACACCTATCTCTAGTTGGTAATTTATTTTGTAAAGCAAAATAAGTACAATGGGCCATTTTAGGACAGTTAGATTTGCACCAGATCACCTTATGCCAGTCCACTTCTGTTTCTTCTCCCCTAATAAACTCCCATGTTTTTTTAAAAGAAAATCTACCTTTTGAGCAAAATTTCCATTCCCATGTATCCCTTAGTCCACTTTTATCAATACTAATTTTCTGGATGGCATTTTTAAAAATAGCTGCAGCTGGACTGTTTTGAAAGTTCCAATTGTTATTTAATATAATATTTTGAACTTTATCTGTAACACCACCTAGTAAATATAAGTTATTCCAACCAAGTAAGTCAACAAGAGAGTTACCATGTATCCAGGGGTCAAACCAAATACTAGTTTGACTTCCATCAGTCAATTTTCTCTCAATAAATTTTTTACCTTTACTTCTACAATCAAGAATATTCTTCCACACAAATGAATGATGATTTTCCTTTCTAGTAATCCAGAAATTTTTATTTTGAAGATATCTAGCTTTCATCCACCTGGCCCATAAAGATTTACCTTCTAAAAATTTCCAAAAAAGTTTGAACTTACAAACTTCAGTCAGGTCTTTAATGTTTCTGAGTCCTAACCCACAATAAATTTTGGGTTTGCACACCTTATCCCATGCTATTTTATGATGCTTACCTCTCCAAATGAAATTAGCACAAAGCTTTTCTATTTTTTGAATAACACTGATAGGAATACTGTGAGTTTGGACCCAGTACATAATGACTGCAGTGATGACTGTGTGTGCAAGTTCCACTCTACCAGCTAATTAATGAGAGGAATTTACTAGACCAACCATCTAGTTTGTTATGAATGATGTCTATCAGTCTAGTACAGTCCCTGTCTTTAACTTGATTAATGCTAAGTGGAAGGCCAAGATATTTAACAGGAAGTGAACCCTCTTTAAAATTTAAAATTTTAAGAATGTCCTCCTTAAACTTGGCCTCTTTGCTAAAATATATCTTACTTTTGTCAATATTAACAGAGAGGCCAGCATAATTTTCCATATTAGACAAAATTCTCTTAATAGTGATTGCATTAATCCTGTCAGCCTTTAAGAAAAGAAGCATATCATCTGCATAAACCAGATGTGTAATATGTGGAATTTTCCTGCTAATAGGATTAATGTTTCCCCTTATCAATTCTGTTTCCATTTGCAAAGAAAATATTCCATAACAATTGAGAAAAGATAATGGGACAGTGGATCCCCCTGCCTAATTCCTCTATTGCTATGAATAAAACCTTTTGGGGAACCATTAATCATGATAGAGTATGTTACACTAGTTATGCATTTTTTAATCAAAGCACAAAATTTTTCATTAAAACCCATTTGCAATAACATATAAATGATGAAATCTCTATTTATTTTATCAAAAGCCTTATGTAAATCAATTTTGATACACATAAGATTCTTGTTCTTCCTATTAAAATCCCTTATGAGCTCATGGGCCAACAAAGTATTTTCAGATATAAGTCTCCCTGGAATGAATGCACTCTGATTTTCAGAGATTAAAAATTTAAGGAAACACTTTAACCTGTTACAAAGAATAGTGGAAATAATTTTATGTATAAAATTACAACAGGCTATAGGCCTGTAGTCATCCAACCCAAGGGGGGATTCTACTTTGGGAATAAGAGTGATATAAGTGTGGTTGGTGTTTTTCAATAAAGACCCTGAATTAAAAAATTCTATTATAGAATCATATAACAAATAATGCATCTCAACCCAATGAGTTTTGTAAAACATAGCCCCAAACCCATCAGGCCCAGGACTTTTATCAATGTTAGCATTAAAAATAACATTTTAACATCCTCTACTCTTATGGGAGCAAGTAAAATGTCAGAACTGTTAGAGTTAACAGTATATTTAAGAACTATGGTGGGAAAATTATTGTGATATTGGGAGGTGTTATATAAGGAATTGAAATAATTCAATGCCTCCTCCTCAATATGGGAGGCTTCATTGATTATTTTACCATTCCTGTCAATAATTTTCCCAATTTCATTCCTATTTCTCCTATTAGACATTTTAGCATAAAAAAATTTACTAGCTTCATCACCATTAGATAACCAATCAACCTTGGCCTTCTGCCTAAGATTAATTGAGTTAATATGCAGAGCTTTAACTAGATTGGCCTGAGCATTAAAGAATGATTCAGCTAATAGATTGTCTGAGCAGTTATTGTCTAAGTCATCCTGCAACTTTTCACACTCACTTCTGATTTTTTTAATATCATTCTGCTTTCTATTGATATTCCAGGCCTTAAGTTTACCTTTAACTATCTGCAAAGTTTTATTAAACCTGTATTGCGCTGTGCCATACAAATTATTAGAAAAACTATTACAAGTTATTTCCCTATAAGTGTCTTCTTGTACCCAGCCATTAACAAATCTGAAGGGACTACTATTGTTACCCCTTGAGGCTAATGAAATGGTGACTAGAATAGGAGTGTGGTCACTAGTATTTTGGGGTAGGGTACAACACTGCACATTAGGAAAAAGATTAATGAAAAACTGATTGAATAAAACCCTATCTAATTTACAGTGAATATTTCTGAATTCACCTGATTTCCAAGTGTATTTATTTCCTTGAATTGGGGGTTCTATTAACCCAGTTTTTAATATAAAATTATTAATCCTTTCCAACTTATTAAAGGGTAATGGATTACCACCTTTTTTATCAGAAAAATGAAATACAGTGTTGAAATCCCCCATTAAAATCCATGGACTATCAATAGCAATATTAAACTGCTCAATGCAATTCCATAAGGTGTTTCTATCAGCTTCAAAATTAGATGCATATATGAAGGTAATTTTCAGAGACAACCCCCCCTTGTTTTTGAAAATGCAATGAATATACTGAAAGTCGATAAAATAATTAATGAGAGACCAAATAGCAGGATTATGCAATACTATTATCCTACCATTTCCTCCCATTGAATTATTGTTAACAATATTCCAACTAGAAAATCTTCTATCATGAAACTCAGAAAGTTTCTGATCACTTAGTTTATGTTCAAGTATACCCATAATAGATGGTTTATACTTGAGCACAAAGTCTGAAAGATCTAATTGTCTTTCTGGGGAATTTAGTCCCCTGATATTCTAGGCTATTATATCCATTAAAAAATTAAATAGTATATAAGGATACGTAACCAAGGATACTCTTCACTTACAGTGAGCCACTGTTTTTATTGCAGTCCACTTTAACGTCTAGTTGCTTGCCACTTTTCTTGAAGCTTTTGCTTTCTGTGGCTTTTAGCTGTTTGTCCCACTTACTGTTTTTCTCTATGTATTTCTTTCGAAATTCCATATCAGTGATATCTTCAGAGTCTTCTGCTAGCGTTATATCCGAAAGACTTCTAGTTCTGGTTTTTTTCTTTTTTTTCACTGGCATTGCAGGTTTAGGTGAAGAGACAGTATTGCTAATGGCCTTTTGGATATCCGCTTCAGTGATTGAAGAAGCTCTCCTAGGCGCTAGCCTTTCAGAAAGCAGAGAGCTATCAGTGTAAATCGGATCCGCCGCAAGAAGATCAGCACAGCTTCCCAATTTCAAATTTGATTTTTTTGATTTATCTGAAATTGTAATATAACTTGGCTCCTCTATGTGGATGGGGGATTCAATGACCTGTGTTTCTAAGCCCACTACTTTGATAGGATTAATATTATCAATCGCCATTAAAGGCTCTGTCAGAACTGATGGGGTTGTAAACCCTTCAGTTTTGTTCAGATCAGAAGAAGTCTGCGCTTCTATTATGGGATCCGCAGACCCTAAACTAGGAAGAATAGATGCAACATTACCAGCTTTAGAAATATTAAACTCTGTTGGATCCAAATTCATATTATCCTCATTAATGCAACATGTGCTATCTGAATCGGGAATAGCCTTAAGAACAATCTCTGAATGAACTTCTTGAGGGTTAATAACTGGGTTCGGGGCAAGATCTGTATCAGTATTCGGAATCTCTTTGTTATGAGCACAATCCTCGATAGAGTGCCCAAAACAATTGCAGATCTTGCAACGAGCTGGGATCGTTTCATATATTATCTTCTAAGAAATAATCTCTCCATCGTGCATGTAGATAGAAGCCTCATTAGGTAACTCTGCATTAGCCTTAATCTCCACTAGAATTCTCGCATAGCTAGGTCGTGTTTCCTTAGCAGTTTGTTCATCCATCTTGATAGGCACTCCGACTAAACTTGCTATATATTGCACTAAATATTTCCTTATCCCATAATCGCAAGTTCAGTTCTGGCAGTTTTATCCATATTGGCATAGTGCTCAACAAATCTTTATCAAGAATGATTTTCTTGTTCCACCTTTTCAAAACCATCAGCTTACCATTAATAAAATACGGTCCTCCTTTTAGAAGTTTTTCGCAGTCTTCCGCATCCGTGAATCGGATTATAAAAAACCCGTTTTCACGTGTGAAAATTTCAAACGAGCCTGTAGGATTCCAAGTGCGTATCACAAAAGCTTTGAAATAGTGATATGATGGACGTTTCCCGAAAACATATGCTATGATGGACAGCGCCCATTTTCCCTCTGTTCTTGCATTGGCTTCTTCTGAGACAACTATTATTTTCTCCTCCCCCATTGTCACCACTGGCTCAATGTAGTTTAGATCAAAGATTGATTCTTGGCCCCCTTTTTTTACCATATCCGCCCAGGATGAGGCTCTTGGATCCTTAGCCTGATTAATCCTGAAGGGCTGTACAGATTCTTGCGATTGTCTATTCGAATTGCTAATTTGATATCTAACCCCATTTGATGCAGGGAATGTCTTCTGTCTTGGTTTAGCAGTAGAATCCCCCATTCTTTCAACCCCCCTGTTATTGTGAACAGTAGGGTTGTGATTCAAGGAAGAATTAGCCACTTTCTTGCGTTTGATCACCTTTGTAAATCCTTCCTCATCTTTCCTAAGATCCGAAATATGAGGAGCACTAGAGGGGGGAATAGATGAAGTAAGAGAAGAAGAAGATCCCTTTTTAAGGATGGGATTATCCTCAATCGTCAGTTTCAAGATAGGTTTAGTAGCAGCCATGACTGCGGGAAGTTCTTGGAGAGAGCTTTTTTTTACAGTAATACGTTTTCGGCTGTCTTGATTAATGGTTTATTTACTAACTTAATACGAATATTTATTGAGTTTATAATAATAATAATATAATTAATTCATCGAGTTCTAATAATAATAATATTAATAATATTAAATGAACTAAGCTAACCAAGTTAATGAAAATCAACTAAATTTTGTTAAAATTAAATAGTTTTATAAAATTAACTCAGTTTGTGTAAACTAAATTTTATAGTTTATAATAATGCAACTAACTTAACAAAGTTTTCTAAATAATGATGATATTATTAAATTGTTTTTATTTGTGTTGCATTTTCCTTGTTTGATATTATTTGAAGTCTTATGAATTAATATAATTGTTTGACTATATGTCGTGCTCACCTATGTAGACATTGGACTTTCGAAGAGACCAAGGTTAGACTTTTATCATTTGGATTTCACTTGTGCATAGAGCAAAGAATTATAGGTAATCATACATTTTGTTACACTAGTCAAGTGTAACATTTCATTAGCACATTTGAAACTGTTTATATGAAAATCAACACATACTCTGAAACCCAGCCTGTTTGAAATTGATATATTGTAAATTAACTTGTATGTAAATTATCAAGTCTTGTATGTTATTCTAACCATTGACTGTTATACTTGTGCGTAGGTAATTAGCATTTACGAAGCGAAGAACAACTACATTAAAGAACCATCGGTAATTAAGCCATGAACAAGACTTTAACTATTATGTACTATAATATTTTGTTCGTATTAGTTGTATATACTTGTTTGCAAACGGTTGTGGTATATGGGTTCGTTTATTTTGTCAAAATACTATTATTGAAATGGCTACGGATATGATACTTGATTATGCAGATAATGTATTTTTTAATTATTTGAATATAGTGATTATCGATGTTGGTTCAAAAATGATAATTATGTGATTGATTATTATTTTAATAGGGTTATTATATATAAGTGATTGTTGGGGATGACATAAGTCATTAATTGTGAATAGTGGCCATTAAAGTGTGTTGTATTCATTAAGTTTTAGTAGCGTTTCAAAAGTGCTATGAATAAAAAGCAATTTTTTAAAAATAAATTGTAGTAGATGTAAAATGCAACAAAACATGTATGGTAAGATAGATAAAACATTACAGAAAATAAAAGAAGAAGTGTGGGTATCATTTGGTTGCATTTTTAAGACGCCACCAATAAAACATTTTGTAGGGTTTCAGAAACGCTACAATATGTTCATTTTTGGTAGTGTTTGCTACAACACAACTAAAATTTTCAGACTATTAGTTGCATGTCGTGTCGCAGCATTTACTGAAACACTACAGAAAACTGTAGTAGCGTTTTTTCAATGCTACAAAAAGCCTTTTCTGGTGTAGTTAATATCATGAAGCAACACATCATAAGTGTACCTATGCATATATACATAAGTGTACTAGTCTCTAAATGTATACATATGTACATAAGTGTACATACGCATATATGTGCAATAGAACATTGAACATAGAGCTGTCATAACCCACTCATTAGACAATACACACAAAAGTACCTCAAAACCACAAGTAAGAACCACTGAGTTGCATGCGCTAATCAACTGACCAGCCCTTTTACCCTCGCTGGCATTTCGTCAAACATCTCATGCTATTACCAATAGCCCCAATATCCATACTGAAGAAAATCTCGAAGTTGCACAAATTAATATCTGAAATCTTTAATTGGAACCAAAAATACCAATTTGATTGTAAACCCCAACATATTTGGATGATTCTACTCGACATTGAGCAACAATAGGAGCCATTTAACAAAACAGCAAACTTAACATCGAGCAACTTGGTCCAGACAGAAAACAACTACTGGAAGTCACCTGGAATTGTACAAAAATAACTTCAGATTTGGGATTGTATTATTCCTTATCGTCGCAGGAAATTCTTTGTTGTTGCTTGAGGATTAGTTGTTGAAATCGTGTCACCTGGAGTTGAAAACCAATGAAACTTGATGCTCGACGTTGGATCTGAAGCTAGTAGCTCTTGAGCTGTAGAAGATAAGATCTGAATAAAACGAAAAATACAGATTTCCTATCTTCTCTTTCACCTCGGGAGAAATACGATCGGTGGGGGCTAATTCGAATCCCTCGGATAAAATAAGAACAGCCCCCACGTTCAAAGCCCCCTTTTTACCATTAGCAAGGACTTGTTTCACTTGCATATCATAAGGAATTCGAACAACTGCAAATCAGATCTGAAAATTTGGAGGTGAAAGAAAATTTGGGGGTAGGAGGTGAATGAAAATTTAGGGAGGGAAACGAAATGAAAATGAAGCGGGTGAATGAAAATGTAAGCAGGAAATAGGGTAATCCAAATTGATAGTGGTTGGACGGCTGAGATATTGTTTTAACCAATGTTGCGGATCGCCACGTAGTACATGGAAAGGTCTGCTATAACAACACTGTACATAATGTTGCATCCTGTTACACTTGTTTTTCTAGAGCAACACAATTTCATGGGTAAGGTAACACAAAAAATAGAACGTTGCTGTAGGACCAAAATAGTATAGCTATTGACATATTTGGACTGGCAACACCTTGCAAATTTGTTGCATTAGGCTATCTATGGCGTAGTGTTGCTAACTTGGGGGTGCATTGTTCGATCCTTGCTATTGCCACATTTTTATATGCAAGCCTCCTTTTAGATGTGAAGATGTGTGCAACTGAATTTGCAGCGATTCAATTTTCATGCTACCTACTTTTCTTTTGTATATTTAAAATTGAATTCACTTCCTAATCAATAAACGTGTTGGTTGAGTGGTTGGGGCGTATTGCTTGTTTTTGGGAGGTGTTGAGTTCGAATTCTATCGATTGGATATTTTTAGATTACACGTTATTCTGCATTTAAAAAACGCAGCCTACCATTACTTTCATTAATATGGCTCAATAGTTGTGACATATGACTTTTTCTCAGTTAATCGTGGTTTCAAGTCCCACCTATGCACTTATCTTTTGTTTGAATTTCCATTTGACTGTTTCCTTTTGATGAAATGTTTTGTACCAGCCTTGCACCAATATTTTTGAACATTGGAGTGCCACCCTTGGACCAATACATATGTAGAACATTAGAGCGTAATGATTCCTTCCCATCCATCTTCCCTTCTTTTTCCTTTTTTTCAAAACCTCTTTTTCTTTTTTCTCTTGTTCTAGTTTTCAAATTAGATCAAACTTCTTTGTCGTCCACTAAATGTCTGATCTGAAATCACTTAACAAGTACATTAGTATCAATATCGTATAGTTATCATCATCAAAACACCAAAAAGATGTTTTCAACATGGTGAACTAACTCAAACTTGTAGGGACTAAGCAATCCCTAAGTACCCTTAGGTCCATACCCTAACTCCCTTATTCTGGTGTTGACAAAAAATATCGTTAACATCTTTTATATTTATACTTCTATTATCATTGTGTGTTCCGCTGTGTTACATTATGGAGCTTGGATTGTGTTATTTTTTTAAAGATAGTTTATCAGTTGAGTTTATTATTTATTGTATAACTTTATTACTGTTTTGTATGACTATATAAGCCTGTATATTCTGATTATGTGGTTTATATAGTTATTACCATCTCGCCTATTTAATATCTATGATTGTTATTATCATATGTTATATGATGCGCTGTGAGATATACGACAAGTTATGTGACTGTGTTTGTGTTCATCTACTTTTAATCTTCTCATTCTTTCCTATTTATTTTCTTTCTTATTTTTTTTCATTCAACTTTCTTTCCGCTTATGATGTTCCAATTCTCTTTCTACAGTGAAATTTTACCTCAATAGCCCCAAAACACTCTGAAAATTTCCATTTGTAGCCTGCAAAGGAAGCTCAAGACAAGATCTAAAACGTAAAACGAGTTAATTAATAACTCGCGCGCATCATTCACAAGGGGTGGAAACAATGTTTCCATGGTTAAAACAGTATCTCCCTCGTTATCGTTAACGTCTTTTCGCATCGTCGTCCCTAATGCACCGCTAAAACTCGCAAACATGTCATCTAAAATCTTCCTTATGCTTCACACGTGACTTTAAAAATCGAAGTTTTCCTTAAAAGTAAATTTTTGCTTTGAAAAATTCATATGTAAATTTTGAAATTCCCTCTTTGTACTATTTTACTTTCTTTATCAGATCTTCATAGAAACAAAATTTTGGCAACATGCGCTTTACCTCCCTTAAGCCATCTATTTTTATACAAAACTGATGTTTAAACATGTGTAAACAGCCGTACCCAAAATTCATGTTTTTACATAAATCAGATTTAAAGAAAGTAAATCAAAAACTATGATATATTTTTCAAACAGTGTTTACCAAAAAGTTTTAAAAATATATAGTGCGGAAATTAAATGATTCAAGTCACATGTTAGCTTGAAAGGAAGTCGGTAATGCAGAAAAATGCGAAAATCGAAATCACACTTAAAACTCAAAAATAAATTGTAGCTCAAAAAGGAACAGGCGACAAATGATAAATATACCCGTGATGAAACAACATAAAAACTTTTCCTTCGCTAAAATTTATCCACTGTAGAATTCTGTACTTTCCAACTCTAAAACAATTGTTAGTTAGATAAGAAAAGGAGATTTCATTTCTAATTCAAATACAACAAAGCGTGTAAGACAAAAAGAACAAATAAGAGAAGAAACAATTGCTGGAAGGCGAAAAGAACAAATACAACAACACAGAAACTCCAAAACATTGCCTATGACCAATGAGACATCTTGCTCCGCTGCTGGAGCTCGAACAGTTTTCACGACCTTTGACTAGTCATCTCATGATAGCAAAACGCTCAATCTCGCATTGCAGACATTGCTGGTGACGTTGGAGGTTTGCACATCAACATCTCTTTTAGGAGAGAATTTGCAATGACAAAAGAAACCTACCACAAAACTAATTTTCACAGAGATTCACCTAACATTGTCTAAAGACGAAGATGGACAGGCGAAAACATAGAAAGCAACTCCACGAGACAACACACAATGACAACAAGCTGAATCAAAGATGATGTAGTACAAATTGATGGTTACGCCATCAATCAAAGAAAACATTGATTTCCACATCAATAGAAAAATCTCGTCTTAACTTCTCATTTTCAGATTGATATGCTAAACAAATCACACATCTACATAGGTAGTTCGAACGTAGATTTCCAAACTCAAAAATCAACATCTAGGAAAGAGAGAGATCTGCTGCAAAACCTCCAAAGTCGGTCAAACCAAAGATCATTCAAGCCCGCGTACAACACGGATCCATCTAAAATCTCAACGAAATCCTTCTCAAAAAATCATCCAAAGACAGCTTAATCTTTACCTCCAAAACGACGATTGCGTTCATCAAAATCTATTTTAATAAGATATGGCGAAAGCGGATGCAACACAAACAATGACCCTACTCAAAAACCTCGAAGCAAAGGACCGATGCAAGTCCCACTGCTATGACTAATTCTCTCAGCCCTAAAGCGACGAAACCTTATGCTTAATTAGATCCAAACAAATGGTCTCTCTCCCGAAGAACGAGACTTAAATAGCACGAGAAAGATCAGATAATGCAAGTAAGTATTATGGGGTAAGAAATGATCGGAGAGAAGAAATTGGGTTAGATCTTAGAGTCATATTGGGGTGCGATCTAGTATGCAAACTAGCGCGGAAAAGAAGTAGATGAGGCAACAACAAAGAAAGAGAAGGAAAATAAAGATATGGTTCGGCTAAATGAGAAAGGAAGGTTGAAAGAAAGAAGTTTATGAAGGGAAACTGGGATGCAACTTTTACGGTTGAGTCTTAGGTTCAAGTTGTACCAAAACTCATCAACTAGTTGACTGCTCTAGATATAACACTAAACGGTCAACTATTAAACGAGCTTTGGACAAAGGTTGAACCTTGAACCCGTTAGGGTCGGATTAAAATATTAATCATCCTGCGTCATCTCTTAATATTTGACGTGAATCCGAAAAATATTTGTCCTCATCACAGCGGTATCATAGACCGCGGTCAAACTACGAACCATCTCTAAAGATTCAAAGTGGTCTCAAAAAAAGGCTGCGACCATACAACAAAAGAACGAACTCCCGAAACAATAAAAACTCAGCTAGAAATCCAAAATAAAATAAATTGGATTTTCCCCTTACCTAACTGATAAACTACATGAACGATTTACAAAATTAAATACCCTAAGTAAATAAAAATTTCCTTAGTCTTTTCCAAGAGAAATTTTTGAAATTTTTTCAATATTAAATTATTTTTTTAACTGAGGGTCTAATATGATAAATCAATACTTGAAATTTATATTCTAGATTATTTTACAGACTGGAATAACCTTTCCATGTTCTGGATTGTCGAGATTTAAAATCCCAGAAAAGGTTATTTGTGATGATTTCTATAAATCATCTAAAATATTTGAAAAGAGGAATATTAAAAATCACAAAAATGGGTAGTTATAGTTTTGAATTTCGAGGTTTATTCCTTGTTAATTTTAAATTCCTTCTTTTTAACAAAATGGATTATTTATTAAAATTACACAAAACCCAACGATCCGAAACATGGTTAGATTTAAATTTTGAAGATATAATTTATTTACTCCAATCTTTACTTATAAAACAATTTCTCAAAAACCAAAGTTTAAAATTTCTGAAACCCTTTTTTTAATTTTCAAAAAAGTTTTAAAAACAGAAATCTCCCCGAATATAAGACTAAGGTCTCAAATGAATAATTCTATCAAAAGAATATCTGGATTTACAAATGAATATGTTTTGTAATTATATTTTCGGACTATAATGACACATTTAACGTGAGATTCCCATTTAAGACCAAGAAAAAGGCCATTGACTGGAACTTCCAAACGAAACAAAAAACAAGAAATCACGACTATTTCAGAGTAGCTAGCTTTTCGTCTAGTAACCAAGCTCGAACCCATAGGATTCACCATATGTCGTCCTCATGCTCTACAAAACAAAATCGACAAATACAACATAGGTTAAATCAGGGTTGGCTGAATATTCGAACTCAAAATACTCCTAACTCATAGTCATTTTAAAACCTATATTAATTATATAGGCCCACGACTATCTCATTGTCGAAATAATTTATGGTCGAGTAAGAAAGATGAAAGAAAATAGAAAAGAAATTCGAATATGTTCTCTCACTAATTCTAATTCATTAATTCCTTTGATTATCTAAACCTAAGCTCCGAAACCAAATGTAATACCCCACATTTTTGTAAGTTTGGATTTCGTTAAAAATCGAAACTCAAACGTGTCCTAGCATGGAGAGTCTAAATGTGGTACCTGTAAATAATGAGCATGACATATTCAGAGTATAACTCACAGTGGAAACAAAAAAAGATATAATACCGACTTAGGCGGCTACCTTAATGCGTATCGCCACATCGATATCGAGCATAAGAGAACGAGAAAAGAAAACCAAATCGAACACCTACCAAGCCCTTCCTTTCCCAAGCTAAACCTGAAAATTGTTATGAGGAAGGGGGTTAGAACAACAAGTCCTGTTGATAGAAAATGCATAACACCGTCGACAATACACAAATGTATCCCGTTCGGTCCAAATCAAAACATGTGTCTAACAAGGCTAGTAATTCTAACCTAACCTTATAAAGATTTACGATCAATGACTGATTACCATACCCAAGGTAGTGTCCCCAAAGATAACGACATTACAATACCGAGATAAAACGTTTATGCATAAATATGAAGCCTTAAACCACCATCCAACTAATACCAAAGATTCAGAGGAGGGCTCCTAACTATTCACTATTCTATAAAGATGTTAATTAATTCTATATAGCCACTTAAGACCTCACTATCCATATAAGAAGGGTGGATCCTTTCAATCACCTAAGATCTAAGACGGACCTATTAGTCACATAATACCTTACTCAGTGCTCTACGCTAATATAAATTATAGGACACTAGATATTAAGTCTTACTAATTACATTCACGCTTAAACCCAAAACCTCACATAAGGCAAGAGATAATAACTAGCCACTTAATACCAAATTTAGGTAGGAGCTCGACTCCATTTAAGAACCTCTTGGAGGACCCTCGTGTTGATCTCTAACCGACCTTATTAGATAATCCCTTAGTCACTTAGTACTTCCCGTAGGATAAACAAACTCATGGTACCTTCTTAACGTTTAATTAATACCTAATCCCAAGGCGAACTCTCACCCAACCACTTACTACCTAAAGGAATTGGACTTACGCAAGGATTACTAAACTCTTACCCGATAACTTTAAGAATTCTTGTTTATGGGGAGGCAAGCTACGCGATCACCTATACCCTTTTAAGGGTGGATCTAACAGCTTAATACCTCAAATCCCGAAGCAGACTATGCTTACCAATTACTTCCTTAGAGTAAACATATTTAAGGAAATAATTCTCGCTATGCAATTGACTATCGTCACAGGTACCTATGGTTAATTATATATCACATTAGTTATACATATATCCAACTATTACAAAGTGCGGGCTTTTGTCGAATAAGGCAACTGACCTCACATCATTAACCGACTAAGTCCAATCCTTGTTCTTAATTATATTAACTCTAGATTGACTAGAATAAAATAAGGAAAATATATAACTCCTATCCTATGATGTCTAATTAATTGTTTCCTTATTGGACTTAGTGTTTATTTCGCTAATCAATTCCCATTAATCCCCTTTAATTTTATTTATTACTATTAATTATGTCACCTTCCATTAATGACCCTAATGGTCATATTTTCCTAAGGCATTCATTATCCTATTAAATGCCATTTATATCGGTCCCATTTGAATTCTAATTATATTATTGTAACTCCTAAATATTACTACAATTTTATTCGATTTAATTCTTATGTGAGTACATATATATATATATATATATATATATATATTTACTATTTATTTACTTTCCTAGTTAGAGCCACAATCTCTATCCCTAAACATCATTTTAATTGTAACCATTTAGGCATGTTTATCTTGTTCAATACACTTCCCCAAATAAATAGGGTTACAATACTTATTACGGTAACAACCGTAATTTTTAGAACCAATTTAAAATTTATTTTTAATTGATTTTAATGAAAATTAAATATTTTAAATGATTTATTTTGAGAATAAATGACTTAAGATTTATTTAAAACAGAGTTTGATCGTATAAATTTATATTAACTATAAAACGAGCTTGAAACGTTGGGACAGTTTGAAAATTTAGTTTTAAACTTCAAACGAGTATATAGCATTCAATATAAATCAGAATTGGATGAAAAAAGAAACGTTAGAATCTATTTAATTATATCTTTCTAACGAATATAAGAAATTGAGATTTCATCTGATAAATTGTAAGTTATGTCTAAATTAAAATTTCAAATAGTCGCTATGGAATTTATTAATATTTTAATATTATTTAAGCTTTTAAAAATGTCATTTTGCAAACGGCCTCCGTTTTCGACGAAACCACTTTTGTTGGATCTGAAATATTAAATTATTGCTAAATTCCAAATTTCGTAATTTTTGGAGCAAGTATGTGGCCGTGCGTAACAAATTGTGAACTGATAAACCATTTGAACCCAAAATAAAGCTTTTTGAGCAAACAGACTCAGAATTCGACGAAATGAATTTCGTTAGGACCGTATTGACGAAACATAATTATTTGTTAATTTTTATCATCAACGGAGTTCGTGTGTGATCGAAGTATTGATAAACGTCGATCAAAGATAGCCATTAAACAAAAAAAGAATAAAATATTATTAAATAAAATTAAACTCCATATATAAAATCTTTTTCTCTTCCAGAAATTCTAAATCCGTCTTCATTTGGAAAATTTGCAGCCACCCCCTCTTCTCTCTCAAAATATTTTGCAAATAAGCCCATACACACAAAATAATTTATATCTCTCAATCCATAAACAATTTGAGGAAAATTCCGATGGAAGAGTTGTAGATCAAGATGAGAGCTACCTATCACAAAAATTGAGGGTGTTTGGAGTTACGGATTCGCCGGGATCTAGATTTAAAGTCAGAAAATTACTTTCGGTTTTGATGAATTTATGGTCAAATGATAGAGAATTAGAGGTTGACACCAAAAGGAAAGTTGTCAAGGGGGAGTAGGTTTACAAGTTTGCTTTGGGGTGCTCGTCCTTATATGGCCTGTGGTGGTTGTTGAGGGGACATGAACGTCGATGACGTTTTGGAAGTGGTCACGATCGGTTTTGGGCTCGCCGACAGCGGTGGAGGCGACGATGGCTAGAGGTGTCTGAAGAGGAAAGGTGTTCGATGGCGAGGCGGTTAGTTTCCAGGTGGTGCGCAACCGTGGCGTCGCCTGTGGCGGCCGATATTGGCGCTCGACCCAATTTCGGTCGAGGCCCAAATTCTAGCCAATGGTGGAGAGGTTGCGATCGCCACTGGAGGTGTGAGGTCGACGTGGATAGGGGAAGAGGATGGCGAGGTCGGCTCGTCGTCAGGTGGCCCCATGGTGGCAGCGTAGGCAATGAAGAAGAGGGAACGATGGTGGAGTGAAGTTAGAGGTAATTTAGGGTTTTTAATTTATTTAATTGTATATTCAAACTTTGTACGTTAATAACTTGTGCATACGAACTCAGAATCTCGTGAAACAAGATCTGTTGCAATCGTGGAGTTGAGAACTTCGCAAAAAACTAATTTGGTCAAATTTGGAGCAAGTTACATTTTTGGGTCAAATTAAACCCAATTTTAATTTAATTTAAATAGGAATTGACAACTTGAGCTGATCAATGTGAGAACTCTCTCACTTAAATATTTTTTTATGTTATATATCCATCTTTAAATATAAGTTGATTGCCTATGCTGATTTTTATCTGTTTAATTATCACAAATTGTTATATGGTGCATGGTAGCTCACATCACAATTGTTTGCAAACCCGATGGATGAATTCTGGATTGTTTATGTTATGATTCGAATGTGATTTTGAAATAATTAACGTGTTAAAAACGATGTTAGATCATTTTTGGTAGTTGAAATTGGATTATATATCCATTCATAATTTAAATGGTGAATTTATTATCAACTGCTTAAATATAATTGGTTAGATAGAAAAATAATTTAGAATGAATAAATATTTTATTTATTGATTACTTATTGGTTGAAAACCCCACACAGGTATTGGGATAATATTCGATTTATACAAATCCCAAGTGTTTAAATTGGATGTTAATCGACCGATTGACAAACCGATATAAGCGTTACATAATTATTTAAGGCTTATATGAATGTAAGTGCACTTTGTTTGTTATTTGAATGTTTGGTAGTCTTTTACAACTGCTGTTTGATACATATGATGAATAAGATCCATATAAATTATTTTATATAGATATTGGTTGAGAGTTTATTCCAATCCAGAATAAATATGAATATTTTAATAATATAATATTTGGTGAAAAACCGAAGTTTGATTTTTGTAACACCCTGTAATCTTAAAGAACACTATAATGATATACTAAAGAATACCTAATTAAATATTGGGAATTAAAAGAAACGGACTGTGCTATTGCGTTTGTCTCAGAATTCTGCTTAAGATAGACCCCAAGTTTGAGTAAAATGGACATCGTATGAAGAAGATATTAAGGTTTGAAGTTTGTATACATATAAGCAATATATATATATATATATATATATATGTACAAAACCAGTACAGAAATTCAAAATCAAAGAGTGGGAAGAGTAGGAAATTCGGACCATTAGGGATCGACCCCATGCCCCATGGGTGTCGACCCATGGGTTGACCCCATCACGGGGGTGTCGACCCCTGGGTCAACTCAGGGATCAACCCCACCCAGATCTGGGGCAGATCAATTTCTGTGAATGTGGAATCAATTCTTGACTAGATTCATTGGCTATATGCTATAAATAGGACCTCATTTCTATTGTTTTATTCACCAAAATCAATGGAGACAACGAGGTGTTGCCCCAACTGAAATTGAACTAGCCTATTCTTCTGCACGAACAACTTATAAACATACAAGAATCTCTGCTACAACATCAATAGTCATTTCTCTGTTATTTAGATCTAGTCACAGTGAGTTCATGTTATTTTTAGATATAAACATTTAATAGTAATCTTGACATGTTTATAAGTTTGTATCTAAACCTATGCCCGTTAATAACCTTAATCATAACGAAACAGATCTGCCATTACTTGTATACCTGATCCTCTGTTTAGTTCTTACATGCCTATCTTTATTATGTCTATTCTGTCATTATGCACATTCTGTCACTATATGCCTATTCTGTTAGTATGCTTATTTCTGTCATCATATGCTTGTTTTGATTTTATTTCTGTTCTCTTCTCTCATTCCTTCCCTTTTTATTTTTATAGCCAGGCTACCATCGAACCTAGGCCTATCGCTGAAATATGCGAGCGCATGGAATTGGGAATGGTTGGAAATGATAAATGGAGGCATAATTTATATTGTAAAATATGATTGGGATTTGGGGCATAATTTATACCTTGATCTAAAACTTTAATTTGAGGCCTAACTTGTATCGTGAATTGGACTGGGATTTGGGGCATAACCTTGGATAATCATGAAAAATTGTTTAGTAATGAACTTGCCTAGATTTACAGTAATTAGAAACTATAACCGCACTTAGACACGGGGTTAGATTACACTTGTGGTAGAAGTTTGCCCGGAATCGCCCAACAAATCCAACATCCACAAGTGGTTAATCTAATGTGAGGGGTCGAGTGCATAAATGAACACGTAACTATGCTAAGACACGAGTTAAGTACGACTTGTGGTAGAATTCTGTCCGGAACCACCCGGCATATCCAGCATCCACAAGTGGTAGACTTAACGTGAGAGGCCTAGTCCATTAAAAGCCATAAATGGAAATATGATAATAACTTGTTAACCTGAAATACTTAACCTATTTAAATCTGTGGGAGTTACATGGACCTGTCAAATTGAGTAGGGGTTAAGCAAACTTGCTCGAAGCAGTAGGGGTTAAGTTAATCTTGTTAAATCTGTGGGGGCGGGTTATATATATATACACACACCCGACAAACATAACCTATTTTATACATTGGGGTTATACAACCTTGTTAAATTGTTAGGTATAACCTGTCAAAATCCTAGTGGTGGGGATACAAGCCTAGGGGGAAGCTTGTATCATCTATTGTGAGGGACCTGTATCAGTCAGTAACCCATCTTGGTATCACACGTGGAACCCCGAACAAGGTCGGGGTCGGGCATGCTTACTGAGTTGATTATAGGAGGTTCATTTAAGAGGGGATGTTGACGGCTCACTCCGTCGGATTCATGTGTGTGCATGAATCTTATTGCGTTGGGATAATAAGACGCCGTGACATCAGTAGATGGCTCTGCATCTCGTTAATAAAGGGGTTGCTATGATGAAAAGGAATTTCGCTCGATCCGAACCAGTCGCTAAACCGACCCAGACCGTTCGAAACGCCCTATCGTTTGAGAACATGACAAAACAGAATGCATACGGAAGAACATTTCATTGTATATAACAACAATGCTCCAGAATACAAGAATATACAGAGTATAAATGAATATTACACAGAAATATCAGAGATTTAAATTACATTTAAATACATAGCAGCGGAAAATAATACAATACACAACTAGAAGAGATATACGGATACAAAGCTTTCCGGATATCGTTCCAGCTGTAATCTAGGATCCTGTGAATATAAATCTGCAAAACCAAAACTACTAGTTGCCCGTGTCAAAATAAGGGCACCCAGAGTTTAGGTTAAAACAATAAACTCCAGGTCAGTCATGGGACTAGTGTGAGAACTAAAACAGTTATTAATCTTTATTTTTAAAGTTAGGTAAATCAAGGGACCACGCCGTATAACACGGAACGGGTTTCCTCCCGAGAATACCAGTGCATAAAACAAACAGCGCAATGCTAAATAAAGAAAAATGAAGCTGTTATAAGACCCAGGTCCTATCACACAATGCAACGCAAGCCGGGGGATAGGGTTTTCCCTTATAACAGCCAAAGAATGTTTGATACGTTTTAAACAAATCATTTGATACTATTATAAGTGCATAGTGTATAAAACAACTTCAAATCATAAGTATCAATCATAGACGGCATGGGTACCATATATCATGTCGCCATACTAGTTCTACAATTAAAACCGCAAATGTCGCGTATTTGGAAATTGGATTTCCATCTATGAACCGAGGCAAGGGATCGTCCTCAACCGATTCGAGACGCTCTAGCCCGTGTCTCAGGCAAGCGCGCAGGCAAGCCTTGGATCGTCAGGGTCAGTCCACCGATGTGGATTATTATGCCTGAACACTACGTTTCCCCGCCCTTTGGGGCGTCAATGAGCCAACGAATGACTCCATCGGACCCGGATTGTCCGATCAAACCGAGGCGCCTCGCAACAGCAACAACCACATAGGTAAAAAGTATATAAATGTCAGGGCTAGTAGGTCACTGACACCACCCTAGCTAGAAGGAAACGCATGCCCTCCCTGAGGTCCTCTCCCGTTTTTGGTTCACAACCGGGGTGTGAGACTCATGAATTTACGTTACACAAAGCTGTGCCACACAGGCTGTGCTTTGATCGTCACCACAAGACTTTGCTTTTCAACAGAAGCCTCGATCAATTACCACTTAGGCATGCCACACAGGCATTTCACTCCATGCGTTTGATATCCATCAATATATAACCCCTGAGCTCGTACATCTCAGAGAAGGGCGTTAAGCAAGATAATAAATTCTCCGCCGCCAAACAGATATATATTTAATAGAGATCAATCGCACGGACTAAAATCCAATGTCAGACACACACAGTCCATTTACAAGTCCGTTCAGGGTCTGAACGAAACCAGAGGCACCTAGTACCCCGCATATCCATCGATCTCCAAGTACGTCTGGACGATCACCAACTGTTTCCATCTTCTTGGGTGTACAGCCCAATCAAGATCATCAGTAATCACCCAAACGACGTGAAGACCTCCGGTCTTCGACCATCGTCTTCGTCTTCGACTTATCGTCGTATCAGTTATTCAGAATGGGATAAACCCGGTCTTTCCGAATAACTCGCGTATATTTTAAATAAGTGTTACACCAACACAACATACGCCTCATTCCAATTCATCAGTCACTAACCATAAATTAATCAAGAGAATAATTTCCCAAATATTAACCTCGAAGGCCGAAACCAACATCAGATCAATATCCAGAAAACCATTCTGCTTAGCTAATTAACAGTTAGTTTCTAAATTTCACATTCATAGGGAAAGGTTCCCATTAATTTTATCCAAGATAAATTCCTTGAATTTATTCTTTAATCTTCTTTTGAATTTTGATTCAACCAGTCGGGATTAACGAACCTTACCGAAGTTGTCATCTGTCTTAATTTCCCAATCCAACCTATTCATCCCATGAAGTAAAACTGGTTATACTTCATATCTAACACCACGGTGTCATTGGTAAATTCAATTACCATTTCACGTTCAAACCTAATTAAAGATTTAACTATCGCCTGGAGCAAAACTGGTGATACTCCATTCTAACACCTTTTCAATCTAATTAAAGATTCATTAAAGCTTCACTTAGTTTTAATCGTTAACTGGGTTAAAGAATCAGTGTCATTTAAAAACACGGTTCACGATAAACCCAAAATCACATTCCATTAATTCTCGGGTTAAAGAACGAGTGTTATTTAAAACACTGTCCACGATAAACCCAAAAATCAATATTAATTCAATTCCAATTAAATATCATTTAATTGGTACACTTCATTAAATCTAAATAAAAAGATTTAATCTTTTCTCAACTGGGTTCAAGAACAGTGTAAATGAAGACACCATTCACGACAAACCCAAATCACATTTGATATTCAATACAAGGCTCTGAATAGAAAATATATCGGCTTATATTCAATATCAAATTCTACGATTAACAAATGTCGTATTGGAACTAGCGATATATAAATATCTTTCAAATTTCCATAACAACATTTGTATCATCACGAAGTCCAACATCGAAATATTCCGAACACAATTTCGATTCAAATCCATTCCAATGCAATCATTGGAAATTCTGGTTATTTTTAAAACCCTTTTCAAATTCAATTTATTTATTTAGAAATAAATAGAATTATAATTCTAGTTCAAAACTAGTTCATTTCGATAAAAATCTATTTTTATCTTTTCAAATATGGAGTTTTTCATCCCAATCCTTTCTAAATCATTTCTTATGATTTTACACAAATTATTAATATTTTTAATAATTTTATCAAGGCCCATATAGTCGATTTCCATCAACGGCCATCGAACTGCACTTACAGCGACCTTTTTCAAATTTGATTTGGACATAATTCCAAATCCAACCGTTAGATTTCTAATTTCTAATAATCGTTAGAAAGCTCTTTTCGATACGAACCCAACGGTTCCGGTTTTAGGAGAATCCGACGGTCGGATCTCCCGTAATGTCCGTTTGGAATAAATGGTCGAAATTTACGAACTGCCGCGGCGCGGCGCGTTCTATTCAGGCCATTATATTATATATATAATATATATAATATATATTTCGTTGATTTCTATTTAAAACGAATTATATAAATAGTTTTGAATTCGTTTCAAAAACATTTTCAACTTCCATTTCAATTCGAATCAAAATTGAATCTTTCCCTATAAATTCGTTTTAAAATTCATTTGAATTCAATTCAAATTTCAATTAAATTTGAATTCATTTCACTTCGTTTTAAATTCAATTCAAATTCGTTTTCAATTCGATTCAATTCAAAGTGGTTTTCTATTCGATTCATTTCGAAATCGTTTTATATTCAATTCATTTCGAAATCGTTTTATATTCAATTCATTTCGAAATCGTTTTATATTCAATTCATTTCGAAATCGTTTTTCAATTCATTTCGAAATCGTTTTATATTCAATTCATTTCGAAATCGTTTTATATTCAATTCATTTCGAAATCGTTTTATATTCAATTCATTTCGAATTCATTTATATTTAATTCTTTTCAAAATATCAGATTTTGAAATCACTTTCGATATTCATTATAAAATGAATAAAATCGATATAACTATCGTTAACGTCAAAATGGCGTCAATCTAATCAATACGCCTTCACATATTCCTATTTTCAAATATTCTATTTCAAATATTTCCTTTTCAAATATTTCTATTTTAAAACTGGAATGAGGCCCAATCAATTACCATATAATGTTAATTATATGGATTTTCTACAACACATGCATATATCAACAATGATGAGTAATCAACCATCATCCAAAGTGCATTTTACACTGTATAAGCATCAAATATAAATATTCAACGCCTATAACAGCCTGTCAATCAATCGATCGACATACAACTAAACAATCGGGATTAGTGTACGTCAAATATCATCCCAATACCCGTGTGGGGTTTCAAGCAATCAAACACAGATTTTTATTTGTGCAGTTGGGCGATGTGTAAAATTTATCGACCCAATCAACATCCTTCAAATAGGTGTACATAAACAAACCGTCCGGTTTGTAAATAAATATTTTATTTTATTCACTTCACGTAAAAAATTATATTTTTAACGATCAAACTATTTTATTCAACCTATGAATATTCTATTCGGTTCATTTATTAAATAAAATGTTATCTTTATTTTTCTAACTTTTTTTAGAAAATTTCGGCGGCATAACGGCACGATACTAGAAACGGGACAAGGCCTAGCCTTATCCCCGGTCTAGTGAAGGCCCACGCCATTCACACATCAATCAAATCAATTTCGTTTCACCAAACGATTCAATTCAAACCAAATAATCTAACCAACTGCACAACCAAACAATTTAACAAACAAGCCATCCATGGTCTGTGGATGACGGGTGTCAGGTGCTGCTAAGCACCGTCTGCATCCTAGTATATTTGTAACTAGAAAAAGAATTTTGAGTGAGAAGTTCTCACCGATAGCTATCCAACTTCACAACACTTCATTAAGAGAAATCATCGCCAATCTCGCCTTTTGTCGCTTTCGTTGCCCGTATTCACTACATATGTAAAAATCGAATTTTTACTTCGCTATTCAATATATAAAAATCGAATTTTTACTATGCTATTCAATATATAAAAATCAAATTTTTACTATGCTATTCAATATATAAAAATCGAATTTTTACTTCGCTATTCAATATATAAAAATCGAATTTTTACTTCTTCTACTTTATAAAAATCATTTTTTATTCTGTTAAAAACAATGCCATTTTATATTTTCTAATCAAACTGATTTTATATTTTCTAAACAAGTGATTTAATATTTTCTAAACAAGTGCAAATTTTAATTTACCATAAGAATACTATTTTATTTTACAAGATGAATGCTATTCTATTTTCAAATATATTTCTATTTATTTTTAAAAATCAAATTTTCTTCTAAACAAAAATCTCGTCTTTTTGCTTTTAAAAATATGAAAATCAAACCCTTTTCGATTTAAACTATTTATTCTACTCCAAATCATATTTATAATAACATTAAATAAACAAAAACAAAATAGAAGAAGTAGAAACTTACAATTCCTTTTAGGGTTGGGGGAATCGGAGCTGCTGGAGGTGGAGGGGAGGAGCGCCGGGGTCTATGGTGGTCGGACTGGGGTTCAGAGGGCGGCGGAAGTCGAGGGTGGCGGCAGTGGGTGTTTGAGCGAGTTCAGGTGTTTGGAGATGAAGAAAGAAAAGGGAAGGGGCATAGAGGAGGAGGGTTTTTTTTGGGGGAGGCGCCATCGTCAGAGGCTGGGAGGGTGCGGTGGAGGTCCGGCGAAGGGAGGCCGTCGCGAGGAGGAAGAACACGGTTTTTTTTTACTTTACTGAATCGATTTCTAACGGGGAAGGGAGGTTTGACCGTATAGGAGAAAGTGGGTGGGCCTCCCTTTTATTTAAATATAATTTATTATTTATTTTTGGCCCAAAAAGTAACTTCTTCTTTCGAACTCAGAATCGAACCCAACGACTGTCGCCCCTAGCTAATTACCCCCATTCCGAACACAATGGGATATGTATCGCAAGCTGATTCGACTGTTTCGATCAGTTTCCGTCAAATTCAACATATAACTCTATATATTGAATTTGAACGCGTATTTCAATTTACTCGGGTCACATACTAACTAGAAAAATTCCAAAAAAATATTTTCTAGCTTCGTATTGACTATACGGTCCTAATAAAACTAGTTTCGTCGAATTCTGAGACCGTTTGAAAAATGGCCATTTTCCAGTCGATTAAAATCAACTAAAATTGGTCAAACGCGTTTTCCTTTGCCACGCTCACATATTGATTCGAAAAATTATGAAATTTGAAACCTAGCAATAATTTTACATTACGGATCCAACAAAAGTGGTTTCGTCGAAATCCGAGGTCGTTTGCAAAATTTCCATTTTTAAGGGCCTGAATTCCATAGCGACTATTCAGAATTTTCAACTGAACATATCTTTTGATTCCCGCTATGAAATCTTGATTTGCCGGATTCGTTGGAAAGATATTCTCAAATAGATCCCAATGTTTTTGGTTTCACTAAAATCCGGATTGTTTTGCACCCGGTACATTCAATTGAAGTTTGAAATCGAATTATCGAACTACCGCGCCATTTTCAATTCCTTTTATAATTATATATAATTATTTATATTCTATCGACGACGTATATAACATATACGTTCTAAATATATTCAAAATAAATTTCTCGTCGATATTATTTAAAATAATTCATTTTAAATAATCAAAATTCGCTAAAATCTCCAAAATAAAAATTTTAAACTGGCCTAGAATTTCGGGTTGTTACAATCTCCCCCACTTAAAACTTTTCATCCCCGAAAAGGAACAAAGTCGAAAGTGGTTTGATTAATCAACTCTACGTTCGATCTGGCTTCCATTCTCTAACTTTTCAGTTTCTGAGAATTTTCAAATTCTTCAAAAATTTGGCTAACACCCTAAATTTTCGAAAAATTTCGCCATAACCTCCCCTGCACCGGGAGGCACGGGAAAATCCCGAAATTGCCATATAGGCCTTCTGATCTCAAAAAGAAAAAGAAAAAGCCAAGCGGCTAGCCAATCGGCTCATAAAATCATCATCACCCAAACAAAACAGTAAATTATGATAAACATGTACCTATTTGTCGGGCAAACAAATTTTATTCTCTGCTCTAGCCTCCTTGCTTTGACCTGTTCAATGTAAGTATATGTATATGCAAGCAAATGCGACTAAATTTCAATACAATTCGCTATTTGGTTCAATTGGGCTATATGGTACAAATTTTAATGAATCAACCAATAATCAACAACACCACCATCAATCAATTAGTTGATTAGCTTTTGAAATTCATAACTTTGATATATAGTCAAAAATCACATTTTTGATGCCAAATCACAACAATAAGCCCTATCTAATTTTGGTTCTCACACCAGTCAATTGGAAATATATAGAAATCTCACTTTCGAAACTCAAAAATAAATACTGGCGATGGTGCCCCGTCACCAGAATTATCCCCGGGCACTAGAGTGCGATTCTATAACTATCCAATACATTAAAACTTCGAATACACGTTTGCAAGACATATATGCAAAATCTCTATATATTGGATTGTCCAAATTCAATTTAAAATAAATAATCAAATACGAATAATTGACTTAAATTTTCAAAACAAAATTTGTTTTCATTTCAAAAATATACTCTTCACACTCGTTCTAGGATACTACTGATCCTATCTCTAACGAGCCATTCTAATTGGATATTACTAATCCAATATCTAATGAATTCTTTCGTATGGTTCTAATGTGTCTTGTTCTCTAAGCTTTGTAAACCAAAGCTCTGATACCAACTGTGACGAAAAGGAATTTCGCTCGATCCGAACCAGTCGCTAAACCGACCCAGACCGTTCGAAACGCCCTATCGTTTGAGAACATGACAAAACAGAACGCATACGGAAGAACATTTCATTGTATATAACAAAAATGCACCAGAATACAAGAATATACAGAGTATAAATGAATATTACACAGAAATATCAGAGATTTAAATTACATTTTAATACATAGCAGCGGAAAATAATACAATACACAACTAGAAGAGATATACGGATACAAAGCTTTCCGGATATCGTTCCAGCTGTAATCCAGGATCCTATGAATATAAATCTGCAAAACCCAAACTACTAGCTGCCCATGTCAAAATAAGGGCACCTAGAGTTTAGGTTAAAACAATAAACTCCAGTTCAGTCATGGGACTGGTGTGAGAATTAAAACAGTTATTAATCTTTATTTTTAAAGTTAGGTAAATCAAGGGACCACGCCGTATAACACGGAACGGGTTTCCTCCCGAGAATACCAGTGCATAAAACAAACAGCGCAATGCTAAATAAAGAAAAATGAAGCTGTTATAAGACCCAGGTCCTATCACACAATGCAACGCAAGCCGGGGGATAGGGTTCTCCCTTATAACAGCCAAAGAATGCTTGATACGTTTTAAACAAATCATTTGATACTATTATAAGTGCATAGTGTATAAAACAACTTCAAATCATAAGTATCAATCATAGACGGCATGGGTACCATATATCATGTCGCCATACTAGTTCTACAATTAAAACCGCAAATGTCGCGTATTTGGAAATTGGATTTCCATCTATGAACCGAGGCAAGGGATTGTCCTCAACCGATTCGAGACGCTCTAGCCCGTGTCTCAGGCAAGCGCGCAGGCAAGCCTTGGATCGTCAGGGCCGGTCCTTCAATGTGGATTATTATGCCTGAACACTATGTTTCCCCGCCCTTTGGTGGCGTCAATGAGCCAACGAATGACTCCATCAGACCCGGATCGTCCGATCAAACCGAGGCGCCTCGCAACAGCAACAACCACACAGGTGAAAAGTATATAAATGTCAGGGCTGGTAGGTCACTGACACCACCCTAGCTAGAAGGAAACGCATGCCCTCCCTGAGGTCCTCTCCCGTTTTTGGTTCACAACCGGGGTGTGAGACTCGCGAATTTACGTTACACAAAGCTGTGCCACACAGGCTGTGCTTTGATCATCACCACAAGACTTTGCTTTTCAACAGAAGCCTCGATCAATTGCCACTTAGGCATGCCACACAGGCAGTTCACTCCATGCGTTTGATATCCATTAATATATAACCCCTGAGCTCGTACGTCTCAGAGAAGGGCGTTAAGCAAGAGAATAAATTCTCCGCCGCCAAACAGATATATATTTAATAGAGATCAATCGCACGGACTAAAATCCAATGTCAGACACACACAGTCCATTTACAAGTCCGTTCTGGGTCTGAACGAAACCGGAGGCACTTAGTACCCCGCATATCCATCGATCTCCAAGTACGTCTGGACGATCACCAACTGTTTCCATCTTCTTGGGTGTACAGCCCAGTCAAGATCATCAGTAATCACCCAAATGACGTGAAGACCTCCGGTCTTCGACCATCGTCTTCGTCTTCGACTTATCGTCGTATCAGTTATTCAGAATGGGATAAACCCGGTCTTTCCGAATAACTCGCGTATATTTTAAATAAGTGTTACACCAACACAACATACGCCTCATTCCAATTCATCAGTCACTAACCGTAAATTAATCAAGAGAATAATTTCCCAAATATTAACCCCGAAGGCCGAAACCAACATCAGATCAATATCCAGAAAACCATTCTGCTTAGCTAACTGATAGTTAGTTTCTAAATTTCACATTCATAGGGAAAGGTTCCCATTAATTTTATCCAAGATAAATTCCTTGAATTTATTCTTTAATCTTCTTTTGAATTTTGATTCAACCAGTCGGGATTAACGAACCTTACCGAAGTTGTCATCTGTCTTAATTTCCCAATCCCATCCTATTCATCCCATGAAGTAAAACTGGTTATACTTCATATCTAACACCACGGTGTCATCGGTAAATTCAATTACCATTTCACGTTCAAACCTAATTAAAGATTTAACTATCGCCTGGAGCAAAACTGGTGATACTCCATTCTAACACCTTTTCAATCTAATTAAAGATTTATTAAAGCTTCACTTAGTTTTAATCGTTAACTGGGTTAAAGAATCAGTGTCATTTAAAAACACGGTTCATGATAAACCCAAAATCACATTCCATTAATTCTCGGGTTAAAGAACGAGTGTTATTTAAAACACTGTCCACGATAAACCCAAAAATCAATATCAATTCAATTCCAATTAAATATCGTTTAATTGGTACACTTCATTAAATCTAAATAAAAAGATTTAATCTTTTCTCAACTGGGTTCAAGAACAGTGTAAATGAAGACACCATTCACGACAAACCCAAATCACATTTGATATTCAATACAAGGCTCTGAATAGAAAATATATCGGCTTATATTCAATATCAAATTCAACGATTAACAAATGTCGTATTGGAACTAGCAATATATAAATATCTTTCAAATTTCCATAACAACATTTGTATCATCACGAAGTCCAACATCGAAATATTCCGAAGACAATTTCGATTCAAATCCATTCCAATGCAATCATTGGAAATTCTGGTTATTTTTAAAACCCTTTTCAAATTCAATTTATTTATATTGAAATAAATAGAATTATAATTCTAGTTCAAAACTAGTTCATTTCGATAAAAATCTATTTTTATCTTTTCAAATATGGAGTTTTTCATCCCAATCCTTTCTAAATCATTTCTTATGATTTTACATAAATTATTAATATTTTTAATAATTTTATCAAGGCCCATACAGTCGATTTCCATCAACGGCCATCGAACTGCACTTACAGCGACCTTTTCAAATTTGATTTGGACATAATTCCAAATCCAACCGTTAGATTTCTAATTTCTAATAATCGTTAGAAAGCTCTTTTCGATACGAACCCAACGGTTCAGGTTTTAGGAGAATCCGACGGTCGGATCTCCCGTAATGTCCGTTGGAAATAAATGGTCGAAATTTATGAACTACCGCGGCGCAGCGCGTCCTATTCAGGCCATTATATTATATATATAATATATATAATATATTTCGTCGATTTCTATTTAAAACGAATTATATAAATAGTTTTGAATTCGTTTCAAAAACATTTTCAACGTCCATTTCAATTCGAATCAAAATTGAATCTTTCCCTATAAATTCGTTTTAAAATTCATTTGAATTCAATTCAAATTTCAATTAAATTTGAATTCATTTCACTTCGTTTTAAATTCAATTCGAATTCGTTTTCAATTCGATTCAATTCAAAGTGGTTTTCTATTCGATTCATTTCGAAATCGTTTTATATTCAATTCATTTCGAAATCGTTTTTCAATTCATTTCGAAATCATTTTATATTCAATTCATTTCGAAATCGTTTTATATTCAATTCATTTCGAAATCGTTTTATATTCAATTCATTTCGAATTCGTTTTATATTCAATTCATTTCGAATTCATTTATATTTAATTCTTTTCAAAATATCAGATTTTGAAATCACTTTCGATATTCATTATAAAATGAATAAAATCGATATAACTATCGTTCACGTCAAAATGGCGTCAATCTAATCAATACGCCTTCATATATTCCTATTTTCAAATATTCTATTTCAAATATTTCTTTTTCAAATATTTCTATTTTAAAACTGGAATGAGGCCCAATCAATTACCATATAATGTTAATTATATGGATTTTCTACAACACATGTATATATCAACAATGATGAGTAATCAACCATCATCCAAAGTGCATTCTACACTGTATAAGCATCAAATATAAATATTCAACGCTTATAACAGCCTGTCAATCAACCGATCGACATACAACTAAACAATCGGGATTAGTGTACGTCAAATATCATCCCAATACCCGTGTGGGGTTTTAAGCAATCAAACACAGATTTTTATTTGTGCATTTGGGCGATGTGTAAAATTTATCGACACAATCAACGTCCTTCAAATAGGTGTACATAAACAAACTGTCCGGTTTGTAAATGAATATTTTATTTTATTCACTTCACGTTAAAAATTATATTTTTAACGATCAAACTATTTTATTCAACCTATGAATAGTCTATTCGGTTCATTTATTAAATAAAATGTTATCTTTATTTTTCTAACTTTTTTTAGAAAATTTCGGCGGCATAACGGCACGATACTAGAAACGGGACAAGGCCTAGCCTTATCCCCGGTCTAGTGAAGGCCCACGCCATTCACACATCAATCAAATCAATTTCGTTTCACCAAACGATTCAATTCAAACCAAATAATCTAACCAACTGCACAACCAAACAATTTAACAAACAAGCCATCCATGGTCTGTGGATGACGGGTGTCGGGTGCTGCTAAGCACCGTCTGCATCCTAGTATATATGTAACTAGAAAAATAATTTTGAGTGAGAAGTTCTCACCGATAGCTATCCAACTTCACAACACTTCATTAAGAGAAATCATCGCCAATCTCGCCTTTTGTCGCTTTCGTTGCCCGTATTCACTACATATGTAAAAATCGAATTTTTACTTCGCTATTCAATATGTAAAAATCGAATTTTTACTATGCTATTCAATATATAAAAATCAAACTTTTACTATGCTATTCAATATATAAAAATTGAATTTTTACTTCGCTATTCAATATATAAAAATCGAATTTTTATGTGAAGACCCGTAACTTCCCCGTAAAGGAAAGTGTCGGATAGTTCGAGAACAAACCACAACAGAACGCATACAGAAGAACATTTCATTGTATATTACAACAATGCACCAGATTACAAGAATATACAGAGTATAAATGAATATTACACAGAAATATCAGAGATTTAAATTACATTTAAATACATATCAGCGGAAAATAATACAATATACAACTAGAAGTAGATATTCGGATACAAAGCTTTCCGGATATCGTTCCAGCTGTAAACCAGGATCCTGTGAATATAAATCTGCAAAACCAAAACTACTAGCTGCCCGTGTCAAAATAGGGGCACCCAGAGTTTAGGTTAAAACAATAAACTCCAGGTCAGTCATGGGACTGGTGTGAGAACTAAAACAGTTATTAATCTTTATCTTAAATCATTAGGTAAATCAAGGGACCACGCCGTATAACACGGAACGGGTTTCCTCCTAAGAATACCAGTGCATGAAACAACAGCGCAATGCTAAATAAAGAAAAATGAAGCTGTTATAAGACCCAGGTCCTATCACACAATGCAACGCAAGCCGGGGGATAGGGTTTTCCCTTATAACAGCCAAAGAATGCTTGATACGTTTAAAACAAATCATTTGATACTATTATAAGTGTATAGTGTATAAAACAACTTCAAATCATAAGTATCAATCATAGGCGGCATGGGTACCATATATCATGTCGCCATATATAGGTTTACAAATAAAACCGCAAATGTCACGTATTTGGAAATTGGATTTCCATCTATGAACCGAGGCAAAAGATAGTCCTCAACCGATTCGAGACGCTCTAGCCCGCCCCTCAGGCAAGTACTCTGTCAAGCCTTTGGATCGTCAGGGCCGGTCCACCGATGTGGATTAAAATGCCTGAACACTACGTTTCCCCACCCTATGGGGTGTAAGTCTGGTCCGTCAGCCGACCAGAATGCATCGGCCGAAACCGATATAACCGAGGCGCCTCGCAACAGCAACAACCACATAAGTCAAACTCGTCAGGGCGTGTAAAACCACTGACGCCACTTCTAGCTAGAAAGAAACGCAAGTCCTCCCTGAGGCCCGTCTCCCGTTTTTGGTTCATACCGGGTGTGAAACACGCGAGGTAAACGTTACACAAAGCTACGCCACAAAGGCCGTGCTTTGATCATCAAGCACAAGACTTTGCTTTTCAACAGAAGCCTTGATCATTTGCATCTTAGCATGCCACACAGGCAAACCATCCTATGCAACCGATATCAGTCACACAGAATGAAATCCGATGTCAGACACACAGTCCATTTACAAGTCCGTTCTGGGTCTGAACGAAACCGGAGGCACCTAGTACCCCGCATATCCATCGATCTCCAAGTACGTCTGGACGATCACCAACTGTTTCCATCTTCTTGGGTGTACAGCCCAATCAAGATCATCAGCTATCACCCAAACGACGTGAAGACCTCCGGTCTTCGACCATCGTCTTCATCTTCGACTTATCGTCGTATCAGTTATTCAGAATGGGATAAACCCGGTCTTTCCGAATAACTCGCGTATATTTTAAATAAGTGTTACACAAACACAACATACGCCTCATTCCAATTCATTAGTCACTAACCGTAAATTAATCAAGAGAATAATTCCCCAAATATTAACCCCGAAGGCCGAAACCAACATCAGATCAATATCCAGAAAACCATTCTGCTTGGCTAACCGACAGTTAGTTTCTAAATTTCACGTTCAAATTTAATTAAAGATTTAACTATCGCCTGGAGCAAAACTGGTGATACTCCATTCTCGATCTTTTCAATCTAATTAAAGATTCATTAAAACTCCACTTAGTTTTAATCATTATCTGGGTTAAAGAATCAGTGTCATTTAAAACACGATTAACGATAAACCCAAAATCACATTCCATTAATTATCGGGTTAAAGAACAAGTGTTATTTAAAACACTGTTCACGATAAACCCAAAAATCAATACCAATTCAATTCCAATTAAATATCATTTAATTGGTACACTTCATTAAATCTAAATAAAAAGATTTAATCTTTTCTCAACTGGGTTCAAGAACAGTGTTAGTGAAGACACCATTCACGACAAACCCAAATCACGTTCCATTAATTATCGGGTTAAAGAACAAGTGTTATTTAAAACACTGTTCACGATAAACCCAAAAATCAATACCAATTCAATTCCAATTAAATATCATTTAATTGGTACACTTCATTAAATCTAAATAAAAAGATTTAATCTTTTCTCAACTGGGTTCAAGAACAGTGTTAGTGAAGACACCATTCACGACAAACCCAAATCACATTCGATATTCAATACAAGGCTCTGAATAGAAAATATATCGGCTTATATTCAATATCGAATTCTACGACTAACAAATGTCGTATTGGAAATAACGATATAAATATATATCTTTCAAATTTCCATAACAACATCTGTATAATCACGAATTCCAACATCGAAATATTCCGAAGATAATTTCGATTCAAATCCACTCCAATGCAATCATTGGATATTCTGGTTATTTTTAAAACCCTTTCTAATTCAGTTTATTTATTTAAAAATAAATAGAATTCTAATTCTAGTTCAAAAACTAGTTCATGTCGATGAAAATCTATTTTTATCTTTTCAAATATGGAGTTTTTCATCCCAAATCTTCACAAATCATTTCTTATGATTTTACACAAATTATTACTATTTTTAATAATTTTATCAAGGCCCGTACAGTCGATTTCCATCAATGGCCATCGAACTGCACTTACAACGACCTTTTTCAAATTTGATTTGGACATAATTCCAAATCCAACCGTTAGATTTCAAATTTCTAACATTCGCTAGAAAGCTCTTTTCGATACGAACCCAACGGTTCCGGTTTTAGGAGAATCCGACGGTCGGATCTCCCGTAATGTCCGTTTGAAATAAATGGTCGAAATTCACGAACGGCCGCAGCGCGGCGCGTTCTATTCAGGCCATTATATTATATATATATAATATATATAATATATATATCGTCGATTTCTATTTAAAACGAATTATATAAATAGTTTTGAATTCGTTTCAAAAATCCATTTCAACTTCCATTTCAATTCAAAGCAAAATTGCATTCTTCTTTATAGATTCGTTTCAAAACTCATTTCTATTCAATTCAAATTTCAATTCAATTTGAATTCATTTCAATTCACTTTCAATTCAATTCGAATTCGTTTTCAATTCAATTCATTTCGAAATCGTTTTCAATTCAATTCATTTCGAAATCGTTTTCAATTCAATTCATTTCGAAATCGTTTTCAATTCAATTCATTTCGAAATCGTTTTCAATTCAATTCATTTCGAAATCGTTTTCAATTCATTTCATTTCGAAATCGTTTTCAATTCATTTCGAAATCGTTTTCAATTCAATTCATTTCGAAATCGTTTTAATCGATATAAATATCGTTCACGTCAAAATGGCGTCAATCTAATCAACACGGCTTCATAAATTTCTATTTTCCAATATTCTATTTCAAATATTTCTTTTTCAAAAATAGTTGTTATTATCAAAATATTTCGTTCAACACATGACCAATCTCAATGGATGAGTACTGTCAACACATGAACTTTTATTTTATATTGATAAAGGTATAAATTATATTACTAAAATATTTCGTTCAACACATGACCAATCTCAATGAATGAGTACTGTCAACACATGAACTTTTATTTTATAATATTCTTTATTTTTCAAATTGGAATGAGGCCCAATCAATTACCATATAAAGTTAATTATATGGATTTCCATACAACACATGTATATAATTGCATTGAAAAATAATCAACCATCAACCAAAGTGCACTACACTGTATAAGCATCAAATATAGATATTCAACGCTTATAACAGCCTGTCAATCCATCGATCGACATATTTAATCAATCAGGATGAGTGAACTTCAAATTTCATCCCAACACCCGTGTGGGGTTTCAAACAATCACACGCATATTTTATTTGTGCAGTTGGGCGATGTGTAAAATTTATCGTCCCAATCAATGTCATTCAAATAGGTGTACATAAACAAACCGTTCGGTTTATAAATGAATATTTATTTATTCACATTCACGTTAAAAATTATATTTTTAACGATAAAACATTTTATTTTAACATATGAATTTCTATTCAGTTCATTCTTTAAATAAAATGGTATTTTTATTTTTCTAACATATTTTAGAAAATTTCGGCGGCATAACGGCACGATACTAGAAACGGGACAAGGCCTAGCCTTATCCCCGGTCTAGTGAAGGCCCACGCCATTCACATATCAATTTTAATCAATTACCAATTCAACCAATCAATCAAATCCAAATCAAATAATCTAACCAACTACACAACCAAACAAACAAGTCCATGGTATGTGGACGGGTGTCGGGTGCTTCTAATAAGCACCGTCTGCATCCTAGTATATATATATAACTAGAAAAATAAATTGAAAGGTGAGAAGTTCTCACATATAGCTATCCTAGCTCCACGGCTCTTCATCTGCAGAAGTCTTCATCGCTATCGCATCTTCGGCATCTTTATTGCCCGTAGCCACTACATATGTAAAAATCGAATTTTTACTTCGCTATTCCATATATAAAAATCGAATTTTTATTTCAAAGTTCAATATATAAAAATCGAATTTTTATTTCAAAGTTCAATATATAAAAATCGAATTTATAGTTCAAAGTTCAATATATAAAAATTGAATTTATAGTTCAAAGTTCAATATATAAAAATTGAATTTATAGTTCAAAGTTCAATATATAAAAATTCTATTTTTTTTTTATTTCTTCTACCCAAAAAAGTTTCGCCTTTTCTATTTTAAAAATATGATTTTTCCTATTCTAAAAACCCGATCTTTTCAATTTTAAAGTTCAAACCTTTTTCTAAAAATCAGTTTTTACTTTTATTTTAAAATCAGTTTTAAAATCTTATAAAATCAGTTTTAACCTTTTTTAAAAAAAAAACAACTGTCTTTAATCTTTTAATAGAAAATCAGTTTTTCTCTTTCATAAAAATGCAGTTTTTATCTTCATAGAAAATGCAGTTTTTATTCTTTATTGAAAATGCAGTTTTTATTCTTTATTTCAAAAACAGTTTTATTTCTAAAAAAAAAACAAATCAGTTTTATTTCTTTATATAAAATCCGTTTTAAATCTATTAAAATAAAAACAGTTTTTAAATAATAAATAAAAAGAAAAGAAAGGGAAAAAAAATGACTTACAGAGAGGGGGGGAGGGGTTCGAACTCGCGGGCGTCGGAGTTGGTGGTGGTCGGGGCGGATCCTGGCGTGGGCGACGAAGCAGTGGTGGCGGTGTCGCGTGGATAGGGGCGCGCATCGATTTTCGTGGGGCTTGGGGCTTCGGGACTCGCGCACGAGGGAGGAGGGAGAGGGGAGCTCGAGGGTGGTGGTGCGATGCCCTGGAGGAGGCGGCGGCGAAGTCTGGTGGGGCGCGATGCCCTCTCCTCCTTCGTTCTTCATTTTTTTTTTTTATTTTTTTTAATTTTGATTCTGAACTGAAACGTACAGGGGGGGGGGGGCAGAAAGATAAAGGGAGGAGGGAGAAGAAATTTTTATTTTTAATTATTTAATTTCCAAAAAGGTACTTTTACATACGACCTCGAAACGAGGTCCACCGCCTGTCGTCCATAGCGTATTACCCCCATTTCGAACACAATGGGATATGCATCGCGAGCTGATTCGATCACTTTGATCAGTTTCTGTTGAATTTACATTTAAATCAATATATTGAATTTTAAACGTACATTTCAAATTACCGGGGTCACATACTAACTAGAAAAATTCCCGAAAAATATTTTCTAGCTTCGTATTGACGATACGGTCCTAACAAAACTAGTTCCGTCGAATTCTGAGACCGTTTGAAAAATGGCCAATTTCCAGTCGATTAAAATCAACTGAAACTGGTCAAACGCGTTTTCTTTTGCCACGCTCACATATTGATTCGAAAAATTATGAAATTTGGAATCTAGCAATAACTTTACATCCCGGACCCAACAAAACTGGTTTCGTCGAAATCCGAGGTCGTTTGCAAAATTGCTATTTTTAAGGGCCTTATATATATAAAAATATATATAAATTCCACAGCGACTATTTCTAATTTTAAACTGGACATATCTTATCATTTCTAAGATGAAATCTCAGTTTGTCAACTTCGTTACTAAGATATAGTTATACAGATTCAAATATTTCTTGTTTCGTTCAATTCTGACTTATATTGAATTCTGTATATTCATTTGAAATTAGAAACCGAATTTTCGAACTACCGCGCCATCTTCAATTCCTTTTATAATTATATATAAATATTTATATTCTAACGACGACGCGTATAATATATACGTTCGAATTATATTCAAAATAAATTTCTCGTCGATACTATTTAAAATAATTCATTTTAAATAATCAAAATTCGCTAAAATTGCCAAAATAAAAATTTTAAACTGGCCCAGATTTTACGGGTTGTTACAATCTCCCCCACTTAAAACTTTTCGTCCCCGAAAAGGAACAAAGTCGAAAGTGGTTTGATTAATCAGCTCTACGATCGATCAGGCTTCCATTCTCCAACTCTTTAGTTTCTGAGAATTTCTAAAATTTCAAAAATTTGGCTAACACCCTAAATTTTTGAAAAATTTCGCCATAACCTCCCCTGCACCGGGAGCATCGGGGAATTTCAAATAGCTTCCCCGGTCCTTCAGATCTCAAAAAGAAAAAGAAAAAGCCAAGCGGCTAGCCAATAGGCTCACAAAATCATCATCACCCAAACAAAACAGGAAATTATGTAATAAACATGTACCTATTTGTCGGGCAAACAAATTTTATTCTTCGGCTCTAGCCTCCTTGCTATGACCTGTTCAATGTAAGTATATGTATACGCAAACATATGCGACCAATTTTCAATACAATTCAATATTTGATTCAATTAGGCTAAATGGTTCAAAATTATCAAACAATGAACAAACAACACAGACATCAATCAATTAGTGAATTAGAGTTTCAAATTCATAATTTTGATACATATACAAAAATCAGATTTTTGATGCCAAATCACAACAATAGGCCCTATCTAATTTTGGTTCTCACACCAGTCAATAGGAAATATATAGAAATCACACCTTCGGAGCACGAACATAAATATTGATGATGCCATGGTCATTATCAACATCATCTCCGGGCGACTAGGGTGTGATGCTATATCTATCCAATATATTAAAACTTCGAATACACGCTAGCTAGGCGCATACGCAAAAATCTTTATATTTTGGATTGTCCTAATCAATATAAAATAAATAATCAAATACGAACAATTGATTTAAATTTTCAAAACAAAAATTTGTTTTTATTTTCAAAAATATACTCTTCACCCTCGTTCTAGGATACTACTGATCCCATCTCTAACGAGTCATTCTCATTGGATATTACTAATCCAATATCTGATAAATTCTTTCGTACGGTTCTAATGTGTCTTGTTCTCTGAGCTTTGTAAACCAAAGCTCTGATACCAACTGTGAAGACCCGTAACTTCCCCGTAAAGGAAAGTGTCGGATAGTTCGAGAACAAACCACAACAGAACGCATACAGAAGAACATTTCATTGTATATTACAACAATGCACCAGATTACAAGAATATACAGAGTATAAATGAATATTACACAGAAATATCAGAGATTTAAATTACATTTAAATACATATCAGCGGAAAATAATACAATATACAACTAGAAGTAGATATTCGGATACAAAGCTTTCCGGATATCGTTCCAGCTGTAAACCAGGATCCTGTGAATATAAATCTGCAAAACCAAAACTACTAGCTGCCCGTGTCAAAATAGGGGCACCCAGAGTTTAGGTTAAAACAATAAACTCCAGGTCAGTCATGGGACTGGTGTGAGAACTAAAACAGTTATTAATCTTTATCTTAAATCATTAGGTAAATCAAGGGACCACGCCGTATAACACGGAACGGGTTTCCTCCCAAGAATACCAGTGCATGAAACAACAGCGCAATGCTAAATAAAGAAAAATGAAGCTGTTATAAGACCCAGGTCCTATCACACAATGCAACGCAAGCCGGGGGATAGGGTTTTCCCTTATAACAGCCAAAGAATGCTTGATACGTTTAAAACAAATCATTTGATACTATTATAAGTGTATAGTGTATAAAACAACTTCAAATCATAAGTATCAATCATAGGCGGCATGGGTACCATATATCATGTCGCCATATATAGGTTTACAAATAAAACCGCAAATGTCACGTATTTGGAAATTGGATTTCCATCTATGAACCGAGGCAAAAGATAGTCCTCAACCGATTCGAGACGCTCTAGCCCGCCCCTCAGGCAAGTACTCTGTCAAGCCTTTGGATCGTCAGGGCCGGTCCACCGATGTGGATTAAAATGCCTGAACACTACGTTTCCCCACCCTATGGGGTGTAAGTCTGGTCCGTCAGCCGACCAGAATGCATCGGCCGAAACCGATATAACCGAGGCGCTTCGCAACAACAACAACCACATAAGTCAAACTCGTCAGGGCGTGTAAAACCACTGACGCCACTTCTAGCTAGAAAGAAACGCAAGTCCTCCCTGAGGTCCGTCTCCCGTTTTTGGTTCATACCGGGTGTGAAACACGCGAGGTAAACGTTACACAAAGCTACGCCACAAAGGCCGTGCTTTGATCATCAAGCACAAGACTTTGCTTTTCAACAGAAGCCTTGATCATTTGCATCTTAGCATGCCACACAGGCAAACCATCCTATGCAACCGATATCAGTCACACAGAATGAAATCCGATGTCAGACACACAGTCCATTTACAAGTCCGTTCTGGGTCTGAACGAAACCGGAGGCACCTAGTACCCCGCATATCCATCGATCTCCAAGTACGTCTGGACGATCACCAACTGTTTCCATCTTCTTGGGTGTACAGCCCAATCAAGATCATCAGCTATCACCCAAACGACGTGAAGACCTCCGGTCTTCGACCATCGTCTTCATCTTCGACTTATCGTCGTATCAGTTATTCAGAATGGGATAAACCCGGTCTTTCCGAATAACTCGCGTATATTTTAAATAAGTGTTACACAAACACAACATACGCCTCATTCCAATTCATTAGTCACTAACCGTAAATTAATCAAGAGAATAATTCCCCAAATATTAACCCCGAAGGCCGAAACCAACATCAGATCAATATCCAGAAAACCATTCTGCTTGGCTAACCGACAGTTAGTTTCTAAATTTCACGTTCAAATCTAATTAAAGATTTAACTATCGCCTGGAGCAAAACTGGTGATACTCCATTCTCGATCTTTTCAATCTAATTAAAGATTCATTAAAACTCCACTTAGTTTTAATCATTATCTGGGTTAAAGAATCAGTGTCATTTAAAACACGATTCACGATAAACCCAAAATCACATTCCATTAATTATCGGGTTAAAGAACAAGTGTTATTTAAAACACTGTTCACGATAAACCCAAAAATCAATACCAATTCAATTCCAATTAAATATCATTTAATTGGTACACTTCATTAAATCTAAATAAAAAGATTTAATCTTTTCTCAACTGGGTTCAAGAACAGTGTTAGTGAAGACACCATTCACGACAAACCCAAATCACGTTCCATTAATTATCGGGTTAAAGAACAAGTGTTATTTAAAACACTGTTCACGATAAACCCAAAAATCAATACCAATTCCAATTAAATATCATTTAATTGGTACACTTCATTAAATCTAAATAAAAAGATTTAATCTTTTCTCAACTGGGTTCAAGAACAGTGTTAGTGAAGACACCATTCACGACAAACCCAAATCACATTCGATATTCAATACAAGGCTCTGAATAGAAAATATATCGGCTTATATTCAATATCGAATTCTACGACTAACAAATGTCGTATTGGAAATAACGATATAAATATATATCTTTCAAATTTCCATAACAACATCTGTATAATCACGAATTCCAACATCGAAATATTCCGAAGATAATTTCGATTCAAATCCACTCCAATGCAATCATTGGATATTCTGGTTATTTTTAAAACCCTTTCTAATTCAGTTTATTTATTTAAAAATAAATAGAATTCTAATTCTAGTTCAAAAACTAGTTCATGTCGATGAAAATCTATTTTTATCTTTTCAAATATGGAGTTTTTCATCCCAAATCTTCACAAATCATTTCTTATGATTTTACACAAATTATTACTATTTTTAATAATTTTATCAAGGCCCGTACAGTCGATTTCCATCAATGGCCATCGAACTGCACTTACAGCGACCTTTTTCAAATTTGATTTGGACATAATTCCAAATCCAACCGTTAGATTTCAATTTCGATACGAACCCAACGGTTCCGGTTTTAGGAGAATCCGACGGTCGGATCTCCCGTAATGTCCGTTTGAAATAAATGGTCGAAATTCACGAACGGCCGCAGCGCGGCGCGTTCTATTCAGGCCATTATATTATATATATAATATATATAATATATATATCGTCGATTTCTATTTAAAACGAATTATATAAATAGTTTTGAATTCGTTTCAAAAATCAATTTCAACTTCCATTTCAATTCAAAGCAAAATTGCATTCTTCTTTATAGATTCGTTTCAAAACTCATTTCTATTCAATTCAAATTTCAATTCAATTTGAATTCATTTCAATTCACTTTCAATTCAATTCGAATTCGTTTTCAATTCAATTCATTTCGAAATCGTTTTCAATTCAATTCATTTCGAAATCGTTTTCAATTCAATTCATTTCGAAATCGTTTTCAATTCAATTCATTTCGAAATCGTTTTCAATTCATTTCATTTCGAAATCGTTTTCAATTCATTTCGAAATCGTTTTCAATTCAATTCATTTCGAAATCGTTTTAATCGATATAAATATCGTTCACGTCAAAATGGCGTCAATCTAATCAACACGGCTTCATAAATTTCTATTTTCCAATATTCTATTTCAAATATTTCTTTTTCAAAAATAGTTGTTATTATCAAAATATTTTGTTCAACACATGACCAATCTCAATGGATGAGTATTGTCAACACATGAACTTTTATTTTATATTGATAAAGGTGTAAATTTTATTACTAAAATATTTCGTTCAACACATGACCAATCTCAATGAATGAGTACTGTCAACACATGAACTTTTATTTTATAATATTCTTTATTTTTCAAATTGGAATGAGGCCCAATCAATTACCATATAAAGTTAATTATATGGATTTCCATACAACACATGTATATAATTGCATTGAAAAATAATCAACCATCAACCAAAGTGCACTACACTGTATAAGCATCAAATATAGATATTCAACGCTTATAACAGCCTGTCAATCCATCGATCGACATATTTAATCAATCAGGATGAGTGAACTTCAAATTTCATCCCAACACCCGTGTGGGGTTTCAAACAATCACACGCATATTTTATTTGTGCAGTTGGGCGATGTGTAAAATTTATCGTCCCAATCAATGTCATTCAAATAGGTGTACATAAACAAACCGTTCGGTTTATAAATGAATATTTATTTATTCACATTCACGTTAAAAATTATATTTTTAACGATAAAACATTTTATTTTAACATATGAATTTCTATTCAGTTCATTCTTTAAATAAAATGGTATTTTTATTTTTCTAACATATTTTAGAAAATTTCGGCGGCATAACGGCACGATACTAGAAACGGGACAAGGCCTAGCCTTATCCCCGGTCTAGTGAAGGCCCACGCCATTCACATATCAATTTTAATCAATTACCAATTCAACCAATCAATCAAATCCAAATCAAATAATCTAACCAACTACACAACCAAACAAACAAGTCCATGGTATGTGGACGGGTGTCGGGTGCTTCTAATAAGCACCGTCTGCATCCTAGTATATATATATAACTAGAAAAATAAATTGAAAGGTGAGAAGTTCTCACATATAGCTATCCTAGCTCCACGGCTCTTCATCTGCAGAAGTCTTCATCGCTATCGCATCTTCGGCATCTTTATTGCCCGTAGCCACTACATATGTAAAAATCGAATTTTTACTTCGCTATTCCATATATAAAAATCGAATTTTTATTTCAAAGTTCAATATATAAAAATCGAATTTTTATTTCAAAGTTCAATATATAAAAATCGAATTTATAGTTCAAAGTTCAATATATAAAAATTGAATTTATAGTTCAAAGTTCAATATATAAAAATTGAATTTATAGTTCAAAGTTCAATATATAAAAATTCTATTTTTTTTTATTTCTTCTACCCAAAAAAGTTTCGCCTTTTCTATTTTAAAAATATGATTTTTCCTATTCTAAAAACCCGATCTTTTCAATTTTAAAGTTCAAACCTTTTTCTAAAAATCAGTTTTTACTTTTATTTTAAAATCAGTTTTAAAATCTTATAAAATCAGTTTTAACCTTTTTTAAAAAAAAACAACTGTCTTTAATCTTTTAATAGAAAATCAGTTTTTCTCTTTCATAAAAATGCAGTTTTTATCTTCATAGAAAATGCAGTTTTTATTCTTTATTGAAAATGCAGTTTTTATTCTTTATTTCAAAAACAGTTTTATTTCTAAAAAAAAAACAAATCAGTTTTATTTCTTTATATAAAATCCGTTTTAAATCTATTAAAATAAAAACAGTTTTTAAATAATAAATAAAAAGAAAAGAAAGGGAAAAAAAATGACTTACAGAGAGGGGGGGAGGGGTTCGAACTCGCGGGCGTCGGAGTTGGTGGTGGTCGGGGCGGATCCTGGCGTGGGCGACGAAGCAGTGGTGGCGGTGTCGCGTGGATAGGGGCGCGCGTCGATTTTCGTGGGGCTTGGGGCTTCGGGACTCGCGCACGAGGGAGGAGGGAGAGGGGAGCTCGAGGGTGGTGGTGCGATGCCCTGGAGGAGGCGGCGGCGAAGTCTGGTGGGGCGCGATGCCCTCTCCTCCTTCGTTCTTCATTTTTTTTTTTTATTTTTTTTTTTAATTTTGATTCTGAACTGAAACGTACAGGGGGGGCCAGAAAGATAAAGGGAGGAGGGAGAAGAAATTTTTATTTTTAATTATTTAATTATTTAATTTCCAAAAAGGTACTTTTACATACGACCTCGAAACGAGGTCCACCGCCTGTCGTCCATAGCGTATTACCCCCATTTCGAACACAATGGGATATGCATCGCGAGCTGATTCGATCACTTTGATCAGTTTCTGTTGAATTTACATTTAAATCAATATATTGAATTTTAAACGTACATTTCAAATTACCGGGGTCACATACTAACTAGAAAAATTCCCGAAAAATATTTTCTAGTTTCGTATTGACGATACGGTCCTAACTAAACTAGTTCCGTCGAATTCTGAGACCGTTTGAAAAATGGCCAATTTCCAGTCGATTAAAATCAACTGAAACTGGTCAAACGCGTTTTCTTTTGCCACGCTCACATATTGATTCGAAAAATTATGAAATTTGGAATCTAGCAATAACTTTACATCCCGGACCCAACAAAACTGGTTTCGTCGAAATCCGAGGTCGTTTGCAAAATTGCTATTTTTAAGGGCCTTATATATATAAAAATATATATAAATTCCACAGCGACTATTTCTAATTTTAAACTGGACATATCTTATCATTTCTAAGATGAAATCTCAGTTTGTCAACTTCGTTACTAAGATATAGTTATACAGATTCAAATATTTCTTGTTTCGTTCAATTCTGACTTATATTGAATTCTGTATATTCATTTGAAATTAGAAACCGAATTTTCGAACTACCGCGCCATCTTCAATTCCTTTTATAATTATATATAAATATTTATATTCTAACGACGACGCGTATAATATATACGTTCGAATTATATTCAAAATAAATTTCTCGTCGATACTATTTAAAATAATTCATTTTAAATAATCAAAATTCGCTAAAATTGCCAAAATAAAAATTTTAAACTGGCCCAGATTTTACGGGTTGTTACATTTTACTTCTTCTACTTTATAAAAATCATATTTTTATTCTGTTAAAAACAATGCCATTTTATATTTTCTAATCAAACTGATTTTATATTTTCTAAACAAGTGATTTAATATTTTCTAAACAAGTGCAAATTTTATTTTACCATAAGAATGCTATTTTATTTTACAAGATGAATGCTATTCTATTTTCAAATATATTTCTATTTATTTTTATAAATCAAATTTTCTTCTAAACAAAAATCTCGTCTTTTTGCTTTTAAAAATCTGAAAATCAAACCCTTTTCGATTTAAACTATTTATTCTACTCCAAATCATATTTATAATAACATTAAATAAACAAAAACAAAATAGAAGAAGTAGAAACTTACAATTCCTTTTAGGGTTGGGGGAATCGGAGCTGTTGGAGGTGGAGGGGAGGAGCGCCTGGGTCTATGGTGGTCGGACTGGGGTTCAGAGGGCGGAGGAAGTCGAGGGTGGCGGCGGTGGGTGTTTGAGGGAGTTCGGGTGTTTGGAGATGAAGAAAGAAAAGGGAAGGGGCGTAGAGGAGGAGGGGGTTTTGGGGGAGGCGCCATCGTCAGAGGCTGGGAGGGTGCGGTGGAGGTCCGGCGAAGGGAGGCCATCGCGAGGAGGAAGAACGCAGTTTTTTTTTTTACTTTACTGAATCGATTTCTAACGGGGAAGGGAGGTTTGACCGTATAGGAGAAAGTGGGTGGGCCTCCCTTTTATTTAAATATAATTTATTATTTATTTTTGGCCCAAAAAGTAACTTCTTCTTTCGAACTCAGAATCGAACCCAACGACTGTCGCCCCTAGCTAATTACCCTCATTCCGAACACAATGGGATATGTATCGCAAGCTGATTCGACTGTTTCGATCAGTTTCCATCAAATTCAACATATAACTCTATATATTGAATTTGAACGCGTATTTCAATTTACTCGGGTCACATACTAACTAGAAAATTTCCAGAAAAATATTTTCTAGCTTCGTATTGACTATACGGTCCTAATAAAACTAGTTTCGTCGAATTCTGAGACCGTTTGAAAAATGGCCATTTTCCAGTCGATTAAAATCAACTAAAACTGGTCAAACGCGTTTTCCTTTGCCACGCTCACATATTGATTCGAAAAATTATGAAATTTAAAACCTAGCAATAAATTTACATTACGGATCCAACAAAAGTGGTTTCGTCGAAATCCGAGATCGTTTGCAAAATTTCCATTTTTAAGGGCCTGAATTCCATAGCGACTATTCAGAATTTTCAACTGAACATATCTTTTGATTCCCGCAATGAAATCTTGATTTCCCGGATTCGTTGGAAAGATATTCTCAAATAGATCCCAATGTTTTTGGTTTCACTAAACTCCGGATTGTTTTGCACCCGGTACATTCAATTGAAATTTGAAATCGAATTATCGAACTACCGCGCCATTTTCAATTCCTTTTATAAATATATATAATTATTTATATTCTATCGACGACGTATATACGTTCTAAATATATTCAAAATAAATTTCTCGTTGATATTATTTAAAATAATTCATTTTAAATAATCAAAATTCGCTAAAATCGCCAAAATAAAAATTTTAAGCTGGCCTAGATTTTCGGGTTGTTACAGTTGCTAGTTTAGGAATGGATACATCCTACTATGGGGTCAACACAGGGTGTCTACTGGATAGGGAGCCAATCGATTGAGGGTAGTAATTAGGGTACATTTAGTCTTGCTTGCTTGTTTAGGAGCCTGTTATTCTTGTCAGGGGTAACACCTGTCATTTCTGTTGGGATACCTATTATTATTGTACGGGGTAAAACCACTCACTAGAAATACACCTAAGTCTAACATTCTTTTCCTGTTGGGATCATCGTGTTACTAGTATTGGTGTAGAGAAAAGTACTTGAGAAGCACAATATATTATGTTCTGTTTATTCTGTTTATCCTGCTTAGTCAATTATATTTGTCTTATGATACTGTTATCTCTCTCATCCAGTTTATTTGCTTGTCAAGATCCTTTTACTTATTTATATGCTAAAAGATATTGGACTCGCCAGACTTTATATCTGACCCGTCTTGTTTCCTTTTCTCTCTCTTCCTTTACCCTTAGGTTCTCAGCGTAGGAATACTCAGGCTTGATTAGGATTCTCTCTTTCGCTTGAAGCTGCTTAGATGTACTGCTTTGATTTCCTGTCTTCTCTGATATGGCTATATTTTTGGGACTCTGTTCGTTTATATATTACTACACTCTGATGATTTAGTACAAGACAAAAATTGTAATGGGCTTTCTGTATTTCAGATTTATGATGTAACTGGGTTGGACCACGATGTTTTCTGTTTAATAAAGTTTTAAATTTCGCGGTTATTTTATATCTGTCTTGTGATGTTTCTGTTTCTGTTTACCTATAACGCTTCACAAAACTTAATGCATTCTGGTAATAGTGACATTAACGGACGTGGGGTGTCACATTTGGTATCGAAGCTGAAGGTTACCAGATAGGATAAAAGATTTTGAAAATTGTTTTCAAAAAGGTTTTAAAAGAAATCATTTTCAAAAGAAAAATTTATTTTGAAAAACATATTCCTCAAAGCCATATGAAATATCTTTCGATTCTCTATTTGAATCCCTTTTCCTTTTCTTTTAGCATGTCTGGGGAACCGAATATTCCTGAGGGCGTATAGATATCGGCTTAGTTCTTTAGGTATCTTGAGGCTACAGCACTTGCTGGAGGCCAAGCAGACGCCCTTCCCTCAGCCGTGTCTGTTGTTCCTCCTCGTCCTCCTCCTGCTTTGCGAGCGGATAATTTATCCAAGATATGCAAGGACTTCTTCGCTATGGGAGGAAAGACATTCCGAGGAACTGAAACTTTTGTAGAAGCAAGGAATTGGCTTAAAGAGATGGAGGATTTATTTAAGATTTTTGAGGTTGATGACCGTAAGAAGATTCAGTTGGCCGTTTGGCAGCTGAAAGATGAGGCTTCGTTCTGGTGGGAAGTGACGCAAGTAGGGCATCCAGTTGAGACTTGGGATGATTTCTGACAGAGATTTGAAATGAAGTTTCTTTCTCAATCCGAGCAAAGTATGCAAATGGAAAGGTTTTTGGCACTTAAGCAAGGAGGCATGTCTGTCAAAGAGTTGTTAATAAATTCAACCAATTGAAGAGGTTTGGTTTGGAGCTTGTGAATACCCCGCACAAGAAAGCTTTGAGGTTTGCTAGAGGATTGAATGAACCCCTTCATGGGTTGGCTATGTCTCATATTCCGATGGGAGCAACTTTTGAGAAACTCGTTGATATGGCATTGATGTATGAAGAAGATAAAGTTGAAAAGAAAGAGGCTAAGATTGATGAAACACAAAACAAGAAAGTGTGGCCCAAGAAAGAATAACAACAATAGCAAAAGAAGGGAGGAAATAACGACAAATCCCGAGAAAAGAGGAAATGTCATAATTGTGGATGCGTGGGTCATTTGAGCAAAGAATGTAGAAAAAGGAAGAATGCTTGTTACCATTGTGGAGAGGTCAGACATCTTATTAAAGATCGCTCGAAGAAGCATGGACAGAGCCAGAGGGTAGGAATTTCTGAAGGGCAGGTGCATGCTCTCGTGGCTGGTGTACCAGATAGAGATAGGAAAGATTATGTTGAAGGTTTTGATTTCTCTGTCCAATCATCTTGTTAGGACTCTTTTTGTTTCTGGCGCTTCGCATTCTTTTATATCTAATTCTGTGGTCGAGTCTCTGCACCTTAGTACTAGTATGGTTTTGGATCCCATTGTTGTATCAAACCCCATTGGAGGTACGACTCATTTTTCTATGATTTTTCGGGGTTTGAGAATATCTGTGATGGGCGTCGAGTTTGAGTGCAACGCATATATGCTTGGTTTCATGGGAAATGGTATGATTCTAGGATGGATTGGCTAGTGCCATTCTGGATTGTGAGAGGAGGGTCGTTAGACTTTTTACTTGCCATGGGAGGACCCTCGAGATTTCTTGTGACCCTAAGGGGTATGTTACGCTTAATTTCCTGGAGTCACTTGATGCGTTTGTAGATGATTTACGATCTGTGTGACACCCCACGTCCGCTAATGTCACTCATTAAGAGAATGCATTAAGTTTCGTGAAGCGTTATAGGTAAAAAGAAATAGAAACATTACAAGACAGATATAAAATAGCAGCGGAATGAAAAAAAAAAGTTTATTAGTCATAAAGCATCGTGGTTCAAAACATCATTTGTCTGAAAGTACATAAACCCAGCACATCATCAAAACTTCTATCTTGCACTTAAAACATCTGAGTACAAAATAAAAGAAGCATAATCCCTAAATAAAACATAGCTATAGTAGCAAAGATTGGAGCTTGCGCAATACATCTAAGCGGCTCCAGCAAAATGATAGTAGAATCCTTGTCAGGCTTGAGTATTCCCACCCTGAGAACCTGGGAGGGGGGAATCGGAAGAAATAAGAGAAAATAAAAGGGGTCAGATATAAAGTCTGGCGAGTCCAGTTACTTTTAGCAAATAAATAAGTAAAAATATCATGACAGACATATAAAGTGGATGAGAAAGATAACATCATAAAAGGCAGGTATAACAAGGTAAACATGACAGAGTTTATACGCTTCTAATGATTAATCTGCACCGATACTAGTATAACCAGAATAAGAGGATCCCAACAACTATAAGATGGTAGACTTAGGCGTATTTCTAGTGAGAGGTTTTTACCCCATACAATCAATAGGCAGCCCAACATTCCGGAGTTACCCCTATGGATAATAACGGGCAACTAAACATACCAGAGTCTAAGTATACCCTAATTACTACCCTAATTTATTGGCTCCCTACTCCGTAGATACCCTGTGCTGGCCCCCATTAGGGTGTATCACTCCCTAAAATGGCAACCCTTCATTTTCCAGATGTTTACAACCATATCTACTGATGTCACAGTCGTCTTATCCCCCTTTGCCTGGACCATGCACGCATGTGGCCCCAGTCGGTTTGCGCCGCCCACACCGTCCATGTTTGGATCTCTTACAATCAGCCCAGTAAGCGTGCCCCGACTCCGACCTAGGACGGAGTACTCGTTTGATACCGTTATATGGGTTACTGACTGAAACGGGTCCCACACACAAGATGATACAAGCTCTCTCCTTTGTCTTGTATCCCCACTAGGATTTCCACAGGTTATGCTTACCTAACAGTGTCTTTAATTACATAACCCCAACAGGTTAAGTTTGTGGTCCTATATATAAATATTACCCAACCACCCCAGATTTACTTAACCCATCCACTGTTCAAACAAGTTTACTTAACACCTATTCAAGTTCAGGTTCATACAATCCCTATGGATTCAACTAGGTTAAGTATTCCAATTCATTACCATGTCTATTTATGGTTATAATGTGCTAGACCTCCCACATTAAGCCTACCACTTGTGGATGCTAGATATGCCAGTAGGTTCCGGGTAGACTTCTACCACAAGTCAGGCTTAACCTCGTGTCTTAGTACGTCTCGTATTTGTGCACCTAGAGCCCTCACATTAGATTCACCACTTGTGGTCGCTGGATATGCTGGGCGGTTCCGGGAAGACTTCCACCATAATTGTAATCTAACCTCGTGTCTAGGCGCATTTACATTTCCTAATTACCGTAATCCTAGGCATTTCATTATTAGCCAATTTTACCTATGTCATTATAGGTTTTCATGCTCTTTTTCCCAAGTTATGTTCATAATAAACTATATGCCCCAAATTCATATTATTTCATTTTATTTAAGTTATGCCCAAATTCCCAATTTCAAGTTGTGGCCAATATTAACGTTTTCCCCTCGTTCCCAATCTAACGTATTCGCATATTTCAACGGCATGCCTAGGCTCGAAGGTAGCCTGACTATAAAAATAAAAGGGGAAAGATAGAGGGAATAGAATAGAGATGATCATACTAATATAATGAATATATAATGGCAGAAACAGGCATAAAACATATAGTGGCATAATGACAAGAGTGGTATATAGGAACAGATTTGATGAACATGTGATAATAGAACTGAATCTAGCATAATAAGGATAGGCATGATGTGATCTAAACAATGATTTAGATGTCCAACTAACAACAAACCTAATTTGGCCATATACATAATAGAACAGGTATAAGGTGATCATTAGATCTATAATCAAAGGTAGATCTAACATCGGTTAAGATCCAAGTCATAGTCATGTCAGAATACCATAGATACACAAGTTATATCAGATCTGATATGCTTCAAGCAGTCATAGGCATAGATCCAAATTATAGTCATATCATTTTTTACTTTTTTAACTATTTAGATATAAAATTAACTTAAACTCACAGTGTTTGGATCTTGAAAAATAGAAGGAGACTAGCAGATGTTGAATCACAGATCTACACTTTAATAATTCTAAACTTGATTAACTTGATTGCAGAAGAAGAAAAGGTTTGATTTAATCCGGGTAGCGACAGAATCTAGTCCTTCATTATTTTCAGTGTGCAAAACATGAGAAATGAGGCCATATATATAGTTGCCAGTCCCAGACCCTAGCCTGCCATGTCTGCCCTAGGGAGGTCGACCACCCCTTAGAGGGTCGACCCATGGGTCGGCACCCCCCTTTAAGGGGTCAACACCCTTGGGCGGGAGAATTCCCACTTCTTCAAATTTTCGGATTTTGAATGATTTTGAATTTGATTTTGAATTTCTGGACCCTATATATATATATATATATATATATATATATATATGTGTGTGTGTGTGTGTGTGTGTGTGTTGTTCATGCGCATATACAAACTTCGAACCTTCATAACTTATCCATACGCTGTCCGTTTTACGCAAACCAGGTGTCTATTTTGACCAGAATTCCGAAACGAACGCAATGGCACAGTCAGTTTCACTTATTTCTAAATATCAAATTAATTGTTCTTTAATTTATCCTCTTTAGTGTTGTGAAAATTATGAGGTGTTACATTCTCCCCTACTCACAAAGGATTTCGTCCCCAAAATCTCCAAGTTAAGAAGAGTGTATATCCTACCATCCTTTACCCATCTACTCATCCCCCAATCACAGGCGTCCATTGTCCTTAAAGACTCCTAATGCTTATATGAACATATGCAAAGGTGTGTGTATATGTCCTTATTCTAAAGCAAAGATCAGGAGGTCTACTGATTAAGTCGACCTCCTTAATGCAATGTATGTTAGTGCCATGAAACCAACATGTATGCAACAATCCTATTTTAACATGTAAGTTTTATATGTGTGCACAATCATCTATCCAAATGCAACATCCATATGATGATACATCCATTTCCATCCATTAGAAGAAGGAAAATGCACACACATCCATCTGCAGTATGAGATTGATTAAGCCGATCTAGTGCCTAATGTGTGTGTATATGCATCCACGAGCAACCACTAGCAAACACTTGCATCCATCAAAACATAACATGTCTCAAACACATGTTTACATCCATTGGATTCCTACCTAAAGGTCAAAATTTCGATAGACAGGATATAATGATAGAAACAAGCATAGATAAAAACTTTGGAAAGGAAGTTAAGAACATACCCTCGAAAAGAAAAGGGTACGAAGCATGAATCTTGTCTTTGGTCTCCCAAGTTGCATTCTTTGGTTTATCTCCCCACTGAACCTTCATCAACTTGACTTCCTTATTGCGTTACTTCTTAACTTCTGATCTAAGAATACGGGAAGGAACTCGTCTGACTGTCGCCTCCCATTCCACCTCTACTATACTCGGCTCAATTACTTCTGCGGTATCATGCAAGCACTTCCACAGATGAGAAACGTGGAAAACATCATGAACGCCGGATAGCCTCTCTGGTAGCTTTATTCTACAGGCCATTTAGCCAATCCTTTCTGTGATGGGAAATGGCCCTACAAATCTTGGCACCAATTTCCCTACAGATCCGAAGCGAAACACATTCCTCAAAGGTGGCACTTTAATGAAAACCATATCTGGTCCAAGTAATAGCCTTTCTGTAGGTTCCCATCAACAAGTTGGTGATCTACAGGGTCGTCCGTATAATGCTTCGAAGGGTGCCATACCAATGGTAGTCTGATAACTGTTGTTGTAGGCGAACTCTACTAAAGGAAGATGCTCTTCCCAAGTCCCTCTAAAGCCTAGGATACACAGCCTTAAAAGATCCTCAAAAACTCTGTTCACCCTCTCCGTCTATCCATCTATCTGTGGGTGATAAGCGGTGCTCAAACACAACTGTGTACCTAATGCATCTTGCAAGCTCCTCCAAAATTCACTAGTGAATGTGGGGTCACGATCACTTACGATACAGGAAGGTACTCCATGAAGACGGACTATCTCACGAACATAAACTGCTGCCAACCATGCTGTCGTCCTCTTTCTCTTAACTGGAATGAAATGAGCGCTCTTAATAAGTCTATCCACTACAACCAAAATACTAGTGTTGGCTTTCTTCGATCTAGGCAAACCATCTATGAAATCCATAGAGACGCTCTCCCACTTCCACTGTGGAACCTCCAAATGATGAAGTAAACCACCGGGCTTCTTTTGCTCAGCTTTGACTTGCCGACAAACCAAACATTGAGAAAAAAATTCTACCACATCTTTCATCATCCCAACCCAAAAGAAAACCCTCTTCATGTCCCTATACATCTTATCACCGCCTGGATGAATAGTCATCTTAGAATGATGGGCTTCTTCTAGGACTATTTTTAATAAACTTCCAGTTTGGGGAGCACAAAGCCTTCCATCTCGTCGCAACCACCCTTTATCGTCTATGGAATATCTATTGAGGTGACTAGAAGTCTCCCCTTTGATGAGCCTATCAAAGGTGTCTGAAATCTGTGGATCATCTCGCTGCGAAGCTCCTATCTGATCCATAAGAGTAGGTCATATCTCTAGCGATGCAAACAAACCAGGCAAAAACTCGTTGGAGGGTCTAAAGTCAAAAGCCGATATGAACTCCAAGATTTTCCTTTACATAAACAGAGGACTTAAGACCATCCTTTGTCTACTCAGTGCGTCTTCCACCACATTACCCTCATCAGGGGTATAAGCAATCTCGAAGTCATATGATGCTAGGAACTACATCCACCTTTGTTGCCTTAAATTAAGATCCTTCTGCGAGAACAAGTACTTGAAAGATTTATGATCGGTGTACAACTCGAACTTTTCTCCAAGTAAATAATAACGCCATGTCTTAAGCGCGAATACTATGGCAGCTAGCTCCAAATCATGGGTAGGGTAGTTCTTCTCATGAATCCTTAGCTGTCTACCCCCATAACACACTACCTTTCCCTCTTGCATCAGAACCGCACCAAGCCCTGTACCACATGCATCAGTGCATACTGTAAATACTTTGTTGCCATCAGGCAAGGTCGAGACTGGGGTTGTTGTTAGAGCCCTCTTCAATCGTTGGAAAGCAACATCACAATCTATATCCTATGAAAACGTCAGATTCTTCTTCGTTAGACTAGTTAGTGGGGCTGATATCTTTGCGAAGTCCGTAATGAACTTCCGATAATAGTCTATCAGTCCAAGAAAACTTCTCACTTCCGTTGCATTCTTCGGAATTTGCCAATCTTGAACTGCAACTACCTTTGCGGGATCTACTGCTGTCCCATCTTTAGAGACCACATGCCCTAAAAATCTCACCACTTTTCTCCAAAAATGACATTTGGAGAATTTCGCCTTAAGCTGATGTGCACACAGAGTTTTCAAAACTTCTCTCAAATGTTGGGCATGCTCTTTCTCACTCTTTGAGAAGATCAAGATATCATCAACAAAGACCATGACAAATTTATTTAGAAACTTTCGAAATACCCTACTCATCAGATTAACAAAATAGGAGGGTGCATTCGTCAACCCAAAAGGCATAACTAGCCATTCAAAGAAACCATTTGGAGTCCTAAAAGCGGTCTTATCTGTACTGTCCTCAGCCACCCTCAACTGATGAAACCCCATGGCCAAGTCTAACTGAGTGAATACTGATGCACCAAACAGCTGGTCAAACAAGTCATCTATCCTTGGAAGTGGGTGCATGTTCTTCTTAGTGAGTTTATTCAACTCCCTATAGTCTACACACAAGCGAAGCGAACCATCTGCCTTAGTCGCTAATACTACTGGAGCACCACATTTAGATATGCTTTGCCTAATAAACCCCTTTTCAAGTAGCTCCCCTACTTGCTTGCTAAGCTCCCACCTTTCCCTTGGAGCCATATGGCGCACATGTAATGAAAATGGCTTTGCATTTTCCACAAAATATATACGAAAATTGATTTCACGCCTCGGAGGTAAGCCCCGTACCTCATCAAAAACATTAGGTTAATCTCGGACTACTGGCACAGATTGCAGATCATTGATAGATGTATCTAGAGACTCTAGGAAACTAAGCATGACAGACCATTGCGGGTCACAAGAAATCTTGAGGGTCCTCCCATGGAAAGTCAAAAGTCTAACGACCCTCTTCTTGCAATCTAGAATGGCACCATACATGGTTAGCCAATCCATCCCTAGAATCAAACCATAGCCCATAAAATCGGGCACATATGCGTCGCACTCAAACTCGACGCCTAACATAGATATTCTCAAACCCCGACAAATCATGGACAAATGAGCCGAACCACCAATGCGGTTTGAGACAACTACGTGTTCCACTACAATACTAGTATTTAGGTGCAGAGACTCAACCACAGAACTAGATATAAATGAATGTGAAGCGCCATAATAAAAAAGAGTTCTAATAGGATGACTGGAAAGAGAAATCAAACCTTTCACGAAAACTTTCCTACCTCTATCTGAAGCACTGGCCGCGAGAGCATGCACCTACCCTCTAAAAGCTCCTGCCCTTTGACCTTGTCTCTGTTTCTTCGTGCACTTCTTAGCAAAGTGCCCGACCTCTCCACAATTGAAGCAAGTATTCTTCCTTCTTTTGTAGTCCTTTACCAAGTCACCCTCTCGTCTGCAACTATGGCATTTCCTCTAATCCTTAGCCTTGTCATTCTTTCCGCCCTTCTTCGGTTGCTGTTGTTGCTGTCCTTTCTTGGGCTATACTTTCTTGTTTTGTGATTCCTCAACTTTAACTTCCTTCTTGTCGCTTTTGTCTTCCTCATGCATCAAGTCCATATCAACAAGCCTTTCAAAAGTTGCTCCCATTGGAATATGGGACATAGCCAACCCATGAAGGGGTTCATTCAGCCCTTTAACAAACCGCAAAGCTTTCTTATGCGGAGTATCTACCAGATCCAATGCAAACCTTGCTAGCTGGTTAAATTTCTTCACATATTCTTTAGCATTCATGTTTCCTTATTTGAGCACCAAGTACCTCTCCATTTGCATGCTTTTCTCCGCTTGATAAAGAAACTACATTTCAAACCTCTATCTAAGATCAGCCCAAGTTTCCACTGGACGCCCCGCTTGGGTTAATTCCCACCATAACGAAGCTTCATCTTTCAGTAGCCAGGCGGCTAACTGAACCATCCTACGATCGCCAACATCGAAAATTCCAAATAAGTCCTCTGTCTCTTTGAGCCAATTTCTTGCCTCTACGAATGTCTCGGTTCCATGGAATGGCCTTCCTCGCATAGCACGGAAATCTTTGCATATCTTAGAGAAGTTGTCTGCACACGGAGGAGGAACGACGGGTGCAGTTGGGGGAGGGACGTCAGCTTGACCACCGGCAGGCGCCGTGGCCTCTAGAAACCTACGGAATCATCCTGGTATCGTAACACCCTCTGGAATATTAGGTTCCCCAGACATGTTGAAAATAAAAGGAAAGAGATTCATACAAAGGATCGAAAGATATTACATATAGCTTTGAGGAATATGTTTTTTCAGAACAGACTTTTTCTGAAAATGCTTTCTTTTAAAACCTTTTTGAAAAAAAAAATTAAAAACTTTTATCTAATCTGGTAACCTTCAGCTCTGATACCAAGTGTGACACCCCACGTCCGTTAATTTCACTCATTAAGAGAATGCATTAAGTTTCGTGAAGCATTATAGGTAAACAGAAACCGAAACATTACAAGACAAATATAAAATAGCAACGGGATAAAAAAAACTTTATTATTCACAAAAGCATCGTGGTTAAAAACGTCATATGTCTGAAAATACATAAACCCAGTACATCATCAAAACTTCTGTCTTGCACTTAAAATATCAGAGTACAAAATAAAATAAGCATAATCCCCAAATAAAACATAGCCATAGTAGCAAAGATAAGAGCTTGAGCAATACATCTAAGCGGCTCCAACAAAATGATAGCAAAATCCTGGTCAAGCTTGAGGATTCCCAACCTAAGAACCCCGGGGGGGGGGGGCATAGAAGAAAGAAGAGGAAATAAAAAGGGTTAGACATAAAGTCTAGCGAGTCTAGTTATTTTTAGGAAATAAATAAGTAAAAGTATCATGACAGGCTTATAAAGTGGATGAGAAAGATACCATCACAAAAGGTAGGTATGACAAGGTAAACATGATAGAGTTTATACGCTTCTCTAATTATTACTCTACACCGATACTAGTGTAACCAGAATGAGATGATCCCAACAACTATAAGATGGTAGACTTAGGCGTACTTCCAGTGAGAGGTTTTCACCCTATACAATCAACAGGTAGCCCAACGTTCCGGTGTTACCCCTATGGATAATAACTTGCTCCTAAACATACCAGAGTCTAAGTGTACCCTAATTGATTGGCTCCCTACTCCGTAGATACACTGTGTCGGCCCGATAGTAGGGTGTATCACTCCCTAAAGTGGCAACCCTTCATTTTTCGGATGTGAACAACCATATCTATTGATGTCACAGTCGTCTTATCCCCCTCTGCCTGGACCATGCACGCACATGGCCCCGGTCGGTTTGCGCCACCCACACCGTCCTCCACGTTTGGATCTCTTACAATTATCCCAGTAAGCGTGCCCCGACTCCGACCTAGGGAGGAGTGCTTGTTTGATACAATTATATGGGTTATTGACTGAAACGAGTCCCACACACAAGATGATACAAGCTCTCCCCTTTGTCTTGTATCCCCATTAGGATTTCCACAGGTTATGCTTACCTAACGGTGTCTTTAATTGCATAACCCCAACCAGTTAAATTTGTGGGCCTATATATAAATATTACCCACCCACCCCGGATTTACTTAACCCACCCACTGTTCAAGCAAGTGTACTTAACCCCTATTCAAGTTCATGTGCACACAATCCCTATGGATTCAACTAGGTTAAGTATTCCAATTCATTACCATGTCCATTTATGGTTATAATGTGCTATACCTCTCACATTAATCCTACCACTTGTGGATGCTGGATATGTCGGTCGGTTCCAGGAAGACTTCTTCCACAAGTCGCGCTTAACCTCGTGTCTTAGCACATCTCATATTTGTGCACCTAGACCCCTCACATTAGATTCACCACTTCTGGTCGCTGGATATGCCGGGCGGTTCTGGGCAGACTTCCACCACAAGTGTAATATAACCTCATATCTAGGTGCAGTTACAGTTTCTTATTACTGTAATATTAGGCATTTCATTATTAACCAATTTTACCTATGTCGTTATAGGTTTTCATGCCCCTTTTACCAAGTTATGTTCATAATAAACTATATGCCCCAAATTCATATTATTTCACTTTATTCAAGTTATGCCCGAATTCCCAATTACAAGTTATGCCTAATATCAACGTTTTCCCCTCGTTCCCAATCTAACGTATTCACATATTTCAGCGGCATGACCAGGCTTAAAGGTAGCCTGGCTATAAAAATAAAAGGGAAAAGATAGAGGGAATATAACAAAGATGATCATACTAATACGATTAATATATAATGGCAGAAACAGGCATAAAACATATAGTGGCATAATGTCAAGAGTGGTACATAGGAACAAATCTGATGAACACGTGATAATAGAACTGATTCTAGCATAATAGGGATAGGCATGATGTGATCTAAACAATGATTTAGATGTCCAACTAACAACAGATCTGATTTGACCATAAACATAATAGAACATGTATTAGGTGATCTAAATAGTGAATTAGATCTATAATCAAAGGTAGATCTGACATGATAAAGGTTAAGATCCAAGTCTTAGTCAAGTCAGAATATCATAGATACACAAGTTATATCAGATCTTTTATGATTCAAGCATTCACAGGCATAGATCCAAATTATAGTCATATCATGTTTTACTTTTTACTTATTTAGATCTAAAAGTAACTTAAACTTACAGTGTTTGGATCTAGAAAAATAGAAGGAGAATAGCAGATGTTGAATCACAGATTTATACTTGAATAACTCTAGACTTGATTGTAGAAGAAGAAAAAGGTTTGATTCAATCTGAGCAGCGACAACATCTAGTCCTCCATTATTTTCAGTGCGCAAAACATGAGAAATGAGGCCATATATATAGCTGCCTCCCAAACCCTAGCCTGCCATGTTTACCCTAGGGGGTCCACCCACCCCTTAGGGAGAATTTGCGCTTCACCAAATTTTCGGATTTTGAACGATTTTGAATTTCTGGACCATATATATATATGTATATATGTATGTATATATTGTTCTTGCGCGTATACAAAATTCAAACCTTCATAACTTCTCCATATGGTGTCCGTTTTACGCAAATCAAGTGTCTATTTTGACCAGAATTCTGAGACGAATGGAATGGCGCAGTCCATCTGAATATTAAATTAATTATTCTTTAATTTATCCTCTTTAGTGATGTTAAAATTACGGGGTGTTACAACCTGTACCAGTAGTCTGTAAGTATCCTGATGTTTTTGAGGAGGTTCGGGGTTTACCTCCGAGGCGCGAGATTGATTGTCGTGTAAACTTGGTGAACAATGCAAAGCCAGTTGCATTGCCGGTGCGCCACATGGCTCCGAGAGAAAGGAAAGATCTCAGTAAGCAAGTAGGGGAGCTACTTGAGAAATGGTTTATTAGGCGAAGCATATTTGAATGAGGTGCTCAGGTAGTATTCGCCACTAAGGCAGATGGTTCGTTTCGCTTATGCATGGATTATAGGGAGTTGAATAAGCTCACTAAGAAAAATAGGCACCCACTTCCGAGTATAGATGACCTGTTTGACCATCTTGTTGGTGCATCTATTTTCTCCCAGTTAGACTTGGCCATAGGGTATCATCAGTTGAGGGTGGCCGAAGACAGTATAGATAAGACTTCCTTTAGAACTCTAGATGTTTCTTTGAGTGGCTAGTCATGCCTTTTGTGTTGACGAATGCACCCGCCTATTTTGTATATTTGATGAGTAGGGTGTTTCGGGAGTTTCTAAATAAGTTCGTTGTGGTCTTTGTTGATGACATTCTGATTTTCTCGAAGACCAAGGAAGAGCATGCCCGACATTTAAGGAGGTTTGGAAAACTCTTCGTGCGCACTGACATGCATTGCATTAAGAAAGTCAACCGAATTAGTAGACCGCCTGATTTTTTGCATTAGTATAGGGACATACACACCTTTGCATATGTTCATACAAGCATTAGAAATCTATTAAGGACAATGGATGCCTGTGATTGGTGGATGAGTAGATGGATGATGGATGTTAGGATATACATTCTTCTTAACTTAGAGATTGCGGGGACGAAATCCTTTAAGTAGGGGAGAACGTAACAACCCGTAATTTTAAAGAACATTATAATGATAAATTGAAGAATACCTAATTAAATATTGGGAATTAAGAGAAATGGACTGCAATATTGCGTTTGTCTCGGAATTCTGCTTAAGATAGACCCCAAGTTTGTGTAAAACGGACATCGTATGAAGAAGATATTAAGATTTGAAGTTTATATGCATATAAGATATATATATATATATATATATATAACCAGTCTAGAAATTCAAAATCAAAGAGCGGTAAGAGGAGGAAATTTGGCCCGTTAGGGGTCGACCCCATGCCTCATGGGTGTCAACCCATGGTTCGACCCCATCACGGGGGTGTCGACCACAGCAAGATCCGGGGCAGATCCATTTCTGTGAACGTGGACTCATTTCTTGACAAGATTCGTTGACCGTAGGCTATAAACAGGACCTCATTTCTATTTTTTTATTCACCAAAAACAATAGAGACAACAAGGTGCTAACCCAACTCAGATTTAGCTAGCCTATTCTTATGCAACAACAACTTATAAGCATACAAGAATCTCTGCTACAACATCAATAGTCATTTCTCAGTTCTTTAGATCCAGTCGTAGCGAGTTCATGTTATTTTTAGATATAAACATTAATAGTAATCTTGACATGTTTATAAGTTTGGATCTAAACCTCTACCTGTTAATAACCTGAATCATAACTAAACAGATCTACCATTACTTATACATATGATCCTCTGTTTAGTTCTTACATGCCTATCTTTATTATGTCTATTATGTCATTATACCCATTTTGTCACTATATGTATATTCTGTTAGTATGCTTATTTCTTTCATCATATGCCTGTTTTGATTTTATTTATGTTCTCTTCTCTCCCTCCTTCCCTTTTTATTTTTATAGCCAGGCTACATTCGAGCCTAGGCCTACCGTTGAAATATGCGAGCGCATGAAATTGGGAACGGTTGGGAATGATAAATTAAGGCATAATTTATATTGTAAAACATGATTGGGATTTGGAGCATAATTTATACATTGATCTAAAAATTTAATTTGGGGCCCTAACATGTATCGTGAATCAGACTGGGATTTGGGGCATAACCTTGGATAATGATGAAAAATTGTTTAATAATGAACAGCCTAGATTTACAATAATTAGAAACTGTAACTGCACTTAGTCACGAGGTTAAATTACACTTGTGGTAGAAGTCTGCCCGGAATCGCTCGACAAATCCAGCATCCACAAGCGGTTAATCTAATGTGAGTGGTTGAGTGCATAAATGAACACATAATGGTGCTAAGACACGAGCTTAAGTCCGACTTGTGGTAGAAGTATGCCCGGAACCTCCCAACATATCCAACATCCACAAGTGGTAGACTTAATGTGATAGGTCTAGTCCATTAACAGCCACAAATGGAAATATGATAATAACTTGTTAACCTGAAATACTTAACCTATTTAAATCTGTGGGGGTTACATGAACCTGTCAAATGAGTAGGGATTAAGTAAACTTGCTTGAATCAGCGGGGTTTAAGTTAATCTTTTAAAGATGTGGGGGTGGGTTATATATATATATATATATATATATATATATATATATATATATATACCCAACAAACTTAACCTTTTTATATGTTGGGGTTATGCAACCTTGTTAAACTGTTAGGCATAACCTGTCAAAATCCTAGTAGTGGTGATACAAGCCTAAGGGAAGCTTGTATCATCTGTTGTGTGGGACTCGTATCAATCAGTAACCCATCTTGGTATCACACATGGAACCCCGAACTAAGTCAGTGTCAGGAACGCTTACTGAGTTAAATATAAGAGGTTCATTTAAGTGGGGATGTTGACGGCGCACTCCGTTGGATTCATGTGCGTGAATGAATTTGCTTGCGTTAGGATAATAAGACGTTGTGACATTAGTAGATGGCTGTGCATCTCGTTAATTAAGGGGTTGCTAGTTTAGGAAGTGATACATCCTATTGTGGGGCCAGCACAGGGTGTCTACAGGGTAGGGAGCCGATCGATTTTGGAAGTAATTAGGGTACATCTAGTCTTGCTTTCTTGTTTAGGAGCCCATTATTCTTGTTGGGGGTAACACCTGTCATTTCTGTTGGGCTACCTGTTATTATTGTATGGGGTAAAACCCTTCACTAGAAGTACTACTAAGTCTACCATTCTATTCCTGTTGGAATCATCTTGTTACTAGTATTGGTGCAGGGAAAAGTACTTGAGAAGCACAATATATTCTGTTCTATTTATTCTGTTTATCTTCCTCAGTCAGTTATACCTATCTTATGATACTGTTATCTCTCCCATCCAGTTTATATGCATGTCATGATGCTTTTATTATTTATTTGCTAAACGTAATTGGACTCGCCAGACTTTATGTCTGAACCGTTTTGTTTCCTTTTTTCTCTCTTCCTTCCCCCTAGGTTCTCAGGGTGGGAATACTCTGGTTTGATTAGGATTCTCTCTTTTATTCTGCTTGGAGCTGCTTTGATGTACTGCTTTGATTTTCTGTCTTCTCTGATATGGCTATATTTTGGGGACTATGCTTTTTATATAATACTGTACGCTGATGATTTTAGTACAAGACAGAAATTGTAATAGGTTTTATGTATTTCAGACTTGTGATGTAACTAGGTTTTGGACCACAAAGTTTTCGGTTTAATAAAGTTTTAAATTTCGCTGTTAATTTATATCTATCTTGTGATGTTTCTATTTATGTTTACCTATAACGCTGCACGAAACTTAATGCATTCTGATAAAGAGTGACATTAAAGGACGTGGGGTGTCACAATTTTGACGTCCGATTTTGGTTAGATGCAAAGATATAAAAATATAAATGAATATTCATAACCATCTTAAATGGTTTTGAATTAATTTTCAATTGATTTTGGTATGTCGAAATTTTCCAATTAAAAATAAATAGTAACTTTCCAAAGTGATGTTCCATTAGGTTATATAGTAAACATTATAAAAAAAGGTTTTCTTTTGAAAGTTTATCGTTTATTTTTATAATGGCTGTAAGGAAAATTTGAACGTAAAATAATGACTTTTGAGAAATAATAATATTTTATTCATTAAGATAATATTAAAATTGACTATATAGTGAAATATGCGATTTTGAAGATAAACGACTGGAACGAGTGTAATAACCCGGAAATTTAAGCCAATTTAAAAATTTTATTTTGGTAATTTTAGTGAATTTTGAGTATTTAAAATGATTTATTTTAAATAATAACGACGAGGAATTTATTTTGAATAGAATTCGAACGTATATATTTATTTGAATCGTCGATGAATATAAATATTTTATTTTAATTATAAAAGGAATTGAAAATGGCGCGATAGTTCGAAAATTCGTTTTCAAATTTCAAATGAATGTATATGATTCAAAATAAACCAGATTTTAGCGAAACCAAAAATATTAGAATCTATTTGAAAATATCTTTCCAACGAATCCGAAAAATCAAAGTTTCATAGCGGGAATCAAAAGTTATGCCCAGATGAAATTTCAGAATAGTCGCTATGGAATTCTGGCCCTTAAAAATGGAAATTTTGCAAACGACCTCGGTTTTCGATGAAACCACTTTTGTTGGATCCGTGATGTCAAGTTATTGCTAGATTCCAAAATTCATAATTTTTCGAATCAATATGTGAGCGTGGCGAAGTTAAACATGTTTTAACAGTTTCAGTTAATTTCGATCGACCAAAAAATAGCAATTTTTCAAACGGTCTCGGAATTTGACGAAATTAGTTTTGTTAGAACCGTATCGTCAATACGAGGCTAGAAAATATTTTTCTGGAATTTTTAGAGTCCGTATGTGACCCTGGTAAATTGAAATGCGTGTTCAAATTCAATATATCGATTTATTTTTTGATTTTGACAAAAACCAGTCGAAACAGCCTACAAAACATATCCCATTGTGTTTGGAATGGGGGCAATTAGCTAGGGACGACAGTCGGTGGGTTCGATTTTGAATTCGAAATAAAAAGTTGCTTTATGGAATAAATGATAAAATAAAATAATATAAAAAAATTCAATAAAACCGCTCTCCTCCCTTTCTTTCTCTCTCTCCGTCAGTTAAAAAAAAGGAAACAAAATGATCGCCCCCCCCCCCCCAATCGCCTGAGACCGCCGTCGCCGCCTCCCCTCCATCCACTGCGTCGCCCACTTCAAATGCTCCCCCTCGACAGCCGCCACCCTCTCTCCTCCCCAACACCTCCTCCCTCCCTTCGTTGAAGTCACCATCGCCCAAAACCGTACATCCTAAATCCCCCAAAACCAAACAGCGCCGCCACCTGCCTAGGCTGCCACCTCGATGCCGAACCCCCCTTCCTCCCTCTTTGAACTGTAAGCTTTCTTCATTATTATTTTTATTTTCTTTTAAGTAATGAACTAGTTAATTTGGTGAATAAAAATCGTTTTTCAGGTCTTATGTTTTTTATATAATGCCATTGATTCATGATAAAAATTAGATTTATAATGCGATAAAAATTAGATTTTTATTATGATAAAGATTGAAATTTTTATATGTAAAGAAATTTGGTTTTTATATAAACATAGTTAATAAAAAGATTAGATTTTTGTTCATGAAAAGGTTAGATTTTTAGACATGAAAAGTTAGGATTTTTGGAATGATAAAGATATGATCTTTAGTTATGTAAAAACTCGATTTTTGGTTAAGATAAAAATATGATTTTTATATTATAGAGATAATAAAAATATGAGTTTTATATTATAGAGATAATAAAAATATGATTTTTATATTATAGAGATAATAAAAATATGATTTTTATATACATAATGAAATAAAAATACGATTTTTATATATGTAGCAATGAAATAAAAATGTGATTTTTAATGTAAACATCGTGTGAAATAGATTGCGATGGAACGAATTGAAATCAAGAAGAAATTCAAACGGTTCAGAAATTCAAAAATAAAATGGTGGAGTGGAACCATCTGTGAGAACTTCTCACTTTTAATTAATTTTCTAGTTTGAAATATATACTAGGATGCAGACGGTGCTTAGCAGCACCCGACACCCGTCGTCCACATACCATGGATGACTTGTTTGCTTGATTGTCGTGTTGTGAAAAATGATTGTGTGATGGAATAAATATTTTATAGTTAAAAATATAATTTTTAACGTGTATATAAAATAAAGATTTATAAACAAATCGAACGATTTGTTTATATACACACAATTGACTGATATAGATTGGGACGATAAATTTTACACATCGCCCAACTACACAAATAAAACCTGTGTTTGATTGGTTGAAACCCAACACGGGTATTGGGATGATATTGGACATACACTAATCCCAAAAATTAGTTGTATGTCAATCGATGGATTGATAGGCTGTATAAGCGTTGAATATTTATATTTAATGCTTATACAGTGTAAAATGCACTCTGGATGATGGATTGCTGTTTCATTATTATTATATACATGTGTTGTATGGTACCCGTATAAGTAACATTATATGGTATTTGATTGGACCCCATTCCAATTTGGAAGATAAAGAATATTTTAAAATATAATATTCATGTGTTGAATAAAATAAACATTCATGTGTTGAATAAAATATAACATTCATGTGTTGAATAAAATATAACATTCATGTGTTGAATAAAATATAAGATTCATGTGTTGAATAAAATAAATATTCATGTGTTGAATAGAATAAACATTCATGTGTTGAATAAAAGCCGTATTGATTAGATTTGCGCCATTTTGACGTAAACGATATTTATATCGATTTTATTCATTTTTATAATGAATATCGAAAAGGAAGTGATTTCAAAATATAACATTTTGAAAATATTATCATTTATATATTGATGATATGAAATATTCAATTTTGATTTGAAATTGAATATGAAGTTGAAATCGTTTTTAAAACGAAGTTAAAACGATTTATAAAATACTTTTTGAATTGAAATCGACGAAATATATATTATATATAATATAATGGCCTGAATAGAACGCGCTGCGCTACGGTAGTTCATGAATTTCGACCATTGACTTCGAATGGATATTACGGGAGATCCGACCGTCGGATCCTCCTAAACCCGGAACCGTTGGGTTCGTATCGAAAAGACCTTTCTAATGAATATTAGAAATTCGAAATCTAACGGTTGGATTTGGAATTACGTCTAAATCAAATTTGGAAAAGGTCGCTGTAAGTGCAGTTCGATGACCGTTGATGGAAATCGACTGCATGGGCCTTGATAAAATTATTTAAAATATCAATAATTAGTGTAAAATCATAAGAAATGATTTGGAAAGAATTAGGATGAAAAATTCCATATTTGAAAAGATAAAAATAGATTTTTATCGAAATGAACTAGTTTTGAACTAGAATTATAATTCAATTATTTTTGAATAAATAAATTGGATATGAAATGGTTTTAAAAATAACCAGAATTTCCAATAAATAAATTGGAAATGGATTTGAATCGAAATTGTCTTCGGAATATTTCGATGTTGGATTTCGAGATTATACAATTATTGTTATGGAAATTTGAAAGATATATTTATATCGTTATTTCCAATACGATGTTTTTTTGTCGTAGAATTTGATATGGAATATAAGCCGGTATATTTTCTATTCAGAGCCTTGTATTTAATATCAAATGGCATTTAGGTTTGTCGTGAATGGTGTCTTCATTAACATTCGTTCTTTAACCCAATAATTAAAGGGATGTGAGTTGGGTTTGTTGTGAACTGTGTTTTGACAACATTCGTTCTTTAACCCGATTTACAGTGAAATGGGAATTGGAATTTATAAATCTTTTGTAAAGATTTAAAGGAGATTTTCCAAAGTAAAGTTTTCCAATTTAATAAAATAAATTGGGACGGAATGGAATTCGATTTGGTAAAAATCGAAGTGAATTTCTATGGAAGAAGACAACTAATATATCTGGAATTTAAAGGCTTCGCTGTTATTCCATTTATATTATTAGTCGGATATGGAAGTTTATATCGTTTATATATATATTGATATGTTTTCCATGAAAATTCAATTGTTAATGGAATGTGATTTTGGGTTTATTGTGAACCGTGTTTTAAAGGACATTGGTTCTTTAACCCAGGTAAAGACAGGATATGATTTCCCAAGTTAAACAATCATTAATATTGATTTTTGGGAAGATTAAAACCAAGTGGAGTTTTAATGAATCTTTAATTAGATTGGAATGATCGAAAATGGAGTATCACCAGTTTTGCTCCAGACGATAGTTAAATTTTTAATTAGATTTGAACGTGAAATGGTAATTAAATTTACCGATAACACCGTGGTGTTAGATATGAAGTATGACCAGTTTTACTTCATGGGATAAATAGGTTGGGATTGGGAAATAAAATAAATGATTACTTCGGTGTGGTTCGTTAACCCCGACTAGTTTGAATTGATATTCAAAAGAAGATTAAAGAATGAATTTAAAGAATTTATCTTTGATAAAATTAATGGGAACCTTTCCCAAAGTATGAGAATATTTGAATAAAAGAATATTCTGAATTGGAATGAGGTGCATGTTGTGTTTTTGTAACACTTGTTTATTATATACGCGAGTTATTCAAAAAGACCGGGTTTATCCCATTCTGAATAACTGCCTTTCTGAATAACTGATTCGACGTGGTGTCGAGGATGAAGACGGTGGTCGAAGACCGGAGGTCTTCACATCGTTTGGATAATTACTGATGATCTTGATTGGACTGTACACCCAAGAGGAGGGAATCAGTTGGTGATCGTCCAGACGTACTTGGAGATCGATGGATATGCGAGGAATAAGGTTCCTCCGGTTTCGTTCAGACCCAGAACGGACTTGTAAATGGATGTGTGTCTGACATCGGATTTCATTCTGTGTGATTGATATCGGTTGCATAGAGTGAATTGCCTGTGTAGCATGCTAAGATGCAAATGATCAAGGCTTCTGTTGAAAAGCAGAGTCTTGTGGTTGATTGTAACACCCCGAATTTTCTATTAACACTAAAGTTGCTAAAATATTAATAAGTATGTAAGAGAGGGGATGTATCTATTATGAATATAAAAATATTAATAAGTATGTAAGAGAGGGGATGTATTTAATATGAATATAAAAATATTAATAAGTGTGTAAGAGAGGGGATGTATCTAATATGAATATAAAAATATTAATAAGTGTGTAAGAGAGGGGATGTATCTAATATGAATATAAAAATATTAATAAGTGTGTAAGAGAGGGGATGTATCTAATATGAATATAAAAATATTAATAAGTGTGTGAGAGAGGGGATGTATCTAATATGTATATAAAAACAATAATAAGTAAAGGGGGATGTATCTAATATGTACATTGTAGAAAATATATATATATTTATGACATGAATAGAAGTTTATTAATATGCTGAGTGTTTGCTGAGTCACTTCTGACTCATTGCTGAGTCAACAAGATAAACCCCATCTTGTCTGAACGGCTGCGGTTATTTCTAGGTTAAATCTAATGGCCTAAATGAATTCTAAAATCTATAAATAAGTGGGTAGACCCTAGACCTAAATCACTTGTAAAATTAGAGAAGCTACCGTCATGCTGCTGCCATGGAGTTCAGCATAGCCGTCACAAACTAAGAAGAGGAAGCCTAATCATCTACAACTAAATCTACACAAATCAAATCAAAAGATCTCTCTTTCTCTAATTCTTTTCTTTTGTTGGTGAGTATGATGATTCTCACAAGACTATTACAAACTAATTTGACTCAGTTATGAATGGATCACAAGAAAGTGACGTGATTTGTAATTGTAAATTCTATATATTGTGGATCTCTTATTATGTTATTATGTTGTCGTATGATGTAAATTATATATGCTATGTCATGCTATGTTGTAAATTCTCTTATGCTATGTCGTGCTATGTTGAGAATCATGTCAAGCTATGTTATACTATCATACTATGCCATGTTATAAATCATGCTATATTATGTTGTAAAATCATGATGTTGTTGGAACATGCTTAAAGTTATGTTTTTTTTAATTTAAATGGATCTTGTTTATGGGAATTTGCCTATTAGGTTAGGTGTACCCATAAACTTGAAACTATAATTAAATAAAACTTGAATATGGGAATTTGCCTATTGAGTTAGGTGTACCCATATAAAACCATGTTGTTAAAAAAATTAGATGATGTTGATTCACACATGTTCATATGTAAGTTTATGAAAATTGATTGAGATTATATTAGGTGAATTTTGAACAAGTTGACACCTTTAGGTCCATGACATGTATAATCTATGCAAGTTGGACATATGCAAGTTTCACCCCTTATTATGATTCATTTGGTCACATATACATGTTGTTATTATGATAATCTCTTTTATGCTATGAGTTAGGCTATTCGAGTCTAACATATATTTTGCGAATAAACGTTCAAACGTGGGGTAGGGGTAATATTAGGAATTAATAAATTGGGTGCAATTTTGTAAGATTTTGCATACCATGAATGGATGTCCATAATTGAGTCAATTATGGACATTGTTAAAAATTGGAAGTAATTAATAATTCAAGTAGGGAATTATTAAAATTGGGGGAAAGTGGATTATTATTAATAATCAATGCTTAGGACACGAGGTTGGACCCGTTTGTGATGTAAACCTGCCCGGACCCGCCCGGCAAATCCAGTAGTCACAAATGTCGGCCCAATGTGAGAGGTCCTAGGCCCAAACTAAAGCATAACAGTTGTAAAGACACGAGGTTAGACTCTTTTATGGTGTAAGACTGCCCGGACCCGCCCGGCAAATCCAGCTGCCATAAATGCCAGTCTAATGTGACAGGTCTTTATGAGGTTATGGCCTTAATGAACTAAGAAATACTTAACCAGATAATCATGTAAGGTGGGACATGGGGGTTAAGTAGGTGCCTTGGGTGGCATGAGGAATCTGGTGGTTGCCTTTAGAGGCATTTGAAATACGATTAGACTTAACCAAACACACATGTAAATGAACATGACTAAGTGGGTTAAGTGGGATGGACTAATGGGGACAAGCTTAGGTGGAATGCTTGTGGTAAATAGTGGGGGCCCATTTCAACCAGTATCCCAAAACGTATCTTTGTGGGCTCGACCCAAGTCGAGGACGGGACACGCATACTGGGTTTGACTATAAGAGGCCAAAACAGGGAGCGGTGGCAACGCAAGTCCAACGGGTTTCATATGCGTGTATGGACCCGGGCTGGTAGGTAAGACGTTGTTGCATCGTGTAGGTATAAGCCGTGCATGTCTGTTGTATCAGGTTGCCACTTTAGGGGAGTGATACACCCCACTGTGGGGCCAGCACGGGTATCTACGAGTTAGGGAGCCGATCGAATAATGGGAAGTAGGGTACACCTAGTGGAGATAGGGGCAGGCGGCACCTATGTAGTCAGCTAGGGGTACGTAAAGCCATTGGGAAAGTTTCTAAGTGAAGCTAAGTGGGATGAATCTTTAGGGTGACTGGTGTGGTGCAGTATAGTGTTTATCCTTTAGTATTTAGGTGCGCCTATAACGTTGCCTTTAGCGATTGTCTATGTCCTTAATCTGCTCTTCATAGACATTTTCTTGTTTTCCAGCTTATGCCTTAGTCCAGTTATTTTGGTAATAGTATTGTAGAATTATCATATTCACCAGACTTTATGTCTGACCCCCTCTTTTCCATCATTTTTCTCCCTTCAGGTCCGCAGGTTGGGCCAAGTTCTAGTGGAGTCTAGTTGGATCGCTTATCTACTGGAAAGCTTGGACTGCTGAAGTAAAGTCCAGCTTGTTATCTTTCTTTTTAATGGCTATTCATGTAATGGGATTATGTACTTGTTTTATCAAGATAGATATTGTACTTGACATTGAATATGGTGTTATGATGTAATCAAACATGTTTTGACTTCTGCTACAATGAAATAAAGTTTTTGAATTTCCAAGTACTATTTTATATCTGTCTTGTTGTAATTTTACTGTTCTATATTCACTTAAAACCTCCATGGAAGTTAATGCATTCCCTTTGTGAGTGACATTAATGGACGTGGGGTGTTACACGTGGTATCAGAGCATAAGGTTACCAGAACAGATAAAATTTTTTTAGAAAAATATTTTTTTCTAAAGTATTTTTGGAAGAAGTTCTTTCAAAAAAAAAAAAAACATGTTATTTAAAGAGAGTTTTTATGAAAAACATAATCCCAAATAGCCACATCCTTATCTTTATCTTTCGAATTCTCCATTTTGAATCTTTCCTTTTTCGTTTCAGCATGGCTGAAGATCTTAATCTCCCAGAAGGTGTGACGATTCCAGGGTGGTTTAGGAGATACTTGGAGGCTAGGGCCACCACTGCAGGCCCAGCGGATACTCCTCCACCCCTAGTTGCACCCATTCCTCCTCCTCCTCCTCGTGTTGACACTTTTGCAAAGACGTGCAAGGAATTCAAGGCTATGGGAGGAAAAACTTTTCAAGGGACTGAGACGCTTGTGGAGGCCAGAGATTGGCTTAAGGAGACTGAGGAATTGTTGGATATCTTTGAAGTGGAAGATGGGAGGAAAGTCCGTTTAGCTGCTTGGTTAATGAAGGGAGAGGCCTCGTTTTGGTGGGAGGTCACTAACGGGGAACGTCCAGTTGATTCATGGGCGGATTTCAGACGAAGGTTTGAGGCAAAGTTTCTTTCAAGGGCAGAGGAGAACTTAAATATGGAAAAATTCCTGACACTAAAGCAAGGGAGCTCATCAGTAAAGGAATATGTCAATAAATTTAATCAGTTATCAAGGTTTGGCTTGGAGTTGGTGAACACGCCAGAGAAGAAAGCTTTGAGGTTCGTTAGAGGCTTGAATGAACCGTTGCAAGGGTTGGCTATGACCCACATCCCTATGGGAGCCACCTTTGAAAAGCTAGTAGAAATGGCACTTATGCATGAGGATAAGGCAGTTGAAAAGAAAGGGGATCAGAAGAAACCCCAACAGCAAAATAAGAAGGGTGGTAAAAACAATAATGGCAAAGGGAAGAAGAAATGCTTCAATTGTGGGACGCCTGGCCATCTCAGCAAAGATTGTAGAAAGAAAAAGAAGACTGGTTGTTTTCATTGTGGAGATGCGGGACATTTAGTAAAGGACTGTCCAAAGAAGGGGCAGAGGGCAGGGTCTACCTCGGGAGGACAGGTGCAGGCTCTTATGGCACCAGGGCAGGCAAGGGGGCAAGTTCAGGCTATTGCGGCCCCACCGCTGCAAGAAAGAGGTAGAACAATTTCTGTTGAAAGCTTAGTTTTTTTGTTTGATCATCCTGTCCGTACCTTATTCGATTCTGGCGCATCTCATTCGTTTATCTCTGCATCATTAGTTGAATCACTGCACTTGAACACCAGTTTAGTAGAAGATCCCTTGGTCGTTTCAAATCCAATTGGGGGTTCGGCTCATTTGACCATGATATGTTTGGATTTGAAAATCTCTATACTTAGCGTTGAATTTAGATGTGATGCTTATGTATTGGGCTTCACGGGCTATGGGCTAATTTTAGGAATGGATTGGTTGTCTAGAAATAGGGCCATTCTTGATTGTGAAAGGAGAGTAGTTAGGCTTGTGACTCGCCTTGGTAATGCTCTCGACATCTTTTGTAATCCCATAAATTCCGTTATGCTAAGTTATCTTGAATCGCTTGACGCGTCTGTAGAGAACCTGCGATCGGTAGAAGTGGTCCGGGAATATCCGGATGTGTTTGAGGAGGTGAAGGGCTTACCTCCAAAGCGGGAGATAGACTTTCGAATTTATCTTGTGGATAATGCTAAACCCGTATCTTTGCCAGTGCGCCACATGGCTCCTCGTGAAAGGAGGGAACTCAATAAGCAAGTAAAGGAGTTGCTTGAGAAGGGGTTCATAAGACGTAGTATATCGGAGTGGGGTGCTCCAGTAGTTTTTGCCACAAAGGCGGATGGGTCTCTTAGACTTTGTATGGACTATAGAGAACTAAACAAGCTTACTAAAAAGAACCGACACCCACTGCCGAGGATTGACGATCTCTTTGATCAGTTAGTTGGCGCCTCAGTGTTTTCGCAGTTGGACTTAGCCACTGGCTTTCATCAACTGAGAGTGGCTGAGGATAGTATAGATAAGACTGCTTTTAGGACTCCTGACGGATTCTATGAATGGCTAGTGATGCCCTTTGGTTTGACAAACGCCCCTGCATATTTTGTTGATTTGATGAGTAGGGTGTTTAGGGAATACCTTAACAAATTCGTGGTAGTCTTTGTGGATGACATCTTAGTCTTTTCTAAGAATAAAGAAGAGCACTCCCTACATCTTAGGGAAGTGTTGGAAACCCTTCGAGCACATAACCTTAAGGCAAAATTTTCTAAGTGTCACTTCTGGAGGAAGGAAGTACGGTTCTTAGGGCACGTGGTTTCCAAAGAAGGGATAGCAGTGGATCCCGCAAAGGTGGTGGCCATCCAAGATTGGAAGGTCCCTAAAAATGCAACCGAAGTAAGAAGTTTCTTGGGGTTGGCTGGCTATTATAGGAAGTTTATCAAAGACTTCGCAAAAATATCAGCTCCATTAACACGGTTAACGAAGAAGAACCTGGTTTTTACGTGGGACAAAGATTGCGATGATGCGTTCCAACGTTTAAAGAGAGCCTTAACTTCAGCCCCAGTCTTAGTGCTGCCAGACGGGAATAAACCGTTTACCATCTATACTGATGCTTGTGGGACGGGACTTGGCGCGGTCCTCATGCAAGAGGGAAGAGTAATAGCCTATGGTGGAAGGCAATTGAGGGTTCATGAAAAGAATTACCCCACGCATGACTTAGAGCTAGCCGCAATTGTTTTCGCGCTTAAGTCTTGGCGTCACTATCTTCTTGGTGAGAAATTCGAACTTTTCACTGACCACAAATCATTAAAATACTTATTCTCTCAGAAGGATTTGAATTTAAGGCAGCAACGGTGGATGGAATTCTTAGCCTCCTACGATTTTGAAATAGCATATACCCCGGGCAAGGGTAACGTGGTGGCAGACGCCTTGTTTGTTGAACGACAAAGCTTAGAATTCATCTCTATGTTTGACTTTAGACCCTCCGTTGACTTAGTACCCGGTCTGTTAGCATCCTTGGAGGTTAGACCTACACTTCTAGGACGGGTTGGTAAGGCACAGCGAGACGACCCACAGTTGGTTGAGATAGTAGAAAAGCTCAAAGGGGGGGGAGTCATCAAGCCATCTTCGTAGGTATACCCTAGACGATAAGGGTTGGTTACGAAGGGATAATAGACTTTGTGTACCACAAGACGAAGACTTAAGGAAGGCCATTCTTGATGATGCTCATCGCTCAAAAATGACCATTCATCCCGGCGGGGATAAGATGTACAAAGATATGAAGCGGGTTTTCTTTTGGGCCGGTATGAAAAAGGATGTGGCCGAGTACGTCGCTAGATGCTTGGTGTGCCAACGAGTTAAAGCAGAACAAAAGAAACCCGGTGGGTTGCTTCACCCATTAGAAGTTCCACTATGGAAATGGGAAAGCATCTCAATGGATTTTGTGGATGGATTACCAAGATCAAGGAAGGGTAACACGGGGATTTGGGTTATAGTAGATAGACTTACTAAAAGCACCCATTTTATTCCCGTGAAAAGTAAGAGGACTGCTCCGTGGTTGGCTTCTGTATACATTAAGGAGATAGTTCGTTTGCACGGTATTCCTTCTAGTATAGTAAGCGACCGTGACCCCATCTTTACTAGCGAATTTTGGAAGAGTTTACAAGAGGCGGTAGGGACTCAGCTATGTTTGAGCACCGCATATCATCCTCAGACAGACGGCCAGACCGAGAGGGTGAATCGCATTCTAGAGGATCTTTTAAGGCTTTGTATCCTAGACTTTGGGGGAACATGGGAAGAGCACCTTCCGTTAGTAGAATTCGCATATAATAATAGCTTTCAGTCTAGTATTGGCATGGCACCTTTCGAAGCTCTTTATGGAAGGCCTTGCCGTTCACCTACATGTTGGTGGGAATCTACCGATAAAATCCTACTTGGGCCCGATATGGTTAGGGAAACCTCGGAGAAGATTGAGTTGATTCGAAGGAGGATGAAAGCAGCACAAGATAGGCAAAAATCGTATGCTGATAAAAGGAGGTCAGATCTTGAGTTTGACATTGGGGACATGGTTTTTATCAAAGTATCTCCGTTACAGAATGTTGTTCGCTTTGGGTCCGTGGGGAAATTAGCACCAAGGTTTGTAGGGCCGTTTCCTGTAAAAGACAGGATTGGGAAGATGGCATATAGGGTGGAGTTGCCTGAGAAACTTAGTGGAGTACACGACGTATTCCATGTATCACATTTGAGGAAGTGTTTGCACAAGACCGCGGAGGTGGTAGAGCCGAGCTTGCTTAAAGAGGTGGAAATAGAGCGTGATGCAACAATTAGACGAGCTCCTACATGCATTCTTGGGTCGGAGATCAAAAAGTTGAGGAATCGAGAGGTCAGACTGGTTAAAGTGCAATGGGGAGATGATGAGAGCAACGCAACTTGGGAGACAGAAGAGAAGATGCGTTCGTTGTACCCTTTTCTTTTTGAGGGTATGCCTTTTAATTTCTCCTTTATCGCTTAGCTTATCTTATCTTATCTTTAGTATGTCCTCTCATTAGTATCTTTGACCTTTAGTTAGGATAATCCTATGGTTGAAACATGTGTTTGAGACATGTTATGTATGATGGATGCAAAATGGATGCAAGTGTTTGCTAGTGGTTGCTCGTGGATGCATATACACACACACTTTAGGCACTAGATCGGCTCAGTCACTACATATTGCATATTGCATATATATATGGATGTATTTAGTAAAATGGATGAACGATGGTTGTATTATCATGTGGATGCTGCATTCAGATGATGGTTGTGCACGCATATAGAAGTATTATGTAGCATTAAGAATCTTTTGCATACATAATGGATGCATGGCACGATCATAGTTGCATTAAGGAGGTCAATTGAATCAGTGGACCGCCTGATTTTGCATTAGATACGGACATATACACACACTGTGCATTTAAACATGAAAGCATTAGAAGTCTGTAAGGACAATGGATGCCTGTGTATGATGGATGAGTAGATGGACGTTTGGATGGTAGGATATACATTCTTCCAGACTTGAAGATTTCGGGGACGGAATCCTAAAAGGAGGGGAGAATGTAACACCCCGAATTTTCTATTAACACTAAAGTTGCTAAAATATTAATAAGTATGTAAGAGAGGGGATGTATCTATTATGAATATAAAAATATTAATAAGTATGTAAGAGAGGGGATGTATTTAATATGAATATAAAAATATTAATAAGTGTGTAAGAGAGGGGATGTATCTAATATGAATATAAAAATATTAATAAGTGTGTAAGAGAGGGGATGTATCTAATATGAATATAAAAATATTAATAAGTGTGTAAGAGAGGGGATGTATCTAATATGAATATAAAAATATTAATAAGTGTGTGAGAGAGGGGATGTATCTAATATGTATATAAAAACAATAATAAGTAAAGGGGGATGTATCTAATATGTACATTGTAGAAAAAATATATATATTTATGACATGAATAGAAGTTTATTAATATGCTGAGTGTTTGCTGAGTCACTTCTGACTCATTGCTGAGTCAACAAGATAAACCCCATCTTGTCTGAACGGCTGCGGTTATTTCTAGGTTAAATCTAATGGCCTAAATGAATTCTAAAATCTATAAATAAGTGGGTAGACCCTAGACCTAAATCACTTGTAAAATTAGAGAAGCTACCGTCATGCTGCTGCCATGGAGTTCAGCATAGCCGTCACAAACTAAGAAGAGGAAGCCTAATCATCTACAACTAAATCTACACAAATCAAATCAAAAGATCTCTCTTTCTCTAATTCTTTTCTTTTGTTGGTGAGTATGATGATTCTCACAAGACTATTACAAACTAATTTGACTCAATTATGAATGGATCACAAGAAAGTGACGTGATTTGTAATTGTAAATTCTATATATTGTGGATCTCTTATTATGTTATTATGTTGTCGTATGATGTAAATTATATATGCTATGTCATGCTATGTTGTAAATTCTCTTATGCTATGTCGTGCTATGTTGAGAATCATGTCAAGCTATGTTATACTATCATACTATGCCATGTTATAAATCATGCTATATTATGTTGTAAAATCATGATGTTGTTGGAACATGCTTAAAGTTATGTTTTTTTTAATTTAAATGGATCTTGTTTATGGGAATTTGCCTATTAGGTTAGGTGTACCCATAAACTTGAAACTATAATTAAATAAAACTTGAATATGGGAATTTGCCTATTGAGTTAGGTGTACCCATATAAAACCATGTTGTTAAAAAAATTAGATGATGTTGATTCACACATGTTCATATGTAAGTTTATGAAAATTGATTGAGATTATATTAGGTGAATTTTGAACAAGTTGACACCTTTAGGTCCATGACATGTATAATCTATGCAAGTTGGACATATGCAAGTTTCACCCCTTATTATGATTCATTTGGTCACATATACATGTTGTTATTATGATAATCTCTTTTATGCTATGAGTTAGGCTATTCGAGTCTAACATATATTTTGCGAATAAACGTTCAAACGTGGGGTAGGGGTAATATTAGGAATTAATAAATTGGGTGCAATTTTGTAAGATTTTGCATACCATGAATGGATGTCCATAATTGAGTCAATTATGGACATTGTTAAAAATTGGAAGTAATTAATAATTCAAGTAGGGAATTATTAAAATTGGGGGAAAGTGGATTATTATTAATAATCAATGCTTAGGACACGAGGTTGGACCCGTTTGTGATGTAAACCTGCCCGGACCCGCCCGGCAAATCCAGTAGTCACAAATGTCGGCCCAATGTGAGAGGTCCTAGGCCCAAACTAAAGCATAACAGTTGTAAAGACACGAGGTTAGACTCTTTTATGGTGTAAGACTGCCCGGACCCGCCCGGCAAATCCAGCTGCCATAAATGCCAGTCTAATGTGACAGGTCTTTATGAGGTTATGGCCTTAATGAACTAAGAAATACTTAACCAGATAATCATGTAAGGTGGGACATGGGGGTTAAGTAGGTGCCTTGGGTGGCATGAGGAATCTGGTGGTTGCCTTTAGAGGCATTTGAAATACGATTAGACTTAACCAAACACACATGTAAATGAACATGACTAAGTGGGTTAAGTGGGATGGACTAATGGGGACAAGCTTAGGTGGAATGCTTGTGGTAAATAGTGGGGGCCCATTTCAACCAGTATCCCAAAACGTATCTTTGTGGGCTCGACCCAAGTCGAGGACGGGACACGCATACTGGGTTTGACTATAAGAGGCCAAAACAGGGAGCGGTGGCAACGCAAGTCCAACGGGTTTCATATGCGTGTGTGGACCCGGGCTGGTAGGTAAGACGTTGTTGCATCGTGTAGGTATAAGCCGTGCATGTCCGTTGTATCAGGTTGCCACTTTAGGGGAGTGATACACCCCACTGTGGGGCCAGCACGGGTATCTACGAGTTAGGGAGCCGATCGAATAATGGGAAGTAGGGTACACCTAGTGGAGATAGGGGCAGGCGGCACCTATGTAGTCAGCTAGGGGTACGTAAAGCCATTGGGAAAGTTTCTAAGTGAAGCTAAGTGGGATGAATCTTTAGGGTGACTGGTGTGGTGCAGTATAGTGTTTATCCTTTAGTATTTAGGAGCGCCTATAACGTTGCCTTTAGCGATTGTCTATGTCCTTAATCTGCTCTTCATAGACATTTTCTTGTTTTCCAGCTTATGCCTTAGTCCAGTTATTTTGGTAATAGTATTGTAGAATTATCATATTCACCAGACTTTATGTCTGACCCCCTCTTTTCCATCCTTTTTCTCCCTTCAGGTCCGCAGGTTGGGCCAAGTTCTAGTGGAGTCTAGTTGGATCGCTTATCTACTGGAAAGCTTGGACTGCTGAAGTAAAGTCCAGCTTGTTATCTTTCTTTTTAATGGCTATTCATGTAATGGGATTATGTACTTGTTTTATCAAGATAGATATTGTACTTGACATTGAATATGGTGTTATGATGTAATCAAACATGTTTTGACTTCTGCTACAATGAAATAAAGTTTTTGAATTTCCAAGTACTATTTTATATCTGTCTTGTTGTAATTTTACTGTTCTATATTCACTTAAAACCTCCATGGAAGTTAATGCATTCCCTTTGTGAGTGACATTAATGGACGTGGGGTGTTACATTGATGATCAAAGCAAGGCCTTTGTGGCATCGCTTTGTGTAGCGTTAATTCGCGAGCCTCACACCCCGGTGTGAACCAGATACGGGAGAAGGACCTCAGGGAGGGCATTCGTTTTCTTCTAGCTAGGGTGGTGTTAGTGACCTACCAGCCCTGACATTTATATTATTTTCACTTGTGTGGTTGTTGCTATTGCGAGGTGCCTCAGTTATATCGGTCGATCTGGGACCGATGGAGTCATTCGTTGGCTCGTTTACGCCCCAAAGGGCGGGGAAACGCAGTGTTCATGCATAATAATCCACATCGGTGGACCGGCCCTGATGATCCAAGGCTGGCCTGTGCGCTTGCCTGAGACTCGGTCTAGACAGTCTCGAAGCGGTGAGGACGATCCCTTGCCTCGGTTCACAGATGGAAATAAAACTTCCAATACGTGACTTTGCGGTTTTTATTGTATAACCTATATATGGCGACATAGTGGTATGGGGCATTCATGCCGCCTATGATTGATACTTATGATTGAAGTTGATTTCTTCACTTATAGTAATAATAAAAGATGAAATTTAGCGTATCAAGCATTCTTTGGCTATTATATGGTAAAACCCTATCCTCCGGCTTGTGTTGCATTGTGTGATGGCACCTGGGTCTTATAATAGCTTCATTGTTCTTTATTTGGCATTGTGCTGTTGTTTTATGCACTGGTATTCTTGGGAGGAAACCTGTTCTGTGTTATACGGCATAGTCCCTTGATTTACCTAACTTTAAAATAAAGATTAATAACTGTTTTAGTTCTCATACTAGTTACATGACTGACCTGGAGTTTATTGTTTTAACCTAAACTCTGGGTGCCCTAATTTTCGACACGGACAACTAGTAGTTTTGGTTTTGCAGATTTATATTCACAGGATCCTGATTTACAGTTGGAACGATGCTCGGAAAGCTCTGTATCCGTGTATTACTTTCAGTTGTGTTTTGTATTGTATTTCCGCTGCTTTGTAATTTATTGTAATCTCTGATATTTTATGATGTGTAATATTGATTTATGCTCTGTATATTCTCGTAATCTGATGAAATGGTTGTAATTAACAATGAAATGTTCTTCTGTTTGTGTTCCGATGTGTTTTGTCCTCAACTCAATCCGTGCTTTCCTTTATGGGGAAGTTCGGGTCGTTTCAACAAGTTTTCAAAAATGAATATTTATATATATATATATTTAATATAAAGCATTTATATTTGTATTTAAAATTTATAAATCGATTTGGGCTTGAAAAGAACGTGTCGCACAACGACAGTTCGCGAACGTCAACCCATAACTTTGAATTGACGTAGCAGGAGATCCAACGGTCGGATTCTCCTAAAATTAGACTCGTTGGAACCTTAATGAAATAAGCTTTCTAATAAAATAAGAATTTCGAAATCCAACGGCAAGATTTTATTTTAAGTCCAAATCTGTTTTGAAAAGGTCGCTATGGATGCAGTTCGGTGGCTGATATTAGAAACCGACTGTAAGGGCCTTGATAAAATTATTAAAAATATAAATAAATTATGAAAAAGCATATAAAATGATTTGGAAAGATTTTGGATGAAATATTCCGAGTTTTGAAAGGATAAAAGATATTTGTATCTGAATGAACTAGTTAATAACTAGAGTAGTAATCCAATGATTTCAAATTAATAAATTGGATTTATGAACGGTTTTGTAATAACCAAAGTTTTCCAACAAATAAATTGGAATGGATTTGGATGGAAATTATCTTCAGATATTTCAATATTGGATTTCGTTAATACGGATATTGTTATGGGAATTTGGAAGATATTGATATTGTTATTCCAAAACGATATCTATTAGTTTCTGAATTTGGTATTGAAGGTAAGTCGACATAATTTCTGCTTAAGACCTTATGTTTAACATCAAATTTGATTTGAGGTTTGTTGTGAATGGTATCTTAAATAATACCCTTTTTAAACCCAGTTATGAAAAAAATGAATCTTTTAAATAAGATTTAATGAAGTTTCCAATTTATTTAATTAATTTGGAATTGAATGGAATTTGATTAATAATAATCGAAATGAGCTTCTGTAAGGAAGACCTTTACTATTTATGGAATTTAAAAGGTTTCGCCACTATTCCATTTATAATATTAGTCTGATACAGAAAATTATATTGATTATAAATTGTTTAGATTTCCGTGAAGATTCCATATTACATGGAAGATGATTTTGGGCTAGTGGTGAACAATATTTTAAATGACATTTGTTCTTTAACCCAATTAAAGGCAGGATTAGTTTCCTAAAAGTTCAATAATCATTTAGGAATGATTTTTGAGATTAAAACTAAGTTGGAGTTTTAATGAATCTTTAATTAGATTGAAATATGAAAAGTGGTTATTAAATTTACTGAATTCGAGAAGTATTCGAGATGAGTACCGCCAGTTTTACTCCATGCGATAGTTAAATCTTTAATTAGATTTAAACTTTAATGGTAATTGAATTTACCGATAACATTATGGGTGTTAAATATGGAGTACCACCAGTTTTGCTCTATGGGATGAATAGGTTGGGATTGTAAATAATAAAATAAACGATTACTTCGATAAGGCTCGATAATCCCGACTAGTTATATAAACCTTGATTTGGTTTAAATTGTGAAAAGATATAATAAAATCTTTTGAAATGATATCCAAAGGAAGATTTAAACAGTAAATTTAAATGAGATAATATTTGATAAAATTAATAGGAACCTTTCCCAGAGAAAATAATATTTGACTAAAAGAATATTCTGGATTGGAATGAGATGTGTGTTATCTTTGTGTATTTATCACGTGATTATAAAGACGCGCCTGTTATTCGGAAAGACATGGTTTAACTCGTTCTGAATAACTATTACGACGATTAAAAGTCAAAGAATGAAGACAGTGGTTGAAGACAAAAGATCTTCACATCGTTTGGGCTATTACTGATGTCTCACTTGGAAAGTACCCAAGTAGAAGTTATAAGTGATGGTCGTCCAAATGTACATGGAAATCGACCGGATATGCGAGGACCTCTCTCATGTATTGGACATACGGGACAAGGAATAAAGTTCCTCTGGTTTCGTTCAGGCCCAGAACGGAATTGCTAGTGGATTGTACGTCTGACATTAAATTTGATGTTGTATTCAGTGATCTCTGCTTAGTATATATATGTTTGGTGGCGAAGAATTTATTCCCTTAGCTTAACACCCTTCTTTGAGACATATGAGCTTAGAGGCTATATATTGGTGGAAATCAATGGTATAGTATGGATTAACAATGTGACATGCTGAGATGCAATGATCAAGGATTTTGTTGAAAAGCAGGGTCTTGTTGATGATGATCAAAGCATGGCTTTAATGTAGCTCAACTTTGTGTATAGCGTTAATTTGCGAGCTTCACACCCCGGGTATGAGTCAAAAACGGGATGAAGGATAGCAGGTCGGACATGCGTTTCTTTCTAGCTAAAAGTGATGTCATGGTATGGAGCCCAGACATTTTACTTATGTGGATGATGGATAGCGAGAGCCCTCGGATATGGCCGCACAAGGCCAAGATGGTCGACCTACTGACCAGATAGTTGGTCCCATAGGACCGGGAAACGTATTGTTCAGGAATAATCAATCCACAAAAGTAAGTGTGGACTGGCCTTGACGCTCCAAGGGTCAAGTGTGTTGATCCTGGGTATCCCGCTAGAGGTGGCCCTAAAACCGGTGAGGATGATCCCTTGCCACGATTCATAGATGGAATCCAATTTCCAATACGCGGCTTTTCGGTTTTAGTTGTAAACCTATATGGCGACATAGTAGGATGGGGCGCTATGTCGTCTGTGATTGATACATTTATATTCGAATTTGTTTTCAGCACTGTGCACTTACAATAATATCAAAATACTTGTTTAAAACGTACCCAGCATGTTTGGCTATTATACGGTAAAATTTTATCCTCCGTCTTGCGTTGCATTGTGTGATGGGACCTAAGTCTTATAATGGCCACATTTTTTAAAAAAGCATTGCGTTGTTTTTTCATTTGTTCTAAGTTTTGGTATTCACATTGAGTAAACCAATTCCGTAACATACGACGTGGTCTCGTGATTTACTCTATGTTACAGTAGAGTTTTAATAACTTTTTAGCTCTCACACCAGTCTCATGACTGACCTGGAGTTTATTGTTTTCCACTTAAACTCTGGGAGTCCATATTTTCTACACGAGCAGTTAGTAGTTTTGGTTTTGCAGATTCTTTACTTTCACAGGATCCAGGATTATGGTTGGAACTATACTCTGGAAGGCTCTGTATCCGTGTTTTGCTTTCAGTTGTGTTTGATGATGTTTTCCACTGCATTGTGTTTACATTATATTTATATTTTACATGTCCGATGCTATATAAGTCATTTATTCTCTGATAATTGTACTTCCGCTTATATTTACTTTCCGCGTTCTGTCATTCTTGCATTTTGATGTAAATTGTTGTAACAACAATGAAATATTCTATTGTTTTGTGTTCTGGTGTGTCGTGTTCTCAAACAATCCATAGTCTCATTCGGTTTAGGCGGAGCAGGGGTTTCGGGTCGTGTCAGCTTGGTATTAGATCTTTGGTTTACTGAGCTCGAGAAAAAGACACATTAGAACCAAATGAAAGAATTCATCAGAGATGCGATTAGTAATATTCAATTAAAGAATAATCATTAGATATAGGATCAGTAGTATCTTAGAATGAGAAACTCATTAGAGATGGGGGTTAGTAATGCCTTAGAATGAGTAGAGAGTGATATTATTATAAGCAAACGTATTTGGGGTTAATATAAATACAATTTGATTTTCCATTATATTTTATGTATATAAAAGAAATTCATGCTTTGATAACACACACACACACACACACACACACACACACACACACACACATATATATATATATATATATATATATATATGGGGCAGGTTCGAGAGCACCCCAAACAGTGCAGCACCCCAAAACCCCTCAACCACAACCAAGTATTCCACACCCTCTCTCCTTCCACTCATTCTCTCACTTTCCACTCACATTCTTTAACATAAATGAGTGGCTGTTGTTCGGGTGCAAATGGGAGGCTGAAATTCAAGGGGGCTCCCTGATCCTATCCCTATATATATATATATATATATATATATATATATATATATATATATATATATATATATAATTTGTTAACCAATTGACTGTTTGTGTGATTGTTTGATTTCCTGTTTAATTACTTAGGATGTCTGATTTAGATAAGTTAAACGGAATCTTCGACGATTTTGGATAGTGAATATATAAAAAACACTTGTTATTTATTTGAATTGAGTTAAGTTAAACTGAATTGAAAGTTAGTTGGAATTGGATATATAGACATACATATGTCGAACAAGTTATTGATTTAAGGTTAAGAAGAGAAATAAAATTGCGTACCCGGCAAAAAGGTACACATTTACTATATTGGTTGCGCAATTTAATTATTATTGTTGCTGTGAGTGAATTGGATGCGATATGATGGTTTCTTGTGTGAAACTGAACGTACACCATTGGATAGTAAACAACAACTATGGTCTACGCTGCAAAGGTTATATTATGAACTGCATAGCATAACGTATCCATATAAGCATTTAATTGTTTCATCTTATATGATGAGGTTTGGATTACCATATGAGCATGTAAGTATTTGATGCTTGTATGGAAAGGACTGAATTGCAGGTTGAACTGAGGACTGATTGTGGACTTAATAAACATATAACGATAAATCATAGGACTTAATAATAAACTCCACACGGGTCTTGAAATTACAGAAATATACTTGCCTCTCTTATGTGTAGATAAGGCACATAGATCACGACTAAACCCCATCACAGGGTCAAGGGATGGTAATTTTTACACATCTCCCTTGGGTGTAGATAAGTCACAATTGCTTTGTTTGGGTTGTATATGTATAAATTGATTTATTGAGTGCCTATTTAGGCTATATATATTTGTTTAGATCAACCCGTATAAAGGAGGTTATAGAGAAATTTTCAGAAATTTAAGGTGTTAGCCAAATTTCAGGAAAATTGGATGTTCTTAGAAAGTGAAAAGTTAAAGAACTTGAGTTAGAACGAAGTTTGAGTTGGTTAAGTAAACAACCTTCAGTTCCGTCTTCCTTCCTCGAGATGAAAAAGTTTTAAGTGGGGGAGATTGTAACAACCTTGATTTTTAGAACCAATTTAAAATTTATTTTTAATTGATTTTAATGAAATTTAAATATTTAAATGATTTATTTTGAGAATAAATGACTTAAGATTTATTAAAAACGAAGTTTGAGCGTATAAATTTATAATAACTATAAAACGAGCTTGAAACGTCATGGTAGTTTGAAATTTTAGTTTTAAACTTCAAACGAGTATATAGAATTCGATATAAATCAAAATTTGATGAAATAAGAAATGTTAGAATCTATTTAATTATATCTTTCTAACGAATATAAGAAATTGAGATTTCATCGTATAAATTGTAAGTTATGTCCAAATTAAAATTTCAAATAGTCACTATGGAATTTATTAATATTTTAATATTATTTAATCCCTTAAAAATGGCCATTTTGCAAACGATATCTGTTTTCGACGAAACCACTTTTTTGGTATTTGGAATATTAAATTATTGCTAGATTCCAAATTTCATAATTTTTGGAGCTAGCATGTGGCCGTGCGCAATAAATTGTGAACCGATCAACCATGTGAACCCAAAATCGAGCTTTTTGAGCAATTCGACAAAACGAGTTTCAATGAGTTTCATTATGACTGTATTGACAAAACATAGCTATATGTCAATTTTCATCGACAATGGAGTTCGTGTTTGATCGGAGCATTGATAAACGTCAATCGAAGATAGCGTTAAGCGAACAAAAGAATAAAATATAATTAAATCGAATTAAACTTCATATATAAGATATCTTTCTCTTCCAAAAACCCTAACTCCATCTTCGTTTGGCAATTTTGTAGCCACCCCCTCCTCTCCCTCTCAAAATATTTTGCAAATAAGCCCCTACACACAAAATAATTTATATCTCTCGATCCATAAACAATTTGTGGAAACTTCCGATGAGAGAGTTGTAGATCATGATGAGAGCCACCTACCACAAAAATTTGAGGGTGTTTGGAGTTATAGATTCACTTGGATCTAGGTTTAAAGTCAAAAAATTGCTTCCGATTTTGGTGAATTTATGGCCAAACGCTAGAGAATTAGAGGTTGACACCAAAAGGAAAGTTGTCGAGGAGGAGTAGGGCTATAAGTTTGCTTTAGGGTGCTCGACCAGATATGGCCTATGGTGATGGTTGAGGGGACATGAACGTCGATGATGTTTTGGAATTGGTCAGGTTTGATTTTGAGCTCGCCGGCGACGGTGGTGGTGACGATGGCCAAGGGTGTCTGAAGGGGAAAGGTGCACGGTGGCGAGGCAGTCACATTCCGGGTGGTGCGTGACCGTGGCATCACCTGTTTTGGCGCTTGACCCAATTCCAGTCGAGGCCCAAAATCTAGCCAACGGTGGATAGGTGGTGATCGCCGCTGGTGTCGCGAGGTTGACGTGGACAGGGAAGAGGATGGCGGGGTCAATTGGACGTTAGGTGGCCCCACAGCGGCGGCGCAGGCAACGAAGAAGGGGGAACGACGGTGGTGTGAAGTTAAGGATAATTTAGGGTTTTTAATTTATACAATTAATTATTTAATTGTATATTCAAACTTCGTATGTTAATAACTAGTGTATACAAACTCAGAATCTCATGAAACATGATATGTTGCGATCGTAGAGTCGAGAGCTTCGCAAAAAAACTATTTTGTTTAAATTTGGAGCAAGCTACATTTTTGGGTCAAATTAAATCTAAGTTTAATTTGATTTAAATAGGAATTAACAATTTGAGTCGATCAATGTGAGAACTTTCTCACTCAACTATTTTGTTATGTTATTATGTTCGAATTTAAGTATAAATTGATTGCCTTTGCTGATTTTTGTTTGTTTAATTATCACAAATTGTTATACAGTGCATGGTAGCTCACATCACAATTGTTTGCTAACCCGATGGATGAATTGTGGATTGTTTTGTTATGATTCGAATGTGATTTTGAAATAATTTACGTGTTAAAAACGATGTTAGAATATTTTTGGTAGTTGAAATTGGATTAAATATCCATTTATAATTTAAACGGTGAATTTATTATCAACTGCTTAAGTATAATTGGTTGGATTGAAAAATAATTTAGAATGAATAAATAATTGATTAATTGATTATTTATTTATTGAAAACCGCACACGGGTATTAGGACCATATTTTGTTTACACAAATCCAAAGTGTTTAGACTGGATGTTAATCGGCTGATTGACAGACCGATGTAAGCGTTAAATAATTACTTAAGGCGTATATGAATGTAAGTGCACTTTGGATGTTATTTGAATGTTTGATAGTTATTTACAACTGTTGCTTGATGCATATGATGAATAAGATCCATATAAATTATTTTATATGGATATTGGTTGAAATTTTATTCCAATCCGGAATAAATATGAATATTTTTATAACTAATATTCGGTGAAAAACTAAAGTTTGATTTTGACGTACGATTTTTGATGGATGCAAAGATATAAATATATAAATGAATATTCGTAACTATAACGAATGGTTTTGAATTTCAATTGATTTTTGTATGTCGAAGTTTTCCAATTAAAAATGAATAGTAACTTTCCAAAGTGAAGTTCTGTTAGGTTATATTGTACACGTTTTAAAAGAAGTTTTCTTTTGAAAGTTTATTGATTATTTTTATAACGACTATAAGGAAAATTTGAACGTAAAATAATGACTTTCAAAAAATAATATTATTTTATTCATTAAAACAATATTGAAATTGACTATATAGTGAAATATGCGATTTTGAAGATAAACGACTGGAACGAGTTTTCAAAGATGAATATATATATATATATATTTAATATAATTTATAAAAATGATTTAGAAGCGTTTCGATTTATGTTTAAAATTTATAAATCGATTTGACTTGAATAGAACACATCGCGCAGCGATAGTTCGCGAACGTCAACCTGTAACTTTGAATTGACGTAGCAGAAGATCCGACCGTCGGATTCTCCTGAACTTAAACCCTTTGGAATCGTAATGAAATAAGCTTTCTGATAACATAAGAATTTCTGAAATACAATAGTTAGATTTTAATTTAAGTCGAAATCAGTTTTGGAAAAGGTCGCTATGGATGTTGTTCATTGGCCGATATTGGAAACCGACTGTATGGGCCTTAATAAAAGTATTAAAAATATAAATAAATTATGAAAAATCATAATAAATGATTTGAAAGGATTTTGGATGAAATATTCCAAGTTTTGAAAAGATAAAAGATATCTGTATCTGAATGAACTAGTTAACAATTAGAGTAGTAATCCAATGATTTTAAATTTATAAATTGGATTTGTGAATGGTTTTGTTATAACCAGGGTTTTCCAACGAAAAAATTGGAATGGATTTGGATGAAAATTATCTTAGGATATTTCGATATAGGATTCCGTAAATTATATGGATATTGGTATGGGAATTTGGAAGATATTGACATCGTTTTTGCAAAATGATATTTGTTAGTTTCAGAATTTGGTATTGAAGGCAAGTCGACATGATTTCCACTTAAGACCTTATATTTAACATCAAACTGGATTTGGGGTTTGTTGTGAACGGTATCTTAAATAATACTGTTCTTAAACCCAGTTGTGAAAAGAATGAATCTTTTAAATAAGATTTAATGAAGTTTCCAGTTTATTTAATTAGATTGGAATTGAATGGAATTCGATTAATAATAATCGAAACGAGCTTCTATAAAGGAAGACCTTTACTATTTATGGAATTTAAAATGTTTCGCCGCTATTTGACTTATAGTATTAGTTTGATACGAAAAATTATATCGATTATAGATTTCCGTGAAGATTACATATTAAATGGAAGATGATTTTGGGTTTGTTGTGAACAATATTTTAAATGACATTTGTTCTTTAACCCAATTAAAGGCATGATTAATTTCCTAAAAGTTCAATAATCATCAAGTAATGATTCTTGAGATTAAAACTAAGTTGGAGTTTTAATGAATCCTCAATTACATTGAAATATGAAAAGAGGTAATTAAATTTACCGAATTTGAGATGGAGTACCACCAGTTTTACTCCATGTGATAGTTAAATCTTTAATTAGATTTAAACGTTAAATAGTAATTGGATTTACCGATCACACTATGGGTGTTAAAATATGGAGTACCACCAGTTTTGCTCTATGAGATAAATAGGTTGGGATTGGGAATAATAAAATAAATGATTATTTCGATAAGGCTCAATAATCCCGACTAGTTATATAAACATTAATTTGGTTTAAATTGTGAAAAGATATAATAAAATCTTTTGAAATTATATCCAAAGTAAGATTTAAACAATAAATTTAAATGAAATAATCTTCGATAAAATTAATGGGAACCTTTCCGAAAGAAAAGAATATTTGACTAAAAGAACATTATTGATTGGAATGAGAAGTGTGTTATCTTTGTGTACTTATCACGTGAATATAAAGACACGTCAGTTATTCAGGAAGACCAAGTTTAACCCATTCTGAATAATTGTTACGACGATTAAAAGTCGAAGAATGACGACGGTGGTTGAAGACCGGAGATCTTCACATTGTTTGGGCTATTGCTGATGTCTCACTTGAAAAGTACACCCAAGTAGAGGTTATAAGTGGTGATCATCCAAACGTACGTGGAAACCGTTGGGATATGTGAGGACCTCTCTCATATATTGGACATATGGGACAAGGAATAAGGTGCCTCCATTTTCGTTCTAACCCACTAGGTGCTGTTTTCAGTGATCTCTGCTTAATATGTATCTGTTTGGTGGTGGTGAATTTATTCGCTTAGCTTACCTCCTTCTCTAAGATGTATGAGCTTAGAGGTTATATAATGGTGGAAGTCAATGGTATGGTACGGATTGACAATGTGGCATGCTAAGATGCAAATGATTAAGGCTTTTATTGAAAAGCATGGCCTTGTGGATGATGATCAACGCCTGGTTTTAATATAGCTCAGCTTTGTGTATAACGTTAATTTGCGAGCTTCACACCTCGGGTATGAGTCAAAAACGGGATGAAGGAAAGCAGGGAGGACATGCGTTTCTTCCTAGCTAGAAGTGATGTCATGGTATGGAGCCCAAACATTTTACTTATGTAGATGATGGATAGCGAGGGCCCTCGGATATGGCCGCACAAGGCCAAGATGGTCGACGTACTGACTAGATAGTAAGTCCCATAGTACCGGGAAACGCATTGTTCAGGAATAACCAATCCACAAAAGTAAGTGTGGACCAGTCCTGGAACTCTAAGGGTCACGTGTGTTGATCCTTGGCATCCTTCTAGAGGTGGTCCGAAACCGGTGAGGATGATCCCTTGCCTCGACCCATAGATGGAATCCAATTTCCAATACGTGATTTTTTGTTTTTAGTTGTTTTCTATGATTGCTACATTTATATTTGAAATTGTTTTCTGCACCATGCACTTATAATAATAACAAAATACTTGTTTAAAATGTACCAAGCATGTTTGGCTATTATAAGGTAAAACTCTATCCTCCGACTTGCGTTGCATTATGTGATGGGAGCTGAGTCTTATAATAGCCACATTTTTCAGAAAAGCATTGCATTGTTTTGTCATTTGTTCTAAGTTTTGGTATTCACATGGAGTAAACTCATTCCACGACATACGACGTGGTCCCGTGATTTACCCTATTCTGAAGTAGAGTTTTAATGACTATTTTATCTCTCATACCAGTTCCATGACTGACCTGGAGTTTATTGTTTTCCACCTGAACTCTGAGTGCCCATATTTTTGCATGGGCAGCCAGTAGCTTTGGTTTTGCAGATTCTTTTCTTTCACGGGATCCTGGATTACGGCTGGAACTATACTTTAGAAAGCTCTGTAACCGTGTATAGTTTTCAGCTGTGTTAGTTGATGTTTTCTGCTGCATTGTATTTATATTTTACATGTACGATGATATGTAAGTTATTTGTTCTTTGATAATTGTCCTTCTGCTATATATTTATTTTCCACGCTCTGTTATTCTTGCACTTTGATGTAAATTATTGTAATTGCAATGAAGTATTCTATTGTTTTGTGTTCCGATGTGTTATGTTCTCAAACAATCCGTAGTCTCGCTCGGTTTAGGCCGAGCTAGGTTTTTGGGTCGTGTCAATTACCCTATTTATGTCCTTTATTGCAACAAAAAATTCCATGTTTATTGCTACAACGGGGACAAATGTTTAATTTCCATTTAGTATAGGAGTTATTACCATACATTCATTCCCACAAAATGGAAACACTTCAAATTCAAACTCATAATAATAATCAAACATTTATTTAATATAATAACGCCATTTATGTAGGTTTGGACGCATAAGACTGACATATATTTATATTTTAAACGCATACTTAACATAGTTACTAATTTTATATATTTAACATTTATTATTTATGCTATGGTCTAAACTAACAACCAAAACAACCATGTTTGTGTTTAATCTTGTTTTAAGATTCAAAATATTATAAAAGTTTATTTACCGTAATTATTGTAATTTTTTCACAAAGTATTTAAAAGAGGATAATTGACATTATTTCAATTCACAAGGAATTAAGTTAATATTCTCTTTAGAATAGCTATTGCAAATTATGTGCAAAATACGTGAATTTGCACATCTTTTTTATTTGATTTGTTTATGTTCCTTGTAGATTTCAAATGGTGTCTTTTTATGCAAAAAGAAAAAAAAGGATAAAATTACAATAACCAAGTAAAACCACAAACAATTGCAAACACAAACATGACTATTATCATTTTAACAAATACTGCACAAACTACAAATTAACTCCAAGTCCTATGAATCTGGAATAAAATTAGATCGGTTTAGGGACTGCTTTCCACATCCAAGGTGTTTATAATAACCACAAACAAGTCTTAGAACAGTTGTAGGCTATATAATTTTATTAAACAAAAGGCTAACAAATTTATATCCAAACTTTCAATATATTATTTCAGATTTGATCAGATTAGACAAATATAATAAACTTTTAGGCATATAATTCAAATTTAACACAAAAGAATTATATAAGTTTATTAAAAACAATGTATATAATTTCCCACTCACCTAAAAGCTATCCAAATCTAAATCTGACATAGCTTTTAGGCTTAAAATTCTTAAATCCTAGAGATCTACAATTTGTTTCCAAAGGGGATGTACAAACATAGATTTGGACTTGTAAATCTGAAAGGAAAAAGGAAAATAAGAAGGAAATTTAGTAATATAAATTACCTAAGCGAAGAACCACCTCTTTTTCGTAAATCTAAATCTAATCTCTCTAGTTCTTGTTAATCTAATTTGCATATGTTTATAATTTATATTTTAGAAGAGATTGGAGAACTGAATATGGCAGAGCTTCGCTGCTGCCTCCAGAAAATATGATTAAGAGAATGGGGGTCTAGCCCTTTGTTTATAGACGTAGAAATGACCCTAGATTGTTAGATTTAATTTAATAAAGATTCGTCTGTTATTATAATATATAAACAAACCCTAGCCGCTACTATCAGGACCTGCAGTCGACCACCTGGGTCATCTTGTAGTTTGGCGGGGAAAATATATTTATTTCTATATTTAAAGATTCTATTTTATTTAATTTTCATCTTTTTTAGTATTTCGTCCGTAACCTTTTTATACGGACTCCGTTTGCGAAGTTCCAAACATGAAAGTTTACCAAAATTCCATCACAAATGCAACGGTGCAAGTTTTATGGTCAAATTCCATCATTTATGAAAATTAAAATTTTGGGAACTAAATAAATCACTAGATTAATTATTGCCAAAATTCTGGGTTGTTGCAGGAATGACCCTAGCAACTTTTACGTCGTTGGCTCCACCCCCACCAATGACTTTCTCCTCAGCTGGTGGGACTTCTAGTTGCTCAACATGCACTTGAACTTGACATCTCAACTTGTCACTATTCCTACCTGGTATCCGAGCTAGATCCTATTTCTGGATCCTTATAGACAATGTCTTTCTTAGCTCCAACGTCCAAGGATCTTGTAGAATACCTTCTGCTCATCTTGTTTTACTACTCAATAAACATCAGCAGTTAAAGTGATTAACCTGTATCCCCCACGCGAACTAGTGCAATGTGTGAAGTGTAGTGCGTAGACATGTGCGACAACATTCACAAAGATAGAATATTTAATACATGTTCTGAATGACGATTAAGCGGCCGTTATTACTGACTGCCTCATCGTCCCGATTAAGAGTACTTGCATATTAAAAACCTAACGGAGGACGATGCTTCATCATTAGGGCAGTTCATAGTCACATGTATGTCCAGTTATGTTCATATGCAATTTCAAATATGATCTAATCCTAAGTGTTTAGAAGTACAAGTGTATAGTTCTTATATATATGAAGATGAGTCATCATTCCCCTGCAAAACCACCCAGTCTAGAGCCATCATCGAGGCCAAGACAACACCGATCCAGATCGACCTATCTGGATCAGACAATGATTTAACTAACCTAGATAGGCCTATTTGAATTCCCCAAGCGCCATTCCGACCTAGGTCGGGCTATCTGGGTCATCTAGTGTCCATGCCATTCAGGATCATGTCGATCAGGGTCATATACTTTCTTCCATATTTCCCTATCTCCTGCTTCCTCTGCTTTGAGACTACCACTCTCCCTTCTAGATTCTTCCATTCTCTTATCATTCTTTTTCTCAACAAAATCGACTGACCCTTTCAATATCATCTCCTCCACTCCACTATTTTCCAAAATCAATCCATAACTTTTTTGCTTCGAACCCGAAATGCCTTCATGCTCGCCTTTACCTCCATGCCTCGCCTTCGCCACATCTATCAAAACCCGCCTCAATTACCTTTGAATATGGCCATGACTTGGCCATGTCATTTCACTATACATAAATTATCTGAGTTGAATAACCCACCCTTATGAAATCAAGGATAGCGGATAATTATGGTGGAAGCATGCAGGTAAGAGGAGAAACAGGTGGTTGCGATTTAGGTTTTTGGGCTCAAAGAGGTATTGTGTTTGGTTAGCATAAACGAAGGAGAAGAAGGAAAGTAAGAGGTCGTCCAGGCTTTTATATCCAAGGAGACGAGACTTTTCGCCTCCTCTCGAAATGACATCTATGCTGATCCGGGGCAAAGAAGATAATTTTGGGTCAGCATCCGATTCGGGTCATAAAAAAGGGAAGACAATAGGGGAAGAAATGGCATGAATGATAGCAACAAATGTGGATAGAGATGATGAAAAACATCCATGCCGATATGCACATAAAATTGACTCAATTCGACAACATGCTCAACTAGCATGCATTTTGATGTTGTACAAAAATGACATGAGGCGCTCGAGCGCTCGCTAGAGCCTGCGACTCAACATACAAAAAGAAACGAAAAGACCAGTTTGAACTCTAAACTCGAGGGGATTCAAGTAGTTACTTGTGATCATCAGGAATTCCCAAACAGAAGAATTTAATTGGACGAACTCAGGGAAAGACAAGTCGGAAAAATCACACATAGCTATTTATACATATATAAAGGATTCAAGTGTCACAACTATTTGGAAAGATGTGATTGGTTCTTAACATTATTGCAATGAATATTACTTTCATATCAAAACTGACACTGATGAGTGTAGACAGTTCAACTAATTCAAAGCACATCCCATCTACGATGCGACGTACTTTTAGGGACAAAATACTGACCTACCTATTAACAATGCCCTATACTTCCAACTTCTCATAGCCAGATCATTCAGGATTTGAACAAAAATGTACTCAAGCTTAGAACGGTTAAGAAGAAAAGACAGATCCGCAAACTCCTAGAGACGAACCTCGCCAAATCCGGATCGACTAAGTCAACCTTTCTCGAGTTGACATAGCTTCAGACCGGCTTACACACCATGGCGTAACCTTGGTTCGGTGTACTTGAGTATGACATGGTTCGACATCCCTTTTGAGCTCAGTTCAACCTGCATAGTGGCACCCACAATGCCACAAATCCGGATCGGCATGACCCGTGCCGATCCGGACTTAACTGGCCGATTTTGTGAATGTGGGTGATCTGACACCCTAAGACCTCCACTTCACCCGCTCCTTTCATAATGTCATTTTTCCCGCTTACACATCTAGCCGACCCGGATTCAAACCGTACCTATAAATACCACTTTATAACACATTGGAAAAGCTTCTTCTTCTACTTTATACATACTTTGATATTTTCTTATCTATTATATTCAAGTTTGTCTCGATCCGGCACTTTGTAATCATAAAAATCAGTCATAAAAGATAATAAAATATTAGGTGGATGTAGGAAAATCCAAGTCGAACCACTATAGTTTGTGTGTTGTGAAAAGTCAATGTGTATGACTTAAGCAGGATCTATATGGATATAGCGGAAATATAAATGATATACTAACTAGATAATATACATTAGTACACAGGTAAAAGCTAAGCTATAGAAATATATCAAAAGTAAATGCAATAAGAAACGACACCAGGAATTTTATAGTGGTTCGGACTTCCCGCCCTACGTCCAGTCCCGAAGCTCCTATTTGGAATTCACTATCACGCCCTCTTTTAACCCGAAGGAATAGGTCAGTACAACCGAGCCCCAACAAGGATGCCTCTCGACTGAGAAACTATACAGGACTTCAACAATTACAAGTGTTTTGACTTCTGCTGTGTGTTCTTGAATCAACATGGATAGTCAACGGTTTAAGTACCCCCTTCCTATAATCTTATCCTCGAGTATTCGAAATGAATATGAAGATTTTAAAGAAGTTAGTTGCTTGTTGAATCAAAATATGAGAAATGATATCAAGGATTCAACAAGTAACTTGAATTTGAGAGAGCTTTTTGTTTGCAAAGAATATATAAGTGAAATTTATAAAATAGATAGAATAGAGAATCATTCGATGATTGTAAATTATGTTTAAATTGTTTATATAATAGTTGAAAGATAGCAATGATTCATGAAGGGTTTTAATCAAAAGAAGCTTCCATTTCCTTTCAGAAATGAAGAGATTTCTCTTTATTAATGAAGACAACCTTTCAGAAAATATGTGCTGTTTCGAATTAGTTGATTGGTTAAAAATCATTAGTCGACTGGTTAAAAAAGTATGAAATCATATATATTTAAAATATTCAGAAAGCCGTTACTGGAGCAAAATTGCACGACCAGTCAATTGGTTGGTTTTGGACCAGTCATCTAGTTCAGGCATTTTTGCCCAGTCAGATTGTTTCATGTCATTTAAAATGTGTGTATATATATATATATATTTATGCTTTGTTTTATACTTGTGTTATACTTGAGGATAGATTTTAAAATAATTCTAACACGAATCGGTGTGTGTGTGTGTGTGTGTGTATATATATAACCTTATCTCTATGACATGATTTCCAATGAACTTCTCATTACTGACATTAATCAATATCTTGTTTTTAACATGTTGTTGTCGCTTTCCTTATTTTTTATTGTAATTCTCTACCCACTTAATTTGGGATGTTGAACCAATTTTAGTGTCAACAATATACATACACATACATATATATGAGCAACGTTCAATGGCACTCCAAACAGTTGAGCACCCCTTTGGCACCTTGATTTCCATAACCCATTTATATTAAATTAAGTTAGTGGAAGGAGAGAGAGTGAGTGTAAGGAGAGAGAGAGGGAGAAATGAGTAGTGGAACTCAGGAGGCCAAAGTGGTGCTACACTATTTTTGCGTGTTATTGAACGCTGCTATATATATATAGAGAGAGAGAGAAAGAGAGAGCGAGCATATGTTTACTGGTGATTGAGGTATCATTCCTTTTTGAACCGAAAGGGTATTTCCAAGGTGTTGGGAAATGGGAAAGTTGACGAAAGGGGAATGCGTTCTTTTTACGAAAGGGGAAAAAATCATTATTTATATTATTATTTTATATGTGTTAATTATTTGTAAATAAAATATTTAAATACCTAAAAAAAATAAAAAATATGTAGTCAAAATTCAAAATGCAGAATACAAATACGAAATACATAATAGAATTTGGAAACACAAACTACTATGGTGGGTACTGTGGTTGAAAGGTGGGTGGAAAGTTCAATGGATATGTAAGTGGAAAATTCGGTAGATATGCAGGTTGAAAGCTCATAGATTTGTAGGCAGTGAAACGAATGTGGTGGCATAGATATCATATATTGCTGGTAGCTAATAGTATGATTGCATTTTTCGATCTCATACCGCAACCACTCTTGGGCATTGTCGTCTTCTAGAAGTGTGAGTGTATCTCTGTTCTCTTTGATTTGGAGCAGTGAAATTGCTTTGTAAAGTTGAATATCTTCAAATTTCATTGCATGCTCAACTGTGGTCTTCAAATTCGAATTTGAAGTAGTGGACGGTGAGATTGCATTAGCAAAGTGAGAGTTACTAGCATTAGTGTATGGAATGAGATGACCCCTCATAACCCCTGCACTAAAGAAAAGGAATAATGCACTGAAAGACGTGCCAGGAAGCTATGGTGAGTCATCAGAGTAGGTAAACACAATTGGGACCAGTCGTATAACTCACAACGCAAGGATAAAATATAATAGAACATATACAACAAGCAATAGTAGTGAAGCATATTTGAGCAGAAAACTCCAAACTTTCATAACAACTAGAAAGTATATCCAAACACTAGGATTACAACATATATGCCTGTACATATTTTCCTCACTACAGTACTCAGAGTAAAGCAAGAAACAACGGAAAAATAGATACTATATAATAGAAAAGATAATACGCCAGCCTCCTGCTTGCCACTGAACTGCAACATCGACCTCACTACGATATCACCTGTCACTTAGTTTGCCCATCCAAAATCGGATGAACAACCCAAGGTAGTAAGAGGGAAACATAAAACCTTGAGCCAGACAATAGTCTTAGTGAGCGATAAAACAGCTATCTAACAACATCAATAAAGTATATGAGAATAGGAAGATAAACCAACTAATCTACGCATAACACAGAAGAATTCAACCCCATCTTCCTCACATCGGACAGTGATAGCCTTTACATCAAGCATTTCAACCATACATCCATGGAAACCAGAACAACCATTCATTCATAGCAATCAGAAGTAACCAGACAATAACAATCATGGCAACCAATTATATATCTCACATAAACCATCCTAATGGATCTCAACATCCCTTAAGCACAAGCTCCAGAGGCCCAAACCAGTATCGGACAAGCACCCAAGAAACATCTCCTTCGACGCCAGACAATCTACGTGAGATGGTACAAACAAAACATCCAACATTCATGACTGACACTGGCTATCACCGCCAATCCTGCTTTAAAACCATCGTTAATCGTATGACTGTTAACAATACGCCATCAACTGTCAAGAGCTAATGGTAACCTCCGGTTCTAGCTAAAACTCCATATGCCATACAATGAAACATATATAGGCCCGTTCGAGCTGCCCAGGGTACTCGAACATACGAAGAAATCGTGTAACCTCTGCTTTGAATCCGCTAGAACCTATGACCACAATAATTCCTTGGCCTTCGGTATCTCTAGTTGTCATCGATGGCAGCTATCCAACCATTATCAACAAACTCAAAACACCCTTATTGCCTTCACATTCGTTACATTACGACGAACAACAAACACTTCACTATGCTTCGGACATTCCTCCTTGAATTCGCGTCGAAGCTAGAACCATCATTGACTCAAAACAAGCTTCGTTTGGTCGATACTGCATTTCATAGTATTTCCAACTTTTTCGCTACGAAAAAATGGCCACAATGCCAAAACAGCCTTTTGCAGCATTTCTGAAATGCTATTATATCTCCTGGTCCAATTCTACATCAATCCATCACCGATCCATCACTGATCATTCCACCACAGATCCATCACGAATCTGAGCTGATCCGTCCATCACCGATCCATCACAGTTTAAGTCGATCCATCTACCATTGATCCATCTGTCACCGATCCATCACAGATCTTTCACTGATCATTCCGTCACTGATTCATCGCAGACCTAAGCTGATTCATTTTGTCACAGGTCCGTCGCAGATCTGAACAGATCCATTCCATCATAGATCCATCATAGATTTGAGCCAATCCATGAATACTCGAATGCACACAACTCTAATCCAAAATCAATCAATCTCGATTCAACCAACCAACAACCAATTCAAGCAGTGATCAACAATCATCCACACACCAATAATCATCACTCAACTATGTGAAATTCACCAAATCATGATAAATGAATCAAAACAATGGATCTAACTTGCATAAACGTATGAACTATATGGAAATTACCGGTTTTAAGTTGTTAAATTAGATCCTATGGCGATTCATATGAAAATAGACTTACCATGTAAATCTAGGTGAAAATGACTTAAAACGATGAAATTATGATCATATAACCCTTATACTTGATTGAATCCCCGTAAGAGATGCATATCACTCACCAATTCTCCAAATCAACAAAAAATGAAGAAATCTTGATCCCAAACAATGAAGAATTTGCTATAAACTCTTTGATTCAATGAACTCTCTTTTCGATTGATGTAGATCTAGCTTCAAACGATGTAGATCTTCGATTCTCTTATGTAGATCTCGAATTTTAATGGTGGAAAGGTGTATTTTCTTGAGTAAGGAGAATCACTAGCTCAATTAAATGAGAGAATGGAGAAAGCAAAATATTCTCCATGTCTCCTACCCCCTATCTATAGCCTTCCACCAGCCCCCTAACGGGCCTCTCAAAATCAGCCCATTATGGCTTTAAAAACCTGAACAGCCAACTGTAAAACAAAAAAACAACGATTCCTCCCAAACCGCTGAATCAAATCTTTAATCTGACCACTCTATGGAATTAGCAACACCATTTCCTTTCCAATGAGACCAATCTCAACACCTAATTCGATCCGAGTCAAAAGTTATGCCCTGTACAAGATTAAGAGGGGCAAAGTGGTCACAATCAAAATTTGGTAAAAGTTATGGACATGTCTCACATCCCCATAAACAACATTAAAATATGAGAATGATCCAACCCTCAAGGAATAAAATATTTTTTTTTATGATCCTCCGATACGTAAAATGCGGGCTGTTACATGGACTATCTATTTCAGAAAGATATTTCTTGTTTTTATGTTTTTCATACATCATATCAACAATTGCATCCATTTTTTCCTTGTTCTTTGTACATTTTCTTCTACTTAATTGTCCTTTGAAAGAAGAATCTATGCAACGTGTTTGTATAGGCTATTAAAATGGTTGTTGCGCCTTGATGTCTTCAAGTGGGACTTGAAACCCATCTGATTCCTATGTTCAATCGAAAACCATCTGTGAGACGTATTATGGAAGAGGAGAATGGGGTGACCGTTGCGTATTGATGTCTTCGATATGACCAAGAGTGAAAGCATTGGCCAAACTAGTACCAAAAATTTGTTCAAGTTCACTCAAATTTTCTATCGGGTGTCTCCTATAGTTCAAAACCCCATTGCCAAACTTCTAGAATATAAAAGAAACCTAAATTATTTGCGAAAATTTAAAAATAAAAATGGAGTTTGAAAATTATAAATAGTATTACCCCTGTGCACTCAGTCCACCGTATTTCGCTTCCACTAATCGGTCCTCGAACGTTATCCCATCATGCCCCGTCTTATTTCTCAGCTTTTTCCAAATCCTCCATTTCTTCTTCAGCGTGTCATATCTGGCCATAATTTATTTGACATTGTATGGTGGTTCATTTGGAACGCCCGTTATAGCTTCATTTATCTTTACCATTATCTTATTATGAATTCTTTTTTGGATTGTCCGGCAGATTGATAAGCTTTGGGAGCTATTCAGAAAAACGTAGGATTCATGGAAGTGGACCAAGTTCTTTAGGGGTGGTGAGAATTTCTAAGATTACTCTGATTGGCCATTTCAAAACTTAAATTAAAGCGAGTAAGGAGTTTGTTGAGTGAAGGTGCAAAGTGGGAAGGAGTAGAAGAGAGGTATTTGTAGGTAGTTGATGGAATGTAACCATTAGGAGAAGGTTGCTTGCGTCAGACGCATCCAATGCAAACGACCTTCTCCCAATGGTTCACTTGAACTGGCCAGTTATGTAGGGTTCACTTGAATGTTATCACATCCAATTATGTAGCTTTCTTACTTTAAGATCAAATCAACTATTTTTTTGTTAAAAAAGTTTTTATGTAATCTTGGTTTTGTTGTATTTCTTGTAGTTTTTTATTTCTAAAAGCCATACTTTCAGGAATAAGTTCTACAAGTTTATAAAATTTGTTATTATACCATTGAAGAGAATCTCCCAATTCTACTATCAAATCTGTAATAGAATTTAAATGGTGGTCTTTAGAATGTAGCATGTGTGAATATGCACTATTTTTTAGGTAACAAGTATGTTTTTATTGATCTAGTGAAATGATTCTCTTAACTGGGTTACCCGTTTATGGTATAAACGGGGTTTCGTTTTCCATTTATGGTATAAATTGTATAACCTAGATGGATTTTGTTGTCAATGATATATATATATATATATATATATATATATATATAGAGAGAGAGAGAGAGAGAGAGAGAGAAAGAGAGAAAGAGAGAGAGAAGAGAGAGAGAGAGAGAGGAGCATATGTTTATTGGTGACTGAATCATGTTAAGTACTAAGTTACAATGATTCAAATACATTTTATCTATACTATTATATTATTAGTGAGATTTATTTTAGGGATCTAAAAGCCATTTGAGCAAATTTTAAGCTCAAAAGTTGCATTCCCTTCTTTCTGATCTCTTTTCTCCGTTTCTTCCCAAGTTTAGTCTTTATCGTTGTAAAGTATGTCGGGTGTATTTTGACACTCAACCATTCTTTCCTATCCTTTTAATCACTCTTCCTCCCTTTTTGTCCTAGCCCTAAATACTCATCTCCCCTTATCGATAACCCAATCCCTCTCGAATAACAAAATATCAAGGCAAACTCGATCTTTAGGCTACAACATCAAGGTAAAGCAACCTTATGGCTCCATCCAAATCTGTAGCGTTTAGACATTGATCTTTCTATACATCATCGATCAAAGACATTTTCAATCCTATCACAAACACCGAACCTAACTCGGCTAAATCGATGCCAATAAGCCTATATAAGATTACTACATGATCGAAGGCATGTCTTGGATTAGGAGCACAAGCTGTAATAATAAGATTAAGTACGAGCATCTGTTTGTACCTAATTTGAGTAAAGAATGCGAGCACATGGAAGAATCTGGTTTGTTCGATGATTTCCTTGGCATATTGGTCTTCTAATTCAAGAGTAAACAAAAACTTTCTAGGTTTTGGTGGCTCTAAGGATTTAGTTCTTGGATTTGGATGAGATGGTCCATCGAGTAGAAGGTGAACTATAATGATTTTTTTACAATAATGATTGCATATGATTCATTATTATTAGTTTAATCGAAATATATTATTTTGTATAGCCATATGCTTTAGATAAAAAGAAAATAATATAAGACTTTGTTTATTTATAGTTTCTTTACTTAAATTTCTTGGTTGATTTTTTCTCTATTAAAATATTCTTGGTATAACAGTCATGGTTGTAGACCAATATACAAATGCAACAATAATTGTAGGATGTAGATGTCGACTTTGTTTGTCACTTGTTAACAAGTTGTGCTATTTCTGATGGGTGGTTTAATTTCTATTTTCGTGTTTTATACATTGATTGGATTATGGAAGAAAGGGAAATAACGCCTTGATTTCCATGTCCATTAATTTAATGTTATGAAGTTTATTGGTTGACATGATTGGATAATTAACTACTTATTCCTTTTTTTCTCAAATAAATATATATATATATAGCAAAAGAGAGAATTCATCCATTCTTCAAAGGCTCATAAAAACAAATTATGAAGAGATGCTACATGATCTGTGAACACACATATATAAGAGGGCAACATAAGACGAAAACAAGAAAGATACAACCATGAACTAAAAATAAGCAAGGGCCATGAACAGGCAGAGCCTCAGAAGTCACTCGTCATCGATGAGGAAGATGCTAGAGCTTCCATTATCACAGAACAATAGGGAGGAGTTCCAATGACACCATCTCGAGAAACAAGGTCTGGAAGTAGAAAACTCCACAAGTAAACAAGAAAGAACACCATCTGCTAGTTATAACTCCAAGTCTGATGATTCAGCTCCAGAAAGCTCAAGTATGGGCCATCTCGCTAGAAATCCAGAGATATATGAAACATATAAAACTAGCACCTGAATCAATAACAAACAACATCAACTCTTAATGGGGGTTAGGTGTGGGAGGGGGGGAGTGGGAAAGGGCTAACATTCCCAACTTCGCCAGAAGCTGAAGGGATTCAGCCGATCCCCGCCCTCGGGGCGCGCAGTACTGTCATGACAGATAAAAATCCGCCAGCCTCCTCGAGCGGGAGCCAACCACTCCCCTGAACAGTCTACCGCAAAAAAACCATTCCTTACTGTTCGAATAATGGAAGAGGGATCCATTGGAATTTCATCAAAAACTGCCTTATTCCGCGAGCACCATAACTGCCAGCAGACAAGGTAAGGAATAAGACGAAACAGGATCGATCGTAACATTTTTCCTGAAATACCAGCCCACCAGAATTTCAGGAAATCAGACAGCGAAGAGGCATTACCCCGAAGATCAACCAAATTCCCGAAGTAATTCCACATAGCAGAAGTAGAATAACTGCTGAAGAAAAAGTAAAAAGCAGATTCTTTCTCACCTGATCCACAACGTCCACAGTTAACTACTTATTCCTAATGTTTGTGGAAATCAATGAAATTATGATGACCATACAACCGATATTCACTTTGCTTTTTACTTTTTTTAGTACGAACTAGTCACTGAAAGATTCGACTTTTACTACTGCCATACCTATGCTTAGTCAAGAAAGGTTGATGCACACAGTGCCTTATCCTCATCCCTATAAAAAATTATTTTAAATATTGAATTCTTGCATTCACGTGCACGAACGAAGACCCGATAATTATCGTAGTCATCGAAAATATATATATATATATATATATATATATAACTATAAATATAATTTTTGTTTATCATATTCTTTTCAGTTCCACTTATTATAGAAAATCATTTAGATCTATAAGAATTTTACTTATATTGTATTCTGCATAAATAATTCTTATATCTATTTTGACTTTGAGATATTAAATATTTTAACTTCCAAAATTATTAATATAAATTATAGTATTTCTCAAAGATAAAGAGTTTTCTGGTTATTCTGATGCTAGACTTTCAATTTCAATTTTTTTAGCAATAATGAGTTTATATACATTGCATCCTTTTTTACAAAGTTGCGGTTTTCATTCAAGATAGTATAATTTGGATGAAATGTGTAACTTAATTTGGTGAATTAAGAAATGCAATAAAGTAGTCAGTATAAACTGATTTCTAGAATTTGGATATTCATTACCATTTCCCAATGGCCTTACCTCAATAGTTGTTAACTATTGATTATTTACGATATAATAGGTTATTGAATGAAGTATTCATTATATTAATCTAGGTTATTGTTGATACCTTTTGGTTTAAAAAAGTGGGACTTAGCTTGGCTAAAGAACAAGAAACTTATATGATATCATGTTAACAAGTATTAAAATGCGGCATTCCTCTTGGAAATATGAGTAATAGCAACATTAATTCCAACTCTACGTAATATTATGCGTAATTAGTGCCTTTAAATAACTATTTTTTTTTGTAATTAGTGCCATTAAAATTTTGTTTTTGATGGTTTTAATATTTGATCATGTTGCTTGAAACACAATAATTTGAGGTGTGAAACTTAAATATCATCCCAATAATTTACAAACATCTAAACTGGAAAAGTTAAAATTTATGCATAAGTAAATAATTTACTTTTTTATCGGGAAAGTTCCCCTACCCAATGTGAACTTTTCAAGTAAGTTTACAAGTTGAGAACACATTGCAAACAGTTATCTATGTTAATCGACCTATGTTACTATAGTACTCAGCTCTCTTTCTGCTTCACTAACATAATTCATCTGTAATAGCCCAAATTTTAATAAATAATAATTAAATAGAAAAGGGTAATCAACCAAATATTACTTTGAAAAAACTTCAGAATGGGACAACGAGACTAGTACCATTTGGTCCTTTGTAATTTTCCAATTAAAATAGACACTTGGTTTGCTGAAAATGGAGTTAAATGAATTAGTTATGAACTAAAGAAGATAGAAATTAGAAATTATATATATGATAATATATTAAGTGAACGGGTCAAGTGGGACGACCCACTCCCACTTGGGTTGACCTAGTGTCGACCCATAGGTTCTTGGATCGACCCTGTGTTTGACCCAAGGCGCGGGTGGGTCGACCCAACATGCTTGCAAGCGTATGCCTTCGAGTGTAGGTTTCAGGAACGAACGTTTTATATTATTTGAACGTTATTTTCTGAGCTAGCTTAGTTTTATTGGTTCATTTTGAACCAGAGGCTAACATGGCGCTTTCTGATTGGTCTAGTGACATGGTTGGTCAAGATTTAATCCAAAATTTGGAAGACCGAGGACACTTAGTAAACCCTATCAATAAACCAGTAGAGCCACTCTCATTTCTTCACAACCATTCTTTCGGTCTTCTTCTTCCCCAGGCGTATCCCTAAAATTAGGAAAGGCCAAGTAATTAAATTTTTACGGGGATAAAGAAGTTCTTTAAAGATTTAAATATTCATTTTATAAACACTTCGAGAGGCGGTGGTTCTACAACAAAGGCCATAGAGGAAGCTCTCTTCATTAGATTTGTGAGTTTTTATATGATTTATAGATTAGTTTATTGTGAAGGAAAGTTTTGATAGTAAAATAGTTTTAATTTGCAATTTTTAAGTTTACAGTTATTTACATTATTTTTTGTTTAGCTTTTCTATAAAGTTGATGTAATTTATTTATTGTTTATGCTTATTTCTTACCAGTTATTTATTGTTTATAAGTAATTCTATTTTTTCTATCCCTTTCTCTATTGTGGTTTTATTTACAGTTCGGGCTATGCCAGATTTTATTTGTTTTGTTTATTTTTGAGTCTAGGCCTTGCAAGTAGCCTAAACCATTTCACTTTTTATTTTAGTGCTTAGCTTAGGCCCAAAGAGAGCCTAAGCCTTTATTGTTATTTTCCATTAAAATTGGAACAATATTGAAATTTAATAAAAAGGGATAGTTGGGCATGCAAGAACTGATTAAATATTGTAATCAGTGCTGGACTGTAAATTGGGGGTAAAACTTAATATGTGATTGGAGAACATGCAAACATACAAAATGGAATGAGTAACTTAGTTGAACGCTAAGTAACATTAGTTAGGAATGTTTAATACAACCTAGGAATATAACATAAGTTATATTGGGCTTACTAATAAAATTAAATTGTGTTAAGTTAAACTGAAAATAAAATTAATAAGCTAAGATGGGGGAGTCTGTTCTGATAGAGTGGGGATGATTGGGGAAATAAGTGGCTTGTAGGTTAGGCCTGTTCTGGCAGCGTGGGGCTGATTACGGAAAATAAGAGGTCTAATAAAATAATAAAACTGTAGTTTAGGTCCATTCCATCAACGTAGGGCTGAAAAGGGAAACTAAGCGGTCTAATGGAAAAATAAATGGGGACCAAGTCTAGAGGTGACTTATGTCAATTGTATATTTGGTTGGGGATCTGTATCAGGAAATATCCCTATTATCATCCGTATAGGTCTCACACTAGGTAGAGGCAAGGGCACGCTTTACTACACTAGATAGTAAGAGGATCAAATGAGGTAGGTACGAGCGGGTTCCAGCGGGACGATAAGCCTGCATCATGCCAATTGGGGAAAATAAGCCGCTATAATGTCTGTGATTAACGGCTATGTCCTTTTAATTAATGGGCTCGGGCTTTATAACCCTGAGTTCCATAGTTGGCATAAGTTATCATATTATGGTTATAGGAGCCGATCAATGGGTAGAAATTAAGTAAAATCTATTTTTATACCTTTAGTAAGTTGGTGCAACAATCTCGGATATAAACAACAAGTCAATCTTTATGTGTTTAACTTTGTTTACTGCCTTTATACCTTTATATGTTATGTCCTTAAAACCATTCATCTGTCTAATGCTTCCTTAACTTATACTCATGCTAGAAATTACTAGAACTCACCTGATATATGTCTGACCTAGTTTGTTTTATCTTCTCTCTTCCTTTTCCCCCAGGTTCGCAAGGTGGAGGGTCTCAACAGTGATTCTTGATTTTTTTAGTTCAGCTTGGATTCAGACTCATATCAAACTCATGTATTGGTTCATTTCTCATTTTCTAATTATTGTGTTCACATTTAGAGGGATGGTTTTACTTATGTACTATGATATTATGGTTTTCCATGAGACAGTGTATTTGGTTTTAAGTTGATGACTATTTGGAAATTTTGAAATATAATAAGCATTATGATTTGACTTGCTTTGTTAAATGTTATTTTAAAATTTCTGTTGTATTTTATATTTCTGTCTTGTGAATTTTAGTCTCAGTGCTGTTACTTTATACCTAGCCACTTCATAAACCTTGGCATATTCTTATATGGGTGACGTTAAGGGGTGTGGGGTGTTTCATTTGGTACCATATCCTAAGGTTACAAGATCAGAGAAAAGTTTTTAAAAAGGTGTTTTCAAAAGTAAAGTATTTCCAAGTAAAACTTGTTTTTGAAAAATATCCCCTCAAGTCAACTACAAAATTCCCTTGATTCCTTGTCTCTTTTTTTTCCAGCATATCCGGGGCTCCCAACTTTCCAGAGGGTGTGTAACACCCCGTGTTTTCTATGAACGTATAAGTAACAAATCAAAGGATAATTAATTTTTAAAGTAAGAATCAAGGGAAACAGATTGCGCCATTGCATTCGTCTCGAAATTCTGCTTGAAAACGAGTCCGAGTTTGCGTAAATCGGAGTCCATATGAAGAAGTTATGGCCTTCCAAAGTTTCAGAAACATTCAGAGTTCAAGACAGCTCGAATTCGAATTCAAAATTCGAATTTCAAACGCAGAACAGACTGGGCGGGAAATTTCCCGCCCAGACCCAGGTCGACTGGGGAGTCGACTGGGCAGTCTACCCCCTAGACCAGGTCGACTGGGCAGTCGACCTGGGTGTCGACCTGGTCCCCGAACCTGGTTTTGGGCCTGGGTGCATTCTTATGTATCTGGTTTCGTTTTCTGCCTAGATTCATCTGCCTAAACCTATTTAAACAGCCCCAAACCCTAGCCTTCTCTACACACAATTCTATTCTGCTTCTCCTCTGCCTCCGTTCTAAATAAAAATAAAAATGGCGTCGCTGCTCTGATGAAATCAAAGCTAGAAGCTAATCAACATCAACCTAAGCAACCCAATTCAAACTAGAGATTAAAGCTTCTGCAACGATTCTACAACAACTAAAGTTCTTTCTTTAATCCAATCAAGGCAAGTGCAGTTATTTTCCGATATAAACTTTAATCATAATTGTGACATGATTGTAAATCTGAATTCGAGATTGTGTATGTTCTGTTCTGATCTGTTTTATTCTGTATCTCTTCTTCTTTCTGTTCTATAGCCAGGCTACTACGAGCCTACGCCAATCTCCTAAGAGATTAACGCACGAACGCTAAAATGTTTGGAACAAATAATGAATGTGGCATAATTGGACATGGCTAATCTGTGACTGATTTAAGAAAAAGGATATAGGTTGTAAACTAGATTTAGATCTATGCATATTCTGTGAATTGGAAGAAGAGGAACCATAGTATGTTAACATGTGACTTGAGACATTGGACATAACGCATATTTTGAATTAAGATCATGTTTGGCATATTGTTTATATAACAATTCATGATTTGAAAGAGAATATGACTTAGGTGTGAAGATCTATATTAAGATTTGATAACTATTAAATGTGAATAACACCTAAGTAGGAGATTTTTGAATATATGACATGCATTGAAATCGATGGCTATATTTGGTATAATTTATATGTGAATCTTTTGTACTAGGCAAGTTGAACTAAATTGGGACATGTAAATTAAGACCATAATCTGTGAAATGTAAATTCAATGCAAACGTGGGGTATATAATCATAGTGTGAATCATGACAACTATTTAGGCATGCAAGCTTAGGCCAAATTTATAATTAGGCAAGATATTTTTGTGAAACTTTAAGGAATGATTAAATATGTTATGTTTGCCTAATCTGCTAATTCTGCTATATTTGCTTAATCTGCTAGTTCTGTTATATTGCCTAATCTGCTAGTTCTGTTATATTGCTTAATCTGCTAGTTCTGCTCTACTACCTAGTCTGCTAGATCTGTCATCTGCCAAATTTGTCATTTGCTAAGTTTGCTGAAAATGCCAAATCTGTTATATGCTAAATCTGCTAAACTAAATCTGTTGAGATACCTAAACTGCTAAATCTGTTGAGATGCCAAATCTGTTATCTGCTACATCTGTTGAGTTGATATAATTAGTCTGTTATTGACATAATCTGAATTGGCTATAGTTATGAATAATTGACACGTATATTAGGCATGTGCATAAATGGTAAATTATTAGTTAATTGGCCGCAAAGATGAACATGGCTAACTCGAGGTTAGAATGAGTTTGCGGCGTAATTCTGCCCGGGCCTGGTACATCCAGTGGCCGCAAACAATAGGTTCTAATGTGAGAAGTAAGTCATAACGTGCTTGAAACCCGAGGTTAGACTCAGTTTGCGGCAGAAATCTTCCTGGAACCAATCGGCCTAACCAGTAGCCGCAAACTGTCAGTCTAATGTGAGAGGTCTGGGCATTAATATTTAATTAATAAAAATCTGAGATAAATATGATGTCTAAAACGTGTTGGGCGGATAGGGTTAAACCCACTAGACTGATGAATTTAATAAATCTGTTCCATGAATCTGTAGGCCCAATTACAAAGTTAGACAAATCTGTAAGTCTGTTAATCTGTAACTGGTAAATCGATAAGTCTGTTAAATCTGTATATCTGATCCGTTAGTCTGAAAACTTGTCTGTGAACTAATTGATCTGAATTCTGTATGTCTGAACTTGTAAGCAAGTTAATCTGAAATCTGTTAGTCTGGGGACACAAGGTTAGGAGGTAATTTACTTGTGTCATTTGTTGTTTGGGACCTATATTAGTCAGTGACCCTTTCTGGTATCAAAACTTTGACCCAACAGTAGGTAGGGTCCGGGCACGCTTACTGAACTAATTATAAGCGGTTCATTCTAATAATGGCGAGGGGTGTTGATGGTGCGTTCCCACCGGGTCATGTGCGTGCATGGATCCCGGTTTGCCTCTGAGGATGTAAGACGTCGTGACATCTGTAAATAGGTCTGTGCCAATTGGTTGTCACTTTAGGGAGTGATACACCCTACTGTGGGGCCGACACAGGGTATTTATGTATTAGGGAGTCGATCGCTTGGGGTAGGATTTTAGGGTACACTTAGTTCTGTCTGTTTCTGTTGGTACTGTCTGTTTCTGTTGGGTGGTAACACCTGTCTGTTTCTGCATGGTACCGTCTGTTGGGGTGGAAAAGGCCCATTACTAGTGTGCACCTAATTCTACATTCTGTTTCCGTAGGGATTAATCTGTTTCTGCTTCTGTCTGTTTCCGTTCGGGTAGTAAAGGCCCATTACTAGCACTCTCTTCTGTGGAAATTATTCTGTACCCGTTTCTGTTTCAGTTTAGACATTAGGGTGACACCTAATTCTGTTATACTAGTATTAGTGCAGAGAAGTGTAAAGAAATAGCTTATGTCATTCTGTTCTTCTGTAATATCCGCTACATCGGTTACTGTTATCTCTCATCCAGTTTTATTTTCATGTCATGTTATTATTATCTGTTCATAACTGAAAATCACTAGACTTGCCAGACTTTTTGTCTGACCCTTGTTGTTTCGCCTCCTTTCTTCCGTTTCCCCCCCAGGTTTTGTAGAAGGGAGTACTCTAGCTTGATCCAGATTTCTTCCGCTTGAAGTGCTTAAAGTATGGCTTGGCTCTGTATAGCTTCCGTTCTGTGGGGATTATGATTTTAAAGTTTTGTACTCTGATGGCTTTTGAACAAGACTGGTATATATGTACTTGAGTTTTTGGTAAGGTTGTAACCAAACTGATTTCTATCCGCTGCAATAAAGTTATAAAGTTTTTTTTTAAGTACTATTTTTATATCTGTCTTGTAATATTCTGTTCTGTTTACTAAAATGCTCCATCAAAGTTAAGGAATTCCCTTTTGTGAGTAACCTTAACGGAGGTGGGGTGTTACACTTGGTATCAGAGATGAAGGTTACCAGATTGGGTAAAGTTTTTAAAAACTATTTTCAAAAAGGTTTTAAATGGAAGCATTTTCGAAAGTAAAGCCTATTTTTGAAAAACATAATCCCCAAGAGCCATATACCTTTCCTTCAGTCCTTTTTGTAATTGAATCTTTCCTTTTTCGTTTCAGCATGTCTGAAGCATCTGAGATACCAGAGGGTGTTCATGTACCCGGTTGGTTTCGTCAATATCTTGAGGCTAGGACCGCCGCCGCAGGTTCAGCAAATGATCCCCCTCCTCCACCCCCTCCTCATGCAATTTCTTTCTCAAAGATCTGTAGAGATTTTAGGGCCATGGGTGGGATGGATTTCAAGGGAACTGAATCATTCATAGAAGCGAGGAACTAGCTCAAAGAAACTTAGGATCTATTCGTTATCTTCGAGGTGGACGATAGGCAGAAGGTACAGTTGGCGGTATGGCTGCTCAAAGACGAAGCTTCCTATTGGTGGGAAGTCACTAACGCCGAGAGGCCGGTTGAAACATGGATGGATTTCAGAACAAGGTTTGAGACAAAATTCCTCTCGCAAGCTGAATGAAGTCTACAACTGGAAAAGTTCTTATCTCTTAAGCAAGGAAGTATGGCGGTCAAGGAATACGTCAACCAGTTCAACCAACTGGCTAGGTTCGGATTGAATTTAGTCAACACTCAGCATAAAAAGGCTCTCCGCTTTGTTAAAGGATTGAACGAGCCACTACACATCCTAGCCATGACCCATGTACCCATGGGAGCGACTTACGAGAAATTCGTGGACATGGCACTACTGCACGAGAAAGACAAGGGCCCGAAAGGGACAAAGAAGGAAGAACCACAGAATAAGAAAGCGTGGCCTAAAAAGGAAACAAAAAAGAAGGATGAGAAGTCTGAAGATAAGGAAGGGAAAAAGTGCTTTACTTGTGGAAGCTCGACTCATCTGAACAAGGATTGCAGAAAAAGGAAGGGCACTTGCTTCAACTGTGGTGAGATGGGACACTTCATTAGGGACTGCCCGAAGAAACGAGGGCAAGGGCAGAGGGCGGAACCCACTTCTGGAGGACAGGAAAATGCTCAAGGGACTGGTAGATAGGGTAGAAATAAGAAAATATTAAGTAGAAGGTTTAATTTTCTTATCTGATTGTTGAGTTAAAACTCTTTCTGATTCTGGCATTTTGATTCTGTAATCGATACTCTGCACTTTAATACTAGTATTGTTTATGATTCCGCTGTAGACTCAAACCCATAAGGGTTATGACTCATCTGTTTGTGAGAGATTGGGATTTGAGAGATATTTGTGTTAGGCGTCAAGTAGGACACATACATTCTGGGTTTTATCATGCTTAGTTTTCTAAGGACCATTTGATGATCTGATCTATACTAGTAGTCTGTAAATATCTGAATATCTCTGATAAGGTAAAGATTTCCAGTTGTGACATTATCTAAAGAGGGTAATCCTCTGGGTGTCAATTTGATGTTGGTTTCGGTCTTCGGGGCCGATACTTAGGACCCAGGTCTAATGGGAACCAAGTTTTTGTTTTATCTGTACTCGCTTCCATCATTCGATTGTATCCTATCGATCGAATCTTCAAACTTTAGGTAGAAGCTAATGGGTGTAAACATTGTTTGAGACATGTTATGTGTAACACCCCGTGTATTCTATAGCAGTGAAATTCACAAATTAAAGTATAACTAACTTCAAATCAAAGAATTAAGGGAAACGGGATGTGCCATTGCGTTCGTCTCGGAATTCTGATTGAAATAGAGTCCGAGTTTGCGTAAAACGGACTCCGTATGAAGAAGATATGGCCTTCAGAAGTTTCATAATTCAGTTTAAAATTCAAACAAACCAAAACAGCTCAGAAAAACCAATTTGAAATTCAAAAATCGGGCCCAATCGGCCAGGGCGGGAATTTTCCCGCCCAAGGCACCCAGGTCGACTTGGCAGTCGACCTGGGGCTAACCAGGTCGACTGGGCAGTCGACCTGGGTCACCCGTGTCGACTGCCAAGTCGACACGGTGTCGACTGGCATGTCGACCTGGCCACTGAGCCAGGTCGAACCCAGCCCCCTCTGGCTGGCCTAGTCTGTGTTTGGTCGATTTTCTGAGCCTTGCCTTGTCACTAGGGCTAGGTGTCAGCTCCTGGTTGGTCTCTCCTTTGAACGAACGACTATTATTAAACCAAGCTCCATCGACGGTCTTAATCAACTCACAAACTCTATAAAAAGGACCTAAGACCCACCCTAATTCACACAAACAAAAATGGAGATGAGACCGTCATGCTGCTGAGGAGAGACTAGAGATAGCCGTCAGAAATTAAGAGACAATTAGGAGATAAATCGAAAGCTTAAAGCAACGTTAATTAAATCAAAGCAACGCCTACAACAAAGGATAGCATCTCCAAATTCAGAATTCAGATTCCTGAATTGAAGATTCGTCATACGTTGTAAGTAGAGTGCTATTCCGATATGAATTAAATAATTATGTTGATTTGTGTAAAGTGAGAAATGGAATTGTGGCAATAATAATCTATATTTGTATGTTGCTTTGATTCTAAACGATTTGGAAATGTCATGGTATACGATTGGATATTTGCAAGTGTGTGGTTTATGTTGACAACCATATGTTGTGGTATTTTATTTGGGGTTCATACAAGTATATGATTCATGTTAACAACCATATGTTATGGTATTTTATTTGGGATTCATGCAAGTATATGATTCACTATTATGCCAATATGATGTACATACTTTTATGATCACTTTTAGTGCGTAATTGGACTCGACTAAGTACTATCGTTTATATGAATCTATGTTGAAATTAGCAAATCATACCTTTGTATTAGAAACAAAAGTAAGCATTTTTATGAACATGACTAAACTATGTTTGGTGTTATGCCTAGTTGAAAACATGTTTTAGGCCAAAGTTGTTATCAAAACCATATAGTGATATATATGACATATAATTAAGTTAGATTTACATTCCAATTGCAAGTTTACATGAATAGACTTAAAAAAAAAACATGATTTCATGTTTAGGTATGTTTATGCCATATTTATATGAATAGAATGGTTCATGTTTAGGTATGTTTATGCCATATTTATATGAATAGAATGGTTCATGTTTAGGTATGTTTATGCCATATTTATATGAATAGAATGGTTCATGTTTAGGTATGTTTATGCCATATTTATATGAATAGAATGGTTAATGTTTAGGTATGTTTATGCCATATTTATATAAATAGAATGGTTCATGTTTAGGTATTGTTTATACCATGATTTTATGCTATTACAATGCAAGTTCACATGTGCCTAATTCATGTTAATTAGTTCGCTATGTTGCAAGTTCATGTGTTCACACTCCCCTTTTTCATGTTACTTAGAATATATAAACACCATGTTAAGCCTCCCCTTTTTCATGTGGCTAAGTTGGGTTTAAATGTTAAACCCAATATATGTTATATGGTAGCGAACGTATAAAACGGAGGTAGTGACGTTTGGGTTAAAATATAAAACATATGTGTTGGCATGTTTGACGCATGCCAATGACATTGAAAAACAATTAAGTGGTGTAAATTAATTTCACCCAATAAAGATGAATTTGAATAATGGGCCGCAAATATTAACATATAAAAAGAAAAGAGACAAAATATGTAAATTTAGAAAATACGATGTGTTTAACCCGAGGTTGGATTGAGTTGTGATGTAAACCTGCCCGGAACCGCCCGGCTGTCCAGTAGTCACAACAATACCTATCCAATGTGGGTGGTTAAACACAGAGCCCAATAAGGACCCGAGGTTAGACTGAGTTGTGGTGTAAGACTGCCCGGACCCAACCGGCAACAGCAGCCACAACAATACCTGTCTAATGTGAGAGGTCAAGGCTTTAATAAGACAATTAAGGCTGAGTCAGGATTGATAGGATTAAGTAAATTAAATTAATACTTAATCAAAATGGAACATGCTAAACTAAACAGACTGATTGGGGGTTAGGTTTATAAAACACTTAACCAACTTAGCATGTTGGCTAGAAATAGAAAACCTAGTGGCGGGGGACCCTTTTCAGCAGTAACCCTACAAGGTGTATCAGGATACCCTGAACTAGGAAGGGTGGGGCACGATTACTGGGCTGACTGTAAGAGGTCAAATCGACGGCGGTGGTGCAGCAGTGTAGGTTCTAACGGGGTGCGGGCGTGCACACACTCCGGCATAGAAAAATAAGGCACTGGGCTCCAGTAGCATACCTGTGCATTCTAGGATTGTGTCGGGCCGCCACCATGGGACTTGATACACCCCATGGTGGGACCAGCATAGGTAACTACAACATCGGGGGCCGTAAGACACATGTAACTATGCGAGTAGGAGCCGATCATCAAAAATGGATCACTTCACCCTGATTATGGGGTGCCTGTTGGGAACTAGTTTATAGGGGTACAGAGATTAATATGGGGTACGATAGTATATTCGACTCTAGACAACTTAACTTAGTTTAGGGTGCTTTCCCATTTCCAGTTTATACTTATCATACCCAGTTCTTTATTCATAGACTGAATAGTCCTAGACTTACTTAGGCTTTATGTCTGACTCTACTTTTCTTTCGTCCCCCCCCCCCCCCCAGGTCCACAGGGAGGGAATTCCGTAGCTTGACCAGCTTTCACATCCAGCTTGAAGAGAAAGAATGTATTGCTTGGATCTTTTTCGTTTTGGACTATGGCTTTGGGCTGCAATTATGGGACTTATGCAGTTTATTTATGTTTTCTTTATGCTTCTTTAAATAATGTAATCAAGACAGTTATGAAGATGTTATGTTTTTGGAAGAATTGTAAGACAAGTTATGACATGGTTTGTGTAACACGTATTTTAATGAAATAAAAATTGCTGTTGTTTTCCGCTGTTCAAAAAATATGTGTATTCATATCTGTCTTGTATATCTGTGACTTATACTTATAAACCTCCACCAAAATTAGGACATTCCCTTTGAGAGTGACCCTAACGGAGGTGGGGTGTTTCATTATGTTTGATGGTTGCAAGTGGTTGCTCGTGGATGCATATACACACACTAGGCACTAGATCGGCTCGAAAACACCCTCATACTTCACACATGAGCATTTTTCAATCTTTGTGAATGCAAAATGATTGACTCAGCATATGGATGTTGCATATGACTGAATGGTTGTGCACTCATATAGAAATGATATGTATCAAATAGGGAAATTTGCATACACGTTGGACTCATGGCACTGGCATAATTCGCATTAAGGAGGTCAAATGAATCAGTGGACCGCCTAATCTTTGCATTAGATAAGGAACATATACACACACCTTTGCATATGTTCATACAACATTAGAAGTTTCTAAGTACAATGGACGCCAGTGATTGATGATTGAGTAGATGGATGTTGGATGGTAGGACACATTCTTCTTAACTTGAAGATTTCGGGGACGAAATCCTTTAAGGAGGGGAAAATGTAACACCCCGTATTTTATGTGAATGTATAAGTAACAAATCAAAGGATAATTAATTTTTAAAATAAGAATCAAGGGAAACAGGTTGCGCCATTGCGTTCGTCTCGAAATTCTGCTTGAAAACGAGTCCGAGTTTGCGTAAATCGGAGTCCATATGAAGAAGTTATGGCCTTCCAAAGTTTCAGAAACATTCAGAGTTCAAGACAACTCGAATTCGAATTCAAAATTCGAATTTCAAACGCAGAACAGACTGGACGGGAAATTTCCCGCCCAGACCCAGGTCGACTGGGGAGTCGACCCCCCCAAACTAGATCGACTGGGCAGTCGACCTGGGTGTCGACCTGGTCCCCGAACCTGGTTTTGGGCCTGGGTGCATTCTTATGTATCTGGTCTCGTTTTCTGCCTAGATTCATCTGCCTAAACGTATTTAAACAGCCCCAAACCCTAGCCTTCTCTACACACAATTCTATTCTGCTTCTCCTCTGCCTCTGTTCTAAATAAAAATAAAAATGGCGTCGCTACTCTGATGAAATCAAAGCTAGAAGCTAATCAACATCAACCTAAGCAACCAAATTCAAACTAGAGATTAAAGCTTCTGCAACGATTCTACAACAACTAAAGTTCTTTCTTTAATCCAATCAAGGCAAGTGCAGTTATTTTCCGATATAAACTTTAATCATAATTGTGACATGATTGTAAATCTGAATTCGAGATTGTGTATGTTCTGTTCTGATCTGTTTTATTATGTATCTCTTCTTCTTTCTGTTCTATAGCCAGGCTACTACGAGCCTGCGCCAATCTCCTAAGAGATTAACGCACGAACGCTAAAATGTTTGGGACAAATAATGAATGTGGCATAATTGGACATGGCTAATCTGTGACTGATTTAAGAAAAAGGATATAGGTTGTAAACTAGATTTAGATCTATGCATATTCTGTGAATTGGAAGAAGAGGAACCATAGTATGTTAACATGTGACTTGAGACATTGGACATAACGCATATTTTGAATTAAGATCATGTTTGGCATATTGTTTATATAATAATTCATGATTTGAAAGAGAATATGACTTAGGTGTGAAGATCTATATTAAGATTTGATAACTATTAAATGTGAATAACACCTAAGTAGGAGATTTTTGAATATATGACATGCATTGAAATCGATGGCTATATTTGGTATAATTTATATGTGAATCTTTTGTACTAGGCAAGTTGAACTAAATTGGGACATGTAAATTAAGACCATAATCTGTGACATGTAAATTCAATGCAAACGTGGAGTATATGATCATAGTGTGAATCATGACAACTATTTAGGCATGCAAGCTTAGGCCAAATTTATAATTAGGCAAGATATGTTTGTGAAACTTTAAGGAATGATTAAATCTGTTATATTTGCCTAATCTGCTAATTCTTCTATATTTGCTTAATTTTCTAGTTCTGTTATATTGCCTAATCTGCTAGTTCTCTTATGTTGCTTAATCTGCTAGTTCTGCTCTACTGCCTAGTCTGCTAGATTGGTCATCTGCCAAATCTGTCATTTGCTAAGTCTGCTGAAAATGCCAAATCTGTTATATGCTAAATCTGCTAAACTAAATCTGTTGAGATGCCTAAACTGCTAAATCTGTTGAGATGCCAAATCTGTTATCTGCTACATCTGTTGAGTTGATATAATTAGTCTGTTATTGACATAATCTGAATTGGCTATAGTTATGAATAATTGACATGTATATTAAGTGTGGGCATAAATGGTAAATTATTAGTTAATTGGCCGCAAAGATGAACATGGCTAACTCGAGGTTAGAATGAGTTTGCGGCGTAATTCTGCCCGGAACCGCCCGGCAAATCCAGTGGCCACAAACAATAGGTTCTAATGTGAGAAGTTAGTCATAACGTGCTTGAAACCCGAGGTTAGACTCAGTTTGCGGCAGAAATCTGCCTGGAACCAACCGGCCTAACCAGTAGCCGCAAACTGTCAGTCTAATGTGAGAGTTCTAGGCATTAATATTTAATTAATGAAAATATGAGATAAATATGATGTCTAAAACATGTTGGGCGGATAGGGTTAAACCCACTAGACTGATGAATTTAATAAATCTGTTCCATGAATCTGTAGGCCCAATTACAAAGTTAGACAAATCTGTAAGTCTGTTAATCTGTAACTGGTAAATCGATAAGTCTGTTAAATCTGTATATCTGATCCGTTAGTCTGAAAACTTGTCAGTGAACTAGTTGATCTAAATTCTGTATGTTTGAACTTGTAAACAAGTTAATCTGAAATCTGTTAGTCTGGGGACACAAGGTTAGGAGGGAATTTACTTGTGTCATCTGTTGTTTGGGACCCATATTAGTCAGTAACCCTTTCTGGTATCAAAACTTTGACCCAACAGTAGGTAGGGTCCAGGAACGCTTACTGAACTAATTATAAGCGGTTCATTCTGATAATGGCGAGGGGTGTTGATGGTGCGTTCCAACCGGGTCATGTGCGTGCATGGATCCCGGTCTGCCTCTGAGGATGTAAGACGCCATGACATCTGTAAATTGGTCTGTGCCAATTGGTTGTCACTTTAGGGAGTGATACACCCTACTGTGGGGCCGACACAGGGTATTTATGTATTAGGGAGTCGATCGCTTGGGGTAGGATTTTAGGGTACACTTAGTTCTGTCTGTTTCTGTTGGTAGCGTCTGTTTCTGTTGGGTGGTAACACCTGTCTGTTTCTGCGTGGTACCGTCTGTTGTGGGGGTAAAGGCCCATTACTAGTGTACTCCTAATTCTACATTCTGTTTCCGTAGGGATTAATCTGTTTCTGCTTCTGTCTGTTTCCGTTCGGGTAGTAAAGGCCCATTACTAGCACTCTCTTCTGTGGAAATTATTCTGTACCCGTTTCTGTTTCAGTTTTGACATTAGGGTGACACCTAATTCTGTTATTCTAGTATTAGTGCAGAGAAGTGTAAAGAAATAGCTTATGTCATTCTGTTCTTCTGTAATATCCGCTACACCTGTTACTGTTATCTCTCATCCAGTTTTATTTTCATGTCATGTTATTATTATCTGTTCATAACTGAAAATCACTGGACTTGCCAGACTTTTTGTCTGACCCTTGTTGTTTCGCCTCCTTTCTTCCGTTTCCCCCCCAGGTTTTGTAGAAGGGAGTACTCTAGCTTGATCCAGATTTCTTCCGCTTGAAGTGCTTAAAGTATGGATTGGCTCTGTATAGCTTCTGTTCTGTAGGGATTATGATTTTAAAGTTTTGTACTCTGATGGCTTTTGAACAAGGCTGATATATATATGTACTTGAGTTTTTGGTAAAGTTGTAACCAAACTGATTTCTGTCCGCTGCAATAAAGTTATAAAGTTTTTATTCAAGTACTATTTTTATATCTGTCTTGTAATATTCTGTTCTGTTTACTAAAATGCTCCATCAAAGTTAAGGCATTCCCTTTTGTGAGTGACCTTAACGGAGGTGGGGTGTTACAGGGTGTTCCCATCCCAGCATGGTTCCGTAGGTATGTTGAAGCTACAACGCTTGCCATAGGGCAAAGAAATATCCAACCTCCAGTTGTAGCCAGGGTAATCCCACCGAATCCCGCGGCTAATTTTTCTAAGCACTATAAGGACTTTTCTACTATGGACGGCAAGTCATTTCTTGGATCAGACAGTTTTGTTGATACACGTAATTGGCCTAAAGAGACCGATCGTGTATTTGGATTAATAGAGCTTGACGACCGGAGGTGGATTTAGTTGGCCGCCTGGAAAATGAATGGAGAGGCGTCATACTAATGGGAAGTAGCCGAGGCGGAGCAGGCCGTGAGGACATGGAATGAGTTCAAGGATAAGTTCGAGAATTTTTTTTATCACAACTTGAAGAAGGGATGCAACTGGAAAGATTCTTAGTCTAAAATAAGGTGATATGTTGTTTAAGGAGTATGTGAATAGCTTTAATGAGTTGGCGAGATTTGACTTAGATCTAGTTAATACTGCGCATAATAAGTCATTAAGTTTTGCGAGGGGACTGAACTAACCCCTCCAAGGACTAGCACTGACACACATTCTTATGGGTGCAACTTTTGAGACCCTGGTAGAGATGGCTCTTATGCACGAGGAAGGGAAAGAGACTACACATGAGGCTAAGATTGAGGTGGCCAAAACGGGTTTTGGAAAGAAGAAATGGCAGCCCAAGAGAGGTGGAAAGAAAATGGGAGAGAAGCCAGATAAAGCACGAATCAAGAAGGAAGTGAAGTGCCATGGGTGTGGCATGACAGGGCACGTTGTAAGATTGCAAGAAGACAGCTAAGAAGGGTGCTTTCTTTCAGTGCAGACAGATGGCACATTATAGCAAGCAGTGCCCTCAGAGGCAGGGATAGGGAGCAGGTTCATCCGGAGCACAGGTTCATGCGCATAAGGTGGCTCGGATTGGTGGTAGTAGTTATGATAGAGGTAGGAAGGTCACTGTAAAAGATTTGATTTCTCTTTTCGACTTTCCTATTAGGACCTTGTTCTTTCCGGTGCTTTTCATTCTTTTATATCCAATTCAGTTGTTTATAGTCTTCACCTAGATACTTCTATAGTTACCGATCCAGTAGTTGTCTCAAACCCCACAGGAGGTAAGACTCACCTATCTATGATGTGTGGGGGTTTGAGGATTTCCATTCACTACACCAGAAATGTCAATTAGGCAGTGCTTTGGGTTGTATCAATTTCTTGCATCCTTACTAATTAGACACGACCTTAAGCCGTATCAAATGATGAATCAGATACGACCATGAGCCTTATCTATTTTTCAATTAGCTATGGCTATGAGCCGTATCTAACTTTCAATTAGATACGGCCTTAAGCCGTAACTAATTTAAAAAGTATAAAAAACATAATTAGATATATAACCCATAAGAACTACTTTGGTACCATATAAAGCAAGAATGAACAAAACTCGGTAGCCACAAAACATAAATCAACAACAGACAACAATATCTCACAATGGAATTTTATTTATACAAAATATTAGAGTTAATACAAAATTATTAGAGTTAATACAAAATTTCATTTTATACAACGAAGATTAATATACAAACATAGATTTCATCTCTATCTCACGATTTTTCTTTCTCAATCACAGTTAGTGTCGACTATCCTTTCTCTGTCCCTGTGACGGTGCCTCTCTTCACGTACATCTCTATCTCACAATTTCTCTCTCTCATGATCACGCTCTCTGTCTCAGCCCATTTCCCTTGATTTTTCCCTGTCGCTGTAACATCGGTGTAACTAGCTTGTAAAGATTATGAAGACGAGGAAAACTTGCGATGAAGAAGAAAAATAAATACATACAGGTGGGAAGTACACATACCGATCATCCCGACGATCTTTACGTACTCTTGGTTCTTCGGATCTGCGATGTCCCCCAAATGATTGTATTTCCCTGCCATGAATTACACTATATCTAAGAATTCTAACCAAACAATAGTTCTAGTTAAGAGTCAAATTACTATGGTACAATTCTCCAAATTAAGAGCAGGTTTCAACTTTGGAACAATAATCAGATGAAAGCAAGTGCGTTTGGAATATTAATAGCAACAATAAGGCCTATGTAAATCGTCTTCCTAAGAACACTACAGGGACAATTGGAAAATTGATGCATGGAATGACACAATATAACAAGAATGCATTTCAAATTTACAGCATGTTTACTACAAGTCATCAATGGTATCATAAAATATGATTTTCAGAATATTTTAACATCTGAATATTAAAGATTAGTTCAAGTACATGACACATTGGATATAAACTAACATCCCTACCTCCCTCCCTCCTTTTTTGAAAAAGGAATAAATGTTAAGGGCATGTACAAGTAATTATGTATATTGTTAAAAAGAAGGGGAATCTAAGGGGATGTGCACAGAAAATCCACATGCAATGGAAAAATATTTGAACAGTCACAAGATGAAAAGTACAAATGCATATTAGGTGTGGTATGCATGCTTCAAATAAATCCATACACTGGTTAGATAATTATAATATAAAGTTATGAAAGAAAAGTAATAATCACCTTCCAGGTATCCTTTGATTAAGGCCATTGCCTCCAATCCTAGTAGAACCTAGACCACCACCCAGTCGTCGAGGTGCCCAGTTGGGGATAGTTCTACCACGCTCAACGTTGACAAGAACTCTCCTGTTGTCAAGCTTTCTCCCATCAACTTGTTTGTAAGCAACGGCGATGTGTAGAAAACATTATGAGAACTTGCTTTTAAGTTGAGGAGATAAAGCATATTCATCCAAAAAAAAAAAAAAACTGATGATTGAAGCATTATAAAGTCTAATCAAAAGTTTTCGAATGTTAGAAACTACCATAAAGAGTAATATAACATCTAAAATTGCAGCAATTGGACAAGTTAAAGATAACTAAGATCTAAAATTGCAGCAACTGCATCTTAAACCTATACACAGCTAACCCATTACTCTCATATCATATTTTTCGACATTAAGATTTTGATGCTAGCAGGGACAAATTAGATAATTATAATAATATGCATACATGGTTATTTATTGGGTAATGTTCAACCAGTAGTATAACGACTAACTAGTCAATGTTTCCAGAAGTTAAAGGTAAAAAAGCAAAGGTAAAAAAAATGCAAAGGTTAAAATATTAAACCAAGAAAACAAACCATATGAACATGTTATAATCTCATGTTAAGTAACTGTTTTAGAAGAAGGAAATGAATAACAAACCAACATATAAGCAAAAAATGGAAATAAATGAATGCATTGTGATTAGCTGCAGTGGTGTAGCCAAAACATGCATATGGAGGGGGTAAAACGTATAGCCACCCAGAATCCTCATATATATATATATATATATATATATATATATATATATATATATATATATTATATATATATATATATGATCTCGCCGGCCGAAGGCTACATCACTGCTTTCATGCGCATGATGAAATAATTTGCATAAAACAATGAATTTAGGCACCGAACCCAACATGTACTCTACACTACTGAAGAGAATCAACCACGCATTATTCGCAGCTGAAAGGATCAACTCATAATCCTATAACCAAAACAATAAATCATAGGTTAAATAATCAAAAGTTCAAAAGAAAGGGTATCATCATCGAAAATCAAAAACTGCATAATTACAAAAGAAAATGGAAGCTGCACTTATATTGGTCTCTTCAGAGCTACCCAGTACAATTGGATTTTCAAACACCATTTAGACAAAAGTGCAACTATGATAGGAACAAAGAGTGGCATGTTATCATTAATGAAAGGGGAAACCCAAAAAGGTGCATTGATTGTTAGCTATTTCCAAAGATTATATCATTCTGAAATAATCAGGAGTGAAAAGAAGGGGGAATGAACTAAATGTTCCTTACCATGAAAACATCTATTGCTTCCAACTCCACCTAAAGCAAAAAAACTGCTTGTGCTTTCTCAACTGTCTTTGGATGACTAGTGAGAAACTTGGCAACAATAGAATCACAAATTTCCTTTACATACCCGAACATAAAAAGAATAAATTCTGATGTTGCTTAATATCATACTATACATTGCAATGCATACGGTTACTGTCCAACATCAATACTTGCTGCTTTCAAAAATGAAATCAACGCATCAAGCACCTTTTCCAGCACCGGGGCATTAGAACCCGCTACCGTCTTTCTAAATAATGGACCTATATAAGGAGATAAAACAATAAACTAAGTACTACTAACGATCTGGGCATAAAACAATAAACAACACACTGTATACGAGAATTGTTAAAAAAATGTAGCAAATAACTAAATTGTATAATCATGAATGCATCAAACAAACATTAATTATGTTAAAACCTCTTGGTATTTGGAATCCAACTCAGCTAGCATGCTACACTTACACAAGTAAACATTCACAATTCGCAGCCAAACATGAAGTTCAAAAATAACTTGCAACTTATTAGTTGTTGAAACATGAAACCATCTTAAGGCGGCAAATGGTAGAATCAATAGACCCAACATAACTGGCAAAGTGCATTATGTATAAATATCAGTTTCAATGGAAAATTGTATAACAACAAAATTGACAGATATTTTACAAATATTCTCCAAAGCATTATTAGACTTACGAACTCCAAAAACACCAGAACAACATCATAAACCCTAAAATTTATGTATTCGAAACAGCATTAAATGATCCATTGGGTATTAAAAACCCAACAAGATCTAAATCTCACTGAACTCTCTAAGCCTCGGGTCCTTCGGATCTGTAATCGAACCACAAACGGAAGCACAATATGTGACTGCGGAGGAGAATATAACGAGCAAAGAATCTGACTTATGGGAGAGTCTACAGTGACGATTTACGGTGAAGGGTGAGTTGGTGACCTTGTTCAAAGTCAAACAGAAAATGGTTGGAATAGGTGAAATTGTTAGCAAATCGAACAGAAAATCTACAAAATCCGAATTTACATAATTACCAATGGAGTCGATAACACAAATCTGAGAACAAAGTAAGATTGAAAATTCATAGAGGAAGATAAGAAGTACCGAGTTCGTAGTCAGGCATGGAAACCAAAATCTTTGAAGTTTCTCCAGCGAGTGGATTGAATTTTTATTTAGGGATTGTATAATAGATGGATTGTGTAAAATGAAAAATAATGAGGGAACCAGAAATAACAAGGGGACTAAAGGAGCAAAAATATGATGCGGATTTGATACGGATGAAAAAAAGAACTGATCCAGAGCTTTGTAGATGTAGGGTTAGATTTTAGGGGTTGGGGTGGTGCGGATCACAAAGGGAATTTGATACGGCTTTGGGCACTATCAAATTTGATAAGGTTTAAAGATGCATCATATATCTGCATCCTGGTGTGCCAAATTTGTTGTTTTGGCATAGTGATTCTTGGCGTCGAGTTTGATTGTGATGCATATGTGCTAGGTTTTATGGGCTGTAGGCTTATACTAGGGATGGATTGGCCGGTCACATATGGAGCGATCCTTAACTGCGAGAGGTGAGTAGTAAGGGTTTTGAAGGGCCAAGATAACACTCTCGAGATTTCTTGCAACCCGCGAGGGTTAGTCATGCTCATTTTCTTGGATTCCCAAGATGCTTCTGTAGATGATCTCGGTTTATTTCCTGCAGTTAGGGACTTTCCGGAGGTATTCGAGGAGGTGAGAGGGCTAGTTCCTAAGCGAGAGATTTATTTTCAAATATACTTGGTGGAGAATGCTAAGCATGTTGCATTTCATGTACGCTACATGGCTCCAAGGGAGAGAAAAGAGCTCAGTAAGCAAGTGGATGAGTTGTTTGAGAAAGGGTTTATTAGATGGAGTATTTCTAAGTGGGGAGCACTAGTCATCTTCGCGACTAAGGCAGGCGGCTCTCTTCGTCTATGTGTGGATTACAGAGAATTGAACAAGCCTATAAAAAAGAATAGACACCCACTCCCTCGGATAGATGACTTGTTCAAATAGTTGGTAGGCATTTTTGTTTTCTCGTAGTTGTATTTGGCTATAGGTTTTCATTAGCTTAGGGTGGCAGATGATAGCGTAGATGAGACTGCCTTTAAGACTCCCGATGGATTGTTTGAGTGGTTGGATATGCCTTTTGGGATAACCAATGCACCGGCGTATTTTGTTGATTTGATGAGTTAGGTATCTATGGAGTTCCTAAATAAGTTCGTGGTAGTGTTTGTTGATGATATCTTGATGTTCCAGAGGAGTAAGGACGAGCACGCCTTGCACTTGGGAGAGGTCCTCCGTACTCTCCATGCACATCAGTTGAAGGCGAAGTTCTCTAAGTACCACTTTTGGAGGAAAGGGGTGAGGTTCTGAGCGACATGTTGTATCTAGTAATGGTATAGCGGTGGATCCCGCTAAGGTTATCGTAGTGCAGGACTGGAAATCCCCCAAGCATGCGATAGAGGTGAGGAGCTTTCTTGGTTTGGCAAGATACTATCGGAAGTTCATTAAGGATTTTGTGCAGATCTTAGCTTGGCTTACCCGCCTTACAAAGAAAAAATAAGTATTTTTTTACGATGTGGATTACGAGGATGCATTCTTATAGTTGAAGAAGGCTCCCACATCAACTCCACTATTGACTCTTCCGGACGATACGAAGATGTTCACTATGTATACGGATGCTTGCGGCACGGGCCCTGCTGTGGTGCTTATGCAGGAGAGTAGGTTCGTCTACTACGGAAGAAGACAGCTGAGAGTACATGAGAAGAATTACCCTACCCACGATTTGGAGCTAGCGGCGATAGTGTTTGCACTTATGTCTTGGAGGCATTATTTATTCGATAAGAGGTTTGAGCTATACACCGACCAAAAGTTTCTCAAGTACATATTTTTGCAAAAGGATCTTAATTTGCGACAGTAGCGCTGGATGGAGTTTCTTGTATCCTAAGACTTTGACATATCATATACTCTGGGGAAGGGGAATGTAGTGGCAGATCCACTTGGTAAGCAGAGAATGACTTTGAGTTCATTGTTCATAGAGTGGCGGACTTTGGAGTTTATTTCGTCATTCGATTTTAGACCATCTATGGATTATGCACCAGCATTATTGGCATCATTGGAGGTGTGACCTACTCTCTTAAAGCACACTGGAACCAGTCAATGCAAGGATCAACAGCTAGAGGATATCATATACCGACTCAGTAGAGGAGAGACCTCTAGCCACCTTGCTAGGTATTGTATGGATGAGAAAGGGTGGCTACGTCGTGATGGGAGATTATATGTTCCTCAATCTGATGATTTGTTGAGATCAGCTTTAGAGGAGGCTCATCACCCTCAGATGACCATCCATCTGGGAGGTGATAAGATGTTTGGAGACATGAGGAGGGTATTTCATTGTATAGGGATGATGAAGGACAGGGAAGAGTACGTGGCAAGACGTATCACTTGTTAGAGAGTCAAGGATGAGCAAAGGAAGACTGGTGATCTTTCACAGTAGAAGTAGGAGAGCGTCTCGATGGACTTCACAGATGGATTGCCTAGATCGAGAAGCACAACACTAGTATTTGCGTTATAGTCGATAGGTTGACTAAGAATGCTCATTTTATCCCAGTTAAGAGCAAGCAAACAACTGATTTGTTGGCATCAATGTATCTTAGAGAGATCAACCTACTTCATGGAGTTCCCTCTAGTATTGTTAGTGATAGAGACTCCATCTTTACCAGCGAGTTTTGAAGGATCCTGCAGGAGGCATTGGGGACACGGCTACGACTTAGTATTGCTTATCACTCTCAAACAGGTGGATAGACAGAGAGTGTTAATAGGATTCTTGGGAATTTATTATGGCTATGTACCTTGAAATTCGGAGGGACTTGGGAAGAGCATCTTCTGATGGTAGAGTTCACATATAATAACAGCTACCAGATGAGTATAGGTATAGCTCCCTTTGAGGCATTGTATGGATGGCCCTGCAGATCATCTACTTATTGGTGGGAGTCCACAGATAGACTTCCACGTGGGCCTGAGATGGTTAGGAAGACCTTATATAAGATAGATTTGATTTGTAAGCGGATGAAGGCAGCTCAGGATAGAAAGAAGTCGTATGCAGATCAACGAAGGACAGACCAAGTGTTCGAGGTAGGGGACATGGTTTTCATTCAAAGTATCGCGCTTGAGAAGTGTTGTTCGGTTCGGCTCAGTAGGGAAGTTGGCACTGAGTTTCATAGGGTCATTCCCGATAGTAGGGAGGATAGGTCAGATGACCTATAGGGTTAGACTACTGGAGAGATTGGCAGGAGTTCATGATGTATTCCATGTATCGCACTTGCGAAAGTGCTTACATGATTCTACAGTAGTGGTGGAGTCGAATACCCTAAAGGAGGTTGTTGGTTAGCTTTCTGACCAAGCCACTGAAGAATTAATCATTAGCGATCAGATAGGAAGAGGCTCACACACTCACAAGATTAAGGAATAAATATCATAGTTCACGAAGATGACTCACTGGTCAGGCAACATGAACGGTTCGTGATCCACTCCATGCTCACTGTCGGCTCGTGATATTCAAAATTGGTTCGAGAATCCCTTTATTGATCCCCGCTCGTGATTAGGCTCGTGACCCTTCATTGTTCGCTCTCATGACCTGCTTGTGCCTTTGTTTCACGATCCGGGTCGTGGATATGGGTCACGAACCGACCTTGTACTCAGGGGATGGTGACCACAACTTGGTCACCCACGAACCGCAGATCAAGGATCCATTGACATGTGTCTATAACGGCTATGTTGACCATTTCTCCACCCACTCACGAATGACTCTAAGATCCTTGGGATTGATGCCACGTGTCTTCACGAATCGCCTGCAGAAATCACCTATAAATAGCCTAACACTCGGCAGTTTTGAGGATCTTTTGGCAATTAAGAGCTCTGATTCCACCATTATCAAACCTCTATCATTTCTAATCAGAAGTATCTCGAACTTATTGAGTGAATCATCATTCTAAAAGTGAGTTTGAGAGAATATTGTGATTGTACTTGCATTCTAATGTATAATCAAAATCATATAAAGTGGACGTTGGCTATTTAACGCCGAAACACTATAAATTTGGTGTGTTTGTTGCATTTTCTTTCATTTCTAGCTTTAATTCTCTACGAATCAGGATAATTTGGGTGTTAGAACCACTTTTTGGTCTAACATTTTGGTGCTTTCCACTGAGAATCGAATTCTCAGCATATTGGATTATTTCTCTACTGTTTGGATTTTCAAGTCCGAAGAAAATAGTCTGCATTCCCACTGTTTTATTTTTGAAGATTTCAGCAAAGTCAAGACATTATGGCCACAAAGAAATCTAATGATTCACGAGCCTCTCGAGCAAATGAAGCTAATGAAGAGAACGTTCAGGAACAGGATGAGGTGGTCTCCCCGGTTCATGGCTCTCGGGGGGCGATCCGACCCTAGGAGTGGGTCACGACCCGCTCTCAAACAGGGATCACGAGCCGCCATGAAGATGGGATCACGAACCGTTCACCAGAGGGGGTCACAAACCGCTCTCCAGAGGGGGTCATGAACCACCCTCACCATGTGACCACGACCCGGCCTAAAAAGGAAATTATGGCTCACGCCACTCACGTTGATGTTTCTGGTTGACCTGGCTCAAGTGCGCCATGTTCAAGTGCAAATATTAGTGACCGATTACCTGCCTCAGTCCCAGCAATAGAAGGAAATATGTCCCATGTTCTTGACATGTTGGAAAGAACGAACGACGCTTTGGAGGCTCAAAGACGTGAGAGTACCTTGATGCGAGAGAATGTGGTTGCGATGAGAAGACAGATAGATGAACTTCGAAGGCAGAGAACGCCTTCACCAACTCACCGCTTTACTCTAGACTATTCATCTTCATCAGGGGAGCCTCCAAGACCCCAGCGACGACAATTGGAGAGGCCTGAAAATGTGGAATAACTACAGTTTGGATCCTTCCCCTCTCGGGAAGAAACAACACTCAATCTAGGACTAAACAATTGCAATTTGAATGATCCCACTCTATTTCCAGTGGAAGGATCCCAGGCACTACCTAGGGACAGGAATGTTGATGATCCTATACAAAATCAACCCCCACATCGCGCGACTGACCGTGGCCATAGATGGCAAGGAAGTTCTGCTCAAGTCCTAGATCGGGCAGCGATGCACCAAAGAGACGTAGGAAGTTTCCGTAGAGCGAGATTTGAAGACCCCATGTCCACATTAACTAATGCCGACATTGAAGTGATGGTGAGGCAGATCATGGCATATAGCTGAATACGGCGAAATGAGGACTTGGGAGTAGACCGAAGACACACACCTTTCACTGACGACATACTAGACGTTCGATTCCCGAGGAGATTTAATCTACCGACCATGAACCGTTATGCTGGAAGGACAGATTCAGTTTAGCACTTGATGAGATATTCATGGTATATGATTGCCACCGCAGCTCCAAACGCAGTGAAATAAAAAGCATTCCCGATCTTTCTAGAGGACGTGGCATTGATGTGGTTTACCCGGTTACCACCGCGATCAATCGCCAATTTCAAAGAATTGGGCGAAATATTTATAAACCAATTCTGACTCCATGCTCAGAGGTTCAAGAACATCATTGAATTGTCACTCATTAAGCAGCACCCTGACGAAACTTTGAGGTCGTACTTGGATCGTTTTATTTTGGCAGTCACTGAGGTAAGAGATCCCCATGAACAGTCCGTCCTGATGGCACTGATTGACGGAGTAGATAAAGATACTGAGTTTGGTAAATATTTAGCCGGAAAACCACCACTGACTAGAGAGATATTTTATGAGAAAACCAATATCCGCCTGCGTCAAGAAGAGATTTATGCTAATCAAAAGAGGAAAGCCGCTGATAAGGAAGATATTCAGAGTAATGTGACCATTAAACAGTCCGGTGATAGTTCTGGAAAGGTGGAAGTCAACGTCGGTAATAAGAACCAAGGCAACGGTCGCCAAGCTAGAAATGGCAACAAGAGAAAGAATCATGGAAACGACTCACAGAAGAGATCTCAGTTCAGAAATTTTGAAAACCTCACACCTTTGAATGACACGTTAGAGAATATCTACTTGGACACCTATAATGTTCTCCAATACAAAAAGCCCCCACTAAGGGATTTAACGGAAAAGGAACGTAAGACAGGGAAATTTTGTCTTTTCATGAGACCTATGGGCACTCAACAAATGAATGCCGTCATTTAAGAGACTTGGTAAAGAAGCTTCTAAGAGAAGGAAAGTTGGATGAATATAAGGCAGCTCCGAGAAACCGGGGGTAGGGTAGTCCAGAGCGGAATAAAGGGCAACCACCTCAGAAGGCCACTGCGTAGCAAAAAGCTAAAGGCATCATCATCAACACCATAGTCGGAGGGCCTCATCCAGCTAGACATAGCTATAGGGCAACATACCAATATGTGTATGCAACCAAGCGTCCCAAAGTAGGAGAATACAGCAATCCTGAAGATACTGCCCCGGTAAAATAGGTGAAGACAATGTCAGATGATGTAATATTTCGTGATAGAGATTGCGTTGGAGTTCAATCCCCTACCGAAGACCCATTAGTTATCACTACTACCATTGGTCCTGCTCTAGTCCACAAGGTCTTGGTAGATAACGGAAGTTTAATTAACATTCTGTTCAAGAAAGCGTTTGATCGGAAGAAGCTTGAAGCGAAAGATTTGAAGCCCTGCAATGGATGGATACGCGGCTTCAATGGAGCCTCGACATCCCCGATGGGATATGTAGAATTATTAGTAACTCTAGGAGAGGGAGACCATCGGAGAGTGAGAATTCTCCCATCCGTGGTGTTGGATATTGATTCACCATATAACGTTTTTTTAGGTCGACTGGCCCTTGCAGAATTCAGGGCTTGCATCGCACCCTGGTGCTTACTATTGAAATTCCCAACTGAAGCGGGAGTGTGAGTAATCAGAGGCGACCAAGTTACTGGGTGAGCATGTTACATAGTAGAGTTAAAATTGTTACGCAAAGGAAAAGATGTGAAAACTAAGGGTGCTTCCTCCCCCGCAAAGGAGGATTCAGCATAGCAATTAAAGGGGACGACTCCGAAGGATCCGCCCAACGACCTAACCGAGGACATGGATCCCGAGAGGAATAGGAGCCTGGGAGTAAAATGGCAACACCTAATGAAACGACTATGGATATCCCAATTAATGACGATGACCCAGCTAAGGTTTTGAAGGTTGGATCCCAACTAGACCCTTTCCGAGCAAAGGAATCAATTGACCTTTTGAAGGCAAACTTGAATATGTTTGCTTGGACCCACGCTGACATGTGTGGGATATCCCCCTCAATTACAAGCCACTCATTGAGGATCAACCCAAAGCGTCCACCCGTTAAGTAGAAATGGAGAATGCTTGGCCCGGAGAGGTCATCTGCCTTGAAGGAAGAAGTTGAGAAGTTAAGGAGCAACATATTCATCAGAGATTCAACTTACCCAGATGGATTTCAAACCCTGTTTTGGTAAAGAAGGCCAACGGAAAATGGAATACATGCATTGATTTCTCGGACCTAATAAGGCTTGCCCGAAGAACAGTTTTTCACTTCCTAAGATTGACCAACTAGTGGATTCAACAGCAGGTCATGAACTTCTATCATTCATGGATGCGTATTCAGGGTATAACCAAATTCCCATGCATGTTCCGGATCAGGATCACACTAGCTTCATCACAGATTTGGGATTATATTGCTATGTTGTGATGCCCTTTGGTTTAAAGAACGTTGGAGTAACATACCAACGTTTGTTGAATAGAATATTCTATAATCAGATTGGGAAAACGATGGTGGTGTATGTCGACGATATGCTTGTGAAATCCAAACAGTCATCTGACCATACGGCTGACCTAGCTAAAATGTTCGATATCCTTCGACGATATGGAATGAAGCTCAACCCATGAAATGTTCATTTGGAGTCACCTTCGAGAAATTCTTGGGCTTTATTGTCAGCTCTCGAGGGATCGAAATCAATCCATACCAGATTACGACAATTAGGAATATTCAGGAATCTAAACAAATTAAGGATGTACAGAGCCTCGCTGGAAAAGTGACCGCATTAAGTAGATTTATTTCTAAAGCTACAGGTAAGTGCATTCCATTCTTTGATTTGACAAAGCGAGGTAAATGCAACTTCCAATGGACTCCTGATTGTTTTGAAGCATTTCAGAACCTTCTTACTCATTTGGAAAGACCTCCGATACTGTCCAAGCCAGTCGACCATGAAGATCTATTCGTATACTTGGCGGTATCATCCCATGTAATAAGTTCAACCTTGCTAAGACAAGAAGATAAGGTCCAGAGGCCGGTGTATTACGTGAATAAGAAACTGGCGGCAGCAGAGCGAAACTACTCGAGGATAGAAAAACTCGCGTAAACCTATTGATCTCATCCAGAAAACTTCATCTCAATTTTCAAGCTCATCCCATCAATATATACACTGACCATCCTCTCCGACCAGTATTTCAGAGACCAAAAGCATCTGGAAGGCTACTCAAATGGAACATTGAGTTAAGCCAGTTTGATTTGAATTTCCAACCTCGAAGATCGATAAGGGGACAAGTATTGGCAGATTTCATAGCGAAGTTTACTATTTTTGAAGAAAATGTAACAAGCGAAGAGATAGGCCCCTCAGAACGGCTACTAGATCCTAACACCTGGAAGCCGTATACCGACGGTGCCAAGAATGATAAACGGTCTAGCACCGAAGTTGCCCTCGTCACCCCTGATAAACGGTCAATATACTATGCTCTAAGACTGGAATTCCATGCCACGAACAAGGACTCAGAATATGAAGACCTGATTGTTGGGCTAAAGCTCGCAAAAGAGCTGGGGATAGTGAGGTTGGATATTTTCTACAATTCCAAGATATTCGTGAACCAGGTTAATGATGAGTTTCAGGCCAAGGGGCCAAGACTTATATCATATTTAAGAGAAGTAAGAAAGTTGTTGGGTGGTTTTGAGCATCACAAAATATCCCATATCCCTCGAATGGAGAATCAAAAAGTGGATAAATTAGACAAATTGGCAAGGTCTGACAATCCTAAGGACACGAAAATGGTCCTGATTGAAATACTAGTGACTCCAAGTATTGATCATATGCAAATTGAACTTATACTGGAGGCTGAACCAGAGAGGAAAGACCTTTAGCCAACTGTTTTCTTAATCCTTTCAGTGAGTGGGGTTTTAGTCGGAAAGGACTCCCATTCCTTTCGATCATCCTTCTTCTTTAGACTTTCCTTCACAATTGCTCGCGCCATTCCTAAAATGTATTTCCATCCCGTGCTCTGATCCATGGATTGAGCACCCTCTTCCTTACTAATTTTTGGTCTAGATGTGTTCTCGTGATATGGAGTTAAGGAATTTTGGCATTCTTTTGGAAGGGACACCCTTCTAGCAGTGGGATTATCTATCCGTTTCACGATTGCATCGTCAAAGTGGTCATGCACAGGTGCTTTGTTCTTTTCATAATCCAGATTAGAATGGCGCACAACTCTCTGAATGGAATCCTGCTGTTTTGAGCTTAGGGCAGAGAACTCTGCTTCTAACTCGTAATTCGCTCGGGCGAATGAGGAACAAGTGGAACTCATAGTAGCTTTTGCGGTAGTGGCTTGAATAGCGAGTATTGACTCGAGTTTCTTTATCATTGCATTGCTAGCAATAGTTATTCGACTCGTTAATCGTGCCATTGCTTCTTCCAATTCTTTCCTGGTCACAGTTTCTTCAATTTCAGGTGGCTCTCCAGCCTTGGAATAGGTAGTGGGCGGCATGATGGTGTTAGCACTGTTGTTGGGGCTGTCGACTTTGCCAGCGACTCCCCTCAGCATATCCATGACCCCAAACACAGTTTTTCTCAGAAGATCTTGTCGGACCTGAAAGGAGAAAGAAGCAAATATGGCCCCACGGTGGGCCCTAAAAAGTTTTCACCAAAAAATGGCTCAAACACCAAAGGTACTAAAACTGTACTTCACCAAAATGGTAGGGAAATAAATAGAGCCGTACTTAATAACAATTGAAAATGAAAATGCGAGGAAGATAAAATAGAGACAAGATTTAGAGTGGTTCAGCCTTATATTAGGCCTACATCCACTATGAAAATGGCTTGCATTCTTGTAACGGGGATTACAAAATACATAAACTCTCTTTTTTCATACATCTCTATATCCACTCAATATACTCTCATTCATACATTTCAATCCTGGGATTTTATAAGAGAATGGTAGAGTTTGAGGAGAAGAAGGATGGATAAATGATTGAGAAGGAGGATGTCTTCGTTTCCCCTAATTACAAGACTGTACTTGACGCCATGGCCAAATGAGTGATGAAGCTTCGAATGGTGAAGATGATCATTATTTCCCACTGCTTAAGGAGTGATTGATGATAGAATTTAGCAGCACTTTATGGTTTCAAAGATTGGATCTCATCTACGCTGGCAGCCATGGCGTATTTATAGGCGAGCTCCCCTGAGGAAATGATCTAAAATCTGTATATGCTAGCTATGGGTCGCTTACTCCATTAATTACAAATATGCCACCACATAGCTGTAGCCAACTGTTGACAGTTGCATCCAGTTGTCATACGCGAGCGAAAGGAATGAGTGTCTCGGATAGGCAGGCAGACGACCATAGTTCCTGATGCGGCTATGCCTGATCCTGAGTGAGCTGGTGACAACTTTTCTAGTCTGGGGATGACTGATTAAGACTCGCGACTAGAAATGTAAATGTGCTCTTTCTAAGAACTTGTGTACGACCGACCGATAGGTGGTATCTGACCAAAGTGTCGGTGTCTGGCTAGTAAGGACATTCGAGCGATAGGAGTTGCAATCCATGAGTGGTTGTCAAATATACGTGCGACCTTGACACCTGCTCTGATACGTATGACCGATCCTTGATATTAGGTCAAGCGTCTTCCATTGTTGTGAGTGATTTTATAGGATATACTACCTGTATCTTTATTGAGTCGCACTACTCATAATGTATTGTGCTGCCACTCTTGATCGTGTTGGGTAGTTGACTTGTCTTGAATTTGATATTTGGACCTTATCCTGCGTAGTTGCTTCCTATCCTTCGTGAGTCGTTTAGCTGCCTTAGACAAAACTATGCGTGATCGACCCTGAACGTGTTCGTTCTGTAGCTCCTGCTCAGACCTTGTAATTCAATGTGCGTACGGATTTTTTTGAGGGATTAACACTTGCCCCTCGAAGTCCATAATTTCTTTTTATCAAGGTATTACTGGCTTCGATATGGTTGATCGCAGCATTGCTCGGTAGATTTAACCTGGCTTATCAAAGGGTCATTCGTGCAGAATTTAGGTTGCTCCGTTGTGGTGGACTGGTATTGTCCCTTTCTGTGAGCGAGAAGTTTGATATATCTTTTCATTATTGCGCGAATAGTTGAATTACGGGATGTCAGCTGGAATTTGGTGGGACGCTCATTGATGCAATTAAGCAATAAGTTGACATGGCAAGAATGCTCTGGATGTATGCCTTTTAATCTTCCTTTTTATTTACTTTTAACCTTCTTTATTTTGCTCCTCCTCTTCGAGAAATTCTGTCAAATGTAGTCGTGCTTCCATGCGAGTTCTACCAGGTAATCCATATCTGTTATTTCTGCCTTGATTCTTCTTCAAAAGGTTTTTGTTTCCTTATATCATTATTCTGCCTAGTGCTTGCAGTAACACCTGTTCACCTCGAGCAACTTTCTTTCGGCTTCGAAGCATCATGATCTTTTTGGGTGATTTTTCCCTTTATTTTGCCTTGTTTTATTTGAGTACTTATACATTTCCAAACTGGGATGTTCTAAAGCGTAGTCTGATCGAGTTAAGTATGAATTTGGGATTCTATCAATAGATATGTTATTGTATAGCAAAGACACTGTTTTTGTAATTATCTTGAAGAATCTGAACAATCTGGTGGTTTTTATTTGAAATCTTGATGTTGGTGTTGCTGATGAGTCGTTTGATGGAATGCTCCAGGATTCTCTGGTTGAGATGCTTCCGTTCATGTCTGAGTCTGGTTGGGTTATTCTCGGTTACCCATGGTTTTTGTTTGAGTCTATATTGATTTTTCCTTTTAAAATAGGTCGCCCAAGAATGGAATTCTTCATGTCTAGGAGACTTAAGAAGAAGTCGATGGGGAAGGCTGGTGGCAAAACGAGGTTTCGTGGTAAAGAGAACCTGGGTGCAACTGATACTCAGAATTGTCGTTCATTGAATGAACTCCCTGTCCCAGATGTTCAGATTGCTCTTAGTCATCCATTCGTGGCTTCTTCGTCTACCACTTTGGACTCTGCAACTGTCCAGAGACCTCTTTGTGTTCCCAATCCTTGCCATCATGAACTTGCTGAGCAATTTGAGGGTTGGCACCCAGCTAGCACGCATTCTGATGTGTATATAGACCCATTTGATAAATGGATTATTGCAGGAAAAATGTGTGTTATGAAGGATTGCATATTGGTTGAGTTCAATCAGTTAGAGGCACGTCCGAATCTAGTTGAGGACCTTATTATAAATGTCGGGGATTACATTGTAAAGCAATTAGGTGCTTGGGATTCTCTTGTTGAAGATCTTCAGAAGGCAAATAAAGAGAATGTTGATCGACTTCATGTTTTGGAAAAAGAGAGGCTTGAACTTGTTGAGGCTCTTGAATCCAGGGAGAGGATCATTGCTTACCTCATCTGAAAGCTGTGGCTTGCTGATGTTTTACCTTTTGTTATTTTGGTTTAATTTTAGGGTGATACTTATAGTCTGGCTTGTGTATACGAGAGCCAGCCTCGCTTATTATCGTACACTTATACTAGTGACTTTTTATGGCTTGCTTTGGACCTTAACATGCTGCGGTTTTTGTTATGTAACCCAGTTATCTTTGCGTTAGTGCGTCGCACGCTGCACATTTATTTTGATTTGATTTATATGTTTGGTCGGGCGCTTTGTTAATCGTACGGTTGCACCCGATTTTTTTTGGGTTTATCGTAGGTTATTACGCGTTTGTATTATTATAAACGTGTTGGTATCTTTTATTAAGTTGTATTCAACCCCGCGCCTGACTGACCTGGTGAACCAAGCTCTTCGGAGACTGGTTTTGAATATGTGCCCCCGGGGGAGGTCTTGGGTTATAGATTTTCGATCCATTCTAGGCCCTGTTTTATAGGATTGTTTTAATTATTCAAAAAGATCCTAGAATGGATACCCCCTTTCTGCTAGGATTTATGTTACCCCTTTGCGGCTAGGATTTCTGTTACCCCTTGCGGCTAGGATTTCTGATTGCGCTGGTCTTTCCAGCATGTTTGTGGGACCTTTCGATACTAGGACTAGTGTTTTCCAGCCTAGGTGTTTTTATATTGCATTGCCCCTAGGAGGCGGACATTAATCCTTGTTGCCGAATTTAATTTCGGTTTTAAGGAGTTCATGTCCTGCACCTGACAAGGCGCCTCTTTAGGACTAGCAATTTTTATCCGTGGGACAGATGTGGTAATATTCCTGTATTTCCAATGAAGCCTGACACCAATCCCTCGAATGGAAGTTTGCTAAGAATTCGGCATATTTCATAATGACAGATGCTGCCTTTTGACTTGTTGTTTGTTTTAGAATGGCATGTTCTTTTGAGGCGATGTGTCTGTTCATCCTATTTGATCTTGTCTGATATTTATGGTTCCCAAGCTGCTTTGTTTAAGGTGTGCCTTAAGATTCTTCTCATCACAGTTCTGCTGTATAGGATGGATTGTTTTCGCCATGCCTACATTCCAAGAGATAGTTTTTTTTTAGCACGGACTAATAAGTATGTTGTTCAGGTAAACACATAATTAATTTTTGATGCACAAGGTTTTTGCCAGTAAACCATTATTAATCATGATCATAGCGAATAACAAAACAGAGTAAAGCCATTTAAGTAATAAGATAAAACCAGAGTAGTAAAGCAAAGTAATGGGGGTTCTAGTTCAAAGCTTCATGATCAAGACATCGGCTATCGGTCTTTAAGCGAGCGTTCGCTTCGGATCAGTTTAAGGCTTTTTCTTTTTAAGGCTTGTTGCCCCTCGTTTTCGGAGAGCTGGAACAACATTCATGGTCTTGTACATATTGCTGTAAATGGTTTTTTCTGATTAATCCTTCAATTACTGACTTCAAGTGCCTACAATCGTCGATATCATGTCCTGGCTGTATATGGAATTGACAAAATCTTCCTGACTTCATTGCGACATCGTTGACCTGCCTTTGCTTCAAAACTGGATATCTCTCGGTGTTCTTAGTTTCCATGAAGATATTTCCAACGGTATCATTAAGGGGAGTGAACTCGGAATTCTTGAAAAAGCGTAGTTTCTTTTTTGCTCGACTATCTTTCCCTTCATTGCTCCTCTTCTGACTATTAGAGCTATTTTTCACATTTACTTTCTTCTCTATCTGTCCATATTTCGATTTTTCTTCAATACTTATGTATTTTCAGCTTTGTTGAGTAATTGTTCGAGTGTGCTTGGTTTCTTCTTCTTGATCCATCGCCCCAATTCGGTCTCTTTACAGATGCCCCCTTTCAGAGCCATTAGGACTAGACGGGGCTCGAAATTCTTGACTTCAGCTACTGCCGTATCAAAGCGAGTGAGAAAATCTTTGATGGACTCTCCTGGTCTTTAATATAGTTCACTTAACTCCATAACATCCCGAATTCTGGGTGCTTGGGATTTGAACTGCTTACTGAATAGTTTAGCGAGGGTAGCGAAATTGTCCACGGATTGCGGTGGAAACTTTGTGAACCATAGGTAAGCCACCCCTTCTAGATAAATTGGGAAATATAAGCACATGATTTCATCGGGAGCGCATGCCCCATTCATATGCTGGTCATATTTACACAAGAATATACTAGGGTCGCTTGTCCCATTATAAGACTGCAACGTTGGAGGTTCGAATTTCTGTGGATATACAGTTTTCTTAATCCTTCCAATGAGTGGGGTTTTAGTCGGAAAAGACTCCCATTCCTTTCGATCATCCTTCTTCTTTAGACTTTCCTTCACAATTGCTCACGCCATTCCTAAAATGTATTTCCATCCCCTGCTCTGATCCATGGATTGAGCACCCTCTTCCATACTAATTTTTGGTGTACATGTGTTCTCGTGATCTGGAGTTAAGGAATTTTGGCATTCTTTTGGAAGGGACACCCTTCTAGCAGTGGGACTATCTATCCGTTTCACGATTGCTTCGTCAAAGTGGTCATGCATAGGTGCTTTGTTCTTTTCATAATCTAGATTAGCATAGCGCATAACTCTCTGAATGGAATCCTGCTGTTTTGAGCTTGGGGCAGAGAACTCTGCTTCTAACTCGTAATTCGATCGGGCGAGTGAGGAACAAGTGGCACTCAGCGTAGCTTTTATGGTGGCGGCTTGAATAGCGAGTATTGACTCGAGTTTCTTTATCATCGCATTGCTAGCAATAGTTATTTGACTCGTTAATCCTGCAATTGCTTCTTCCAATTCTTTCCTTATTACAGTTTCTTCAATTTCAGGTGGCTCTCCTGCCCTGGAATGGGTAGTGGGCGGCATGATGGTGTTAGCACTGTTGTTGGGGCTGTCGACTTTGTCAGTGACTCCCCTCAGCATATCCATGACCCCAAACGCAGTTTTTCTCAGAAGATCTTGTCGAACCTGAATGGGGAAAGAAGCAAATATGGCCCCACGGTGGGCGCCAAAATGTTTTCACCAAAAAATGGCTCAAACACCAAAGGTACTAAAACTGTACTTCACCAAAATGGTAGGGAAATAAATGGAGCCGTACTTAATAACAATTGAAAATGAAAATGCGAGGAAGATAAAATAGAGACAAGATTTAGAGTGGTTCAGCCTTATATTAGGCCTACATCCACTATGAAAATGGCTTGCATTCTTGTAACGGGGATTACAAAATACATAAACTCTCTTTTTTCATACATCTCTATATCCACTCAATATACTCTCATTCATACATTTCAATCCTGGGATTTTATAAGAGAATGGTAGAGTTTGAGGAGAAGAAGGATGGATAAATGATTGAGAAGGAGGATGTCTTCGTTTCCCCTAATTACAAGACTGTACTTGACGCCATGGCCAAATGAGTGATGAAGATTTGAATGGTGAAGATGATCATTATTTCCCACTGCTTAAGGAGTGATTGATGATAGAATTTAGCAGCACTTTATGGTTTCAAAGATTGGATCTCCTCTACGCTGGCAACCATGGCGTATTTATAGGCGAGCTCCCCTAAGGAAATGATCTAAAATCTGTATATGCTAGCTATGGTTCGCTTACTCCATTAATTACAATCATGACACCGCCTAGCTGTAGCCAACTGTTGACAGTTGCATCCAGCTGTCGTACGCGAGCGAAAGGAATGAGTGTCTCGGATAGGCGGGCAGACAATCATAGTTCCTGATGCGGTTATGCCTGATCTTGAGTGAGCTGGTGACGACTTTTCTAGTCTGGGGATGACTGACTAAAACTCATGACTAGAAATGTAAATGTGCTCTTTCCAAGAACTGGTGTACGACCGACCGGTAGTGGTATCTGACCAAAGTGTCGGTGTTTGACTAGTAAGGACATTCAAGCGATAGGAGTCACAATCCATGAGCAGTTGTCAAATATACGTGCGACCTTGACATCTGCTCTGATACGTACGACCGATCCTTGATATTAGGTCAAGCATCTTCCATTGTTGTGAGCGATTTTATAGGATATACGACCTGTATCTTTATTGAGTCGCAAAACTCATAATGTATTGTGCTGCCACTCTTGATCGTGTTGGGTAGTTGACTTGTCTTGAATTTGATATTTGGACCTTGTCTTGCGTAGTTGCTTCCTATCCTTCGTGAGTCGGTTCGGTGCCTTGGACAAAATTATGCGTGATCGACCCTAAAGGTGTTTGTTCTGTAGCTTCTGCTCAGACCTTGTAATTCAATGTGCGTACGGATTTTTTGAGGGATTAACACTTGCCCCTCGAAGTCCATAATTTCTTTTTATCAAGGAATTACTGGCTTCGATATGGTTGATCGCAACATTGCTCGGTAGATTTAACCTGGCTTATCAAAGGGTCATTCGTGCAGAATTTAGGATTGTTCCGTTGTGGTGGACTAGTATTGTCCCTTTCTGTGAGCGAGAAGTTTGATATATCTTTTCATTATTGCCTGAATAGTTGAATTACGGGATGCTGGCTGGAACTTGATGGGACGCTTATTGATGCAATTGAGCAATAAGTTGACATGGCAAGAATGCTCTGGATGTATGCCTTTTAATCTTCCTTCTTATTTACATTTAACCTTCTTTATTTTACTCCTCCTCTTCGAGAAATTCTTTCAACTATAGCCGGGCTTCCCCGAGAGTTCTACCAGGTAATCCATGTCTGTTATTTCTGCCTTGATTCTTCTTCAAAAGGTTTTGGTTTCCTTACCTCATTACTCTGCCTAGTGCTTGCAGTAACACCTGTTCACCACGAGCAACTTTCTTTCGGCTTCGAAGCATCATGATCTTTTTGGGTGAGTTTTCCCTTTATTTTGCCTTGTTTTATTTGAGTACTTATACATTTCCAAACTGGGATGTTCTAAAGCGTAGTCTGATCGAGTTAAGTATGAATTTGGGATTCTATCAATAGACAAGTTGTTGTATAGCAAAGACACCATTTCTGTAATTATCTTGAAGAATCTGAACCATCTGGTGGTTTTTCTTTGAAATCTTGATGTTGCTGATGAGTCATTTGATGGAATGCTCCAGGATTCTCTGGTTGAGATGCTTCCATTCATGCCTAAGTCTGGTTGGGTTATTCTCGGTTACCCACGGTTGTTGTTTGAGTCTATATTGATTTTTCCTTTTAAAATAGGTCGCCCAAGAATGGAATTCTTCATGTCTAGGAGACTTAAGAAGAAGTCGATGGGGAAGGCTGGTAGCAAAAAGAGGCTCAGTGGTAAAGAGAACCTGGGTGCAACTGATACTTAGAATTGTCGTTCATTGAATGAATTCCCTGTCCTAGATGTTCAGATTGCTCTTGGTCATCCATCTGTGGCTTCTTCGTCTACCACTTTGGACTCTGCAACTGTCCAGAGTCCTCTTTGTGTTCCCAATCCTTGCCATCCTGAACTTGCTGAGCAATTTGAGGGTTGGCGCCCAGCTAGCACACATTCTGATGTGTATATAGACCCATTTGATAGATAGATTATTGCAGGAAAAATGGATGCTATGAAGGATTGCATATTGGCTGAGTTCAATCAGTTAGAGGCACGTCCGAATCTAGTTGAGGACCTTATTATAAATGTCAGGGATTACATTGTAAAGCAATTAGGTGCTTGGCATTCTCTTTTTGAAGATCTTCAGAGAGAATGTTGATCGACTTCATGCTTTGAAAAAGAGAGGCTTGAACATGTTGAGGCTCTTGAATCCAGGGAGAGGATCAATGCTTACCTCATCTGAATGCTGTGGCTTGCTGATGTTTTACCTTTTGTTATTTTGGTTTAATTTTAGGGTGATACTTATAGTCTAGCTTGTGTATGCGAGAGCCAGCCTCGCTTATTATCGTACACTTATATTAGTGACTTTTTATGGCCTGCTTTGGACCTTAACATGCTGCGGTTTTTGTTATGTAACCCAGTTATCTTTGCGTTAGTGCATCGCACGCTGCACATTTATTTGGATTTGATTTATATGTTTGGTCGGGCGCTTTGTTAATCGAACGGTTGCACTCGATTTTTTTTGGTTTATCGTAGGTTATTACGCATTTGTATTATTATAAACGTGTTGGTATCTTTTATTAAGTTGTATTCAACCCCGCGCCTGATTGACCTGGTGAACCAAGCTCTTCGGAGACCGGTTTTTAATACGTTCCCCCGAGGAGGTCTTGGGTTATAGATTTTCGATCCATTCTAGGCCCTGTTTGATAAGATTGTTTTAATTATTCGAAAAGATCCTAGATTTGATACCCCCTTTCAGCTAGGATTTCTGTTACCCCCTTGCGGCTAGGATTTCTGTTACCCCTTGCGGCTAGGATTTCTGATTGCGCTGGTCTTTCCAGCATGTTTGTGGGACCTTCCGATACTAGGACTTGTGTATTCCAGCCTAGGTGTTTTTATATTGCATTGCCCCTAGGAGGCGGACATTAATCCTTGTTGCCGAATTTAATTTCGGTTTTAAGAAGTTCGTGTCCTGCACCTGACAAGGCGCCTCTTTGGGACTAGAAATTTTCATCCATGAGACAGATTTGGTAATATTCCTGTATTTCCAATGAAGCCTGACACCAATCCCTTGAATGGATGTTTGCTAAGAATTCGGCATATTTCATAATGAGAGATGCTGCCTTTTGACTTGTTGTTTGTCTTAGAATGGCATGTTCTTTTGAGGCGATGTGTCTGTTCATCCTATTTGATCTTGTCTGATATTTATGGTTCCCAAGCTGCTTTGTTTAAGGTGTGCCTTAAGACTCTTCTCATCACAGTTCTGCTATATAGGATGGATTGTTTTCGCCATGCCTACATTCCAAGAGATCGTTTTTTTAGCATGGACTAATAAGTATGCTGTTCAGGTAAACACATAATTAATTTTTGATGCACAAGGTTTTTGCCAGTAAACCATTATTAATCATGATCATAGCGAATAACAAAACAGGTAAAGCCATTTAAGTAATAAGATAAAACCAGAGTAGTAAAGCAACGTAATGGGGGTTCTAGTTCAAAGCTTCATGATCAAGACATCGGTTATCGGTCTTTAAGCGAGCGTTCGCTTCGGATCAGTTTAAGGCTTTTTCTTTTTAAGGCTTGTTGCCCCTCGTTTTCGGAGAGCTGGAACAACATTCATGGTCTTGTACATATTGCTGTAAATGGTTTTTTCTGATTAATCCCTCGATTACTGACTTCAAGTGCCTACAATCGTCGATATCGTTTCCTGGCTGTTTATGGAATTGACAAAATCTTCCTGACTTCATAGCAACATCTTTGACCTGCCTTTGCTTCAAGAATGGATATCTCTCGGTGTTCTTAGTTGCCATGAAGATATTTCCAATGGTATCATTAAGGGGAGTGAACTCGGAAATCTTGAAAAAGCGTAGTTTCTTTTTTGCTCGACTATCTTTCCCTTCATTGCTCCTCTTCTGACTATTAGAGCTATTTTGCATCATCCTTCTTCTTTAGACTTTCCTTTACAATTGCTCGCGCTATTCCTAAAATGTATTTCCATCCTCTGCTCTGATCCACGGATTGATCACCCTCTTCCTTACTAATTTTTGGTCTAGATGTGTTCTCGTGATCTGGAGTTAAAGAATTTTGGCATTCTTTTGGAAGGGACACCCTTCTAGAAGTGGGACTATCTATCCGTTTCACGATTGCTTCGTCAAAGTGGTCATGCACAGGTGCTTTTTTCTTTTCATAATTCAGATTAGCATGACGCACAACTCTCTAAATGGAATCCTGCTGTTTTTAGCTTGGGGCAGAGAACTCTGCTTCTAACTCGTAATTCGCTCGGGCGAATGAGGAACAAGTGGCACTCAGCGTAGCTTTTGCGGTGGCGGCTTGAATAGCGAGTATTGACTCGAGTTTCTTTATCATCGCATTGCTAGCAATATTTATTCGACTCGTTAATCCTGCCATTGCTTCTTCCAATTCTTTCATGGTCACAGTTTCTTCAATTTCAGGTGGCTCTCCTGCCCTGGAATGGGTAGTGGGCGGCGTGATGGTGTTAGCACTGTTGTTGGGGCTATCGACTTTGCCAGTGACTCCCCTCAGCATATCCATGACCCCAAACACAATTTTTCTCAGAAGATCTTGTCGGACCTGAATGGATAAAGAAGCAAATATGGCCCCACGGTGGGCGCCAAAATGTTTTCACCAAAAAATGGCTCAAACACTAAAGGTACTAAAACTGTACTTCACCAAAATGGTAGGGAAATAAATGGAGTCGTACTTAACAACAATTGAAAATGAAAATGCGAGGAAGATAAAATAGAGACAAGATTTAGAGTGGTTCAGCCTTATATTAGGCCTACATCCACTATGAAAATGGCTTGCATTCTTGTAAAGGGGATTACAAAATATATAAACTCTCTTTTTTCATACATCTCTATATCCACTCAATATACTCTCATTCATACATTTCAATCCTTGGATTTTGTAAGAGAATGGTAGAGTTTGAGGAGAAGAAGGATGGATAAATGATTGAGAAGGAGGATGTCTTTGTTTCCCCTAATTACAAGACTGTACTTGACGCCATGGCCAAATGAGTGATGAAGCTTCGAATGGTGAAGATGATCATTATTTCCCACTGCTTAAGGAGTGATTGATGATAGAATTTAGCAGCACTTTATGGTTTCAAAGATTGGATCCCCTCTATGCTGGCAGCCATGGTGTATTTATAGGCGAGCTCCCCTGAGGAAATGATCTAAAATCTGTATATGCTAGCTATGGGTCGCTTACTCCAATAATTACAATCATGCCACCACCTAGCTGTAGCCAACTGTTGATAGTTGCATCCATCTGTCATACGCGAGCGAAAGGAATGGGTGTCTCGGATAGGCAGGCAAACGACCATAGTTCCTGATGGAGCTATGCCTGATCCTGAGCTGGTGACAACTTTTCTAGTCTGGGGATGACTGACTAAGACTCGCGACTAGAAATGTAAATGTTCTCTTTCCAAGAACTGGTGTACGACCGACCGGTAGGTGGTATCTGACCAAAGTATCGGTGTTTGACTAGTAAGGACATTCGAGCGAAAGGAGTTGCAATCCATGAGTGGTTGTCAAACATACGTGCGACCTGACACCTGCTCTGATACGTACGACCGATCTTTGATATTAGGTCAAGCGTCTTCCATTGTTGTGAGCGATTTTATAGGATATACGACTTGTATCTTTATTGAGTCGCACTAGTCATAATGTATTGTGCTGCCACTCTTGATCGTGTTGGGTAGTTGACTTGTCTTGAATTTGATATTTGGACCTTGTCCTGCGTAGTTGCTTCCTATCCTTCGTGAGTCGTTTAGCTGCCTTGGACAAAACTATGCATGATCGACCTTGAAGGTGTTCGTTCTGTAGCTCCTGCTCAGACCTTGTAATTCAATGTGCGTACGGATTTTTTGATGGATTAACATTTATTTTATAAATACTTCTAGAGACGGAGGTTCTACTGGAACAAGAAAGCCTTGGAGGGAAACTCTCTTCATCAGATTTATGATTTTGTATATAATTTCTAGATTAGTAAATTGTTACGAAGTTTAGACAGTTAAATAGTTTTAATTTGCAAGTTTTAAGTTTATAGTTATTTATAGTATTTATGTGCTTAATTTTTCTGTAAAGTAACTGTAATTAATTTACTATCTATGCCTATTTCTTTCCAGTTATTTACTCCATATAACTAATTCTCCCTCTTCTGTCCCCTTCTCTGTTGTGCTTTTATTTACAGTTTGGGCTATGCCTTATTTTATTTATTTTGTTTATTTTTGAGTCTAGGCGTGGCGAGTAGCATAGACCATTCCCCTTTTTGTTTCAGCACTGAGCCTAGGCCTAAAGAGAGCCTAGGCCTTCGTCGTTGTTTTACGATAAAATTGGAACAATATTGAAATTGAATAAAAACGAATAGTTGGGCATGTTAGAGCTGATTAAATATTATAATCATTATTGGACTGTAAATTAGCAGTAAAATTTAAAATGTGATTTGAGAACATGCAAACATATAAACTGGAATAGGTAGCTTAGTTGGACCCTAAATAATGTGGGTTTAGGGCGTGTAAAAGGATAACGTTAATTAGGAATGTTTAACACAACCTAGAAATATAACATGAGGTTATATTGGGCTTATTAATAAACTTAAATTGTGTTAAGTTAAACTGAAGATAAAATTAATAAGCTAAGATAGTGGAGTCTGTTCTGGCAGCGTGGGGTTGATTGGGGAAAATCAATGATTGGTAGGTTAGGTCCATTCCGGCAGCGTGGGGATGATCAAGAAAAATAAGAGGCCTGATAAAATAATAAAATTGTAGTTTAGGCCCGTTCTGGCAGCGTAGGGCTGATTGGGAAACTAATTGGCCTAATAAAATAAATAAATGGAGACCAAGTCTAGGGGTGACTTGTGTCAACTGCATATCGGGTTCGGGACTCATCTATAGTGGTCTCACATAGGAAGAGGCGAAGGCACGCTTTACTGCACTTGATAGTAGAGTTCCAAACGAGGTGGGTACGGGCGCATTCTGGTGGGACGATGAGCGTGCATCGTGCTGATTGGGGAAAAATAATCCGTTGTAACGTCTGTGATTAACGGCTATGTCCTTTTAGTTGATGGGCTCAGGTTTGATAACCCTGAGTTCCATAGCTGGGTTATCACAATGTGTTTATAGAAGCCGATCCACGGGTAGAAATTAGTTAAAAGCTAATTATTATATCTTGGTAAGTTACTGCAACAATCTTGGATATGAATGAGAAGCCAATCTTTATTCGTGTTTAACTTTGTTTATTGGCTTTACACCTTTATGTCTTATGTCCTTAAAACTATTTATCTGCCTAATATTTCCTTAACTTATGCTCATACTAGAAATTACTAGAACTCACCAGATATATGTCTGACCTAGTTTGTTTTCTCCTTCTCTCTTCCTTCTCGCCCCTCCAAGGTTCGCAGGGTGGAGGGTCTCAGCTGTGATTCTTGATTTTTTAGTTCAACTTGGATTCAGACTCATGTATTGGTTCATTTCTCATTTTTTATTTATTATGTTGACATTAAGAGGGATGGTTTTACTTGTGTACTTTAATATTATGGTTCTCCACAGGACAATGTATTTGGTTTTATTTTGATGACTATTTGCTACTTTGAAAATGTAATAAGCACTGTGATTTGACTTGCTTTATTAAATGTTGTTTCAAAATTTCTACTGCGTTGTATATTTTGTCTTTTAATTTTATTCTCTATGTTGTTACTTTATACCTAAGTGCTTTATAAACCTTAGCGCATCCTTATATGGGTGACGTTAAGGGGTGTGTGATGTTTCATAATCTGTCCTTCATTTATTTTCCTATGTTTATTCATTTTCTTCCCTACGTTATTAATGTATTGGGCAAAAAATCACATATACATACATGATGATACCATGTTAACAGATAGTGGAGTTTGCGGATAATACAACAAAATCATGCATAATTTCGTGCGTGTTCTTTGGTAAAGTTATTAATAATGTTGAAGCTAAGATCGATATGTTTTACATGCACGTTGAATTCTTCTATATTTACGTACACACATCTATTATTTTTATAAATTACTAAATAAGTATTTCAAGATTTTTTTCCTCTTAAAATAAGCATCTATGAATACTTTTTTTTTGAAAGCCATTAAAATTTTATTCACCAAAAAACAGATACAAGTATCTTTACAAAAATCCTATAGCCTTTACACATGAATACATATACATCCCTATATACTATGCTAAGGAGAAAAAAAAACAATAAAATGACTTACAAGGGATCTCAGAAAAAACTCAGCATACAAAACCATAACAAACAAATCTCCAAAGAACTGATCACTTCTATCCAGCATTCAAGCCATTTGCATATTCCATTTATGCATAGAACTGAACATTAGCTCTTCTGCATCTTGTTAAGGATCAATGTGAATAGTTGACCCATCGTGTTGGATCCATTTCCAAAAATTCTACTATTTCTCTCTTGCTAGATCATAGAAACAAATAGTTTCAAAAGCCTTAGCAGTGCTCTTGCCCGCAAATTCCTCCATCTTGTAAATTTGAAAATGTTAAACCATTCACTCATGCTATTAGAAGAAGCTTTATGATACCCTCCAACAACAAGCAACCTATTCCAAATTTGATTAACAAACTTGCACTCAAAGAATAGTTGTACATTTGATTCGGGTTCACTCTCACATAACAAACATCTATTATCAGGAATAATACCCAATGTAAACAGTTTACCGTTCGTATTAATGGCATTAGCCATTACTTTCCACATCAAAAGATTATCTTTAGCTGAGCTACCAGTATTCCAAATCCGAGAAGCCCAAGGAAATACTTTCTTCTCCATCTTGAGAAGATTGTATACATGATTAATAGTATGAGTTTTACCATTCCAAAAAAGGACATCATCCTCCACAATTTTCAAGTTAGCAGCTAAATCATTCTAGAGATTCCTAAGAACAGTTGAGCTTGAGTATGGTAATTCAAGCTGACCTTCAAACACATATTTAAAAATCGATGCATTAGCTAAAATCCCTGTATTGACTTTAAGGTTATAATCCACAACTTCATTTAGAATCAGTCCCTGTTTAGCCCATGGATCTTTCCAAAAAGAGATTTGAGATAAATTCCTTCTACTGTATTGAATAAAAGGCAAGAAAACTCCCTTAAGTTTTAGAATTGCTCTCCAGCACCAGCTACAAGAGGAAGGTACAGACATTGTCCAAAAATTCTTATTGCTAACAAGGTTATGCCTAATCCATCTCATCCAAAGACATTTATCATCAGAAAATAATTTCTGATAATAGGTTGAAATTGCAGCCTTATTCCATAAGAATAAATTCATTATTCCAAGTCCACCATAATTTTTTATCTTCATACAGCTTGTTAAAAGAAATAGGAATCAAACTCTTTGAAAATGGATCTCCATGCTAAAGGAATTTATTAAGTGCACTTGTTATCATTGTAAGAAGCTTCTTCAGTAGAATAAAGTGCCTACTCCAGTAAGTAGAGATTGAAATAGCTACTGATTGCACAATTGTAAGCCTACCAGCTTGAGATAATTGACATTGGCCATTGTTTTAGCTTCCCAGTAATCTTTTCATAACGAGGCATACAGTTTTGTTTAGAAATTCGAGAGCTAATAAGTGGAAGACCCAAATAGAAAGAATTTAAAGACAATTCCATCAAACCAGAAAAATTAATAATTTCATTTGAAAGACCTGCGATTAGAATATTTGATTTCATGAGATTAATTTGAAGTCCAATTAAAACATAAAACATCTCCAATGTCTCAAGAATGCAATGTATATTGGACTTTGTAGGCTTTGTAAAAATAACTAAGTCATCGGCAATAAGAGATGTATAATTTGAGGCTCCTTGCATCGAGGGTGCAATTCCAAATTGCCTTTTCGAACTTGCTGGATTAATAGGGAGTTAAGTAATTCCATAACTATGATAAACAAGTATGAAAAAATGGGATCACCCTGCCTAACCCCCTTTGTACCCTTAAAAAAACCATGTAGGCTACCATTCCTTGCAATTGAATAACTTAGAGATGAAATACATGTATAAATCCAGGATAAGAAAGGCATTGGTAAATTCATTCATGATAAAACTGCAAGAATGGCATGCCAGGAAACTGAATCAAAAACTTTTTTGATATCAAGCTTGATCATGCATCTCGGAGAGATAGATTTCCTTTTATAACCACATATCAATTCATTAGTAATGAGCAAATTATCACTTATATACCTTACATTCACAAAAGTTGATTGATTTGATGAAATGATGGACGGAAGAACCTATTGTATCCTATTTGCAATCACTTTGGAAATCACTTTATACACTACATTACAACAAGAAATTGGTTTGAAACCAGAAACTGATTTAGGACTGTCAATTTTTGGGATTAGAGCTATTGAGCTTGATTGAGAGGTATTTTACTGTACTGGAAGAAATGCTTAACTCCTTTAATAAGATCTTCACCAATAATAATCCAACATTTTTGAAGAAAAAAGGCATTAAAGCCATTAGGACCACCACAACTAGATCCATCCAATCCAAAAACTGCCTCTTTAATTTCAGTGGAAGTAATAATTGAAATAATATCTCTTGATTGAGCATGATTAATAAATGATAAAGACATATTATTATATGGTTCTAAGTCAATCTGAAAAGGGTCATTTGGTCCTAAAATGGAAGAGAAGTAATTCACAAAAGCATCATTGATATTTGTCTCTTGATGCTGCACTTTACCTTTCATATCCTTAATAAAGAAAACTGAAGTTGATTTCTTTACCTTCAGATAATTGTGATAATATTTTGTGTTTCTGTCTGCTTCCTTGATTTTCCTCAAACAGGATGCTTGCCTCAATGCTTGATATTCCAAATCTAGAGAAGACTTCAAATTTGATTTAAGAGACAGTTCAGCAAGCTGAAGATTTAAGTCAAGAGGATTACTTTGAATTACTTCCTGAACATGTCTTAATTCTACTCTGATTTTAGAAGATAAATCTGAACCTTTTCCAAACTTAATTGAAGCCCAAGCCCGCAAGTGAATTTTAAGCTGCTTCAATTTGCGCATTAGAGAATTTAGTGGATCATATGGAAAATGATTAGAGCACACACATTAAAATATTAGAGAAATCAGAGTGTTATAACCAAAAATTAAAAAACTTGAAAGCTATTTTACCCTTGTTAATAGCATCCACAATACTCCAATCAAGCAACAGGGGACAGTGACTAGAGAGAATTGAAGGTAGGGATTGGTGAAAATATTTAGGCCATAAGTGAAGGAATTGATTATTGGCAAAAATATGATCCAATTTACAAAGCATTGGATTACTTGAACGAGAACAATTTGACTAGGTAAAACTCAAGCCAAAAGACTTGACTGGAGAAAGACAAGATTTAACAAGGCTTTGATTTAGAGGAGCAATATCATTTATGGATGAAGGAATACCACCAAATTTTTGATGGAAAGAGACCATACAATTGAAGTCTCCCCCAATGATCCAAGGGGCAATCGAAGATTTTAAAAGATGCATATTATCTAAGAATGGTTTACGAAGAGCTGGATCATTGTGAGCACAAACAGCTGTCAATTGGAAAGAAGAATTGGATGGTAAATGATTACACAACAAATGAACATATTGATTAGATTTCGAGAGGATGGATAGATCAAAGAAAGATGGGTTACAACAAATTAAAATTCTGCCAAAACTAGCATAATCCAAATTATGAATATATTTCCAAAATGGAGATATGAAGTTCACCAATCTTTCAGACGATTTGATATCAAGCTTTGTTTCCAATAAAGATAGCAATTGCACCTTATTCTCATAAATAAAAGATTTCACTTCTTTTTGTTTAGAGGGCAGATTTACCCCACGAATATTCCAAAAGGCAAATTTATTTATCATTTAAATGGGAGAGGATTAACAAGGGTGGTTGGATTACTCCTTATATGTCTTGCTGTGGACTTGTGGGTGTTGTTTGAAGGCATTACATTTTGAGGTCTATATTCTTTCCCATTGTTTAGATCATCTACCTCAGTAGATTTATCTTTCTTCTTGCTAATTTTCTTAACATCAGACAAAGATGATAATGATTTAGATAAAGAGGTACCTTGTTGAGATAAAGGAAGCTTTATATGAGGAGGAATAGAAAGATTCAAATAAGGTGAAGAGGATTTACTAGTAGAAGGAGTACTAAAAGAGGAAGAGCAGGAGAGTGATTTAGAAGTATATGAAGTGAAAATTGATGGAGTGGATTTGCCAAGAGAAGAGGATGAAGCTGAAGAAGTTTCACCATGAAAAAATGAACCCTCATTATTATTCATATCATGAAGGACATCAAAAGGATTTTTGAATAGCAGATTATCATTTATCAAAACAGACACAACATTGTCTTTTTGATTTATAACTGGATCATTACTTGCTTTTGCCAAATTACTCTGTTGATGGCAACATCCTTTAGCATCAACTTGATAAACCTTTGAGTTACTTTTACCAGTCACTGCATTATCTAAATTCATTTCCTCATTGTTATTTGTTTCTTCAAACATAAGGTGATCCCTACCAACCTCCTCAACCAATTCATCAAGGGTTCTATTAACATCATCAACAACAGATTGCTTCCTATCACTCTCTTTCCTCTGCCAAACTTTCTTCTTTTTATGCAATACATATTTCCATTCATTATTGTTTCCTTTCATTTGAGAATTATTATGATTTTTTCTTCTTTCATTATTAACATTATATTGCCTTCTCTCAAAGTTACCCTGATAGTTGAACTGCTGTTCCACATTTTTCTCAAAATACTGTTCCCTAATTATATCATTCTCCTTTGCAAATTTCTCACATCTAGATGTTTCATGCCCAAACATTTTGCAATGGGTACAAATCTTTGGACTCCAATCATATGAGACTAGAATAGGTGGACATTTCTCTCCAAAATCATCCAATTCAATACTAGATGACAGCTCAAAGTCTGGAGAAACTTCCACTAAGGCCTTGGCATATCTAATCCAATGTATCTTTTCAGTATTTGAATCAAAACAAATTAAATGCCCCACATGGCAAGCAAGCCAACTGATAACCACCAAAGTCCACAACAATAATGGAATCCTATGCAAATGAATCCAAACTGGAACTTTCTTAATTTGATATTGAGAATTTCCGATTGAAGGATCCTATTTTGTAATTATGAACATTCTTCCTTTAATGAAAATGGGATCAGCTTGTGTTGACACACTTTTTGGTGAAAGCTGTCACACATGGAATATGTGGATAGCATCGCGCTCGGATATGGAGAATATCGTCAGAAGGCAGAAAGCGGTTTGGTTGAAGCCGCATCAAAAACAAAGAATGGCCCGAAACTCCTATCAGACAACCTATTTTGGACCCAAAAACAGCAATTATAGAGCTTTTCTCTATAACTCTTGTAGCCCTCTGAATTAGCTTCAGGTATAGCTTTCGTTTGGGAAAAACAGACTTACTGTTTGGAAGTTACGCCTGTTTCCATGAATGGGTGTAATTTGGCATCGACTGGCAATCACTTGGATGAAGTGACGATGCGTCATTAGCTCGGATCATGGACCGGCTTGTGGGACCCACTTTGGCTCGTGGGATCCCCCTCAGACCGTAAACGAACCAGGCTCGCCGCCTTTGGGCTCGACCCCACTCAGCTCGTGGACTAGCCTGGCTCGCCTCCCTAGATCACGACCTGGTCGTGATGCACATAGGGGTCACGACCCCAAGACCACGACCCGACCCACCTTGGAATCCAGCACCAACTTCTTTCCACTCCAGCTCATCATCCTGGTTCGCCCACCATGGTCACGAACTGCCTGGGACTGATGCTCCTGCACATGATCTTGACCTATTCTTAAGGCTATTCCTATTCCTATGGACCCGGATCTCATTCCACATGGCATATAACGACTTGGAGAGGATTTCTGGACATTTTCCACCACATTTCGAGATTCTTGAGATGCGTGCCACGTGTCTCACGAACTGCTTTCAGGAAACGCCTATAAATACACCATTTGAAGGCAAATTGAAGGATCTTTTGGCTCTAACTCCTCATGGCTTCCACCGTTGCTCTCTACAAAACATTTTCAATAGCAAAGGAGCCAAATTCCACATTATAAAAGGAGGATTTCTTGTATAATCTTTTGATTTCCTACTTCTTTTCATTGTAAACACGAGGATTTCGTGTATAAACCAAGAGAGTTGTATTTGTAACTTATTAGGACTTAAGAAGAGATAAAGTGGACATAGGCTTGGTTTGAGCCGAACCACTATAAAAACTTCGTGTGTCTCCAGTTATTTACCGTTATCTGCCTTCTGTGATCTGTGACTTGTGATTGTGAGGATTTCATACTGCATTTGTGTGTTAGGCCCAAATTTTGGTCTAATAGCTTGTAAAACCTTTTCTCTGTCCAATTCGTTTGAGAAATTAAAATAGAAATGCATCCCATCAGAAATTATGTCTACATCACCAGAGAGTTTCCATTTACTTCTTAGAAAATTTTCCACAGTCAAATAAGAAAGAGATCCATCAAGGAAAAAACCCATCAGATAATTTCCCCAGTATTTAAGGCCTTCACTCTTGACAAGATCTGGGAAAGGATTAAGTTTACCATTACGAGGAATATCAAATTGAATGGGTTTATAACTCCCAGCATTACGAGGAAGAGCTTTGAAAAGAGAAAGATAATCAATTTTCTGTAACAACCCGTAAAATCTGGGCCAGTTTAAAATTTTTATTTTGGCAATTTTAGCGAATTTTGAATATTTAAAATGAATTATTTTAAATAATATTGACAAGAAATTTATTTTGAATATAATCCGACGTATATATTATATATGTCGTCGTTAGAATATAAATATTTATATATAATTATAAATAGAATTGAAAATGGCGCGGTAGTTCGATAATTCGATTTCAAACTTCAATTGAATGTACCGGGTGCAAAACAATCCGGGTTTTAGTGAAACCAAAAATCATAGGATCTAATTGATGATATCTTTCCAACGAATCCGACAAATCAAGATTTCATAGCGGGAATCAAAAGATATGTCCAGTTGAAAATTATGAATAGTCGCTATGGAATTCAGGCCCTTAAAAATGGACATTTTGCAAATGACCTCGGATTTCGACGAAACCAGTTTTGTTAGGTCCGTGATGTCAAATTATTGCTAGGTTTTAAATTTCATAATTTTTCGAATCAATATGTGAGCGTGGCAAAGGAAAACGCGTTTGACCAGTTTCAGTTGATTTTAATCGACTGGAAATTGGCCATTTTTCCAACGGTCTCAGAATTCGACGAAACTAGTTTTGTTAGGACCGTATCGTCAATACGAAGCTAGAAAATATTTTTCTGGAATTTTTCTAGTTAGTATGTGACCCCGGTAATTTGAAATGTACGTTTAAAATTCAATATAGAGATTTAAAGGTAAATTCAAAGGGAACTGATCGAAACGATCAAATCAGCTTGCGATACATATCCCATTGTGTTCGGAATGGGGGTAAAACGCTATGGGCGACAGTCGGTGGGTCTCGTTTCGACTTCGAAAGAAAAGTCAACTATGGAGATTAAAATAAAATAATAAATATTTATATATAAATATCCCTCCCCATTTGCCCCTAGACCTAATCGTTCAGCCCCAAATCAAAATAAAAAAACCCGTCGCTCCCCTCGACGTCGACACCGCGCCCGGCTCCTCCACCCTCGCGTCGGCCTCCTCCCCCAGTCGCCCGCCACTCAGTCGAAGCCCCTGTCCCCTCTTCAGCCTCCTCCATTCGATCCATCAACGAAGACCACCGCAACCCTAGCCCAGAGCAGCCTTCGACCTCGACAGCACCTCCTTCCGCCACCATCCCCTGCCTAGGAGCCCCAACCCCGACGAACGTCGGCCCACGCCTCCTCCAGCGCCGCCTCAGGCCGACCAGTGGCCCCCCCCTCAACTGAAAACCCTCCTTCCCTTCCAAACAGTGAGTGTTTTCATTTATTTGCATTTATTTTATATTTTCAGTTTCAATATATGTAATACCGAGTTTTAAAATGCTATTTTTGTATAGAATAAATCGAAGTAAATATATGTTTTATATATATAACATACAAATCAAAGGTATGATTTCAATATAGTCAAGATCTGATTTTTAGAAGACTAAAGAAGTGAAGTTTTGATTTTTATTTATATTGAAAGCGAACAAATAAAGATGTGATTTTTATTTATGTATGAAGAGTATAAAAATGTGATCTTTACTAGGAAGTAGACAAAATAAAAATGTGATTTTTATATATTGAACTTTGAAATAAAAATTCGTTTTTATATATTGAACTTTGAAATAAAAATGTGATTTTTATATATTGAACTTTGAAATAAAAATTCGTTTTTATATAATTGAAATAAAAATTCGTTTTTTATATATTGAACTTTGAAATAAAAATTCGATTTTTATATATTGAACTTTGAAATAAAAATTCGATTTTTATATATGGAATAGCGAAGTAAAAATTCGATTTTTACATATGTAGTGAAAGCGGACAACGAAGGTGACAAAAAGGCGGGAACGACGAAGATCTCTACAATAGAAGTGCCGTGGAGCTAGGATAGTTATATGTGAGAATTTCTCACCTTTCAATTTATTTTTCTAGTTATATATATATATATATATATATATATATATATATATATATATATATATATACTAGGATGCAGACGGTGCTTATTAGAAGCACCCGACACCCGTTCACAGACCATGGACTTGTTTGATTGGTTGTGTAGTTGGTTAGATTATTTGATTTGGATTTGATTGTTTTGGTGAAATTGAAATTGATATGATTAATGTGTGAATGGCGTGGGCCTTCACTAGACCGGGGATAAGGCTAGGCCTCGTCCCGTTTCTAGTATCGTGCCGTTATGCCGCCGAAATTTTCTAAAATGTGTTAGAAAAATAAAAATATCATTTTATTTAAAGAATGAACTTAATAGAAATTCATATGTTGGAATAAAATGTTTTATCGTTAAAAATATAATTTTTAACGTGAATGTGAATAAATAAATATTCATTTACAAACCAGACGGTTTGTTTATGTACACCTATTTGAAGGACATTGATTGGGACGATAAATTTTACACATCGCCCAACTGCACGAATAAAATATTTGTTTGATTGTTTGAAACCCCACACGGGTGTTGGGATGAAACTTGAAGTTCACTCATCCTAATTGATTAAATATGTCGATCGATTGATTGACAAGCTGCTATAAGCGTTAGATATCTATATTTGATGCTTATACAGTGTAGTGCACTTTGGTTGATGGTTGATTATTTTTCAATGCTATTATATACATGTGTTGTATGAAAATCCATATAATTAACATTATATGGTGATTGATTGGGCCTCATTCCAATTTAGAAAATAAAGAATATTATAAAATAAAAGTTCATGTGTTGACAGTACTCATCCTTTGAGATTGGTCATGTGTTGAACGAAATATTTTGATAATAAAATTTACATCTTTATCTATATAAAATAACGGTTCATGTGTTGACAGTACTCATCCTTTGAGACTGGTCATGTGTTGAACGAAATATTTTGATAATAAAATTTACATCTTTATCTATATAAAATAACGGTTCATGTGTTGACAGTACTCATCCTTTGAGATTGGTCATGTGTTGAACGAAATATTTTGATAATAACAACTATTTTGAAAAAGAAATATTTGAAATAAAATATTTGAAATAGAAATTTATGAAGCCGTGTTGATTAGATTGACGCCATTTTGACGTGAACGATATTTATATCGATTTTATTCGATTTCGAAATGAATTGAATATATAACGATTTCGAAATGAATTGAATATATAACGATTTCGAAATGAATTGAATATATAACGATTTCGAAATGAATTGAATATATAACGATTTCGAAATGAATTGAATATATAACGATTTCGAAATGAATTGAATATATAACGATTTCGAAATGAATTGAATATATAACGATTTCGAAATGAATTGAATATATAACGATTTCGAAATGAATTGAATATATAACGATTTCGAAATGAATTGAATATATAACGATTTCGAAATGAATTGAATATATAACGATTTCGAAATGAATTGAATTGAAAACGATTTCAAATTGAATTGAAAGCGAATTAAATGAATTCAAATTGAATTGAAATTTGAATTGAATAGAAATGAATTTTTAAAACGAATTTATAAAGAAGAATTCAATTTTGATTTGAATTGAAAAGGAAGTTGAAATCGCTTTTGAAACGAATTTTAAAACTATTTATATAATTCGTTTTAAATAGAAATCGACGAAATATATAATATATATATTATATATATATATAATATAATGGCCTGAATAGAACGCGCCGCGCCGCGGCAGTTCGCGAATTTCGACCATTTATTTCAAACAGACATTACGGGAGATCCGACCGTCGGATTCTCCTAAAACCGGAACCCTTGGGTTCGTATCGAAAAGAGCTTTCTAACGAATGTTAGAAATTTGAAATCTAACGGTTGGATTTGGAGATACGTCCAAATCAAATTCGAAAAAGGTCGCTGCAAGTGCAGTTCGATGGCCGTTGATGGAAATCGACTGTACGGGCCTTGATAAAATTATTAAAAATAGTAATAATTTGTGTAAAATCATAATAAATGATTTGTGAAGAATTGGGATGAAAAACTCCATATTTGAAAAGATAAAAATAGATTTTTATCGAAATGAACTAGTTTTGAACTAGAATTACAATTCTATTTATTTTTAAATAAATAAATTGAATTCGAAAAGGGTTTTAAAAATAACCAAAATTTCCAATGATTGCATTGGAATGGATTTGAATCGAAATTGTCTTCGGAATATTTCGATGTTGGATTTCGTGACTATACAGATGTTGTTATGGAAATTTGAAAGATAGATATATATATCGTTATTTCCAATACGATATTTGTTGGTCGTAGAATTTGATATTGAATATAAGCCGGGATATTTTCTATTCAGGGCCTTGTATTGAATATCAAATATGATTTGGGTTTGTCGTGAATAGTGTCTTCACTAACACTGTTCTTGAACCCAGTTGAGAAAAGATTAAATCTTTTTATTTAGATTTAATGAAGTGTACCAATTAAATAATATTTAATTGGAATTGAATTGATATTGATTTTTGGGTTTATCGTGAACAGTGTTTTAAACAACACTTGTTCTTTAACCCGATAATTAATGAATGTGACTTTGGGTTTATCGTGAACCGTGTTTTTAAATGACACGGATTCTTTAACCCAGTTAACGATTAAAACTAAGTGGAGTTTTAATGAATCTTTAATTAGATTGAAATGATCGAAAATGGAGTATCACCAGTTTTACTCCAGGCGATAGTTAAATCTTTAATTAGATTGAAATGGTCGAAATGGAGTATCACCAGTTTTGCTCCAGGCGATAGTTAAATCTTTAATTAGATTTGAACGTGAAATGGTAATTGAATTTACCGATAACACCGTGGTGTTAGATATGAAGTACTACCAGTTTTACTTCATGGGATGAATAGGTTGGGATTGGGAAATTAAAACAAATGATTACTTCGGTAAGGTTCGCTAATCCCGACTAGTTTGAATTGAGATTCAAAATAGAATAAAGAATAAATTCAAGGAATTTATCTTGGATAAAATTAATGGGAACCTTTCCCTATGAATGTGAAATTTAGAAACTAACTGTCAGTTAGCCAAGCAGAATGGTTTTCTGAATATTGATCTGATGTTGGTTTCGGCCTTCGGGGTTAATATTTGGGGAATTATTCTCTTGATTAATTTACGGTTAGTGACTAAGGAATTGGAATGAGGCATATGTTGTGTTTGTGTAACACTTATTTAAAATATACGCGAGTTATTCGGAAAGACCGGGTTTATCCCATTCTGAATAACTGATACGACGATAAGTCGAAGATGAAGACGATGGTCGAAGACCGGAAGTCTTCACGTCATTTGGGTGATAACTGATGATCTTGATTGGGCTGTACACCCAAGAAGATGGAAACAGTTGGTGATCGTCCAGACGTACTTGGAGATCGATGGATATGCGGGGTACTAGGTGCCTCCGGTTTCGTTCAGCCCCAGAACGGACTTGTAAATGGACTGTGTGTCTGACATTGGATTTTAGTCTGTGTGATTGATTTCTATTAAATATATATCTGTTTGGCGGCGGAGAATTTATTCTCTTGCTTAACGCCCTTCTCTGAGACGTACGAGCTCAGGGGTTATATATTGATGGATATCAAACACATGGAGTGAATTGCCTGTGTGGCATGCCTAAGTGGCAATTGATCGAGGCTTCTGTTGAAAAGCAAAGTCTTGTGGTGATGATCAAAGCACGGCCTTTGTGGCGTAGCTTTGTGTAACGTTTACTTCGCAAGTTTCAAACCCGGTATGAACCAAAAACGGGAGACGGACCTCAGGGAGGACTTGCGTTTCTTTCTAGTTAGAAGTGGCGTCAGTGGTTTTACACGCCCTGACGAGTTTGACTTATGTGGTTGTTGCTGTTGCGAGGCGCCTCGGATTGATCGGTCGTTCTCGAACCGATGGAGTCATTTAGTTGGCTCGCTTACGCCCCAAAGGGCGGGGAAACGTAGTGTTCAGGCATAATAATCCACATCGGTGGACCGGCCCTGACGATCTAAAGGGTTGATGCGTTCTGATCCTGTGGCTCGGGCTAGAGAGTCACGAATCGGTTGAGGACTATCTTTTGCCTCGGTTCATAGATGGAAATCCAATTTCCAAATACGTGACATTTGCGGTTTTATTTGTAAACCTATATATGGCGACATGATATATGGTACCCATGCCGCCTATGATTGATACTTATGATTTGAAGTTGTTTTATACACTATACACTTATACTAGTATCAAATGATTTGTTTTAAACGTATCAAGCATTCTTTGGCTGTTATAAGGGAAAACCCTATCCCCCGGCTTGCGTTGCATTGTGTGATAGGACCTGGGTCTTATAACAGCTTCATTTTTCTTTATTTAGCATTGCGCTGTTTGTTTTATGCACTGGTATTCTTGGGAGGAAACCCGTTCCGTGTTATACGGCGTGGTCCCTTGATTTACCTAATGATTTAAAATAAAGATTAATAACTGTTTTAGTTCTCACACCAGTCCCATGACTGACCTGGAGTTTATTGTTTTAACCTAAACTCTGGGTGCCCCTATTTTGACACGGGCAGCTAGTAGTTTTGGTTTTGCAGATTTATATTCACAGGATCCTGGTTTACAGCTGGAACGATATCCGGAAAGCTTTGTATCTGTATATCTACTTCTAGTTGTGTATTGTATTATTTTCCGCTGCTATGTATTTAAATGTAATTTAAATCTCTGATATTTCTGTGTAATATTCATTTATACTCTGTATATTCATGTAATCTGATGCATTGTTGTAATGAACAGTGAAATGTTCTTTTGTATGCGTTCTGTTTTGTCATGTTCTCAAACGATAGGGCGTTTCGAACGGCCTGGATCGGTTTAGCGACTGGTTCGGACCGAGCGAAATTCCTTGCCGTCACATTTTCTTAGGAGAATGAGATGATGATGAGGTGTTTGGTAAATCAAAACTAACAAATTTTGCAATTGTAGCATTAGTAAAAGATGAATCTGAAGGAGGTTGATCAGAATTCAAAGTGAGCCAGATTCATGATTACCAATTGAATTTAAACCAGTAGAAGTGTTTGATGAAATTCCAATATTCAAATTATCATAACCAATTATCATTTACCAATTATCATACCTGATTAGAATATTAATTTTCATACCTGATTAGATTATTATAGACTCCAATTATCATTTACAATGTATTCTGATTAAAACAAATTTAAGTAATAAGACACGAGCACTATCTTTCAAAAATGAACTTATAGACTTCAAGGCATTGGTAAATTTGGGTATTCAATGTGGCATACCTCTTGAAAATCTTTTTAACAGTAGAACTAATTCTAATTATCTGTTTTCTGTGACTATTACACTTAATTAGTGCCATTAAATATGTAGTTTTTTTAATTAGTTTTTTAATTAGTGCTTTTAAATATTAATTTTTAACGATTTTAATATTTAATTATGATGCTTGAAACACATTTCAATTGGAGGTTTGAACCTTAAATATCATGCCATTAATTTATGAGGAATTTACATCTAAACTGGCAGTTAATACCCAGTTAAATTTTATGCATAAATAAGTAATTTACTTTCCTATTATGAGAGTTATCCCATATAGTGTGATCTTTCTAAGGTAGTTTACATGCTGAGGACATCCTGCAAACATTTACATAAGTTAATTAACCTATGTTAATATTGTATTCGCTCTATCTTTGTCTGCTTACATAACTTAATTGATATGTCATTTATTTATTTTCCTTTGTTTATTCATTTTGTTCCCTATGTTACTGATGCAGTGTATAGAAAATTACATATACGGAAATGACGATTCTAATAACTTTAGTTTTGTTTCATATATGTCGTGCACTCAAGTAGTAGAAATATTGTGCACACTTAGTTATGTAATTTAATATAGTATATAGTCCATAGTGCAAGGATGACACAAATATAGTTTTTGCAAATTTGATACAATTTTATTTCCTAGAGAATATGTATTGCAAATACATGAAATAACTAACACTTTTCGAAATAGTCTGAACAAGCTGACTGATTAATAGAAGAATCCACTAGCATCATACAATATAGATTGACAATTATCATGTAATTGTGTTTGTATTGATTTTATCTATATCTCTTCTTTCTTAAAAGTGTTTATTTTTGTGTGTAGGGATTTATATTAATTTAGTATGAATTCAACTATAAAACTACATAACAGATGTGAAAACTTCAATTGTAATTTGATGCACTTAATTGAAAGTCATGACTTTCATATCTTAGAACCATTCTATGGAAAACTATTTGCCTTTTTAAAAGATGATGAAGTATCAACCCTCTAGTGGTAAGCACATGACATAAACCATGTGTTTGCCTGCACATGTACAAATATATATATATACACACATATATATACATATATACACACACACACAAATATATATATATATGTATATGTCCATACATAAGACTTACACACACAAGGGCGGACCCCGGAATCAAGACTACGGTGCGCTAACTTTAATTTTTTTTTAAAAATTATAATGCAATTCTGATTGCTACTACAAAACAATAATCACTAGGAAAGATTCAAAATAATAAGAAGTAGATTCAAATTTCACTTTCAGTACATAATATTTAGCTTAATTGTGCACAACGGTTCTTCGTAGAGTCAAATTCCTTAAATATAGAATCTAAATCAATCTTCCAAGCAAAATCACACTCCAAATAAAGAGACATGCAATCAGTAAGAATTCATCCCCCATAGCATTTTGAATCGCCATTTTCACTTGTTTCATACCTGAAAATGCTCTTTCGGTAGTTGCGGTAGTGAAAGGAAGAGTTAGCACAAGACGGATCAACTTATCAATCAAATAATAGTTTTCAAACTTTCTCGTCACAAACAATGATTGACATAGACCTGCAAGTGTAGTTAGATTTTCAAATCAAGGATCACTTTTAACATCAAGCTCATAATGCATCAACTGACATTGCAAAGCATGAATGTCTTGTCCACTAAAATCCATAAAGTAAAATTTCTTGGCAAGCTTGCATATATTTTCTGCATTAAAAGACTTGAAGGAATCACTAGGATTTAGAGCTGATCTAAGAGTTTTGGGTTTCTTGCTTGGTTGTTTGTTTGACATTTTAATACAACCTATTAAACGTTACATGAAGTAATTAGCAAAGTTCGACATTATCAGATTCAATAAATGGAATAACAAACAAACTAAAGTACTAATGTGGTATTTTTATTTAAAGACAATTAGACAAACGAACTCAACAACAAGGTAATTGATTTTCCTCTTTGAATACTATCAATCATTTTAGTTTTTCTTAAACTACTTTAGACAAAAGCACAAATTATCTAATACTTTAAAATTGTGTTCTCATTTTAATCTTCAAGCAAAAACCAATTGGTTTGACAATCACAAACGGAGAACAAATCAGTAATACCTATATAACTATGAGCAATAATGCAAATTGCAACCCAAAAATTTAGGGTTTCCTTCAAATAATCAAACAATTTCCAATCTAATAATTTGAAATTGAATGAAAAAATCACCTGATTTGATTAATCTATCGAGCAGAGTTGCAGCTTCAAATTCGCTGAATCGAAGATTTGAGAATCACGAGCGTCTGGTTTTCTTTCTTTCCTGAGTTTCCCCTTTGCGCAGGAAAATTAGAGAACTAAAAGTGTGGACCGTGGAATCACGTGTTCTTGCGCAGGAAAAGTAGAAATTCTTCTGTGTCTTGTATTTGCCCTTCCTCCTTTAGGCTTTGGGCTGGGCTGAGTAGCGTTTTACATTTTTTTTTATTCTGCGTTCCTTTTGTGCACTGGGCTAAAGCCCAGCTGAGCATAGGGTTGTTGATTCTGAAGGTTTCTAGCAAGTTGTTCCCAAGAGAATGCAGAAATTGAGTAAAAATCAGCGATGGAAATAGCCTAATGAATTGTTTACAGGCTATTTTTCCTCTTCAAAAGGAAAATCTATTGTAGGTTTGGAGAGTGGAAACTATAGCACTCCAGACTTTCCCATGTTGGCAGATGGCAAGAATTTTAGAAGAACAAAGAAAGACAGAGCTGCTAATTTCGCAGCAATAATCGGAAATTCTACATGTTTGTCATTGCCAAGTTCGTCACAACTAGGTCCAGATGGTTCGGAATCAAGGGATGAAGATGCTAGATGTAAACATCAACATGAAACTAGCCGAGCTTGGAAGGATATCATCACAGGTAATCAAATACCTGTTGATATTTCACTTATGCATTATGATACAAGGACTTTTGATAACCTGATTTGTGGTAAAATTAACATGGAATTGGAACAAGAGGGTAGTAAGATGTGGAATAATTCTATAGTTGTTTATGTTGTCGATGCAAATCCATACTACCCTTATTTTAAAGCATACGTTAATAGGGTATGGCAGCCATCTAGAGAATTTGATATTTATTCTCAGGAAGATGGTTTTTATATAATTAAGTTTGATAATAAAGAAGATTGCGATAAGGTCTTGCGGGGGGAGGGGGTCTGTATTACTATAATAGGAGATTAATGATGATAAAGAGGTAGACGATAGGAATGGAGTTATGTAAGGATATGTTAAATACTATTCCTATCTGGGTTCGTCTTCATAGATTGCCCTTACATTATTGGACAGCAGAAGCCATCAGTAGGATTGTATCTGTTATTGGTATTCCCATTAAATTGGATAAGTTCACGGAGGGAATTAAAAAAATTGCTTATGCTCGAGTGCTTGTAGAAGTGTCCAGTTCCTTTTCTTTTCCCAAGCACATTCCAATATTGAATGAGCACGACCAATTGATATAGCAAGCAGTTGAGTATGAATGGAATCCTCCTAGATGCTCGAATTGCCACTGTTTTGGGCATTTTGATATTATGTGTCAATTTCAAAAGGTGTGGGTCCCCAAGCAGCAAGCTCCTCAGGTAGAGCAGTCAAACAATATGGATGTAGAAACTAATGGACAGAGTTCAGAGCATACGGTTCCCGTTGATATTTCTCAACAGCATCTCCATGAGTCGCAAGCCCGATCTCAAGGGAAAGAAGAAGAAAAACTAAAAAAATTAAGAAGTTTGATAATTTATTTTCTTCTAGTCCAGGATCATCTTCTGGTACTTAGTGTCGATATTTCAGGTACTGAAAGATTTTCATATGGCTTTTTATGGCTTTTAGATAGTCGTTAGTATTGTGTAGCTTAGGTTTGCCATTTACGTCGTCTTTGATTTTATATCTTTAGTTTGTACAGTGTCTCCATATGAGTGAGTTTTGTAGAGTGAGCAGCCTGTCACTTGTTGTGAGTTGTAAAACCAAGGATGTAAAATCTTATATATATATATATATATATATATATATATATAATAAAGTACCAATCTTCTAAAAAAAACGAAGATATTTCTTTAATTTTGGTACTCCCTTCACTTTATGAAGTTGAATTATTAAATAAGTGGACGAAGTTGAATAAGAGACTATTTTTTTTGGATTTCAGTGAAATGTTGAGGTTTACTGTCATGGGATGAAGTTGGACAGATGACGTAGGTGATTACGGTTTTTGAATAAATATTTTTTGGTACCAACACATATGTAATATTATGAGAATTAGTTACTGAATTCATTAAATCTATTGAATCGGTGCTACTTTGATATTTTCCCACAATTTGTATCTTTTCAAAGTGAAGGCCCTATTGCGCAGTGCCACTATATGAGATTTTAAACGAATGAAATCACCATCTTCTGCTAGGGTTCTGAAACCAACAAAGACCAAAAGGGAAAACTCCCTAATTTTTTGCAAGGTGATTACTTTTTTCATGGGATTTCTTCTATGAATTATATGTAATTTAAAGGTAATCCAAGTTTTTTCTTTACAACATAATGTGTTTTACTTTATGTTTATATATATCAATTTGATTTGTCATTTTTGAATGGAATCTCAATATGAATTGGCCTAAGCAGTCTGTAGGTGATTTGAAGCTTGCTGATTACTAGATTCTCTTCTTTTCTTACTTATGGAAGAAAAAGTATCATTGATGGGAATTGTATCAAATAAGATGAGTTCGTTGTTCAGTTTACGTATAATTTTATTGGAGCAAACGACAACTTACATAAAACAAATATCACTAAAATATGACTATAGTGAATTTGTGAATGAGTGTTAAATCTATTTTCAACGCAGATTTTGAATTTGGCATTTTACAACCTATGATTTACCCAATTCTAAAAATAATATTGATATTGTTAATGTTTGAACCATTAGCATGTTGTTTTACTTGAACATAAAATTGCATCAGTTTCAAATGAAAGTGATTAAATTAAATGAGAATCGTAGGTCGTGGTTGGTTTATCATTTTTTTTTTTTTTTGAATTTTTTCTTGTACAAAAATATGCACAACTAAATTATAGAAAACGACCAACTTTAAAAACAAAGTTAACAAAGAAAATTAAAAAAAATCCGTTTTGGAGATTAACAGAGGCAAGAGAAACAATTTATGCTTTCATAGTCCCTCCAAACCCTTCGCCGTCTTCACCATCTTCCATCCTCTCGTTCTTCTATCCGTTCTTCTCCTGTTTTGTAATTAATTTTGAAAACTAAAAATTTAAAAATTAGCTAAAAGTAAACCAAATCTGAAAAAAAAAAAACAAAGTCTTGAATTGGGAAGTTTTAATACATCAAAGAGGCAACAATGTTATTTTCATGCCCACAACTTTGAATTAATGTTTTTGGGAAATATCCCAAGTCATATTTCTACAAACTTTTTTTGTTCCTAAGAATTTAACCTCTTTTGTTAATATCACATTTTTTTTTTATTTTTCAATTTTGTTTTCCATTTGCTTTGCAGGCTTTCCAGTATGAATTATTTTCACACTATTTTTACCCTTTTTTTTTGCAGACTTTTGAATCTTGAAGTTTTAATAAATCAAATAGGCAATACTATAATTTTGTAAGGAACATTCTTTTTCATTTAAGTGATATCATCTCATTTCCTACATCATACATGTTGTAAAGGTGCATCCTTTGTTTAATGAAAACCATTGTTGCCTTATAAATTATATATGTGTATGATTCTTTTCCTTTTATTGTGAAAAAAAACATTTTTTCTTGATACTGTTGCTCAAGAGATCAATCCATCATCTATACCTAGCTAAATAATGCTCTGATCAATATTGCTCGAGCTGCATTTTAAAATCCTAGACTTATTTTTGCAGAAAATATTATTTCCTTAGCAAAATATTGTAGAAGCATTTGTTTATTTAACCAATCATTCAACAAAACCCCATTTATTTTCATTTATAGATTATTTTTTGATATATTTTTCATAGTACGATCACCTTTTGTAACACAGAGTTATTTTTTGATTTTTTTTTCACTTTTAATATTTGTATATCGCAAAGGTTCTAGACAAATATACTGAAATATCATTGGATGTTATAAATAAATATTATAAACGTATAATACATTGGGTGATATTATAGTAAAGACGATATTTTTTATAGTAAATAAATGTTATAAATAAATATTATAAACATATAATACATTGGATGTTATAAAGAAATATCATAGAAGAAATATTTATAAATGTAGGGTCAAAATCATCTGAGGAACTCATGTAAATTATAGTAAAGATGATATTTTTTATCCCTTTGTGGAGATGGGTTGTTCAAATCCTATATAAGAAGTTTAAATAGAAAGTAAAAAATATATGACGAGTGGAACAAAATAAAGTTCTTCAATGAGTAGCAATTGGACTATATTCAATAGACTGCATATTTAAAGAAAATTACATATGGTTTTTGCAATATTTTCCAATCATTTATCTTATTAATGCAGTATATTACTCCTATTAGAATGATTATGGGACTTGGCATAATTTTAGGGTCGGTTCACAGTTTTTGATTGCCCTAAGAAAAGAAGGAAAAATCTTGGTCCGAATGTGAAGAGTAAAGGAAATGCAAGCAGGGATCGATCCCCTCTTTCCAAACTCAAATGCTATTGAGCATCCGTAACCAGCGTACTACAAGATTCTTTAATTACAACAAACTTGATAGTCTTTAAGTTTCAGATATTATGTTACTTCAGCAACTTCATCTTCCTTAATTGTCACCTCCCCATTGTGGATTGCCTTATTCAATTACCTAGCCTGCCTACCCTTAATTCTGGCCTTGCATTATTTGGATGTAGGTTCATGCATAACTTTTTTGCCATGCATTTAAATTTATTTCCTTTTGCATTTCAAATGTAATTTTCCATCTGCATTCATTGTATTAGTTCCTTAAGACTGTCTTTTAATATTATATTGCTTTTGAGTATATCCTTCCTAAACGCTCAATATTTGTAGGTACATTATGCACCTGCATTCTAACCAAATATATGTTAGTTTTGTGAGAAGACGAAGGTTAAAATAGGATAAACATATGCTTAATATGGTTTTATATTTTATAATTTTTCAACCGTTCCCCTCACTTATAGGTACGTTAGACATACAACAAATTGCATCAATTGCGTGAAATTTTTATCTAGCTGAAAATTGACAGTGGATGCCTAATTTAAGGATTTTCTTTAAATAACAATTGTCGTAAAAGATGAATATGAATGAAAATGGCAACATAAATATAAGTTGATTTATGCATTCAAATCCAATAGAAAATGAAAATACAATTGTCTACATAGAAATTTGGTTTGGTTTCCTCTATACGCAGGGTTTGGTTTCAACCGCACTTCAACCGTATTGACTGATACTTTCCTTACTCCGCATGGAGCAAATATGAAACAACCCAGAATTTTAACAATTAATTAGTTATTTAATTAGATTCTCAAAAATAGGAATTTCCACAAATGATGGAATTTGACCATGAAACTTTAACCATTGCGTTCGTCTTGGAATTCTGGTCAACTTTCATGTTTGGAGTTTCGCAAACGGAGTCCATATGAAAAGTTATGGACAAAATACTAAAAACGGACAGAAATAAATAAATATAATATATCTTACCTTTTATACCCAGCCTTCACTGGGCAAAACGACCAAGGGCGGTCGACCGCTTGGTAGAAGGGTGTCGACCGCTTCGTTCCTGAACAACCCAGTGACAGCTAGGTTAAGAGAGTTAAGTTTTACATAAAATGTTATATAAATGGACGGATGTTTATTTAATCAAATCTAACGGTTCATGGCCAATTCCACTTCTATAAAGAAAGGGGTAAGGCCTCATTCTTTTCCACATAAACCGGTAGGCAGCAGCGAAGCTCTATCATTTCCCTTTCTCTTCAAATAAATTTCTAAATCAAAAATAGGTTCATAAACAATCAATCAAACATAAATCCATATGGATTTGAAAGGGATAATCAAATTCAAGTGAAAACGAGTATAAATTGACGTCTAAGCTATTCTTCACCAGATTCTCCTCACTTTTCTTATTTTCTTGCAAACCTACAAATCTGAAAGTATTCTCTTTTCAGAATAACTGTAGATCTATAAGAATTTGGGAACTGTAGGCCTAAAAGAAAATTCAGCTTTTAGATCTGGATGGTTCAAGGTGAGTGAGAAATTTATCTACAAAGTTACAATAGCTTATTTATCACTTTTGTATTAGATCTTAAATCTATGCCTAACATATATCAGATCTGTTGATAATATTGTTTAATCTGAAATGATGCCTATCGGATTTGCTTATGAATATTGTCAAAAACCTGAAAGTATAGATTTGTGGTTTTGAATGATATTATTTGTAGGCTTACCTAATTGTTTAAATTATTCTCTACAATTGTGTTTGAAAATATATTGTGGTTATTGTAAAACACTGTAGATCTGGAAATCAGTCCCATAAAACACTATTAAGATGTAGTTTTATTCCAGATCTCTAGTTTCAGCGTTAGATGATAAATTATGTAATTTTGATTAAAAAGATATAAACCTATTTGTGCTCAATTTTGTTGGGGTTTAACTTAGCTATTGTAAATTGTGGCTTTTTGTTCTTTTTAAATAAAAAGACATTATTTGAAACCAATAAGAAATATGTCAAATATTGAAAAAGGGAACAGTTGTGTAAATTTATGTATAAATACAAACAGAGATATTCGTGCGTAGTTTACATCAGCTATTCCGAAATATACATAAGTATATATTTCTTATGGTTTGAAATGTGTTTATTCCAATATTCAGCCATGATTTACAATAATTATAGTTGACAGTCTTTATGTAAGAATTAGAACCTTATTTCAAAATTGAATGCAATAAGGAATGTTTGGTTATTAGTTGAACCAAAACACTAAACTTAACAATAATAATAATAAAAGAAAAATAACTACGTTAACTGCGCAAAATAATAATAATATACATTATCCGTCCAAATCTACATAAACAACGAAATATATATTATAATGAATGTTTGAACGGTTATCATTCTATGGAATTATACATGTAAATGTAATCCATATTAAATGAATATATTTGTGGTGGCCATTGTAGCAATTAGTGCAATTGATTGTTATAAATAGGGCCATAAATAAATAACTAGTTATTGTAACCGACATTGATTGGGGAAAACAAATTTAATTAGGCAGTTAAGCTCAACGGTTACAATTTCTAAATTGGGTAGGATTAATGTTGTAAACCCCAGTTAGGGAATTGAATTATAACCACACTAAGACACGTTGTTAAGCTCAACTTGTGGTAGAAGTCTACCCGGAACCACCCGACAAATCCAACATCCGCAAACGGTCGGCTTAATGTGAGGGGTCTAGTGCATATATATACACACACACACACAACAGGCAATAAATTAATAAATTAACAGTGTCTATTGGGGTACAACAAATAGATATTTTGGGACTGATAATCAAGGATATTTATGAGTATTCATTACCTTAGAAATTTGACCATTAGGGTCATAAATAGCAGGTAACCTTAATAAAGGCAATAAAAGAATTAAATGGGGATTGATGGGAATCACACGAATCAATAAATACTAGGTCCACATAAGAAGGGAATAAATAATCAAACCTTTTAGCTTGAGTGGTCATGGATTTTCCTTGACTAATAAACCTAGAGTAAACATAACTAGAAAATAAGAATGGACTTAGTAGGTAAATAATGTTGGTTACTATTTACCATAGATGCCCGTGATGATAACTAGTTTGCGTGGTATTGGTTATTTCCAAAAATAAGGTTTACTCCATGAGTGAGGTCTTAAGTGTCCAAAAGGGGTTCTCCTCCCATCTGTAAGGAGAAACAATTCAGGAAATAATCTATAAGCATAGCCGGCTTTAGGATAAGGTCTCAAGTGGTTAGATCCACCTTTAAAAAGATATTAAGTGATCGTCTAACCCACCTCCCATAAATGAAATCATAATAGGCTAATTAGGTATGAGCTTGATAATCCCTACGAATAGTCCTCTTCCTTAGGTCGTAAGTGACTTGGGTCGAGAAGTCCACCTGGGAAGAGGTCCTCCAGTCTAGTAGTCTTAAATGGTTTGCGAATCCTACCCAAACCTTGACCTAAAAATGTCTGGAATTGTAATTCCATAGGGCTACCTATCCTTTGGAAAGTATTAAGCGTCTAAGAGATTATCCAATAAAGCCAGCTAGATAGTAACGAAGGGTCCCTCCACCGGGTGGTCTTAAATGGCGTGCTACGTCTGCCTAACTGAGTCGTCTTAAGTGGTTGCTTACTGTCTCTCGCCTTATGCGGGGAATAAGTTGATATGCGTGAATGACATAAGCCTTAACTAGTAGAGCCCTATAGCTAGTGTCCTCTAGTTTATAATGACATTGAAGTAAATCATCTAGAGGTACTAAATGACCAACAGGTCCGCCTAGGGTCTTAAGTGATCAAGAGAACCCACCCTATCTATCATTCGATAATAAGGGGTTAAATGGCTAAGTATACACACATAAGTAAATAAACTCCATAGTTGGGAGTTCACTTCTCGGTTTAATAATTAATTAAATGATAGTTTAAAGGCTTCATAAATGTATGTGTAAAACGTTCTGTCTCGGTATCGGTAATATTGGGAATACTACCTTGGGTATGGTAGTTAGAGTCGTGCGTAAATGTTTACAAGGTTAGGGTAAAATTACTAGCCTTGACAGGCATATATCTTGGGTTAAACCAAACGAGATACATCTGTGTATTGTAAACTATGTTGTACTCTTCCTATTCACCAGAACTTTTTGTTTTCAACCCTTCCTTATTACAACCTCCTAGGTTTTCTAGAGAAGGTCTGGTTCTCACATGTATCTAAGTTTGGCTTTCGGTTCTCATTTTCTCTTATGCTTGGTATTGACACGATGACTCACTTTTACAAGGTAGTTACTTGAGTTAATATTAGTCTATCCTATTTTGTTTCCGCTGTAAGTTACCTTATCGTACTTTAATTATGCTCATGCTCATTTATTTGTAGGTACCAGATTTACATGCACCATGCTTGGATGTGTTCAAGTTTAGATTTTTGTCAAAATTTGGGCTCAGAAAAGTGTAGGGTGTTACATTTAGTACCAGAGGATAGGTTAGATGATCAGAGAAATTAGTTAAATTAAGACTCATGTGAAAACGTAATTCGGTTTTCTTTTCTGTTTTTCTTCGTCTTTCTTACTCGACTTTAATTTATTTCAATGATGAATATGTCGTGGGCCTAATTATATAGAACAGGCCGTAAGAGACTAAGAGTTGAAATAGGCTGAGTTCGGGTTTCTAACCAATTATGTCTTACCCCACAGTATGTTGGCGATTTCATTGTGAAGAGCATTAGGACAACATATGGTGTTCGAGTTTAGAGACTGAAAAAAATGTAGCTGCAACTGAGATAGTCGCGATTTCTGTTTTTTGGTTTCGTTTGGCAGTTCCAGTCAATAGCCTTTTCTTGGCCTGAAACGAGAAATTCATGTTAATATGTCATATCCATTCGGAAATATAATTGCGAGGTATACCCATTCTACTTCGTTAAATTTCCGGATATTCTTTTGTTGAAAAATATTCATTTGAGTTCTTGGCCTTGTATTTTAGAGAATTTTATTTTTTAAACGTTTTGGAAAGTAAAATGGACTTCGAAAGGTTTTGGAATTATGGTTTCGGAAAATGGTTTTATAAAAATATACTTTTATAAAGATGTGGGTTCAAAACTTCTAATCTATTCATGTTTCAGAATTGTTGGGCTGTGTGATTTTAATAAGTAACCCAATTGGTAGAAGGAAGGAAATTGGAAGTGACAAGGAATATGCATCGAAACATAAAATAACTAATGCCCATCCCTTGTGATTTTTAGTGTTAATATTTTTATATATATTGGGTGATTTATGGAAATTACTACAATTAATCCTCGAGATTTTAAACTTCCATCATTTTTGAATGAGAAAAGTTTTTTCAGTTTGTAATATAAACTGGAACATAAATAATAATAATGATAATAATAAATTATATTTATAAATACGAAACCGTTAATTTGTAATAAATTCCATTTTGGAAAAGTTTAAATTTTCCTTCGAAAAGCTAAGGAAAATCATTCATCTTGATTTTTAGGTATTTGATTTTCTAATCGTCTATTTGTTTAACAGCTAGGTAATGGGAAAATCCATTTTATTTTTTATTTTGGATTTCTAGCTGATTTTCTGTTCTAACTTCGTTTGTTTGGTGGTCACAATTATACAGAAGCACGGAAGAAGGCGTTGGAAATTTAATTTCTCGACTCGACAAGTGGTGGAAGTCAACACGAGAATTCGGTTGGGTTCAGAAGTCGTTTCGATGTTATAGGAATTTTTATTGTAATTTTTATATAATTTATTTGGGCCGATATTCAGACCGCACCCGTTTGGAAGCAAGCAATCGCCCGCCCTCTAAGGGGCCAGGTCGACAACTCCCCCTAAGGGGCACAACCTGTAGCCCGGCCCTTTTCGACTGGAACGATATATATATCGTTCCAGTTGACGTTTTCTCCCCCAAAACCCATTGTCAGCAAACCCAAAACCCTCCTTCTTCCCATGCTCCAATCCCGGCAACCTTCGCTCCATTTCATCACTAATTACCACCAAAATCTTCCTCGTACAGATCTATACCCTATTATACTTTAGATCTGGTATTTTGTTCATCCAATTCGCCGTTTCCTCCATGGCACCTCCTCGAAATGTCGTCGCTCAACACCCCAGTCTCACACCTCAGGAAGTCATATGGCTGGACTGCGATGAGGAGAAGAATAAGCGTTACTTGGCCACGGCCAATTATGATTTTTATTTTGATCGAGCGGTGACGTTGGCGAATTTCGCCGCTTTTGGTTTGGAGGAGCTATTTGTCGCCGCTAGCCTGGCACTGATTCTGCGCTTCGACAGCTTTGAGCGCGATATGTATCTGCGCTACATCCGTCTATTTGATGCACATATGGATGCTACCATCGATGAAGAGTCTGCATCATCTGGTCTGAGGTCATGGGCACCCACATTGAGTTCTCTGATGAGGTTTTGGCATAGATTTTGGGCACCTCAGCAGACGGAGCCGAGCTGGATGCTATCGAGATGGACGACCCTCAGATTCTTCAACATATCTTCCTTGAAGGCCCCGGAGTTTGGACCACCGTTAATTTGCAGCCTATTGCTCATGTCATTGTGCGTATCATACAACACAACATCATCCCGAAGACGGGAAGCTTGGATCAGATTTATCCCTCGGTACGCCGCGCCATTTATGCTATTCTTGGTGGTATAGCCGTCATTTGGGCACGCGTGCTTATGATCCATCTTCATAAGCCCTTCATTTGCACCTCACGGAGCCACTTTCCTTATAGTCATCTTCTCACCCATGTCTTCCAACACTTCCAAGTAAGAATTACAGGGGAGACGGCAGTGAAGAAGGTACCTACTGCCATTAGCCGCGCTACTCTCCGTAAGATGGGCATTCAGCATGCCTGATGCTTCTGTCCTCGCACCTCCTGCTCCTATTCAGCAGCCACAGTGGCCCCAATAGCCTGGCCAGGAGAGCCCGGAGCTTGCCACTCTCCGCAACATGAGATTGGTTGCATCTCAACCATACTACGTTCCTGGCGTGGACGTAGCAATGGATCGAGTTCCAACCGTGGGGCCCGACCATCCTGCAATGCTTAGTCGTTGTTAGCTTATGCCTTGTGCATATTGTATCTTGTATCGTGTGTTTCCCTTCCTAGCATTTTTATCCTTGTTGTTGTAGTATTGTAACTATTAGTGTTTTTTTAATCGCATGACTTATGTTAATGAGATTTTTATGTTTGAGAATATCTATGTCATTCGCGCATACCTATTTGAATGAAATCTCATTTTCTTATCTAACTAACAATTGTCCTAGAGCTAGAAAGAATAGAATTCTGTATCGAATAAATTTTCGCGAAGGATATGCTTTGCGTTGTTACCGTCATAGGTATTATTAAACACTTTTTCCTTGTTAAGCTAAAATTTATTATGGCCTTCTGCATGTGGTTTCAATTTTCGCTTTTTTGCATTAATGACTTCCTTTTTTGCCAACATGTGACTTGAATCGTCTAAGTTTCTGCAAAATACATTTTTGAAACTTTTGGAAAACGATGTTTGAATTATTATTTTTACTGATTTACTTTCTTTTATTTCGGTTTGCATGAAATGCATAATTTGGATACGGTAGTTTGCACTTTTTAAGCGACCGTTTTACATTAAAATCGATGGTTTGGATGACGCAAAGCGCATGTTACCAAAATTTTACTTTTCATGTAAATCTCATATGGAAAGTAAAACGGTGTTGAAAATAAATTTTCTAAACCGATAAAAAGAGTTTAAAGTGGAAATTTATTTTCGTGAAAAATTTCGATTTTTGATCATATGAACAACGTAAGGAAGATTTTTGGATGGTTTGTGTATGCGTTTTAGTGGTGCAATAGGATCGACGATGCAATAAAGACATTAACGACAACGAGGAAAAGGATTTTCTAGCCTTGGAAACGTTGTTTCCAAATCTTACCACTGATGCGCGCGAGTTACTAATTAACTCATTTTACATTTTAGAGCTTGTTTTAAGCCTCTTTTATAGTCTACAGATGGAAAATTTCGGAGTATTTTGGGTAAATGAGGTAAACTTTCCACTGTAGGATGGAAAATGGAATATTTATAAGTGAAGGGAACGTTTAAATTCTTCGCTTTTATTTCCTTTTTCTATTTAGGAGAAATAAAATAGGAAGCGAATAAATGCATTGACATTTTGGATGTTAGGATTTGGATGCAAAATTGATTGCTTCACACTTTTATACGTAATCGTGTGAGAGTTATGGATGAAAAAGAGTTTTTTTTTTTAAATTTGCATTCATATAGAACTGCTAGTATATTCAGGATGTTTTGCACCGTGTTTTCAAAAGTGTTTTAAATTTTTTAATGCATACATGTAGGAGGGTCTGATTTAGGATCATTGTGTATACATGTTTTATGATTGAAATGCATTACGTACACTATGCACATGCGCACATGGTTGCAAAGTGGATGTACGCAAATTGGTTGTATATGATAGGATAAGTGGGTGTCAGATTTTCGGGATGAAATTCCTTTTAAGGAGGGAAGAATGTAACAACCCAGAATTTTAACAATAAATTAGTTATTTAATTAGGTTCTCAAAAATAGAAATTTCTGCAAACTATGGAATTTGACCACGAAACTTTAACCTTGCGTTCATCTCGGAATTCTTGTCAACTTTAAAGTTTGGAGTTTCACGAACGAGTCTGTATGAAAAGTTACGGACAAAATACAAAAAACGGACAAAAATAAATAAATATAATATATCTTACCTTTTATACCTAGCCTTCATTGGGCAAAATGACACAAGGGCGGTCGACCACTTGGTAGAAGGGTGTCGACTGCTTCATGCCTGAATAGCCCAGCGACGGCTGGGTTAAGAGAGTTAAGTTTTCAAATAAATTTCTAAATCAAAAAAAGGTTCATATACAATCAATCAAACATAAATCCATATAAATTTGAAAGGGATAATCAAATTCAAGTGGAAAAGGGTATGAATTGATGCTTAAGCTACTCTTAATCAAAATTTCCCCTCTTTTCTTATTTTCTTGCAAACCTACAAATCTGACAGTATCCTCTTTTCAGAATAACTATAGGTCTGTAAGAATTTGGGAACTGTAGGCCTAAAAGATTATTTATATTTTAGATTTGGATACTTCTAGGTGAGTGGGAAATCTATATACAAAGTTACAATAGCTTATTTATCTCGTTTGTATTAGGTCTTAAATTTATGCCTAACATATAATAGATATGTTTATAATATTGTAAAATCTGGAATGATTCCTATCGGATCTGCTTATGAATGTTGTCAAAAACCTAAAAGTATAGATTTGTGGGTTTGAATACAATTATTTGGAGGCTTAGCTAATTGTTTGAATTATTGTCTACCGTTGTGTTTGAAATTATATTTTGGTTATTGTAAAACACTTTAAATATGGAAATCAATCCCATAAAACACTATTAATATGTAGTTTTATTCCAGATCTTTAGTTTCAGTGTTAAATGATAAATTATGTTATTTTGACTAAAAAGATATAAACCTATTGGTGTTCAATTTTGTTGGGGTTTAACTTAACTACTGTAAATTGTGCCTTTTTGTTCCTTTTAAATAAAAAGACATTATTTGAAACCAAAAATAAATATGCCAAATATTGAAAAAGGGAAAAGTTGTGTAAATTCACGTGTATATATAAATAAGGATATTTGTGTGTAGTTTACATCAGCTATTCCAAAATATACATAAGAATATATTTCTTGTGGTTTGAAATATGTTTATTCCAATATTAAAGCATGATTTACAATAATTGTAATTAATATTCTTTTTGTAAGATTTAGAACCTTATTTCAAAATTGAATACAAAAAGAAATGTTTGGTTATTAGTTGAAACAAAACGTTAAGCTTAATAATAATAATAATAATAGAAAAATAACTACGTTAACTGTGCGAAATATAAATATATATACATTATTCATCAAAATCTACGTAAACAACGAAATATATATTATAATGAATGTTTGAATGGTTTTCATTCTATGGAATTATACATGTAAATGTAATCCATATTAAATGAATATATTTGTGGTGACTGTTGTAGCAATTAGTGCAATTGATTGTTATAAATAGGGCTATAAATAAATAAATAGTTATTGTAACTGACATTGATAGGGGAAATCAATTTTAATTAGGTAGTTAAGCCTAACAGTTACGATTTCTAAATTGGCTAGGATTAATGTTGTAAACCCCAGTTAGGGAATTGAATTTTAACTGCACTAAGACACGAGGTTAAGCTCAACTTGTGCTAGAAGTCAACCTGAAACCGCCCGACAAATCCAGCATCCACAAGTGGTCGGCTTAAAGTGAGGGGTCTGGTGCATGTATATACATATACACACACATACACACAACAGACAATAAATTAATAAATTAACAATGTCTATTGGCGTACAACAAACAGATATTTTGGGACTGATAATTAAGGATATTTATGAGTATCCATTACCTTAGGAATATGACCGTTACGGTCATAAATACCAGGTAACCTTAATAAAAGTAATAGAATAATTAAATTGGGATTGACAGTAATCACGTGAATTAACAAATACTAGGTCCACATAAGAAGGGAATAAATAATCAAACCTTTTAGCTCGAGAGGTCATAGGTTTTCCTTGACTAGTAATGTAACACCCAACATTTTTTATTAAGTAAAATTAAATTAATTTTGAAGAGCTTCTAGAATTTGGTCATGGGATTAGTGTCATTGCATCCGTGGCGGTTTTCTGATCAGTTTAGACCTATGGATTGAAGAAAACTGATCTAAGATGAAAGAGATACCTTTAAATGAAATATTATAACAAACATGAAAAGAAGGTAAAAGAAAACGAACAATGACCACCATTGTTTTTAGTCTTGTCAACAAAAGCCTATGCAGTCCAGTTGTTAAGAGCATGTGACTTTCAAGAGAGTGGCATGAATTCGATTCCCACCAGCAACATATTTTTGTTTTAGGGGAATGACAAAATAATACATGTTCTAAGAAGAAAATAGGTATATATGCACATATAAGGAAAATTATACATATAAGGAAGAAAAAAAATATATGTATACATGGATATGTAAGTATATGCATATATGTGCAAAAATAAATAAATAAATATATACAAGACAGAAGTTCAAAATAAGGTTACAACTAAAGAAATCTGGTAAGAATTAAATAACGACATAATGCCGTTTGAATTTTGAAAATGAAATAAAAGTTGTGCATATATATATATATATATATATATATGTCTAAAATGGGCATTAGAAGTTTCATATACATATAAGGAGTTTATATGTAAATAAATTAAAGGAGGTGTAATAAGAATTAATCAACGTTTAATCAATAAAAGTTAACAAATAAACAACTACACTCCATTTCTGCTCATTGGACCCAAGTGGGTCGACCCACGCTTGCTTGGGTCGTCTCAAGGGGGGTTGGGTCGACCCTAGGGTCGACCTAGGGGAGTATATGGGTCGAACCACCCCTGATCTGGCAGATTCATTTGATGAATCTGGACTGCTTTTTTAACCACATTGATTGTTGACTCAGCGCTGCGTGTACGGTATGATTTTGAACACCTATAAATAGGCTAGTAGAACCCAGCCTAAATCTCACATTTTCTGAGAGGCTGTCTAGACTCTGCCATTCTTCTTCCTCCTCAAAGCTCTTTAGAAAATAAAATAATTAGTATTAGGAAATTTTGATTTAAGATCTGGAGGAAAAGAATGCATATTTACAAAAGGGTGTTTAGAATTCTGTACGAAGTAAGGTAAATTCTTGGATCTGGTCAATTTAGATTTCTCTTCTTTATTGCCTTTTCTTTTAGTTTGAGAATTGTGAATCCATGGTTATTTAGGTTCTAGATTCAGTTAGGGAAGCCATGGAATGCTAGGTCTGGACTAGGTTCATGAATTGGAAAGCTATTAGGTGAGTCGATTTAAGTTATGCCTTTCGATAATGGTATATTTATCGTTTGGCTTTCCCCGTTAATATGTATAATAAATCTGCTGAAATGTTGAACCTGTTGTAATCTTTTGAAATGATTAATCTACTGAACTGTAAACCGGCTGAAACCTGTTAAAATTAGTACTCTGGAATATAACTGGAAATTTGGGGTTGTATGAACATGTAAATCTATAGGTTTTATTCAAGATTAAGTGGAACATGTTAATGAAACTGTAAGTAAACCCGTTGAATTTATAGGGTTAAGTAAATATGTTTAATATGTTGGGGTTATATGAAACTGTTAGCCTGTAATACTTAACCTGTTTAATCTGTTGGCGTTATATAAAAGCCTTTTTCCATTCATCACCTGTATGAATTGGGAATTTCTGTGAACACTGTAATTATGAAATTTACAATGAACATTTGTTAAGAATATTATTGTGCCAAAAGATTGTAAATAAGAATTATAGTAAAATTTGGAAGAATGAATGTGCCTAAATTTACAATGAATAGAAAATTGTAATCGCACTTAGACACGAGGTTAAATTCAATTTGTGGTAGAAGTCTGCCTGGAACCGCCCGGCAAATCCAGCATCCATAAGTGGTTAATTTAATGTGAGAGGTGTAGTGCGTAAACATGCATATAACGGTGCTAAGACACGAGGTTAAGTCCAACTTGTGGTAGAAGTCTACCCGGAACCGCACGGCAAATCCAGCATCCACAAGTGGTCGGCTTAATGTGTGAGGTCTGGTGCATAAACATATATATGAATATATGTATATAACAGGATAGAATTAAATGGCATTAATTGTAATTAATGGAAATGAATAAATCCTACAATAGTAGAAGAATTGGAATGAACGGGGAATGATAATAACCTATTATGAATAAACCTGAAGGGGAAAAGGAAAGATAATAGGTAGGCTTGTCCTAGGGACAAGTGGAAATTATAACTTAGGTTAGTTATAATAAATGATAGGGGGAACGAGATAACTTATGTGATGAGATAAGTTGTACTTAATTATAAATTAAGCGATCTGTAAATCTGGAAACCTAAAACCTTCTGTTTGTAATAAGTATAGAAAAAAGGGAAAACTTATGAAATGCAATAAGTTGTACATAAATTAAGTAATTTGTAAACCTGAGAATCTGAATCCTGCTGATAAGAAGAACATGTTATCTGAAAACCTAAGAATTTGAAATCTACTGCTAAGAATAACATTTTAAAGGCTTATTAGTGAACTTAAATGGGGTAAGTTATATAATTGAAATTAATAAGCGAGAATGGTCCATTCCTTAGAGATATAAGGGGCTCGGAGAGAACTTGGTAACTTGAATAAGAAGTCAATATGAATTGAAATAACCATGTTAACTAGAAATCTAGTAAGGTAGAGAAAGCGCGTAATTAAATGTTTAGACATAGGGTATAATAATACATAAACCTAAGGCGCTTGGACCAGTCCGTACGTCTGAAGATGAATAACCCAACGGGGTAGATCATCGTGGTGTCATGAGGCACGAGCGGAGCACACATCCATCTGATTATTCTGCCTATTGTTCTGCTGATATTCTGCTGGCTTTGAAGGACTGGAAATGGAGGCACACAGCTTCCGGGGACGTTGAGGGTATTCCTGGTAGTCCTCTGTGTTGTGGCAGCGTTCAGGCTGTGCTCGCAGAGGTTAAGTTTGCGCGTTACTACCCGGTGAGTATACCTTGACTGCCACGATAGTGGGCAGTCAGAAGGCCGTAGGGTGGCATATATGATTCGATGATCCTATTGCCTTGAGACTATGCGGGTTTCAACCATCTGTTTGATAGTAATCGTTGGGTACCGGTCATCGACGGTCAGCGTGATGCGGAAAGACGGAGAGCTAAACCTACAAACCATCGACCTTTCACTATCAAGGCTTTGGTTGTGGGACAGGCCAATTAGGATGTTTTTCTGGGCCACGTCACTAACTCTCATCTGATTGCCTTTCACTTGTTGAGGGAGGGGTCTGGTGGGACCATAGCCACTGTGAAAATGCAGACCATAGCATTTGTGTATACAGATACCCGAAAAGGCTCCCGACCAAGTTCAATGTTTCTGATACATCCCTGTTACGGAGCTCGGTGCACAGTAAATAATACATGCAGATACATACATGCCCTTTTCGGATGGTGTATCATAAAGGTTAAGGCATCGAGCACGATTGACGATACAACGATACATACGTGAGAAGGTCTAGATACATTCATGTCTGCTCCGGGTGATGTATCATAGACTCTAGGGCATTACTCTGTGATGGAATCTGATTCGATCGAAGGTGGAAGTCCATACGCTTACGTAGCATGGTGATGGCGACTCTATGCGGAACGTAACGTTGTTATACAGAGATCTGTACGTTGTTCCGGCGTAGGATGAGGGATTGCGTATATTTCTATGGCATTGCGACGGAGCCTGTGCAAGTGGGGTACCATGGGGTGTACCTTAACGTTTGGGGGTAGCTACATATAGTATTAGGTTAATCTACTAGTGGGTACGACGTGTGTGTAAGCCTTGAGTGCTGTTAAACTAAGTAACCTAATAAATAAGATTATGTAACTGAACGGTATATATAGGGTTATCCAAAATGTGTACTTTAAATCCAGTCACCAGAGATTATGTTTTGACCCCCTTCTCATAACATACTCGTAGGTTAGGTTTGTGGCAGAGATATGATAGCTTTGAATACTGGTTAGGCATATTATTACCTGGGTAAGGCTATATTTTGATTATATTATACTTTATTCCATTCCACTGTGAGATGTTTTCTAAGCTTTGATATGTTTATTATCTCTGTCTTTTCTGCAGGATACCAGGCAAACCAACACGGGTTTTGATAGATTAGAATTTTGAAAAAAAAAACAGTTTATCGGAATTCAGGTTGTTACAAGTAAACCTAGAATAAACATAACTAGAAAATAAGAATGGACTTAGTAGGTAAATATTGCTGGTTATTATTAACCATAGAAGCCCGCAACGATAACTAATTTTCGTGGTATTGTTTTTTTCCAAAAATAAGGTTTACTCTATGAGCGAGGTCTTAAGTAGCCAAAATGAGTCCTCCTCCCGTTCGTAAGGAGAAACCAAACATGAAATAATATATAAACGTTGCCAGCTTTGGGATTAAGGTTTTAAGTGGTTAGATCCACATATAAAAAGGTATTAAGTGATCGCGTAGCCCACCTCCCATAAATGAAAGCATAAAAGGTTAATTGGGTACGATCTTGATAATCTCTGCGAATAGTCCGCTTCCTTGGGCTGTAAGTGACTTGGGTCGAGAAGTCCACCCGGGAATAGGTCCTCCAATCTTGGGGTCTTAAATGGTGTGTGAATCCTACCCAAACCTGGATCTTAAAGTCTCCAGTATGGTCATTCCATAGGGCTGCCTATCCTTCAGGAAGTATTAAGCATCTAGGAGATTATCCAATAACGCCAGCTAGATTTTAACGAATGGGCCCTCCACCGGGTGGTCTTAAATGGCATGCTACGTCTACCTAACCGAGTGGTCTTAAGTGGTTACTTACTATCTCTTACTTATGTGAGGCTTGGGTTGATATGCGTGAATGACATAAGCCTTAACTAGTAGGGCCCTGAAGCTAGTGTCCTCTAGTTTATAATGATGTTGAGTAAATCATCGAGAGGTACAAAATGATCAATAGGTCCACCTAGGGTCTTAAGTGATCAATACAATCCACCATATCTATCATTCGATAGTGAGGCGTTAAATGGCTAAGTATACACACATAAGTAACTTAATTCCGTAGTTGGGAGTTCACTTCTCGGATTAATAATTAATTAAATGATGGTTTAAAGGCTTCATAAATGTATGCATAAAACGTTCTATCTCGGTGTCGATAATATTGGGAATACTACACTGAGTATGGTAGTAGGGCTGCACAAAGTATGGGTTGGTTCGGGTTGGACCAAATACTACATCCGATCCGCATAGGCATGGGTTTAAAGAAGTTCAACCCGTATCCGACCCTATATGAGGTTGGATATGGGTTGGGTTGAAGTATGGGTTGGGTCGGGTTTAGTAGGGTTGGGTTGGGTTGCTTGAATATTATAAAAAATGAGAATAAAGGGAGTTTTTTTAAAAGTAGTATTAAAATATTCAACATAATATATTAGATTTTTGCTAGCAAAATGTATTTAAAATAACTGATTCATTATAAGATATATTTTATTAAAATTTCATTGTAAAACACATTATACAAAATTAATTTACTACATAGTAGAACTAGTGTTTCATTTTAAGATACACTGAAATGCACTTTAAAATATATTTTCCAAATTTATCTAGTTTGGATTGACATGAAATATGATTTTTGTATATTTACTATAGAATACATAAACATTATTCTAGGATTATACTATTTTCATTTTTAGTAGGTTGATATTAATTTTTTTTTTTAATATAGGGTTGGGTTGGGTTAAAATAAGGTTGGGTTGAACAAAATATCAAACCCGACCCGTATGTAGTATGGGTTATATATTGTAACCCATATCCGACCCCAAGTAGGATGGGTTGGGTTGGGTTTATGTGGGTTGGGTCGGGTTGGTGGGTTGGGTCGGATTGGATATGGGTTGTGTGCAGCCCTATATGGTAGTAAGAGTCGCGTGTAAACGTTTACAATGTTAGGGTAGAATTACTAGCCTTGGCAGGCATATATCTTGGGTTGAACCAAACGGAATACATCTGCGTATTGTAAACTGTATTGTACTCTTCATATTCACCAGAACTTGTTGTTCTGACCCCCTCCTCATTAAACCTCCAGGTTTTCTAGAGAAAGTATGGTTCTCACAGGTGTCTAAGTTTGGCTTTCGGATCTCGTTTTCTCTCATGCTCATTATTGACATGGTGACTCGCTTTTATAAGGTAGTTACTTGAGTTAATACTAGTCTATCCTATTTTGTTTCCGTTGTAAGTTATTTTATCGTACTCTGATTATGTTTATGCTCATTTATTTGCAAGTACCTGATTTACATGCTCCATGCTTGGATGTGTTCGAGTTTCGATTTTTGTCGAAATTTGGGCTCGGTAAAGTGTGGGGTGTTACAAAATATCTCTTTACTTTTCCCACCCAAAACTGATTTTTTATCAACTAATTTATATGATCTATTTGCAAGTTTCTGACATTTTTGCACCGTTATCCTAATTTACAAAGTGGTTGCCTTCCATTTTTCACTAACTTAACCTTTTTTCACTGATTAACCTTTGTAACACTAGTAGTTTGCTGCTTTACTTGGTTGTTACCTAAAAACTCATTGAAAAGACAGGTTTCTGATAATTTACACTACAATCTTTGTCGTCCCTTCTTATTAGTGAAAATAAAATATGAAATATGTGCTGGATTTTTTGATTTAAAAGAAGACTGTTATGCATCTTTTATAAGATAAATGATGAAGAAATAAAATGTCAACAGGTTTGTCATTGGTTGGAGATGGTCCTCTAGAGAAAGTACAGCTATGCACCCTATTCATTAATTCAATACTTTAGTTTTATATATGGTTTCCTCTATAGTACAGAATTTTTATTTGCTTATCTTCCGTGAATTTTATTGAATTATTGCCTCAGATTATTTATTAATAAAAAAATTCATGTTTTCTTTGGTTCTACTCAGATCTGAATCCATTTTTCATTTTCGCCCCAATCCGGTGAATTGTGTTAGCTTTATAACTGAATCAAGTTGTAACGATCTGAAATTTCCGACATGTTAATATCTAATCAATTTGAATTTTCTAAATATAAATTGGATTTAATAAAGCTTAAAAATAAATTTTGAATCTTGAATGTATGTCTTGTTATTTTATAGACATGATTTCGTAATAAAAACACATTTTAGGCTATGTTTACTTTATTATATTTTATAAATAATAATATTATTTTTGTGAAATATGATTTATTTAGATGTTATCATGTAATATATAATATTTTGTAAGTATGCTTGGTATATTAAAGTCTATAATAATTCTATTACAGCAATATGAATTTTGTAAAGATTTTCAAGTATTTAAATTTTAAACTGTTTGGTTAAATATGAATTAGAAAACATTAATATTTTTTATTAAAACTAATTTAGTTAAACCAGTGTTCCTTTTGTAAACAATAAACGGTTTGCAATATAATGCTGAAACGATATGTGTTCAAATATAAATTATAACTAAATATCAGTTTAGAATAATAGTTCAGTTTCTATACGCGCCGTCCTGAAATATTTTATAGAATTTTACTGCAAATTTTAATTTGGAAAATAAGTTTATTTTTTCTAACGTATTTTAGGGTAACTGTGGTCCTTTGGTCGCTTTATAGAACTAATCATCCAGTCTTTTTATTTCTGTTTTGGGATTGTAGTACGTTGATGTACATGATTTTATTATAGGGATTGTTAAAGGGACTCCACATTTGGTTAAGGGGAGGACCAATTTTTATTTATTGTATAATTGTTATGGGGAGGACAAAATAAACCAGTCTCTCCTTAAACATATAAATTAAAATTCCGATATTAACCCCCTATAATCCTCATTAAAATAAACCATGTAACTTAAACCTTAATAAATGCTAACAATTTAATAATGCACATAAAAATAAAAAGGCTAATTCTATTTATACACCAAAAATTGCTGAACATAAACAAAAAATATATAATAAACTATTATACACCATATATTATTTTACATACACCATTTCTTTTACTAAATTATCAATGTTCTCATCTTATTTTTCTTTCCTCTTTCAAACTTAAAACACAATTACCCAAAATTAGAAATTCTGCATCAAACTGAGTAAAATTTAATAAAATGAAATTTATTTCTTTTACTAATACTGTAATTTTTATAAACTTTTTGAAAAAAAATCAATTTCAACAAAATTACTGTAATTTTATAAAATAAATCAACACTTCTAAATTAGACATTATTTCTGAATGTTTTCTTAATTGAAATTTTAGATTTCATGATTAAATAATTCATTAACATCTTTGTTAACATATATTGTTTGCATCAAGTTTTAATACTTTTAAGAATAATTTGACTTTTTATATGCAAAAGGTTTAAAAAAGCAACTATGAGAAAAGAGTAATTTAGTAATATAATTTATAGAAAAATAATGGTGTATGTTAAGTGGTTTTCGGTGTATAAATAGAATTTGCCAAATAAAAAATAGATATATTTAATGTAATGTAGACACAAGAAAGCTTCATGGTGATCAGAAGGCATCAGATTAGGTAATTAATTTTAATTTCATATTAGAATTGGTATGGTTAATTTAAAATAAATGCAAAATCAAAATTTTTAATTTAATGTGTTGTATCTAATTTAAGTAATTGATATGTTTAGTAATTTCCAAGTTTGTTATTTGCGTTGAATTTAGTAAGTTAGAGTTTAACATAAGTGACAAGCCTTGGGTAGTTTGGTCTCATTTTCTTTTCTTTTTCAAATAAATCAAACCCCCCTTAACAACAAAAAAATAAGCTGGAGTCCCCTTAAAATTACCCAAATGTGGAGTCCTTTAACAATCCTTTTTATTATTAGTTGTGGTCATTCATCATCTATATTCAAAAATAAAATAAAATTAGAACATGGTAGGTTGCGAAATATAAGATGATTGCAGGAACACGACACTAAATTCTTTTCTTAAGGCAAGGTGTAATAAAACGTGAGTGCACCATTGAGAAGCTAGGACACTTGTAAATTTGGTATAAACTTTCCACCATGTGTCCATGTTGCTGACACTTGTTAAGTCCTACCTGAAGGATACCTTGAAACCACATTTATCTGCCACTTTTCTACGTTCTCCTTCCATCATCCTCTCAGTAAACCACTCTAGAGAAAAAGAAAAAAAAAGAAAACCACTTGTTTTATTCACGCAAACTCTTCTTTTTGCAAACCCGCTCGACCGCCTTCCAGAGTCGGCTCCAGAAAAAAGAAAAAAGGGGGTTGCCCCAGGTGCACGTAGAGGCAAAAATGAAGACAAATAGAAATTGGGTTGCTCCCGCGAAGGTAAAATAAAAACGAAGAAAAGCTAAGGGTGCGTTTGGTTTGCCATTTTGAGTTCATTTTCTGTTTTCCATTTTGTAAAATACTAAAAACATGTTTCCTTTATCATTTTTTAAAATTCATTTTCAAAAATCTATCATTTTCTAAAATAGGCCCAACAAAGAAAATTCAAAACAGTTTTTTCTCGTTTTGACCCTTTTGAGGCCCAATTGAAAACGGAAAACCAACGCCGAAAACAAAACAAACGCGTTAAGAAAAACCCTATCCATTTTCTGGCCGCACGACCTCTCTTCTCCGATTTTCATCGAGCGATCAAACTTCAGGTAAATTTGCAAATTTTTGTTCCTTCCGTGCCTCCTTTGATTATGTTTAACTAATTCGTCAAGTTTTTCGTTTAGCAGCGGCTCCTTCTATTCGGCCTGAATTAGGGTTTTATTTTGGAATCGGGGTACTTCTGTTTCATCCCTTATAAGGTAAAATCACAACTATAGCTCTTTTTATTTCGTTCTTTTTCAAGTATTTTGCTTTGCTTTCAATTTAGATTGTTTTGTGGTGATTTTTGATGATTTTTTTTTTTGAATGGTTGTAGCTTTTCAATTTAGTCTATAGCTACATAGATGAAAGGATATTAGTGGTACATAGGTACTGAGTGATATTAGAGATCTCTTACCCTATATTTTGGTGACGTTACTCTCGTACTCAATTACTGAAAGCAATTTGCGGTTTAAATTACATAATTAAAATTGGTATATTTTCTTGTTGAACTCATAACGACTAATATGCACTTGTATATCAGATCACTTATCAAAACATCTGGAAAAAAATGCAGTGAAAACAGATGGCACTTGTATCTATCTTTTAAAATCATTCTGGTCGGACCATACTGTTTAAACATGTTCATACTATTTTAAATCATCATTTTCAGTTTTTTAGTTCTGAAGCATAGTTAAAATTTTGGATGCAATGTAAAAAATGCTAACAGCAACTATAAAACATTTTTAGTTCTGAAGCATCATACATTGCTAAATTGAATGATTTGTTAGTAAATCTTTTTTGTCAATGTACATAATAATATTATTTCATAATAATTTTGATTTCATGTTGATGCTTGTTGTTCTTATTAAATTTTTTTCTTTTGTCTTGATGCATGTTAAGCTGCCTAATATTTAGTCCAGTATGATGCATTCATGTTTGAACTTCCATGATATTTTTTGTGTGTTTGCCTTGTTGATCTTCCAAGATATGATGTTGTGTTGCCTGAATATGGGTAATGTTTTGTTGCCTGAATATGAGAAATGTTTTTGTGTTTGCCTTGTTGCTCTCCATGGCCTGTGAGTTGAGGAGAACACAGAGCAAGATGTCGCAAAAAAAGGTTATTCCATATTCGATTGGAATATATGTTTGATTCTTAATATCATTTGGTTTTTTACGATAAACAATCAAAGTTTCTCTATAGTAGAACGTTTTTCCGCTTTATCTCAATAAAATAAAATATTACACCCTTACTTTTATCTGTTTAGTCTGTTGTGGAAATTATGTTCGCAAATCAATCAAGAAAGAGCAAGACTCGACTCAAAAATCAAAACATCAATCCATCGTGTTATAAGTGCAATTGCGTTATGCAAGCATGAAATGAGTTAAGCGAACTAGTGTTATGCAAGCATGAATATTGAAATATAATCGAGATCTCGATTATAAAATCTACAACCATCGGCCAAATCTTTGAATATAAGCACAACCATCGGCAAAATCTACAACCATCGACAAAATCTTTGAACATAAAAATATTTAAGATCTTGGTTATAGTTCAGTATTCATGCTTGCTCAAAAATCAAACATTGATCCACCATTATTCAAGATCTTGGTAATGACATGATTGTTTACTGCCGTCTGCCGACAAATTTCGTTGTCTAATGAAAATAATTTTTACTCCTAAAATCAGGTTTTCCTCTTTTAAAAATATACTTTTAAGACTTTGACAGTATTTTCAGCATGGAATTTTGTATATTTTTATTTTCTACTAGTCCCACAAAAGAATATTTGTTAGATTGTATGAGATTACGAATTTCAAACTGTTTGGTTGGGGAATTCATCCCCCCTAGTGCTCCTAATATTGTTTTATTGCATATCAACAATCACTGACTTCCTGGGAATTTACAACGTGATTATTGCATTTGTGTTGGGTCTTGCTTTTCTTAGAGCAGGCCTTGCACTTGAGTTGTGACTCATCAATGACAGTTTGTCTTCTGCCTTTTTTTCACCTGATCACCTAAATGTTTTCTTAAGTATTATTCCCAACACAGTGGTAACTTGCACAAAAGGGGTGATATATGTATAAATATATACATATATCTGCATGCATTGATGTAATTCCTTTTATTCAATGCATTGGTTTGCATGTATTGCTGTAATTCATTTTATTCAATGCATGCATTGATTGAATTTGTTTTACTGACATGCAATATTTCAATGCATTTGTTTGCGTTCAGTCCATCTAATTGATGTAATTCCTTTTATTCAATGCATTGGTTTGCATGTATTGCTGTAATTCATTTTATTCAATGCATGCATTGATTGAATTTGTTTTACTGACATGCAATATTTCAATGCATTTGTTTGCATTTAGTCCATTTATGTTGCCTTACTATAAAGGGTATCACGCATGCATTGATGTAATTCCTTCTATGCAATGCATTGGTTCAATTTGATTTACTGACATGCATTATTTCAGTTCGTTGTCTCTGGTAGACAAGTTTGTTGCCTCTAAATCATATCCAGAAAAATAAAATTGTTTATATGTCATAAAACTATGGTCTAAACATAGCAATGCTGTCAGTTAAAAATGGTAATTGCTTCATAAAATCTGATTCTCCACTAATAGCATTGATCATAAGGATTATAGTTTGTCAGAAAAATTATCAAAATATTCCTATGTGTCCACCTACTTTTCTTTTGATTTCATATTTGGTTAAGTTATCAGCATTCAATCTACATTTGTCGGCACAGATAAAACATCAATCATCCCGACATTTTCATTTTGGTCTTTTTAAAAAGAGTTTATTTAGTTCAATGCATTTGCATTTGCATTTCTACCTACATAATAAAATATTCAAGCTTGTGAGAGACAAAGAATGCGGCCATACTAAACAACAAGAGAGGAAAATGCTGACATAAGTTTACTATGCTTGTAGAGGTTTTATAGTATATTAGATCAGTTTCATTTTGATTCTATTGCCTATCTATCTCTATCTGCCAAAGTAAAAGTCTTTGAATGCTCATATTATATTGTGTTAAAGTGGAACACTAAGAATTAGCTGGTAAGCCAGCATACTATGGATTATAAGGAGATGAGAACCATCTTCATCAATTATTTGCAAATATACGTTTATAATATGTGGATAGATATCCATGTCTCAAACTTACATGCAAATTTTCCGCATACATGTTGCGCATTGGCCGTGTATTCATATAGACAAAGATCAAACAATATTTGAGTCTATATGGTACATATTCAATATAGGTACGGAAGTTGATGATATGCATATAAAAGAGACCTCCATTTTCTGTTCCTTTATTCAATATTTGTACATAGTTCATTTATTTCCCAATCCAAAATCATTTGTTTTCGTTGCATCTTTGTGTTCTTCATATGCGTGCATGTTGTTGTTTTAGTCTTTTTCTCTTTTATAAAAGAAATATGTTCATCGTTTCTATTGTGCTAGTTGTGCATTTGCCTTGTTTGTTAATCTTTCCATTTTAAAAAATAGAAAAAATGCTATGTTCATTTGTCAACATTGTAATCGCCTGTGGATGGGTCATGCGAATATGTGGTTGTTTTGACAATATAGCTCTATATTTCAGTTGGTTATTCACGTAATAATATTTAAACTGATGATTCAAATTATGATAAACTATGCATTGTTCATTTGTCAACATTTTCAAGTTCCTGCAATTCTTACATCTCTAGCATTTTCACATTTCTTATATTTCAGATCAGTTATTTCATTTGTAACATTCTTACAATCTTGCATTTCACCGTTCAAATCTGTGCACAGAAATCTCAAGTTTTTGTTATTTGTTATTTCATTTGCTGTGTGATGTTTTGAACTGTTTGCATTCTCTTTCATGCACAGTTATATTTAAAAAAAATTGCATTGCTTAGTCAAAAGGTCATTTACATTTTACATTTTACAGGAAGTGACTAATGGACTTTTAAAAAGCAATTGAAACCCCTATCATTTTGAGGAGCCACTTATAAAGTTGTTTTCTCTTAAAAAATAGAATATGCGAGGTGGAAAAACAAAGATCCGATGTCTTGGTCCGCAAAGAATGAGAAGATTTTCATTGATATTCTTTATGAGAATGTGAAAGCGGGAAAATTACAATGTTCTACTTTCACAAAAGATATATGGGGTCAAATTAATCAGCAGATGATTCGGGCAACACAATTAAACTACGGGATAGATAAGCTAGAAGGAAAATGGATTCGTCTTCGTTGTGAGCATCGTCTATTTCTGATCTTTTAGCACATTCGAGAGTCACATGGGATTCTAATACAAATCAAGTCAATGCTCCGGAAGAAGTTTGGCAACACTTCTATACGGTAATATACGTTATGAAAAATATACAATTAAACTAAAATTTATAATCCTTGTATATATTGTAATTAAATAATATATAATATACTACTTTTGCAATTATAGAAAAACAAGACGGAGTACAAGAAATTTAGGAAGGATGTGAGCATTATGCAATTCTTGAAGAGATATTTGGTGGGACAACCGCCACAGGTGGATTGGGAAATGCTTCTACTCAGCAACCTCCTACTTCAGATGAAGAACGACAATTAGAAGAAAATTTCTTATCCAATGGAGTGCATGTGCACGTGGAGACTAAAGATGATGATGGAGCAACCTTCCGTATGAGTGATGATACGAGTACGAACGATCGTCGTCATAAGAAATTGAAAAGTAACAAGATAGACAAACTTGATGCTTTTATGGAAAAGTGGATTAGCATACGTAGTGAAGAAGTTGAGTTGAAAAATGCATGCTTGAAAGAAAAGCTTGCACGCCTTCAGAGAAATTCGTCTACTTCGAAGAGCAGTGCCACTGATTTGGGCCCTTACTCATATATGGCTTGTTTAGATATATTGAATAGCATGGCTGAGGTGACCAACGAAGTTTATGTCAAAGCAGTAAAAGCTTTTAAGGATCCAGCTTTTCGAGTGACATTTGTGAAGATGGCGGACCATAGGCGCTTACCTGTTTTAGAGCTTCTTTGATTCACATAATGTTTATCTGAATTACGTGTTAGGAGCTTAGCTAAATTTAAGTCATGTTATTATTGTATTTTGCTCTATTGTTCTTTTGTGCTAGGAGCTTAGCTAATTCTAAACTATGATACATTGTTATGTTTGTTTGTACATCGTTATGTTTAGGTCTGGTGGTGTCTATACCTTTTTCCGGTTTGAAGTTGCTGCCAATGCTATGTCTAATTCACTTTGGATTTCTGGACACATGTTGCTTCTCATTTTGTCTCTCTACCATCATGTAGTGTTTGGGTCTGGTGGTGTCTATGCTTCTTTCCTTATAGAGCTGCATTGTTCCATGTATTGTTAATGTGAATGGCCTGTTGTGAATGTCAATTTATTTTTCCATTGTGGTCTTTGTTTTTGGATGTCTTGTGATGATTTTTACATGATATGTGAAGCTTGTAGTAAAAAAGTCAAATGACCAAACCATTGTGGTCCTTCCTTCCAACCATTATGTTGTAGTAAAAAGTATCTTGTTGCTCTTTCTCTTCAATGACCAAACCATTTACTCCTGGCACTTTTTTGCCCTCTTGACAAATTCACAAATTAGAACAAGTAACAAAGTCAAATGAAAGTGATTATAATCTTCAATGACCCATATTGGAGTCAGTCATGAACAAGAGGTTGTGCAGTTTAATGTTAGTCAATCGGCCCAAGTGGGATATGTTAGAGATCAAATAGCCACACTGATGTGGAACGAGTATGTAACAACTCGCCATTTATAGTTTAGGTACAATTTTATTTCAATTTCAATTTAATAATTAAATCCATTTTTATTCCAGTAACATATCTGAGTTGTTCAGGTACTCTTATTTTTATTTACTTTTATGCTGTGATTCAGTAGATGTTTTACTTTTGTACTATCGTTTGCAAATGTAACTTGGAAGACATCAGAAGCACATTGCTTACAAAGTTTGTGGCTTATATAAATATCATATTGTTATGATAGATGCTTGAGTTATTCTCTTTCAACTTTCTCTTTATCTAGCTTATCTCTTATGTTATATTTAAAACCGTGTTATGAACTTTTTTATTGTAATTTACAATTCGACCTCATGTAGTTTAAAATATTGTATTATCTTTAATGTTTAATCATTATGTTTAGAATTCAGCTTATTATCTTTCATATATTATAGTTTTTAATTAGCAGCTTGATATATTTACAGTTGTTTTTATTCAACTTTTTTATGTTTGAATTTTTCATTTTGTTTTTTGTTCGATTTAAACATGTAGTATGTTCATGCAAACAAGAAAAATGAATAGTATATATCATTGGGGGTGACTATTTGAATAATATATGTTTGAATTGCCAAAATGAAATCTCAAATTTTCAAAATTTGAAAACTATATTTCAAACCAAACACATTTTCAATTTTTAGTTTTGAAAACTTGTTTTCGAAAAAAGGATAACCAAACGTATTTTGAGAAATTGTGAAAACATTCAAAATGGAAAATTGAAAACAACCATAAAAACTCAAAATTGAAAACAAACACTACCTAATATTTTGTTCGCTCCCAGATTTGAACTCAGGACTTGAAACACACTGAAAGGCCAATCATGCAACCAACTCAGCTACACATCCACTTGCTTAAGCTCCAGCATGTTAATTATATAGTTATATTTTTTTTTCTGATACTCATCCTCCATCACTGGTTGCTCCCTCGAGGGGGGTTGCCTAGGCAGCCTCCTACTCAGACTACCCCTCCAGCCGGCTCTGGGCCGCCTTCCTCCGCGCAACTGCCACCTTCGCCGTATTAGTCCTCGTCCTCACTCTCTCACCGATCTCCGACGCATCTCCTTTCTCCTCGCTTCCCTCTCTCCCTCCTCTAAAAGTAGTATGGCCTCTCCTCTTAAACATCCCAACTCTTCATTTTGGTATTTAGCTCGGCCCCATCTTCACCAATCACTTTGCCATCCAATCAATCTACCTTGCCACCACCTCCAGTTGGTGGCGCTACCCACCCAGTCCGCTTTTCCTTCTCTTGAAACCTCCGCTCCCCTTAAAAAAACTCAGCAACCCATCTTCCTTTTGCCGCATCTTTCCCATTTCCCCAAAAATCTGCACCCTCTTCTTTCCCATGCCAGCAGCAGTAGCTTCTCTTCATAGTCTTGGCCTTCCCTTCCCGCTTGTAATCACGTCAGCTCCCCTCCTTAAAAGCTGCATGCATCTCCACTCATTCAAAAGCATTATGTCCCTTAACCCACCCTGTTTCCATCTTAGCTTCACCACTAGTCCGTCAGCCCAACTCGGCACACCTCTTCCGCAAAGAGATCCGCAACCACTCTCTTGTCTTCACCAATGTTTCCTTCCTCCCCTGTAACAACATGTCCCATTTGTAATAGCTGTTCCACTTGCTCCGGTACCCTATCGCTCCTTCCCTCTTGTCCCTCTTTTCCTTTTGCAATCGACCCTCTCATTTTATGTATAAGGAAAAAAAAAAGGAACGTTTGAATGAGGAAGTAGAGGAGAAATAGAAAAGGGAGATGGGGCAAAAGATGAAGGCGCATGCATCAGACAGTGTGTTTGGGAGTGTTGTAGTCCTATAGGTGCATGTTTGGAAAAGTTAGTGTGCATGAAAGACTTATGAATTTGAATACTGGCAATAGACATAAGGTTTGCAAAGTGGGAATTGGAGCCTTGTTTGGATTTCAGGCGTAGCCATGCAGACATGCATTATATTGCCTGGAGAAATTGAGGGAAGACGTGAGCTAGTAGGAAATTGGAGGCAATATATGCATCTAGAAAATGAAAGATAGTGTGTGAATTTTTTAGCGTCGTCCATGAAGATTTGTTTATGATCATCTGTAGGCTTGGTTCGCAGTGATACAGGACTTGTACGGCAAATACCGAATCGCAATGCCGGTGAGAACTCTGATTTAAAATTTATTTTTAAATTAGTGTTTAATTATAATTAAGTTAGTAATTATAATTGAGTTGCGTTAGTTGTTAACTAATAGTGGATGTCAATGGTTGCATGAAATATTTGAACGGATGGTTATGTAGTTATGGCACACTAAGCACTAAGCGTTATCGACCATAACGCTTGGTGCATGATAAAACTGGTGGTTTCAAATGTTGTGATTTTTAATGGATGAGTTCATGGTTGTTTATATGGTTGATTTATGTGGTTAATCCTAGTTGTATGAAACACGCACACACTGTAGTTATGGAAATATAAGGGTAAATTTTAAAAACTCCTTCCTACGTGAATTATTATTATTTAATAAATAAAATAATAATTGGAAATTTAGTTTTGAAATTAGATTTCAAACCATTCGGGAATCTAAGTCATAAATGATTGAACGACATTCGTGGAAGGCGAAACGGTTTTGGAAAATGTTTCAACTAATTTTGGACGCTAAATGTCTGAAACAGGTTTAAATTTAATTGAGAATGAAATTTTGAGTTATGTAAATATTTGATAATAAGCTTTGAAAAACATTTTATTAAGTTTGATGTAAATTGGAATGGAAGTATTTTTTTTCAAGCTTGTACCATGTGAATTGAGTTTTGAAGTTAATATCGAAGATAATGATTTGAGATATGAATTAAAAATTCGTTTTATTTAAAATAATTAGTTCTCTTTGTATAATGAATACCGATGAGTTGAAATGATTGAATAAGCTTTGAGAAATTTTATTATTTTTAAGTTTCGATCTAAATCGAATAAACATTTGGAAAGGGAAATATAATTTTAAATTTAATTTAAGAAAATTTTAAGTTATTGAAATTTGGAAGAAGGAAACAATTATGGTTTAAAAAGAGTTAACTATATATATATACTTATAGTTTAAAATGAATTATATTATATTATTTATTATTAAAATCTATTTATTATTTAAAGATAATTTTTTTAAGTATTTAATAGATGTATATATAGTGATTTAAATTATTTTATTTTACTCTAATTATATATATATATATATATTTATAAAAGGGTTTTATTTAAAATCATCGATATTTCAGCTCATTTTAAATATTTGTAAATTCTTCCTAAATTGGAATTATTCTCGATTTAAACCGTTAATTCAAATTGAGATTTGAAATAAAAATATTCTCCTTTGAATACAAACCAATTTTGAAAAGACTATGGTAATCTGTTTTGAAAGAATATTCTATTTTGAATAAAAAAAATCGAGTTTGAAATGATTATGATATCTCCATATGAAATATATTATATGTTGATTATAAACGGGTTTTGAATAATTGTGATATTTGATATGAAAAGCATACTCTATTTTGGAATATGAACTGTTTGAATTATAATGAATGTGACCTAAACCAAACTTAGATTCGGGAATTTTGAAAACGTAGGGAATGATAACAACAAATAAAAGAATTATGTTTTGGAATATAAGACTGGAGAATGAATATTGACCTTCAAGAAAGGGTTATGGCGATAACGAGGTTTATGGAAACTTGAATAAATCCAACCGTGATTATAACTGAATTAATAACTATTGGAAGGAGGTTTAAATTGAAAATCTGGAATGATCCATAACTATTGATTTAAAAATATGCGTATTACTTGGAAAGACCGGGATCGAATATCTCGAAAACCATTCCAAGTAATAATACGACGTTATAAAGAAATTAAAGACTTGGAAATCGATAAGTGAAGACTGAAAATCTTCGAATTATTTAGATTTATTGCTGATGTCTTGATTGGGCCGATCACCGAATACGAGGTTATAAGTGACAAGAAATTTGAATATATTTGGAGATTTTCGGATTGCTGTTTTGTTCCGACCCAGAATGGACTTGTATGGATTGTGTATCAGACATTTAAATTGACTCCGTAGCACTGATTTCTGATAATATATATCAGACTTGTGGCAATATATTGTTCTTATCTCTAAGACATATGAACTTAGAAGTTATGTATTGATAGATATCTGTGACATGTCGTGAATTGTCAATGCGACATACTCAAGTTATGAAATGACCTAGTGATGATCAGAGCAATGGCTTATTGAAGCGCATCTTTGTGTATATCGTGACATCAATAAACCTCACACCCCGGATTAATGGTAAACTAGCAGTTAGGTTATATACATAATCTCTAGTGAAAATCAAAAGCTGCGACGGTAGATCTACCTCGAAACCTGAGGGAATAAAGTATATACGGTGTCCGATGTATGGATGTTATCTAGGATATATACTTTCGTGCTATGTATTCGGTGTCCATTGTCTGGATGTTAACCGGGAATACTTAGCTTTGTGTCCTCCAATGATCTTTCATGCCAGGAACCATCACGCTAGAAACCTAATAACCAATACGAGCCGTTCGATTTGTTTGTAGACTAAATATGTGCGCATAGTCACTATGCTTCCTAAGTTTAATATATTTATTTGTGAAACAGTTTTCAACACTACGCAGTAATATTGTATTAAAAGAGAATTTTACGTATGAAAGCATTTTTTGGTTATCATAAGACAAAATTCGCCCATCTGGTGTCCGTTTGCATTGTGTGATGTGGGACGAGCTTATGATAGCTTCATTTTCCAAAGTCATAATGGATTGCTATGCACGGGAATTCACATGGAGCAAATCCCGTTCCGCGTTAGCGGCGTAGTCCGGTGAATTTCCCAACTTTAAAATAAACCCGACATAATAACTGTTTTGAGTTCTCACACTAGTCCCATGACTAGCCTGGAGTTTATTTTCCTGTACCTAAACTCTAGGTGCCCATATTATGCACGCGCAGCTAGTAGTTTAGTTGCAGGTTTAGTTTCAGCACTGGATTCAATTTGGAGCTAGAGTTCTATTTTGGTTTACTTCTTTCGCTGAGAGAATTTTGTTTTCGCTGAGCTTATGGTATACTCTGATTTTATTGTGACTCTGATGTAAACATTTTGTAATGATCCGGACAACATCAGTGATTATTTTCGAGTTTCGAAAGTGGGATGACTATATGATTCCGATTTAAACGTCAAGAATTACTTAAAACTGTTTAGATAAACAATTAAAATGTTTGGATAAATTTAAATAAAATGTTTGGTTAATTAAAGTAAGTTGGAATTGATAAGCGAAAAGTAATGTGTTTATTGCTGGTAAGGTATAAATTGAATGTGCAATTGAATATGGAGTTACTTAAATAAAATTTGAATGGTAAGTATTGGAAATATTGGGTAGACACCATAACTTAAGTAAGCAAGCCCTTAAAATGGTAATTAAAGAAGCATTGGATTTGTATTAAAACTAAAGTAAAGGTCATAAACTAGTTGGTATAATAATGATCTCTGGTTTGTAATGACCCAAGTAAACCCTTAACCACTTTTAACTACTTTGGAAAATTTGGGTATAACCACTTAATAAGAATTCAAATCGAATCGTGTTGGGTTAAGTTAAGCAAATGTGATGTAAGTATTTGGAACCAAAATGAATAAAATCCTATATTTTATGCAAATGGTTTTGGGAAATGAAATTGGAAAGAAAAGTTATATGATTTTAGAAATCTCTTGAAAAAAATTTAACTTATATGTAGTGGAAATCTTATTTCGTAAAGCTTGATATGATTTAAAATTTTCAAATGATTCTTAAAGTCTTCAATTTAGAAATTTGAAGATTTCGACATATTTGAATAAGACCACTGATTTTGAAAATGTGAAACTTGAGTTGTGTGCTTGAAATTGGAATCGTACTTTAAGTTACCAAATTTGAATTCTATGTTTGAATGAAATCGATTTTTCTAATTATTTGGAATGTGAGAAATAGTTTGTGAAGTGTTTATAAATAAAGACGACGACTTGAAATTCCAATATTTTGCAATGTTTAGAAAACGACAATAATATCATTTGGAAGTATTTGCGAATTATTGTTGCTAAATGGTTTATAACTTCGGGATATCCAATAGAATGATTTGTTACTAAGATTCGAGTAACCCATGACTAAAGAAAGGTATGATGTAATTGATGATCTTCTTTGGGGTCCGAAGCGACATCATTTATTAATATCGATACGCACGTAGGCCGTGCCTAGTGGCCTTGTCATTGGGAGAAACCTATCGACTTGGGACATAAATGTATTATGTCGTTTATCGTAAAATATTTGAAAATTTTCTAAATAATTTTGTTTTTGAAATCCCGAAGAAATTATGATTCGATATGAAAAGAAAATGATAGTATTTCGAGTGATTTGAAAATAAAACCGGGATTTCGAGTCGAAGAAATTATTTCATACTTTGATTTCAAATTAGATTTTGATAAAAATAATTTTGATGGAAATTGACGAGTTTAATTTATAAGAAATTTTCAAGTTTAATTTTTTATTAAGTATTCTGTTTAAAACTAAATTTGGTATTGGCAACATTTGTTTTATCTATGTATATATTGGTATAGTTTCACCAATCTCTCCTTTTCGAGGACGAAAAGTTTTAAGGGGGAGATTGTAACGATCTGAAATTTCCTACATGTTAATATCTAATTAATTTGAATTTTCTAAATATAAATTGGATTTAATAAAGCATAAAAATAAATTTTGAATCTTGAATGTATGTCTTGTTATTTTATAGACATGATTTGGTAATAAAAACTCATTTTAGGCTATGTTTACTTTATTATATTTTATACATAAAAAATTATTTTTGTAAAATATGATTTATTTAGATGTTTTTATATAATATATAATATTTTGTAAGTATGCTTGGTATATTAAAGTCTATAATAATTCTATTACAGCAATATGAATTTTGTAAAGACTTTCAGGTATTTAAATTTTAAACTATTTGGTAAAATATGAATTAGAAAACATTAATATTTTTGATTAAAACTAATTTAGTTAAACCAGTGTTCGTTTTGTAAAACAATAAACGATTTGCAATATAGTGCTGAAACGATCTGTGCTCAAATGTAAATTATAACTAAATATTAGTTTAGAATAATAGTTCAATTTCTATACGCGCCGTCCTAAAATATTTTATAAAATTTTACTGTAATTTTTAATTTGGAAAATAAGCATATATTTTTCTAACGTATTTTAGGGTAACTGTGGTCCTTTTGTCGCTTTACAGAACTAATCAACCGATCAATTTTTATTTCTGTTTTGGGATTGTAGTACGTTGATGTACACGATTTTATTATTAGTTGTGGTCATTCATCATCTATAATCGAAAATAAAATAAAATTAGAACATGGTACGTTGTGTACTATAAGATGACTGCAGGAACACGACACTAAGTTCTTTTCTTAAGGCAAGGCGTAATAAAACGTGAGTGCACCGTTGAGAAGCTAGGACACTTGTAAATTTGGTATAAACTTTCCACCACATGTCCATGTTGTTGACACTTGTTAAGCCCTACCTGAAGGATACCTTGAAACCACATTTACCAGCCTCTTTTCTACGTTCCCCTTCCATCATCCTCCCAGTAAACCACTCTCGAGAAAAAGAAAAAAAATAAAACCACTTGTTTTATTCACGCAAACTCTTCTTTCCTCAAACCCGCTCAACCTCCTTCCTCAGCGCAACTGCCACCTCCATCGTGTTAGTCCTCTTCGCCACTCTCTCACCTATCTCTGATGCATCTCATTTCCCTTCGCTTCCCTCTCTCCATCCTCTAAAAGGAGTATGGCCTCTCCTCTTAAACATCCCAACTCTTCATTTTGGTATTCAGGTCGACCCCATCTTCACCATTAACTTCGCCACCCAGTAAGTCTGCCTTGCCACCACCTCCAGTTGGTGGCGCTACCCACTCAGTTCATTCTTCCTTCTCCTGAAACCTCCGCTCCCCCTAAAAACTCAGCAACCCATCTTCCTTTTGCCGCATCTTTCCCATTCCCCCAAAAATCCGCACCGTCTTCTTTCCCATGCCAGCAGTAGCAGCTTCTCTTCACAGTCTCGGCCTTCCCTTCCTGCTTCTAATCATGTCAGCTCCCCTCCTTAAAAGCCACATTCATCTCCACTCATTCAAAAGCATTATGTCCCTTAACCCGCCCTGTTTATACCTTAGCTTCACCACCAGTCCGTTAGCCCAACTCGGCACACCTCTTCCACAAAGAGACCCGCAACCACTCTCTTATCTTCACCAACGTTTCCTTCCTCCCATATAACAACATGTCCTATTTGTAATAGCTATTCCACTTTCTCCGGTACCCTGTCGCTCCTTCCCTCTTGTCCCTCTTTTCCTTTTGCAATCGATCACGCGATATGTTGAGTCGAGCGTGTAACAACATGAAGCTACAATAGTCATATTTGTAAGAAATAGTAAAATGGACAAGTTTGCCCTTCTTCTTCCTCAAAGAGGAGATGCCATTAATGAAGCTTTATGGAGGTCTCAAAACCTAAGATTCTCTCCCTTTTGAAGTGTGAGGTAGTGGGGTATTTATAGGAAGTGGTTAGGTAGTGGTTAAGTAGGAGTAGGTAGAAATGGGGACCATCTTCAGGAAATTCGCGCCTCCAGCTGTCGGCCACGGAAAATTCGTACCTCGTGGAGGTACGAAATTTCGCACCTACTAGGTGCGAAATTTCACACCTCCCAGGTACGAAATTTCGTAGCTGCCAGGTACGAAATTTCGTACCTTCAAGGTATGAAATTTCACACCTTCAAGGTACGAAATTTCATACCTAGGAGGTACGAAATTTCGCACCTTGGCAGGGTGCGAAGTTTGTTTGGAGGGGACGTGGTCGAGGTTCGTTGGCGCGGCGTGTTGGTTCTTTTGGGGCATCGAAGCTCCTCAGCACGAAGTGAAGGAATCCATCATTTAGCTGGTCCGAAGTGAAGGAATCTGAGCTTCCGGCATGGAGAAAATCAGATGAATCGGGCGGTGCCCACAGTTTCGACCTAACTGGTTAGGTCGATCGCCGCCGGGACTGTGGGGCCCCGGACCCCCACCGGCGCTGCGCTCGGACCCGCTTGACGGCTCGCCTTCGGCTCGGAGCACGTCTCGTCATCGGCTCGGATGCAGACGGATACTGCTGGAGGTTGCGTCCGAGGGATGCGACATCCTGCTAGTGGCCAGATTCGACTCATCTGATACTGGTCCCCGGATGATATTGGCGACACCTTCGGGCTGTAATATCACGTGATATGTTGAGTCGAGCATGTCTTGAGTACTTTTGGTGACCGGACCAAAAGGCCGGTTAACATTTTCCCCACAAAGTACGTCTTGCCTTGACATCTTGTCTTGACATGATGTGCTTTGGAATGAAAGTTGAGATGATAGTTGAGTTGCGGATTTATCCTACAAGTTATAGGAAAGACATGTTAGTTAGAGGGCACGCTCGTTGGGGAATCGTGAGCGAGACGCTGTTGGTTTGGTGTCGCACTCGCATTGCTTAGTAGCCGCATAGTTCCATCGTCGCGTATTTTAGGCGACTTGACACTTGCGGGGGATGTGCGTACGCGGGCGCTTTGATGATTGAGCATTTGGTGAGTATGCAAGTGGTCGTTGAGTCGTGATTGACTTGGTAGCCAGTGCTTCAAAGATAAGTGGATGTAGCCGTATTTAGGTGTACGATCTCGAATTCCGACCTTGGAATGTTCGTTTGGGGCATACCGATCCCCCGATTGTAGTTACTTCCTTTCTCCTCTTCTCCGGATAGAAAATAATCGTAAGGCATGAAGGGTGCCAAACTACTTCTTTTGTATTTTGGATGTTCGAGGTGTTGTTAGGTTTTTGGGAGAAGGGAAGAGAGGGGTGGAAAGTAAGAGGGCTTTCAGGTTTGGTACCTAAGAACGTGGAGCGGCGGATCTTGGGAAACGGGATTAGGAAGTTGGATAAAGGTTGCCAAGCATGTGTGAATACGGGATTGGGCTTTGTGTCCCAAATGCTTATTAAATCTTTCAAACCCTTTAGGAGTTTGAATCTTGGTTGAGGAGATGACAACTAAGCCGACGCGCGGGAGCATGAGACATAACTTCGCACTCCCATGACTTTGTCGAACCCTGTCTTCGATCTTGAGTTTGTAAACTTGAACCTTTGCATGGCGCCATATGAGCGGACAGTGATTAGTAATTTTTGTTCTCGCGATGTGGTCCTCAAGGAATAGACCTGCTTGGATTGTCAGCTTGAATGCTTGTGTAAAGTATCGACACATAGTTAAGCGGTTAGTCTTGGGATCCGATCAATAACCTAACCATGATGCAGTCGCATCTTTACTTAGGTGTTGCACTGGCGGTTGGTGATGGTCGTGGCATTAGTTGTTGAGGCTAAAGGCTGCCACCATGTTCCGGAGCGACAGCTTTTTGTGGAGTCCGGGTAATGATGGAAGCCGAGAAGCCTCCAGGGCCTAAACTCTGGATCCGGATTTCCTTCGTTGCAAGGTGAAGGTGCTCTAAAGATGGTGGTTCCGTAGGATGCTGTGAAGATGATGCCAGTGCAGAGATTTTAGGGGATTTGATCGGGTCATGAGATTGCCAGGCCGGTGTGACAATCCGTAGAGGGTTGCCCCAGGCCCGGGTACCTGCTAGATTTTTCTCGACGTCAGATACGAGCTAGCAGGCTCGAATCGTTGCTCAATGTTTCATGCCTTGTCAGTAATTGAAGTTGAACTTAACACAATTGGTTGGCGAATGATTCTGGAAATGAACTTATTCGGACTGATTGCTCAGATACGTGCGCAAGATGCGGGCATATGGTCAAGTCGTTAGTCTCCAACCCAATTATGTCGCGGTCGTTATCTGACCCGGAAAATGGTGCTGACGTTTACCGGTAACTACTGCCATAGTTATTTAAACTTGGTGTCGTCGCCGCGTTTCGATGCGCTTGTAGGTATGCATCGAGGGGTGTGAGTTAGCTTCATGTTGCGTTTAAGTATGAGTTTGCTGGTAGGGCGCTGAGACCTTTCGAACCCAATGAACTGGCCATGGAAACCCGAGAACTTGCACTGAAATATGGATTTTTTTAATTTGCGTATTAAGAATTTATCTAAGTTCTCCAGTTCCTCGGGGAACTGCGATCGTATTGCTTCCTCTGCCCTTCGGTTCGAGCCTTTATGCCAGGTCTGCTTAGTACTACCGGGAGGTTAGAAGTTTCCGAGACCCAAGGTTTTGGGTTCGGGTCCTTCTCGTGGCGAGGCGTATGTTCCTCCTTAGAATGGTTGCCCCCACGGCTGTGGCGATGGAAATGCCAGCGCGAAAGCTGGTGGAGATCCTCCTTAGGTCCTGCGATGAGTTAACCGGTGTGGGGATGGGTAGGAGACTGCCCCCACGCTCGTGTACTTGCCCTTTAAGCGGAGGTGACGCTAGGCTTTGCCCCTGTACTTCCTCAAGCATTCGGGTCCTAGTTTTAGTCACAGCGGGAACAATCTGGAGAAGTAGGAGAACCCATGGCTTTGGGGTCCCATGTTTATATGATCCTCCGTGGAGGAGGAGAAGTTGTGGCTGGTCGAAGTGCTCATGCAACGGGCGTAGCTAGTGTAAGTGTGCGAACAATGCAAGCTATGGTGGTAGATCGGGAAGCCCGACTGGTGGCAAATTTGGAGGAGTTGGAGGGGAAGAGGGACAGGATGAGGCTGCCATACAAGATGCACGGGCAAAGGCTAGTCAGGATGCCCAAGAGAAATCTGCCACTGTGGTGGCGAAAAGGTAGGCCGATGCTGAGGAGGAGAAGGAGAGGGCCTCTGAGTAGGCTAGGAATAAGGATAGCTGCTGGTGATGCCCACTAGAAGAGGGCGAGAGGTCCCTTAGCACACTTGTAGCGGATGCCATTATGTGGCTCCGGGCCAGGCACTTAGTTGATCGGAAGACTGCCGAAGATGCTAAGAAGAGAGCGGAGTTAGGCACCAAGAAGGCTTAGGGAGACACCTATGTTGGATTGGCCCTTGCTTCTTACATCGTCCCTAAGCCGTTGCCATGTATTACTTTCGGGGAGGCTATGATGATTACAAGCGGCGAGGATGATGGCGAAAGGTGTGCATCGATGCCTAATGAATCCAATACTCTTGTGTAGAGTAGAGGAGGAGGAAGCGGTTCTAGAAGGAAAGGGCCCGTCACTAGTGGTGACCTGCCTGTATCGAACCTGTATAGACGAAAGAAAAGAAAAGAAAAGGATGAGTAGCATCAGTAATTGTTAAAGGAATTAAAGATGCCTTGGGTTAAGTGAACCAATAGTATATGCGAGTGCGGTCCTCGCTTTTGGTCCTTAAAGACATGGTGTGGTATTCATGAATACCCTGTCATCAGAGAGAAGAGATGTTAGGCATGTAGTCTGTTTAATGTATGCGTGTGAAATGGAAAATGAATTAGTAAAGATCGCATTTTGTGTTAACTGTTCGGATGTTCCTCCTATGTTTTCGGGCGTCCCGTACTCGCATGGGCATACTTATCGTTACATTTAACAAAAAAGCGATTGTGAGTGTTGTGCCCCAGATTGGTGATACCAGGGGTGTCATTGAGTGTCGCGCTCTGGGTTATAGTTCCAGAGGGGCGGAATTGAGTGTCGTGCTCTGGGTCGTTGTTCCAGAGGGCTGAGATAGAGTACCGCGCTCTGGGTTGTTGTTCCAGAGGTGTGAGATAGACCGTAGGCTTCTAGTAAGTTTCCTTCAGCTTAGGAAACTCGTAGTTTGTGAAGCCCAGCTAGAGCGCCTGATGTTTTTTCTTGGGTTGCCCGGGATTAAACTCACGAGTAGCGAAGGCATATGACGTCGCATTATGCGGTCCGTCCAGAGGGTGGCTCTCCCGTCGTTCATCGGGTTCGAGCGAGTGACGTCGTCGTTTATTCGCCGGAGAAAAGCTCTGATCATCAGCGCATACGGTCCGATCGTGGCCATGAGCTGCACCTATGCCTTTAGGGCTTCAGGGAAACGATTTAACATCGTTCTCGGTGCTGTGCCAGGATTCGACAGGTACCCATAGCCAGGGGGAAGTGTAAATCGCTCCCGGCTGTATGTTGGGCGGCCCCAAGTCGCGTGGGACTTGGGCGAACGATTCGAGTTAGAGGTTATTTATACTCGGTCGCGCCGCGGGCTGGCAACTCGAGTAGCGTGGCCGAATCCCATGGTCGGGGTGTCGGTCGTTGCCAATGTGATTAGGCCGCGGGGTTGGTTCGCGGTTGAGATGGCGGTGCCGGCCCCAATGTTAGGGGCGGGTACGGCTGTCGGAAGTTTGAGTGCAAGCTGGTTGTTAGGATTAACCAAACATGTCATGCACGGAGCAAACATGGAAGGGAGACATGAAACTAAACATCACTCCTACGGATTTCTCTGGTAGTAGTAGCCTTTGCAATGCCTCGAATTGCAGGAAAGCAAAACATCGTTGAAAGGCCTGAATTGATTGTACACTAAGTCATGTAGGGTAGAGGTGAAGATGTTTGTTGTTCCATGCCCTTGGGAGTTCGGCTCCGTCCATGGTTGAGGGTTTAAAAGTTCCATCGCTGAGCTTCCGTTGTATGAGTGGCGGCCTTCCTATCTTGTGGCGAGGCCTGCTGGTGGAGGAAGGACCCGTTGTAAGACGAGGTTGCCGATGTTGAGGTCCTTATGGCGGACTCTGAAGTAGAAGTATCGGGGTACTCGTTGCTGATTAAAGCTTGATCCAAGGGACCGGTTCCCGGGTCTGAGATGTTGATCCAGTGTAGTGTGCTCGAGTATACGAATTAGTCGTAATGGTTGACTATAGGTCGGACAGAAGCCATTTGGAGGGCTTACAGCGCTTGAGGCCTGATAACAACTAGATCGGTGCAAAAGGCGACCCGCGCGAGGTAAGTTATGAGGCATGGATGCTCATTGTTGCCATAGTCCTGACGTGCCGAGGGAATGATCTTGAGGGATTAATTGTCGATCGAGTTTTGATTTAGCGGGAATCTCTGATGAGCGTTGAGTGGCTCGGAGACCCTATGTAGTGCGGATCTCCGATGAGCGTCGAGTGGCTCGAAGGTCCCGCGTAGTGGGAACCTCCGATGAGCGTCGAGTGGCTCGAAGATCCTGTGCAATGGGAATCTTTGATGAGCTTTCAGTGGCTCTGAGTATCCATGCGGATGAGTTCCTCAATGTTGTTCTACAAGTGGCGAAACATGTTCGTGTTGTATCTGCGGACGGTGTAGAACCGACAATATCCAGTAGAGTCCCTTGGCGCGTTCGTCGGACAATTAGGTCTGGGCCTTTTGCACGGTTGGGAGTTGTAGGTTGCGAGATAGATTTTCCCGGGGGTGTTGTTGAGAGTAGTATAGATATGGAAGGACGGAGGTCGAAGATGCTTCCTCTTGCTATTGCAACTACCTTTGACGTTGCAGGCGTGAGCAAGATTGTGCAGAGTGGTGGAATCTGAGTTATTGGAGCTCTAGGCGTTATCATGAGGCAGGATGTTGAGGGTAGGAACTTGATTCCCTTACGCTAGATTTCGGCATAGGAAGTAGTCGGCACTTATGCGGAAGATCTTCTGAGTCCTTGATTGTCTTTGACCGGTCCATGCTCTAAGTTTGAAATCAGGTGGCATGCCCTTTATAAGCTGGACGAGCGTGACTCGAGGAGTGGGTTCCTTGACTTCGGCAAAGGCGGTGTTGGATTTTGCGAGATGGCCTTTGAGAGTTCACAGATGCCTTGGTAACCGTTCGAGACTAAGAAGATGTCTCTGGGTATCACGACGTGCATCCTGGATTGCGGGACCATTCTTTTGGCGGTTTAACCGAGAGGTGAGATAGTTCACAGTGGAAGTCGAGGGAACCATAATAAAGCCGTCTTTGATAAGGAAGGGGAACTACTTGCATTTTACGGCGTCGGTGATGCGTAATGAACCCATATGCCCCCTGTGGCGGCTAATAAAACTTCGAGAACCATGGCTTCTTTAAGTATGGGGCAAGCGTCGGCATGTCGGAGTGCTGGCGCCACTGGCGCCATTTGGTATTATGGCTAGCCGAAGTGAATGGGTTACGCCTCGTACTACTTTCGCAGACGTCGTGGGCGTGCGCCCGCGATTTCCTTACAATCCCACGGATCGTGTCGGCGACAATCGGAGGTTGGGCTCCCGCTACATTATAGAGGCCATGATCTAGTCCAGGACTTTGGAGCCTAGCGCACCTTCTCGGCGGAAGGTCTTTGGCACTTCGTGAGTCTCTAACTTCGGTTGCATGATGTTGTGGAAGTCGGTTGAAGTGAACTTGAGCCCAGTTGGATGCTAGAAGCGTAGGCGATAAGTATGGACTCATAGCAGCTTGAGTCCGCCTAGCGGAGGCTTGAGCCTCAAAGCCGGGGACGGCCGGGATGACGCGTTCCATTTCTCGTGGTGACCCTGATATTGCCGAGGTTAGAGGTCAGTCGTGCCTTCATGGAATGCCACATGTGGTGTGTTGGATTGTCAGGGCCACTCAGATTTGTGTGTGATCCTAGCGAATGGATAATTCCTGGAGTGTATAGAAGGATGAGACATGCGATCTCTGACCCATTTTCGAAAGCAAGCAGGTGATTTCGATTGCCCATAGTGGCACTGGTTCCCTTAGTGCTAACGTCCAAGTTGGGAGTCGGATGATTGAGAGGAAGGTCCTGTTGGATTCCAACTGGAGGGGCCACATCGAGCGTAATTCCGACTCATGAAACAATGGGAGGAGTACCATCCAAAGTTGTGCGCGTTGGTGCTTGAGCAACATTTCCAATTGCAAAGCCTGACCAATCGAAGCACATCGAGCTGGAGCGATGTCGGGATTAGGGGTGCCCCCGAGTGTAGCGGGACTGGCACCATTCCGAGGAGTGACGTCGGCTAGTCGGTTAGTTTGCGGGGCTGCCCCAAGTCCCGGGTCGATGGTGGAGGAGCATCGGTACTTGCCTCCGTAATGTATGCTTGGCCAGTCGGATCAGAAGTGCTTCTTATCTTGTCTTCAATTTTGGCGAGGAATGTATTGAAAGATTCCCCCTACCGCTCGAGTCAAGCTTTCAAATCGGTGGTAGGATTATCGATTGTTCTTTTGATGCCCCCCGAGTGACGTAATTCGATGGAGGTCTGGTTTTGGTATAACTGTCGAGTTTAGGCAAGCTGGTGTGCACTCGGATTCAGAAGCACTTTGGTCCGACGAGCTGCTGGAAGAGCGGGACTCTGGTTGCGGATGGCAATAGTTGGGCTCTTCTGAGTTGATGGTTGGTTACACGGTCCCGATTTGTTACCGTGTTCCTTGGCCGTAAGTGATGATGGTTCGATCATCATCTCTTTTCTATCATTGTTGTTGTCGCCATACGAATGTTGGAGCGGATGGCGATGTTTTAATGAGACTGAACTTTCTTCCTTGATGTGAGCCCTTAGTTTCGAAAGGAGAAATTTCCGATGCAGTGTGCCGTGAGCGGGCGCGGTTCTGAACAAGCTGATGTAGAACGACGATGCATTGAATTTTTTGAAGTTGGCGCATAAGGTTGATGTTGATCTTCAATGCTTAGCGCGAGAGCTGCATTCTCATATTTCTTATTAAGCGTGTGAATCTGTGCTTGAGTCGCAGGAGCTTCGGGGTCCACAAGTGGAAGGAGATCTGTTTCCAGTGGGTCCTCCGCCGCTCGAGGCGGGTGAGAGGTACCAGTGCCAATTGCGGCCAATGGGGATGAGCATTAGGTTCTTCCGAAATTCTGCTCAACGCTGGCGAGAGACATGATGCTCTTTGGACGTACTGCTCAAGGCGCTTCTCGCGGATAAGCTTTTCGATTACGTCTTTGAATTGACGGCAATTATTGGTATTATTCCCGTACATGTCGTGGTATCGACAGTACTTGCCGGTCTTCTTCTCATGATTAGTGGATTCCCTGTTGTACGACTTCTTGTATTGGAGCGCGTTGCACGTTTCCCGGTAGATTGTTTCCAAGTCTTCATTCAGCGGGGTGTAGATCTCGTACGTCCTGTGAGAGCCAGACTTCTTGGGTTCCGTAGGAACTTGGCCGTTGTTGCGACCGCCTTGCCTACTGTTATTCGGTCTTTGTTTGTGGGGACATGCCCCCTTGTCCTTATCAAAGAGCTTCGCTATCTGTTTCCCTTTGATGTTGTCATTTATGGTATCCGCATGTGGATTGTCGGGAAGAACGGCCCTAGGGAGTCGGTTTCGTCTCGCCTCTTCTTGACATAAGTATTGCCTTGCCTTTTCTTGGAAAGCGTCGAGGCTTTTTGGCTGCTTCCGATCGATCCATGCCCCGAATTCGGAAGTGGGGAGCACACCTTTGGCTAGTTGACAGAGTACGGTGCAAGGATCTGGATCCTTGACCTCGACGAGCGCGACATTGAACCGGCAGAGTAGCTTTTGAGCGACTCGGTAGGTCCTTGGCATAGGTTATACAAGGTGAGGGCATTCTTCGGAGCCGGGATGTGCACTCTGAATTGCTTGTCCAATTCTGTTGCTAATTGGCCGAAGTTGTTAATGGAATCAAGTGGGAGGCGAGAGAACCATAACAAAGTGGTTCCTGATAAGAAGACTAGAAAGCACTTGCATTTGACCGGATCATTGCCTCGGCTCGAGTCCATTTGCCATTCATATTGGTTTAAGAAGGTACATGGGTCGGTTGTGCCATCATAGAGCGGCATCTGTGGCATGCTGAAATGGCGTGGCCATTCAGCTTCATTTACCCTCCTAGTGAAGGGGTTGCGCCTAATGTGCGCTTCCCATGGATCATGCATGTTTCCTCGCCTCTCCCTCATGATCCTTCGGACCATGTCGGGAAGGTAAGTTGGATGGGGATCCACCATCGGGACCCATGAGTTTTGGCGAGGTTTCGGGGTCCTATTGCGAGGGCGTTTCCTATGATGGACATCCGGATTGTCTTTCTCCATGTCCTCGACATCTATAATCGGATCTTGATGAAGAGCGGATTGATGCAGATCCTATTTTGGAAGAGCGCGGGCCATTGGAATAGCGGGCCCATCATCTTTATTATCGGTCATTGAGTTGTGTCGAGGAAGAGGCTGGTTCGTAGGATCTGGTCCGTCAATGATAATCAAGCGAGAGCGGTCTCGGTACCGTGCCCCCTCGCTATATGTGACTGTAGTTCGGTCGCCGTAGCCACTCCCATTGCCGTTGGCATAGCCATTATCGAGAGTGTTGGTGCAAACGGCGACGTTGTTGATGAGACTAAACCTCCTTCTTTGTCCGCGGGAGGCGGAGTCGAGGCTGAGTGAGACGAAGTCGAGGCCGAGTGAGGCGGGATGCGGAGTCGAGGAATCCAAAGTAGTGGAGTGGAGGCTCGAGGCCGAGGCGAGGGACTTTCGAACCTCTTGGGGCTCGAGGGTACGAACCCTGTGGAGTTTGAGTTTTGAACCCCGTGGGGGTTCGAGTTTTCGAGCTTCGTAGGGTTCGAGTTTCGAACCTGGTGGGGTTCGAGCTTCGAAGTCCGTGAGGTCCGAGTTTCGGACCCCGTGGGAGGCTCGAGGCCGAGGCGAGGGGCTCGAGGCTGGAGGTCGAGGCGAGAGGTTCGGGGCTCGAGGTTGAGGTTGTTGGGATGTCCCATCCTCGGCTACGGCTGAAGAGCCGATCTTTGCGTTCTTTGGTCGCTTTGTCATCGTGAGCGGACTCTACAGCAGGTTTAGCAAGGAACCTTAAGCTCGTCGGGGGTCGAGATGACAAGGTGCGACAAAGGCGCAAAATACGAGTTTTCTCGGTTAAAGCACCATATGTTGACGGCAAAAAATGTTGCAAACACCAAAGATTCCTAATTACTAGGAATTATAAATATGGTCGCATAGACAAGAACATATTATAGAACTTAAACAGTAAATAACACAAGAGATTTATAGTGGTTCGGCCTCAGGGAGGGCCTACGTCCACTTTGAAGAGTTGTAGGAATTTGATTGATCACTTGAAAGATTACAAGGTTGAGATCCTCTCATTACATTCATTGACTATGATATATGAAGCTACAATAGTCATATTTGTAAGAAATAGTAAAATGGACAAGTTTTCCCTTCTTTTTCCTCAAAGAGGAGATGCCATTAATGAAGCTTTATGGAGGTCTCAAAGCCCAAGAATCTCTCCCTTTTGAAGTGTGAGGTAGTGGGGTATTTATAGGAAGTGCTTAGGTAGGGGTTAGGTAGGAGTTGGTAGAAATGGGGACCATCTTCAGGAAATTCGCGCCTCCGGCTGTCAGCCACGGAAAATTCGTACCTGGGTGGAGGTACGAAATTTCGCACCTCCCAGGTATGAAATTTCGTACCTTGCGAAATTTCCTACCTTCAAGATAAGAAATTTCGCAACTTCAAGGTACCAAATTTCATACATGGGAGGTACGAAATTTCGCACCTTGGCAGGGTGCGAAGTTTGTTTGGAGGGGACGTGGCCGAGGTTCGTTGGCGCGGCGTGTTGGTTCTTTTGGGGCGTCGAAGCTCCTCAGCACGAAGTGAAGGAATCCATCATTTAGCTGGTCCGAAGTGAAGGAATCTGAGCTTCCGGCATGGAGAAAATCAGATGAATCGGTCGGTTCCCACAGTTTCGACCTAACCGGTTAGGTCGATCGCCGCCGGGACTGTGAGGCCCCAGACCCCCACCGTGCTACGCCCGGACCCGCTTGACGGCTCGCCTTCGGCTCGGATGCAGACGGATACTGCTGGATGTTGCGTCCGAGGGATGCGACATCCTGCTAGTGGCCAGATTCGACTCTTCTGATACTGGGCCCCGGATGATATTGGCGACACCTCAGGGCTGTAATATCACGCGATATGTTGAGTCGAGCGTGTCTTGAGTACTTTTGGTAACCGGACCAAAAGGCCGGTTAACATTTGCCCCCCAAAGTACGTCTTGTATTGACGCCTTTTCATGACATGATGTGCTTTGGAATGAAAGTTGAGATGATAGTTGGGTTGCGCATTTATCCTGCAAGTTATAGGAAAGACATGTTAGTTAGCGGGCACGCTCGTTGGGGAATCGTGAGCGAGCCGCTGTTGGTTTGGTGTCGCACTCGCATTGCTTAGTAGCCGCATAGTGTCGTCGTCGCGCATTCTGGGCGACTTGACACTTGCGGGGGATGTGTGTATGCGGGCGCTTTGATGATTGAGCATTTGGTGAGTACACAAGTGGTCGTTGAGTCGTGATTGACTTGGTAGCCATTGCTTCAAAGATAAGTGGATGTTGCCGTATTTAGGTGTACGATCTCGAATTCCGACCTTGGAACGTTCGTTTGGGGCATACCGATCCCCCGATTGTAGTTACTTCCTTTCTCCTCTTCCCCGGATAGAAAATCATTGTAAGGCATGAAGGGTGCCAAACTACTTCTTTTGTATTTTGGATATTCGAGGTGTTGTTAGGTTTTCGGGAGAAGGGAAGAGAGGGATGGAAAGTAAGAGGGCTTTCAGGTTTGGTACCCAAGAACGTGGAGCGGCGGATCTTGGGAAACGGGATTAGGAATTTGGATAAATGTTGCCAAGCATGTGTGAATACAGGATTGGGCTTTGTGTCCCAAATGCTTATTAAATCTTTCACGCTATTTAGGAGTTCGAATCTTGGTTGGGGAGATGACAACTAAGCCGACGCGAGGGAGCATGAGACATAACTTCGCACTCCCACAACTTTGTCGAACCCTGTCTTCGATCTTGAGTTTGTAAACTTGAACCTTTGCATGGCGCCATATGAGCGGACAGTGATTAGTGATTTTTGGTCTCGTGACGTGGTCCTCAAGGAATAGACCTGCTTGGATTGTCAGCTTGAATGCTTGTGTAAGATATCGACACATAGTTAAGCGGTTAGTCTTGGGATCCGATCAATAACCTAACCATGATGCGGTCGCATCTTAACTTAGGTGTTGCACTGGAGGTTGGTGATGGCTGTGGCGTTAGTTGTTGAGGCTAAAGGCTGCCACCATGTTCCGGAGCGTCAGTTTTTGTGGAGTCCGGGTAATGATGGGAGCCGAGAAGCCTCCAAGGCCTGAACTCTGGCTCCGGATTTCCTTCGTTGCAAGGTGAAGGTGCTCTAAAGGTGGTGGTTCCGTAGGATGCTGTGAAGATGATGCCAGTGCAGAGATTTTAGGGGATTTGATCAGGTCATGAGATTGCCAGGCCGGTGTGACAATCCGTAGAGGGTTGCCCCAGGCTCGGGTACCTGCTAGATTCTTCTCGACGTCAGATACGAGATAGCAGGCTCGAATCGTTGCTCAATGTTTCTTGCCGGGTCAGTAATTGAAGTTGAACTTAACACAATTGGTTGGCGAATTTTGTTTGGAGGGGACGTGGCCGAGGTTCGTTGGCGCGGCGTGTTGGTACTTTTGGGGCGTCGAAGCTCCTCAGCACGAAGTGAACGAATCCATCATTTAGCTTGTCCGAAGTGAAGGAATCTGAGCTTTTGGCATGGAGAAAATCAGATGAATCGGGCGATGCCCACAATTTCGACCTAACCGGTTAGGTCGATCGCCGTCGGGACTATGGGGCCCCGGACCCCCACCGGCGCAGCGCCCGGACCCGCTTGATGGCTCGCCTTCGGCTCGGAGCACGTCTCGCCTTAGGCTTGGATGCAGACGGATACTGCTGGAGGTTGCGTCCGAGGGATGCGACATCCTGCTAGTGGCCAGATTCGACTCTTCTGATACTGGCCCCCGGATGATATTGGTGACACCTCCGGGCTGTAATATCACGCGATATGTTGAGTCGAGCGTGTCTTGAGTACTTTTGGTGACTGGACCAAAAGGCCGGTTAACAATCCTAGTTGTATGAAACACGCACACACTGTAGTTATGGAAATATATGGGTAAATTTTAAAATCCCCTTCCTACGTGAATAACAATTATTTAATAAATAAAATAATAATTGGAAATTTATTTTTGAAATTGGATTTCAAACCATTCGGGAATTTAAGTCATAAATGATTGAACGACATTCGTGAAAGGCCAAACGGTTTTGGAAAATGTTTCAACTAATTTTGGATGCTAAATGTCTAAAATAGGTTTAAATTTAATTGAGAATGAAATTTTGAGTTATGTAAATATTTGATAATAAGCTTTGAAAAACATTTTATTAAGTTTGATGTAAATTGGAATGGAAGTATTTATTTTAAGCTACTACCATGTGAATTGATTTTTGAAGTTAATATCGAAGATAATGATTTGAGATATAAATTAAAAATTCATTTTATTTAAAATGATTAATTCTCTTTGTATAATGAATGCCGATGAGTTGAAATGATTGAATAGGCTTTGAGAAATTTTATTATTATTAAGTTTCGATCTAAATCGAATAAACATTTGGAAAGGGAAATATAATTTTAAATTTAATTTAAGAAATTTTTAAGGTATTGAAATTTGGAAGAAGGAAACAATTATGGTTTTAAAAGAGTTAACTATATATATACCGATAGTTTGAAATGAATTATATTATTTATTATTAAAATCTATTTATTATTTAAAGATAATTTTATATTCAAGTATTTAATAGATGTATATATAGTGATTTAAATTATTTTATTTTACTCTAATTATTTGAACATATATACATATGTTCATAAAAGGGTTTTATTTAAAATCATCGATATTTCAGGTCATTTTAAATATTTGTAAATTCTTCCTAAACTGGAATTATTCTCGATTTAAACCATTAATTCAAGTTGAGATTTGAAATAAAAATATTCTCCTTTGAATACAAACCAATTTTGAAAAGACTATGGTTATCTGTTTTGAAAGAATATTCTATTTTGAATAAAAAAAATCGAGTTTGAAATGATTATGATATCTCGATATGAAATATATTATATGTTGAATATAAACGGGTTTTGAATAATTGTGGTATTTGATATGAAAAGTATACTCTATTTTGGAATATGAACTGTTCGAATTATCGTGAATGTAACCTAAACCAAACTTAGATTTGGGAATTTTGAAAATGTAGGGAATGATAACAACAAATAAAAGAATTATGTTTTGGAATATAAGACTGGAGAATGAATACTGACTTTCAAGAAAGGGTTAAGGCGATAACGAGGTTTATGGAAACTTGAATAAATCCAACCGTGATTATAACTGAATTAATAACTATTGGAAGGAGGTTCAAATTGAAAATCCGGAATGATCCATAACTATTGTTTTAAAAATACGCTTATTACTTGGAAAGACCGGGATCGAATATCTCGAAAACCATTCCAAGTAATAATACGACGTTATAAAGAAATTAAAGACTTGGAAATCGATAAGTGAAGACTGAAAATCTTCGAATTGTTTAGATTTATTGTTGATGTCTCGATTGGGCCGATCACCCAATACGAGGTTATAAGTGGCAAGATATTTGAATATATTTGGAGATTTTCGGATTATTGTTCTGTTCCGACCCAGAATGGACTTGTATGGATTGTGTGTCTGACATTGAAATTGACTGCGTAGCACTGATTTCTGTTAATATATATCGGACTTGGGGCAGTATATTGTTCTTGTCTCTAAGACATATGAACTTAGAAGTTATGTATTGATAGATATCAGTGACATGTCATGAATTGTCAATGCGGCATACTCAAGTTATGAAATGAGCTAGTGATGATCAGAGCATGGCTTATTGAAGCGCATCTTTGTGTATATCGTGACATCAACAAACCTCACACCCCGGATTGATGGTAAACTGGCGGTTAGGTTGTATACATAATCTCTAGTGAAAATCGAAAGCTACGACGGTAGATCTACCTCGAAACCTGAGGGAATAAAGTATATACGGTGTCCGATGTATGGATGTTATATAGGATATATACTTTCGTGTTATGTATTCGGTGTCCGTTGTCAGGATGTTAACCGGGAATACTTAGCTTTGTGTCCTCCAATGATCTTTCGTGCCAGGAACCATCACGTTAGAAACCTAATAACCAATACGAGCCGTTCGATTTATTTGTAGACTATATATGTGTGCATAGTCACTATGCTTCCTAAGTTTAACATATTTATTTGTGAAACGGTTTTCAACACTATGCACTAATATTGTATTAAAAGAGAATTTTACGTATGAAAGCATTTTTTGGTTATCATAAGACAAAATTCGCCCATCTGATGTGCGTTTGCATTGTGTGATGTGGGACGAGCTTATGATAGCTTCATTTTCCAAAGTCATAACGGATTGCTATGCATGGGAATTCACATGGAGCAAATCCCGTTCCGCGTTAGCGGCGTGGTCCAATGAATTTCCCAACTTTAAAATAAACCCGACATAATAACTGTTTAGAGTTCTCACACCATTCCCATGACTGACCTGGAGTTTATTTTCCTATACCTAAACTCTAGGTGCCCATATTTTGCACGGGCAGCTAGTAGTTTAGTTGCAAGTTTAGTTTCAGCACTGGATTCAATTTGGAGCTAGAGTTCTATTTTGGTTTACTTCTTCCGTTGAGAGAAATTTGTTTTCGCTGAGCTTATGGTATACTCTGATTTTATTGTGACTCTGATGTAAACATTTTGTAATGAAATAAAAAGTGTTGTTCTTTGTATTCAAATATGTTAGTACCCATAACCATCCGTCTTTATGAACGATTTAAGTTGGTTTAATTACCGGTGAAAATCGTACAAAAAGGTGGGTCGTTGCATCTAGTATCAGAGCTTTGGTTCCTACAAAGCTATGAGGTATGACATATTTGAAAAAAAAGATAAGACTCATCAGAGTTATAATATCTCATTAGAGAAAGGGGTAGAAATTCCCTAGAATGAGATTCTGGAGTATTAGATTTGAGAGAGCGTATTTTGAAAATATAAATTATTTTTGAAGCTAGGTAAATTGTTTTGAAAAGTGTAATTGTTTTAAAATATAAATTATGATAAGGGTTTGAGAATTTGATTGGACGTCGAGATCGAACTATCGAGTATGTAAGGATTTCGAATATACGCCTAACTAACATATATGCGAAGTCCAATACATACTAGATAGATATGGAATCACATTCTAGTTGCTGGAGGATAATTCTGTTGATGGTCCGGACATCATCAGTGATTATTTTCGAGTTTCGAAAGTGGGATGACCATATGATTCCGATTTAAACGTTGAGAATTACTTAAAACTGTTTAGATAAACAATTAAAATGTTTGGATAAATTTGAATAAAATGTTTGGTTAATTAAAGTAAGTTGGAATAGATAAGCGAAAAGTAATGTGTTTTTTGCTGGTAAGGTATAAATTGAATGTGCAATTGAATAGGGAGTAACTTAAATAAAATTTGAATGGTAAGTACTGGAAATATTGGGTAGATACCATAACTTAAGTTAGCAAGCCCTTAAAATGGTAATTAAAGAAGCGTTGGATTTGTATTAAAACTTAAGTAAATTTCATAAACTAGTTGGTATAATAATGATCTCTGGTTTGTAATGACCCAAGTAAAACCCTTAATTAACCACTTTAACTACTTTGGAAAATTTGGGTTAACCACTTAATAAGAATTCAAATCGAATCGTGTTGGGTTAAGTTAAGCAAACGTGATGTAAGTATTTGGAACCGAAATGAATAAAATCCTATATTTCATGCAAATGATTTTGGGAAATGAAATTGGAAAGAAAAGCTATATGATTTTAGGAATCTCTTGAAAAAAAATTAACTTATATGTAGTGGAAATCTTATTTCGTGAAGCTTGATATGATTTAAAATTTTCAAATGATTCTTAAAGTCTTCGATTTAGAAATTTGAAGAGTTTGAAATATTTGAATAAGACCATTGATTTTGAAAATGTGAAACTTGAGTTGTGTGCTTGAAATTGAAATCGTACTTTAAGTTACCAAATTTGAATTCTATGTTTGAATGAAATTGATTTTTCTAATTATTTGGAATGTGAGAAATAGTTTATGAAGTGTTTATAAATAAAGACGACGACTTGAAATTCCAATATTTTGCAATGTTTAGAAAACGATAATAATATCATTTAGAAGTATTTGCGAATTATTATTGCTAAATGGTTTATAACTTCGGGATATCCAATAAAATGATTTGTTACTAAGATTCGAGTAACCCATGACTAAAGAAAGGTATGACGTAATTGATGATCTTCTTTGGGGTCCGGAGCGACATCATTTATTTATATTGATACGCGCGTAGGTCGTGCCTAGTGGCCTTGTCATTGGGAGAAACCTATCGACTTGGGACATAAATGTATTATGTCGTTTATCGTAAAATATTTGAATTAGAAACTATTTGGTAAAATATGAATTAGAAAACATTAATATTTTTGATTAAAACTAATTTGGTTAAACTAGTGTTCGTTTTGTAAAACAATAAACGGTTTGCAATATAGTGCTGAAACGATCTGTGTTCAAATAAAAATTATAACTAAATATCAGTTTAGAATAATAGTTCAATTTCTATACGCACCGTCCTAAAATATATTATAGAATTTTACTGTAATATTTAATTTGGAAAATAAGCATATAGTTTTCTAACGTATTTTAGGGTAACTGTGGTCCTTTTGTCACTTTACAGAACTAATCAACCGGTTAATTTTTATTTCTGTTTTGGGATTGTAGTACGTTGATGTACACGATTTTATTATTAGTCGTGGCCATTCATCATCTATAATTGAAAATAAAATAAAATTAGAACATGGTACGTTGTGTACAATAAGATGACTGCAGGAACACGACACTAAGTTCTTTTCTTAAGGCAAGGCGTAATAAAACGTGAGTGCACCGTTGAGAAGCTAGGACACATGTAAATTTGGTATAAAGTTTCCACCACATGTCCATGTTGTTGACACTTGTTAAGCCCTACCTGTTGGATGATACCTTAAAACCACATTTATCAGCCTCTTTTCTACGTTCCCCTTCCATCATCCTCCCAGTAAACCACTCTCGAGAAAAAGAAAAATAAATAAAACCACTTGTTTTATTCATGCAAACTCTTCTTTCCGCAAACCCGCTCGACCTCCTTCCTTGGTGCAACTGCCACCTCCGCCGTGTTAATCCTCATCGCCACTCTCTCACCTATCCCCGACGCATCTCCTTTCCCCTCGCTTCCCTCTCTCCCTCCTCTAAAAGCAGTATGGCCTCTCCTCTAAAACATCCCAACTCTTCATTTTGGTATTCAGCTCAGCCCCATCTTCACCAATCACTTCGCCACCCAGTCAGTCTGCCTTGCCACCACCTCCAGTTGGTGGCGCTATACCCACCTAGTCCGCTCTTCCTTCTCCTGAAACCTCTGCTCCCCCTAAAAAAAACTCAGCAACCCATCTTCCTTTTGCCGCATCTTTCCCATTTCCCCAAAAATCCGCACCCTCTTCTTTCCCATGCCAGCAGCAGCTTCTCTTTACAGTCTCGGCCTTCCCTTCCCGCTTGTAATCACGTCAGCTCCCCTCCTTAAAAGCCGCATGCATCTCTACTCATTCAAAAGCATTATGTCCCTTAACCCGCCTTGTTTCCACCTTAGCTTCACCACCAGTCCGTCAGCTCAACCCGGCACACCTCTTCCGCAAAGAGATCCGCAACCACTCTCTTTTCTTCACCAACGTTTCCTTTCTCCCCTGTAACAACATGTCCCATTTGTAATAGCTGTTCCACTTGCTCCGGTACCCTGTCGCTCCTTCCTCTTGTCCCTCTTTTCCTTTTGCAGTCGGCCCTCTCATTTTATGTACAAGAAAAAAAAAAGGAATGTTTGAATGAGGAAGTAGAGGAGAAATAGAAAAGGGATATGGGGTAAAAGATGAAGGCGCATGCATCAGACAGCGTGTCTGGGAGTGTTGTAGTCCTATAGGCGCATGTTTGGAAAAGTTAGTGTGCATGCAAGACACATGAATTTGAATACCAGCAATAGACTTAAGGTTTGAAAAGTGGGAATTGGAGCCTTGGTTGGATTTCAGGTGTAGCCATGTAGACATGCATTATGTTGCTTGGAGAAATTGAGGGAAGACGTGAGCTAGTAGGAAATGGTGGGCAATATACGCATCTGGAAAATTAAAGATAGTGAGTGAAGTTGTGAGCGCCGTCCATGAAGATTTGTTTATGATCGTTGGTACGCTTGGTTCATAGTGATACAGGACTTGTACGGAAAATATCAGAGCGCAATGCCGGTGAGAACTCTAATTTAAAATTTATTTTTAAATTAGTGATTAATTATAATTAAGTTAGTAATTATAATTGAGTTGCAATAGTTGTTAACTGATAGTGGATGTCAATGGTTGCATGAAATATTTGAACGGATGGTTATGTAGTTATGGCACACTAAACACTAAGCGTTATCGACCATAATGCTTGACGCACGATAAAACTGGTGGTTTCAATTGTTGTGATTTTTAATGGATGGGTTCATGGTTGTTTATATGGATGATTTATGTGGTTAATCCTAGTTGTATGAAACACGCACACACTGTAGTTATGGAAATATATGGGTAAATTTAAAAATCTCCTTCCTACGTGAATAACAATTATTTAAATAATAAAATAATAAATGGAAATTTAGTTTTGAAATTAGATTTCAAACCATTTGGGAATCTAAGTCTTAAATGATAGAACGACATTCGTGAAAGGCGAAATGGTTTTGGAAAATGTTTCAACTAATTTTGGATGCTAAATGTTTGAAATAGGTTTAAATTTAATTTATAATGAAATTTTGAGTTATGTAAATATTTGATAATAAGCTTTGGAAAACATTTTATTAAGTTTGATGTAAATTGGAACAGAAGTATTTTTTTTTTCCAAGCTACTACCATGTGAATCGAGTTTTGAAGTTAATATCAAAGATAATGATTTGAGATATGAATCGAAAATTCATTTTATTTAAAATAATTAGTTCTCTTTGTATAATGAATACCGATGAGTTGAAATGATTGAATAAGCTTTGAGAAATTTTTTTATTATTAAGTTTCGATCTAAATTGAATAAACATTTGGAAAGGGAAATATAATTTTAAATTTAAGTTAAGAAATTTTTAAGTTATTGAAATATGGAAGAAGGAAACAATTATGGTTTAAAAAGAGTTAACTATATATACACCTATAGTTTGAAATGAATTATATTATATTATTCATTATTAAAATTTATTTATTATTTAAAGATTATTTTATTAAAGTATTTAATTGATGTATATATAGTGATTTAAATTATTTTATTTTACTCTAGTTATTTGAATATATATATATATATATGTTCATAAAAGGGTTTTATTTAAAATCATCTATATTTCTGGTCATTTTAAATATTTGTAAATTCTTCCTAAATTGGAATTATTCTCGATTTAAACCGTTAATTCAAGTTGAAATTTGAAATAAAAATATTCTCCTTTGAATACAAACCAATTTTGAAAAGATATGGTATTCTGTTTTGAAAGAATATTATATTTTGAATAAAAAAAAATCGAGTTTGAAATGATTATGATATCTCGATATGAAATATAATATATGAATATAAACGGGTTTTGAATAATTGTGATATTTGATATGAAAAGTATATTCTATTTTGGAATATGAACTGTTTGAATTATCGTGAATGGAACTTAAACCAAACTTAGATTTGGGAATTTTGAAAACGTAGGGAATGATAACAACGAATAAAAGAATTATGTTTTGGAATAAGAGACTTGAGAATGAATATTGACTTTCAAGAAATGGTTAAGGTGATAACGAGGTTTATGGAAACTTGAATAAATCCAACCGTGATTATAACTCAATTAATAACTATTAGAAGGAGGTTTAAATTGGAAATCCGGAATGATCCATAACTATTGTTTTAAAAATACGCTTATTACTTGGAAAGACCGGGATCGAATATCTCGAAAACCATTCCATGTAATACTACGACGTTATAAAGATATTGAAGACTTGGAAATCGATAACTAAAGACTGAAAATCTTCGAATTGTTTAGATTTATTGTTGATGTCTCGATTGGGCCGATCACCCAATACGAGGTTATAAGTGGTAAGAAATTTGAATATATTTGGAGATTTTCGGATTGTTGTTCCGTTCCGACCTAGAATGGAATTGTATGGATTGTGTGTATGACATTGAAATTGACTGCGTAGCACTGATTTCTGTTAATATATATCGGACTTGTGGCAATATATTGTTCTTGTCTCTAAGACATATGAACTTAGAGGTGATGTATTGATAGATATCAGTGGCATGTCGTGAATTGTCAATGTGGCATACTCGAGTTATGAAATGAGCTAGTGATGATCAAAGCATGGCTTATTGAAGCGCAACTTTGTGTATATCGTGACATCAACAAACCTCACACCCCAGATTGATGGTAAACTGGCGGTTAGGTTGTATAAATAATCTCTACTGAAAATCGAAAGCTACGACAGTAGATCTACCTCGAAACCTGTGGGAATAAAGTATATATGGTGCCCGATGTCTGGATGTTATCCGGGATATATACTTTCGCGCTATATATTCAGTGTCCGTTGTCTGGATGTTAACCGGGAATACATAGCTTTGTGTCCTCTAATGATATTTCGTGTCAGGAACCATTACGTTGGAAACCAAATAACCAATACAAGCCGTTCGATTTGTTTGTAGACTATATATGTGCGCATAGTCACTATGCTTCCTAAGTTTAATATATTTATTTTTGAAATGGTTTTCAACACTATGCACTAATATTGTATTAAAAGAGAATTTTACGTATGAAAGCATTTTTTGGTTATCATAAGACAAAATTCGCCCATCTGGTGTGCGTTTGCATTGTGTGATGTGGGACGAGCTTATGATAGCTTCATTTTCCAAAGTCATACCAGATTGCTATGCACGGGAATTCACATGGAGTAAATCCCGTTCCGCTTTAGCGGCGTGGTCCGGTGAATTTCCCAACTTTAAAATAAACCCGAAATAATAACTGTTTTGAGTTCTCACACCAGTCCCATGACTGACCTAGAGTTTATTGTTCCTATACCTAAACTTTGGGTGCCCATATTTTGCATGGGCAGCTAGTAGTTTAGTTGCAGGTTTACTTTCAGCGCTGGATTCAATTTGGAGCTAGAGTTCTATTTTGGTTTACTTCTTCCGCTGAGAGAATTTTGTTTCCGCTGAGCTTATGATATACTCTGATTTTATTGTGACTCTGATGTAAACATTTTGTAATGAAATAAAAATTGTTGTTCTTTGTGTTCAAATATGTTAGTACCCATAACCATCCGTCTTTATGAACGATTTAAGTTGGTTTAATTACCGGCGAAAATCGAACAAAAAGGCGGGTCGTTGCACAAGTCAATCAATCGTTTATCCATTGAATCGCTTAGAAGTTATTAAAGAATATGAATTGAGATTTAAAATTATGGATGATCCTTTAGCCTATGATGGAGTCAATTTGGTTGGGTGACATTGCAATGAAGAGGGAATATAGGTAACTTTTCATTCACTAATTATACAAATGTTTATTTCATACTCTTATTCAATCTTAACAATGGTGTTTTATAGTTTCTTCTGAAACTCTCTATATCTCCTACAGTTTCAAAGTTTTTTTTAAATCCATCTTCTTCCTCTAAATTCACTTTACATATTTGTTGCAAGTCCCAGCTTTGTTTGTCAACATATATTATTGAGGATGATTTTCTACCATGACTATTATAAACTAATTCAATCAAAAATAACGTAATACTACAAAAAATAGAAAAATAAAGCAATAACTCAATTTGAGTGCAAATCCATGATGAATCATGGGTTTTGTTAATCTTGATTTTGCTTTTTATTTTTAATTTTAGTTTTTTCATAAGAAACTTAATCAGTTTTTTTACCTAATAAGGATGCAGTTTTTTTCTTAGTATTGTTAATCCTCCGCTTCCAAGGAATTCTTTCTCCCTTTATGCAATTCAATTATATCTTATTAATTAGTTCCAATAAGGATCAAAATAGTTAAAATCTTGTTTCGAGAATCTTTTAACCATTAAATAGTAAATCCGTTCAAAACAGAGCTAGCATCTCTCTGAAAAATATAATTTATAATATGGAGTTATTTAACAATCTGAGTTGCTTTCCGACAACTCGGATAGCTCAACAATACATAACCATCGCATATAACTTAATAACACAATCACATACAAGTTTAATTTCTTCAGTTAAACCATAAATTCTTAAGAAGGAAATACAAGGTTAGAATTTTAATGTTATTCATTATGTATCTTAATACATTTTATCATGGTTATACCAAAGACAGTGATATTTTAATATAATTTATTATGTATTTTCATATATTTTATAGTTGTTATGGAAAAGGCAATGAATATAGTATCCTTAGAGTTCATGTTTACAAAATTTAATTTTTTTTCTTGATGGTTTTGTGATCTACTGTAACGTTCGAATGAATTAACTTAAAAACTATGAAGTAAAATGTAGTACCAAAGTACTATAGCCTGCTCTTGCTTCCTCTCTATGCATGCATGTAAAGCACTTATTTTTACTAAATGCCAGCAAGTCAATGCATGCATGTACCAGCATGTCAATTTTTTTAGTGTTGGGAAGGAAGTTAGCTTAATTATCTTAATTATTGCAGTTTCCTCTCTCTTTAGTTACTATAGCAGAAATTGTTTCACTAGTAAACCCTTAGAACATTACCAATGGGTTACTCCCTGAATATTCAAGACGTACGCCTTGGATATTCAAGGCGTAACACCCTTGTATCTCCCAATGGTCAGACGTCCATTTAATGGGCGCCTGACCTCCAGCGCCCATTAAATGGGAACCAGCCAATCTCCTCTTCCCATTAAATTATCGTTTATTGTTTGTACACGATGGAAACGTCTATGGAGAAGGGCTTGGGCATCCATTAAATGGGTGCCTGTAATGGTGACAGCTGGGCGATACATTGGGGCCACGACATGGTTGACTGGTCAAGAAGGCCCATTCTAACTTCTTTCTAGAGGCACATTCAGGGTTCTGAATATAACGCCGTGATACAACGACTGGAGTGCAAAAACGTAATATTAGCCTTTAATTGAAGACCACTGGAGATGCTCTTATATGGCAGAATCAACTTCAACCAAATTATGTACACCAACTCGATTGCATAAATGTGTGTGCACATGAATATTTTACCACAACACGAGGAAGGTCATAACATAAAAAGATGCGTGAGTGTTTTTATGTATTCCTTTTTACTTCACAGCAAAATGAAATCAACTTATCAAGGTCGCATTGTCGAATTTGTCAGTGAAATTCAACGGCGGTATGTCAAGTTTAGGTCTGAAAATTAGCAAAGAACCGTCGAAAATAGATAAAAAATAAGATTGCGGCTCATTTACTATTACATTTTTCCTTTTATTACGAGGGCACGAGTCTTTCTCGTGCCGCTCTCTTTTGTGATTTAATTGTTATTACCGCTTTGGGCCTTCTGTCATTTAACCCATTTATCTGTATATATATGTGTGTATATATATATATATATATATATATATATTACATCAGTTTGTACATTTCGTTAATCAATTCAATAATACAAAGTTTCATTTGCTCTTTAGTTTTTCTTGTCGTTACAACTTTCTGCATATCTTAACTTGGTATCAGAGCAAATTATTTTTGCTTAACAGCAAATCGCCATCCTCGTTCAGATCTTATCTTCATCTTCCCTGATTGTGATTCATCGATGAAGTTGAGTCTATTTTCCCTCCTAAGAAAAGCATCATCATCAGAGTGGGAACTTGATCTCTACAGTGTGTCGTGCCTGATCAAGATTTTACACGGCTGCATATCATTGTTATGCCTCGCCAGTGCAAATCCGGTGGCTGCAACACTACAGCAATCAACTGGTAACAAAAAGTTATCAAGAAAGTCAGTCAAGAAAACACTTCAACACCACTGTGCCTTACCAGTAACCCAAGTCAGAAAGATTTTCTTCATCATTCTTGGATATCTGATTACATCAGCGTGTTCAGTGCATTTTGTATTCCTCCTGATAGTCAATTCTTGACCTCTATTCTTGTTTTGAAGCCGTTGTTTCATCATCATGGTTAATACCACCAATTCTTCATCAACTTCAGATCCATCTGTTGGGTCAAATGCTACAAGGACTGCTGCGGATAATCTAATAAAATGTAGTTAGTCCTTAATCACAATTGGTAACCATTCAACTCGATGAAAACAATTACCTTGTGTGGAAATTGCAAATTGAAACTGCCATACAAGGTTACGGGTTAGAAGGATTTACCATGGGTACTCTTACTATGCCAAAAAAGTTCATCACTGATCAGTCTAACATTATCATTCCCAATGAATAATACAATAAATATCATAGAAAATATAGGCTTATCTCTGCATGGTTGCTATCATCTATTGGTGAAAAGTTATTGCTACAAGTTATTGGGTGTAAGATTGCAGCTGAAATATAGCAAACTATTGAAAAGTACTTTGATAACCAATCTTATGCTAAAGTCATGTTGTACAAAAGAGAGTTGCACAAGATCAGAAAAGAAAACACGCCAATGAGAGAATATTTGAGCAAAGTGATATCAATATGTGATATTCTTGAAGCTGCAGGACATAAACTGCCAGATTCAGAGAAAATGTTGTGTATCTTGAGTGGATTAAGTAATGAGTATGAAGTTGTAGAAGCTATTATTGCAACACAAAAGGAGTTTTCATCTCTAGATGATGTGCATGCAATTCTCTTATCACACGAAGCTAGACTCGAAAGTAAAAGAAGACAAGAAAGTGACTTTAATGTCAATTATGCTGCTAGCAATTCTAGAAAAAAAAAATCAGAATTTCAGAAAAGAAGACACACCAATGAGAGAATATTGAGCAAAGTGATATCAATATGTGATGTTCTTGAAGCTGCAGCACATAAACTGCCAGATTCAGAGAAAATTCTGTGTATCTTGAGTGGATTAAGTGATGAGTATATAGTTGTAGAAGCTATTATTGCAACACAAAAAGAGTTTCCATCTCTAGATGATGTACATGCAATTCTCCTATCACATGAAGCTAGACTCGAAAGTAAAAGAAGACAAGAAAGTGACTTTAATGTCAATTATGCTGTCAGCAATTCTAGAAAAAAAATCAAAATTTCAATAATGAACAAACCTTTCAGAGAGGTGGTAAACTAACTAGAGGAAGAGGCATGTGGAAAGACAATAACACCAATAAGCCAAAGTGTCAAATCTGCGAGAAGGTTGGTCACACTGCACCACGGTGCTTCTTTAGGTTCAATGCAAATATTCCAGTGAACCAAAATACAACAACCCAGAGGGGTTCAAACCCAAGTGCCAACCTTTTACAGACTCAAAATGATGCATCTGTTCAACCTGAATCATCAAGAATTCAAGGTGAAAGTGCAAGTGCTGATAATACAAATGATGATAACTGATACCCTGATTCTGGTGCTACCAATCACATCATAAATAATCTTGAAAATCTTAATCTCGGTAATAGAGAGTACAAAGGTAATCAGTCTATATCCATGGGGAATGGTAAGTGTATAAATATTTCACACATTGGTAAAGGTAGCATAAATGATAAGAGAAAACTTTTCTTACACAATTTATCAAGGGTTCCTAGAATCAAAAAGATTTTAATCAGCGTATCTCAATTTGATAGATATAACAATGTGTATTTTGATATTTTTCCTACACATTGTTTTGTTAGAGACATACTGACTAAATACATTCTTTTGCAGGGTGATGCAGTTAGAGGACTATACGAGTTTAATATTGTTAACTATAATGATAGTATAAGCCCTATTACATGTTGCAATATTTCTGAAATTAGTGATAATATTTCTACTCTTGATTCTTGGCATTATAAACTTGGTCATCCCAATGCTAGTATTGTAAAAATAAAATCTTCTTGATAATAAGATACCCTTTGATGGCATAAATTTACCCTATGTTTGCAAATTTTGTCAAATTGGTAAAAACCATAAATTGCCATTTACAAATTCTACTATTGTTTATACTTAGCCTTTACAAATGATAGCTATAGATTAATGGGGTCCTGCACCCATAAACACTAACTTTGGATATAAATATTATATATCTTTTGTGGATGCATATACTAGATATACATGGTTATATCTACTCAAGTCAAAATCTGATACATAAAATGATGTTAGACATTTTGTTAATCTTGTTGAAAACCAGTTAAACAGTACTGTAAAAATTATACAGTCTGATAGGGGTTCGAAATTTAAGCCTCTTGCTAATTATTTTACTGATAAAGGGATTGTTCATAGAATAACTTTCCCCTACACATCTGAACAAAATGGCTTATTAGAGAGAAAACACAGACACATAGTAGAAGCTTGTTTAACACTATTAGCTCAAGCTTCACTACCATTAAATTTTTGGCCTGAATCTTTCAATTCAGCAGTTTTCTTAATCAACAGAATGCCCACCAAAACTTTAAATGGTATTAGCCCTTTAGAGAAACTATATAGTGTTAAACCAGATTACAAAAGTTTAAAACCTTTTGGATGTCTTTGTTATCCTTATTTGAAGCCATATAATACAAATACGTTTGACTTAAGTCTAAACCATGCACTTTTATTGGTTAATGTAATAATCAGAAAGGTTATAAGTGCATTGATTCACATGGCAGAATATATATAAGTAGACATGTTATCTTTGATGAGAGAATTTTTTCATTTAAACAATCTGACATGAAGACATCTAACAAAGTTTATAATTCAAAGATCAATATACCTGAACCACCAATCCTTGGAAATGTTTGGGAAGAAATAATCAATGCTGAGGCTGCCCATTCTCATAATGATAATAAGAGTGTTGTTGTTCAACAAACTGATAACTTAGAGACAACCAGCCACGCCTTGCAGTCACCTAGTTCATCACAAAGTTCAACCAGAATGTCAGAAGATGTTCAGAATAGTCAGTAAGCAAATGACAATGAGAAGAACAATTCAAATAACAACAACAATGAGCAACAAGAATCTACTTTACCAGTCAATCCTCCTCAAACTCAAACTGGCTACCATATGATGACCAAAGCCAAAAGTGGCATTTTTAAGCCAAATGCATATACTGCTGATATAAACATTGATGAGCCAAATAGTTTCAATCAAGCTATTAAAGATAAAAAATGGAGAGCTGGAATGAGAGATGAATATAATGCACTTATCAGGAATCATACTTGGGAATTAGTCCATCCACCCAGTAATAAAAATATAATTGGATGTAGATGGACATATAAGTTAGAAAGAATTCCTGATGGTTTAATCAATAGATATAAGGATAGACTGGTAGCCAAAGGTTTCACTCAAGAGTATGGTTTTGATTTTAACGAGACATTATCTCCTATGGTGAAACCATCTACTATCAGACTAATCTTTACTATTGCTCTCAGCAATAATTGGAAAATTAAACACCTTGATGTGAATAATGCCTTTTTTAAATGGTTTATTGCAGGAACATATTTAGATGCAACAACCACCTGGATTCAAACAAGACTCAATAGGCAATGTATGGACTGAAGCAGGCTCCTAGAATTTGGTTTGAAAAGCTCAAATCAACACTTAATTCACTGGGCTACTCACCTACTAAATCTGACTCATCATTATTTACAAATATTAAGAAATCATCTACTATTTACATACTAATATATGTTGATGATCTAATTGTTACAGGTAACAATGATGAAGAAATTCAAAGACTGACAGTATACTTACATAAAACTTTCTCCATCAAAGATTTAGGTGACATTGCTTATTTTCTGGGCATTGAAGTAAAGAGACATTCAAATTCAGAAATACATCTATGTCAAAAGAAATATATCTCTGAATTACTGACAAAAGTCAACATGCATGAAGCAAAGCCTCAATCTACACCCATGATTGCTGGTCAACACTACTCTAAAAACAGAGGAGAAGCCTTAGACAATATTAAACAAATAGAAGTGTTGCAGGTGCATTACAATATGCAACTATAACACGACTTGATATTGCATTTAGTGTTAACAAAGTGTCTCGATTTATGCAAAATCCCCTAAATGAACATTGGAAGGTTGTCAAGAGGATTCTCAAATACTTAAAGGGCACCATTAACTATGGATTAACACTTAAAGCCAGCAGAGATTTAAACATTACAGCATACAGTGATTCGGACTGGACAGCAGACCAAGACGATAGAAAATCAATAACTGGATATTGTGTTTATATTGGCAACAATTTAATATCATGGTGTTCAAAGAATCAAAATACAATTTTCTGGTCCAGCACTGAAGCTGAATACAGAAGCGTGGCAAGTACAACAGCTGAAATACTATGGTTACAGTCATTACTGAAGGAGCTGAATCTACTATCTAACACTAAACCTATCATTTGGTGTAATAATCAAAGTGCCATTTACATGACAGTAGATCCAGTTCAACATGCACGAACCAAGCATATAGAGATAGATATATACCTCGTGAGAGAGCAAGTTCAATATAAAAACCTACAAGTCAACTATGTTCCGACTTTTCATCAAAAGGTAGACATTTTCAGAAAATCAGTTGCAACAAAGAACTTCCAGAGACTACAGAAAGAATTAAAAGTGATAGAACCAAATAACCTGACCTCCTGAAGTTTCTGATGTATTTTGAAGCTCAGATCTAAGATAGTTCTTCAAATCTGAAGGACCGTTTGATGCAGAACCTTATCTGTCTGTTGATAGCTTTCGCAAATATCTCCTGAGCTTCATTTTTCTCCGGCATAAATTATGGTTTCTAATCGCTGAGAAAACCCTAATTTTTGAGAGGGGCAGATAGAAAATAAGATTATTGCTCATTTACTATTACATTTTTCCTTTTATTATGAGGGCACGAGTCTTTCTCGTGCCGCTCTCTTTTCTGATTTAATTGTTATTACCGCTTTGGGTCTTTTGTCGTTTAGCCCATTTATCTGTATATATATTATATATGTTGCATCAGTTTGTACATTTCGTTAATCAATTCAATAGTATAGAGTTTCGTCTGCTCTTCAATTCATCTTGTCTTTACAACTTTCTGCATATCTTAACTAAAATGATAATATCAAAATACGGTGGAAATATACATAATTTTCATTTTTGAGCGTGACATCACTTAACTAAAACCGGAGTTTTAGTAACAATGACCATTATTAATTATAATCCATTTCTGAAGAATTTATAAATTATACAATATCTATATAGAACACTTTTCTCTGTATATATTGCTTTTTTGGGTTCAAAATCAATCAATGAAGCTAGTTACCTGTATTCACTCCTCACCTTTGAAACTCGTAAAACCAGACTTCCTATTTTTAGTAAATATTCATGAAAAAACAAAAGTTCTGTTTACTCGCACTTGTGACATTTTGAGTTTTCGTCAAACGATGGTCATTTCAATGGCAACCTCGTTTCAGTACTCCTATCTCTAGTCTCTAACTTTTCCACGTTACTTTTTTTCCATGGGCAATTGTTGCCCGATCGGAAAAAGATCCGCCTCGGAGGGTAACGATAACCCGGAGCCTGCAACAAACTCAACGTCGGATCCGAAACCGCCTGCTCCTCCTCCTTCTCAATCCGCACCAGCTAATGGGGAACCCGCTGCTGCTCCTCCTCCTCAATCCCCTGCGAAACAGGCTTCTGTTGGGCCTGTGCTTGGCCGGCCCATGGAGGAAGTCAAATCTTCTTATTCCATCGGTATTGTTTTGCATGCATTTTGCTTTCCCATTTTCAATTTTGAGCACTACTATTCACACAATCGCATAGAAAATTTGTCACCTCATTGGTCTTTGAAAATTGTTCTGTGCTTATCATATCGTGTCATTTGTCACCTCATTCAAGAGTATTTGTGTGAAGTACGGTATCACATATAGCAAATTTGTGTACGTTTTGACATAGGAAATATTATTATGTCCTGGTTTGTCTTGGAGCATGTCCAGAGTGGAACATTCAATATCCTAGTTTTATACGGTTTTGAAAATGTTGGGTACTGCTCTCTATTAAAGTGATCCCCATCAGCTGAGGGAGAGATCATACATGTTTTTATCTGGCTTTACCTCATGCAATGGTTGTAAGGCACCTTTTAATTTGAAATTAACCTAGAGATTCTTACCCATGAAAGATTGATCTTGAGGACCATATTGGACCAGCTGATTGTTCTTGCCCATTAATGTTTTCTTCTTCTAAAAGAAGGATAAAATTATTTTCTTTGTATCTAGTTCTCAAGTGCATTTTTCATCAAATTCCTCTTTTCTAACAACAACGTTTTCATTGATAGGAACTTTATTTTGAGTTTTACTCACTGAAACTGTTTTTTTCCTCTTTCTTTCACGTTTATGATGTAATTTGAAGAGTTATCGGTAGGGAACATGGACATATGTTTTGAAAATACTTTGGACAGAGATCCCCATATGTTGACCAAGCATCATGGTTTCAAGATATGATACAGGATGTAATCGAATATTGAATCCATAGATCATTAACAATTTCAACTAATGAGCATCATCTAAGCCTCGGTATCTGAAAGCGAGAGCCTTTCATCTCTCTTCTTCAAGTCGTTTTTTGTACATAGATATGATAGACACATACTTTTGAAGTACCTGATTAGTCAGATTTAAGGTAGATCTTTTGTATGTGTGTATATATAGTGGAAAGACCAATAGCTTCCTCTATTTAGCTTTTGAACACAGCCCCTTAATTTCAGCTACTCGTTCCGATTAAAATAATGCTTGCTCTCTATTTTTATCACACCATAAAAATTATTTAAATCGAAACAAGTGGCCAAAAATAGAGACTACGTTGGTTGCTGAATAGAGAGCACTGCTGATCCTTCTCCTTGTGTGTATGTATGTGCACGTGCACGTGTGTGTATATATAAACAAATGTAGATCAGATAAACCACAATCGATTTTTGTTTTTATAGAGGAACTATTTTTGTTACATTTTATAAAGATTGCAAATTAATATACATGGTGAATGTTTAACCAGCCAACAACACCTTTTAAATTTAAACACACAAATCAATAGATTGAATTTAATGAATGTAAACACCGTACATAAAATTTTCAAATATAGATAATTAAAATATAACAATAAAAGAAAATTTAACCAACTAATGATGAAACAAACAAAATGGGATGGAAAAATGACATAAGTTATGTAAGAGCATAGCAAATGACACCATAGAAACGCGTAAAGAAAAATAAGAAGAATTGAAGAAAAACATTTATCAAGGAAAAAACGTCATGGAAGACATAAAAGGTTTTCCTTAATTTATCAAAATTTACGTATCCTTTGTCCTCACTCCGTGCAGTTAAAGCGTTTAACGACTCTATGGCGATGAAGATGCAAAAAGTAATAGTGGGGATAAAGCGAGGAAAGAGCAGTGATATAGCGGATGTGTTAAAATATTCATTAGATGTAAAACCAAATATTTGAAGTTAATTAACTACATTCTCATATCATTTATGTAGAAGAAACTAATATTATTAATCAGATTTAATAAAATTGAAGAATATCATGTTTATGTACATTAGATTTGATATCAGTGATATATTTCTACCTTATATTAGGCACTTATGCCCTAAATTAGCTCTTTTGATGTAAATTTTTATTTATTTTAAAGAGAACTTGTCAAATAAGCCTTTGTGCATTAATATTGCTAAAGCGAATGCTAAATAACCTTGATTTAGCGGGTGCAACAAAAAATAGCGGAGCTTAAAGTGGTTCTATTGTTTATTAGCGTCAAACTGAAATAGCGTAACGGTCGAAAACTATAGACTATGGTGCGGATATTGCAAGGCTTTAACTGCACAATCCCCACCGTCATGTTTTTTCTTGATAACAGTTTCCCTTTAATTCTGCTAAATTTTATATATAATAAATTGATTATTGTTTCTGTAGAAGACTTTTTTTGCTCATAATAAAGATTTTGTTGGTCATACTAACGACTTTGTTTGCTCCATTTTTACATTTACTATATTGTCTAAATCCTATTATTATATGTTTTTTGCATAATATATTATTATTCAAGTCTTTAACTTGAATCAAAATGGTTTAGACGTAGTAGAACTAAAGCTAAGTACATGCCGATGCCATAGTTGTAAAGTTAGAGATATTAATCTACAAAATTAAATAATTAAAAAAAATAAGGTTAAATATTGTGGATGAATGATACAAGAAACTAGAGAGGTAGAAAAAATATTTCATTTTAGGTCAATGCCAATGCCATAGTTACAAAGTTAGATTTAAAAGGTATTGCCACATAAAAATAAAATAAGGATAAAATTTCATTTTAGCCCCTTAGCCCCTCAAAAGAAAAAAAACTTATTTTGTGTTTATACCTTGTTCAAAACTATTTACAAAAACATGCCAAATTTTGTGTAATTTCAATTTGTGCAATTGTATTTGTCTAAATAAATAAAAAATTGTACTTGCGCAAATGTATTTAAAAATCGTGCTTGTTCAATTTGGAATGTGCAAGTGTAATTAAAATAAAACAAAAACCGTGCTTGCTATTTTTGGAATGCGCAGATATAAAATGATGTTATATATAAATGATGCATATTTTTGTAATAAGTTTTGAACAAGGCCTAAAATGGCAATAAGTTTTTTTCTTGGGCCTATAATGAAAATTTGTCCTAAAATAAAACAACACCTATAAGGGGAGAATAACATTTAGATGGGAAGAAAAAACTTAATTAACTTGGAAAATAGTAGAAATGAAGGAAACTTAAGAGAACAAGAGATCTCTTGAGGTGTTGCTGACTCCTATCATTTAAAAATAAGAAAAGTAAGATGATTATGATGACGAACGTTACCGCGCGTGATCATCACTTATGCTTTACATGTGAATCATGTTTAAAAAAGAACAAATTCAAAAGAAAATGATTTGTATGTTATAAAATAAAACAGAACATATTTACTACGTCAAAAGCAGTATGATACTTCTGGATCAATGTAATGTCGCGTTAAAACCTTAATAAGAAAAACCCAGTGGGAAAAAACTTAAATATGGAAAAATAGTACATTATAACTTATTTTTGTATGTTACTTTTGGATTGATACTTCTGGATCATGACCCATACCTCATTAAAACCTTACTAAGAAAACCCAGTGGGGAAAAACTTAGTTAAGGAAAAAGAGTGCATTATATAATACTTATGGATGCTCCCCCTGATTTAATAATTTCCTCTGAATTCATATTCTTCTTTCAATAACTCAAATTGCTTACAAATACTTCTTAATGAAGTTTTTCTTTTAAAACTTCATGTGCATTTCCATGCTTCAGGCATGTTTTCTTATTTAAAACGCCTTCCTTTTGTGATTTGTATGTTACTAATATTCATTTATGAATACACTTTAGGTGCTTAATATTTTCTGTTTCAATCGGACTTGCATGTTGTAATACATATTTGATGAATAAGACAACTTTAATTACTAAGCAGGAAGTAATCTACTCATCTTGAAGTATATCAAGATTTTCATTACAACAATACTCAGAAGAATGAAGTATCTCAAGATTTTTATTACAACAACACTAAGCAGGAAGTAATCTACTCACCTTGAAGTATATCAAGGTTTTCATTACAACAATACTTAGAAGAATGTTGTAATCTATCATCCATGTTCTTGGTATTCTTTATAATAACAAATGTTATTTATGTTCTTCAGGAACTTATATATTATAATAATCTTTGCATATCGCAACTACCACTTCAATGGATATTAAGAGTTTTATTACAACAATTCTTGAAAGCAGGAAGTGATCTACTCATCATGAATTATTTCAAGATTTTCATCACAACAATACTTAAAAGAATGTTGTAATCTACATTTCTTGCTCTTTACCACTGCCAAAGTTATTTAAATTCTTCTGGAATTTGTATACTTTCATCGTTTATACCTTCAGGGTATTGTAAGCGTTTTAAACACTTTCACCACTTTAATCAATTCAATTATCTCTGAAAATACAATGCTCGTGGCACTTAACATGTTGTTGACACTCTATGGTGCTTCAGTAACTTCCATGTGCTTTTGTCATTATATATATTTCTATTTTTATCTTATGAACTACAGGTTCATATCTTATGGACTACAGGTCCATATATCTTATTTAGGAGAATTTCATGATGGCCAATCATGTTTCTCTCTAATATGGGATTTATAAATATAAGGGCTTTATTATTTATCAATTTATCATCGATGATTATTTCTTGTCAGTTCTATACATAATTTATTGAGATCTCAAAACTTATCATGCTTTAGGTACCAAAACCACTTCTGGGGTTAATTTTGACAATCATGTCATGGGTTTCTTTCAAAGTACCCTTAAGTGTTTTTCAGGAACACTCACCTCCTTTATTTTGCATATTTATGACTTACTCCAAAGTTATTTTGAATTGACTTTTATACCACATTTTCAGCTGTGATTTACACCTTTTGAACCTTCGGGGATTCAAATGTATATTGGAGAAAGTCTATTAGGGACATAATTGATAATTTATGCAAATTACTTAATACTTTGCATAATTCTATATGTTAGCAAATATTTAACATTGATGACTCCTTTATCCTCCCCCTCAATGTTGACAAACATTGTCACTTTAAATAATAAACCAACTTTGGATTCATTTTTGATCCATTATAGCATCATAGCTAGCAAATACATTAGATGTATTTCAATTGTAGGAGGATAATACTCTTATTAATTGATAAGATGCATTCATATTGTATTGCTTATTTCATTTCAATGATCTAATGACTTGGAGGAATTTCTATCATTTGAATATGCACATGACTTCAGGTCATTCGATATTGATTTCAATCGACTGCATAAATTATAATATGAGTTCATAACAACTTCAGGTTGTTAATTAAATATCGCATATATGTGTATATACATGCGTCCACGTATTACATATGTAATTGATTTGCATATTCTTTCTCATTCAAGTTATTTATTTTAGAATAAATTGTTTATAATGTTCCGATCATTAATTTTTTTCTTATCAAGCAATGTCAACGTGAATCTTAAAGATCGTTTCATAATATCCATAATATCTGATTTGGAACTGTATTGAACTTCTGGTTCAAAAGAAATCTATGAACAACTTTGAGTTGTTAATCCATATTAAACTTCTGGTTCAAATAATATATATAAACAATTTCAAGTTTGTTAAATTGTATTGAACTTCTGGTTCAACTGTATTGAACTTCCGGTTCAAATAAAATATATAACAACTTCATGTTGTTAAAATTTATTCTTCAGTACAATATGTAAATATAAATATATAACAAGATACAGCTAATTTTGAAAATTGTGAAATCTTTGGATATCAATTTTATTAATGTTATTATTTCACACAGTTCAATAAAACATCAGGCTTTAAATTATGAAGTATTTCAAGTTCATTGATTAAGGAACTTTAAGTTCCTATGCATATAAATAAACATACATGTTATATCTAGTTTTATTAATTTATGACGAACTTCTGGTTCTCAACCTTTTAACATACTTCTAATTTAGAAACTTTTACATTTTGCTAACTGTCAAGATTTCAGACTGTAAACTTCATCAAAAAAATATATTCTTTTTTCATAATTCAAGACTTCAGGTCTCAGAACTGAGTTATACAACCTTTTCCATTACATTAGATATTAGTTGCCAAATACATTGACTAATAATACATATTTCTATTCTTATTCAAAACACAATCATACATCATTTAACTTACAATAACCAATGCGTTTAATACATTTATAATAATATGGTAATACAATATATATTACCATAACGATACATATAATGCATTTATTATAAAAATAACGGAAATAACCATTATACGGTCTAAATATATGAATCAAATAAATAAATTTTACTTAAATCAACATAATAAAATTTGGATCTAGCTATCGTACTGATCAACGACAAAACTGAAAGAAACAACATATAGTTGTACTGCATTTCCAATAATCATATTTTCTAAAATACCATATACATGCATAATGCTCGATCCAGAATTGAGTAGTAATGCATAATTATAGAAATGAGATTTACATTCTTTAATATGAATGATTCGAAAAACTTGCAAATCTATACATAAAATTCACAACAACAACAAAAATTACATGTTTCAAATTATACTATCCATATATAGATCTTTCTTTTTATATCAAAATTACTTCTTACCATCATAGAAACTGCAGGTTCTAAGTTTTCCATTTTTATAACAAAAAATACTTTTGCATTCACTTCTGGTATGCAAAATTAAGATCAATATTTAAATCTTAACTTAATATGATCTTTGAGATGCATATTTTCTTTAGTCATTAAATTTGCATCATCATCTTTGGTATTTGAAAATATTTCAATGCAAATTCTTTTATAGACATATCAGAATATAATTTCGCTTCTGGGATATTCCATAAACACCATTTATGGAGTTTTAATACATTTTTTTTTTTACAAATATTTATCGCCTTTAATTGTAGAAATCTCTTCTGGAGATATTTTATTATTTTCAAATAAACAGATCTCTTCTGGAGATATTTTACCATTTCCAAATATACAAATATCCTCTAAAGATATTTTGTTATCACCACTTCTGGGATGAACTTATCTCTTCCAGAGATAATTATATAAAACTATTGAAATGTCATATCAATATACAAAAATACATTCAAATCTTAAATGCATTAACAAAATTAGGTGCATTAAATAAAAATAAGATGAGAAAAGAAATCACTACTTCTGGAGTGTATGATATTCCTTCAGGGAACATATTTTTTACTTATGTAATTGCAATGCAACAAAAAAAAAATTCTAACATCTCTTCTAGGATGTTGGATTTGCTATATAAAATTAAATCTCTAAAACATCTCTTCAAGAGATTAATATGTATAATATATCTTCAGGATATTCAATTAATATAGACTGTAATGTCAGTTAAATGAAACATGTTTAGAGATTTTCTATTGAATTTAATGTTTTTGTCACATATTATGTGTGTCTCTTTTAACTTCTTCTGGAAGTACAATCTTTTTATGTCACAACTTTTATGAAAGCTTCGGGCTTTTGTTTCATCTTTCTCATTTGCATATGAACTTCAGGTTCTTCATTTGCATATGAACTTCAGGTTCCTTACTTGCATATGAACTTCAGGTTCCTTATTTAAAAAAAAAAATTGTATATGAACTTCAGGTCATTTACATATGAACTTCAGGTTCCTAATTGGTTTACATCATGAGTTTTCAATCTCATTTTCAGTGATAAATAAATATTGCTTTTGAATTTAAATGCTATATCATTATATTCTATACCCATAACTCTGTTGGATATACATAAAAAAATCATTTTTTTTAAAGACATATTCTGTCTTTATTGGGTATACATAAAAAAAAATCATTTTTTTTCATGAAATATTCTGTCTTTAGTCTATCTAAAAAAAAAATACATATGAAAAATAATTGTAGATCGGAAAGAATAAAACTAGATCTATCTCTACATCATCAATAATGTAAACAATACATATATAATCAATTCTCCATTTGCATTTGAAAAACTCAAAATTAGATCTGCAAAGAATTGAAAGAAAATATCTACACATATTTAGGACCAGAATAGATAATTAGATCTAAAAAGTTAGATCCACTAAAATAGAATCTAGATCTATAAAAACTGAAAAGAAAAGTGATCTAGAAGTATAGATCACATCTAAGCAGAAGATACAATAAGTTCATATATGTAGATCTATGTGATTTCAAATCATAAAAAAAAATTAACTTACATGATAGATCTATAAATATAACAATAGCTCTAATAGAGTTTCGTGCTGATAACGTGTTATAAAATAAAACAGAACATATGTCAAACAAGAAGACATTAGAGAGAACAGAAAAGATAGGGAAGAGACTTTTATTTCTATCACTTCAAGTGTGTACAATTTCTATTACATTGGCTCCTTTATATATAGGCTTTGGAACTGATGTTAGACTTATTCCCATGATGTGGGACTAAATATAATATAACAAGAGCATATTCACTCATATATATTACAACACTGTACGAATTTTAGCTATATTTTCGCGTTGAAATCATGGATAGTTAGTTTTGATTTTATTTTAAAGTTGACATATTTTTTAAAAACTTTTATTTGTGTTGTTGTAAAGAGCGTATATCTGTTAGATCTTATATTTAAGTGATATAAACACTTAGTAATATTTGAAGGAATACTGTTTGAATTTGTAAAAAAGGCTAATTGTTAGATCCAATTTTTAAGCATTATATAATGATAAATGTAAGTAAACACAATTTTGGAAGTTCACCACGGTGGGACTAAAAGTTTGCGTTTCCAAACCAACTATTAATAAATATTTATTTTTATAGCATAGCCAGGCATTACAAGAAATTACCATTTATCCACTATCTCATCAGACCCTCCGTCAGAAACCATAACTTGTCAAATTTTCAAAAATTCATTTCTCTCAACCACATCACCTGCACTTCTTCTAGTCATCCAAACTATCCATTTGACTTTGGGTCAAATTGGTAATATGTGGGTTTTTAATTCATATTCTTTATCATGTCTTACATGCCTTGTGATTCAGGCTACTATTTCATGCATATGCTGCAACTATTTTAATGCCCTTTTGAGCAGGGAACCAAAAGGGAAGCCGTACAATTTGCCATATTTGTAGAGGAAATAGAATATTTTCACAAACTGTGGTAATATATGTTTATATCAGAAAAAACACGTCACCATAAGTATAACCATATGTTAGAAACGTATTATGCTTTTAGTTTTAACTATGAGTTATTAAGTTTGTTTTGAATAGGCAAAGAACTTGGTAGGGGTCAGTTCGGCGTAACTCATCTGTGCACCCACAAACATACTGGACAACAGTTCGCGTGCAAAACAATCGCAAAAAGAAAACTTGTAAACAAGGAAGACATCGAAGATGTGCGAAGAGAAGTACAAATAATGTACCATTTAACAGGACAGCCAAATATTGTAGAACTCAAGGGCGCATATGAGGATAAGAATTCAGTTCATTTAGTAATGGAGCTGTGTGCAGGTGCAGTTTCTTTTATATCTACTAGTGTCATTTAAATGACAAGATAAAATAAAATAAAGAAAATGTTCAGGTGGAGAATTGTTTGACAGAATCATTGCAAAAGGGCATTATACAGAGATGGCAGCTGCATCATTGATGAGAACAATAGTTCAAATTGTGCACACTTGTCATTCGATGGGAGTAATGCACAGAGACTTGAAACCTGAAAATTTCTTGCTGTTGAGCAAGGATGAGAATTCTCCACTTAAAGCTACCGACTTTGGGTTGTCTGTATTTTTCAAGGAAGGTTGGTATTTTAGTTCTTACTCCTCAATTTTTCACTACTATATAAACTGAAGCTATTATTTAAACTTGAATATAAGCATAGTAATACAGAATTAAAGTAAGATGGATGTCGAATATAACACACAGGTGAAATTTTCAAGGATATTGTGGGCAGTGCATATTACATTGCACCTGAAGTACTAAAGCGAAAATACGGCCCTGAGGTTGACATTTGGAGCATAGGAGTGATGTTGTATATCCTCCTATCAGGAGTTCCTCCTTTTTGGGCAGGTCATATTTTCTCTTCATTACATATATATTTTCACATGTATTAGTATGAAAATTTGTACCAAGCTTATTGTTTTGTATCTGACATTTTTCTTTAATTTTTTTTTTTTTTTTTTTTTTTTTTTTTTTGCCTTAGACAGAATCGGAGCATGGAATCTTTAATGCAATATTGAGAGGTCATGTCGATTTCAGCAGTGAGCCATGGCCAAATATTTCCAGCGGTGCAAAGGATTTGGTAAAAAAGATGCTACATATGGATCCTAAACAAAGATTGACCGCATTCCAAGTTTTAAGTAAGATTTTTAATTTCTATACTTCAGACACCCCTTTAAGCACTTTGTTGGCTATATCCCCATTTACCAACACCGAGCAAGAGATATGTCATCTTTGTGTTTGTTATAGTGTATGCATTTCGTGCACTAGTCTCCAAAAAAACGACATCCATTTTCTTCCTTCATGGGCAAAAGTGTCATTTTGTACAGGGGATATTTTAAACAATACCAGTACATTTTCGGGACTATATACAAAAACCGATCAATTCAACATTATATGAAGAGAAGCATCTAGTGCACAATGTCACTTTCTTTCTGGTAATTAGAAAGTAGCATGATTCCATGAATAGTTTAGAAAGTACTTTAAATCAACTATAAAATTCCAGTATCCGATTCTGTTTCGTCATTTGAAATTTTTGAAGAAAAAAAGGATTGTTAAAGGGACTCTATATTTGGTTAAGGAGAGACAATTTTAAAAGGGTTCCACCTTAATTTTTATTGGTTAAGAGGGGGGGGGGGGGTGTTGGATTTTTAAAAATGATAAAAAAATATAGACTAAACTACTCCTGGCTTGTCACCTACAGCATGTGTTCCCTTAAACCCTATCGTTCTTTATTTTCTTATTCGACCAAAATACACAGCGCGGTCCTTAAAATAAAAAAATTGAAACCCTACGTCGTCACCATGATTCGAACGAAGACCATCAAGAGAAAACAATCGGATCCCAATCTAATGGCGCAAATGTTGAAAAAATCACTTCAATCAGTTTTTTCCCCGTTTGTGAAATTGAAGATTTTGTTGACGAAGATGAATACGGTGGATGGTTGATGTGAGTACGTACTGATAAGAAAACAATGAGTAATTGTACTCATTAATTAGGTTTAGCTTTTAAGGTTTACATTAAGGAGGAATATAGGGTTAACATTAGAATTTATTTATATGTTAAGAGGAGGCTAATTTATTTTGTCTCTCCCTTGACAATTGAACAATAAACTAAAAATGTAACTCACCTTAACCAAAAGTTGAGTCCCTTCAACAATCCCCAAAAGAATTTCATTTCAAAAATTCTGAAAATTCCGTTTCAATTCCGGTTTTGAATTTTGGTACTTTTCTATGTTGGTATTTAAAATTTCTGTTAGTTCCGTTTCAAGATGCATGGTGTATTTATATAACATGTACTTTCTTTGATATAGTTGATTAAATCAGAAAAATTCAATTTTGACTTATTTCCGTATCTTACAATGAAATATTCAATTGCTGTATAAGGTTGAAAATCATCAATTTCTTTGCTAATTTTTCTTTGATAAAAATATGTTTTTATCTTCTTGGTACTCAAATCGGAATTTCATCCAAATTCCCTCTCGGTCCCCGCCAAAACCAGGATAGGATCATAGGAATTCCACTGGTCTGGATGGAATTTCAGGCCATGGTTTAAATTTGTAATTTGACTGAAAATAGCTTAGTTGATTAAGAATTCCTTTATGTGTACACTGACATGCATACAAGGTATGCTACATGAGCAAAGAAATATGTGAACCTAACTGAGTCCTAATATATATCATCTTCATTCAATTCATAAATGTATGAAAAAAACCCACAGATCATCCATGGATCAAGGAAGATGGAGAAGCACCAGATACACCACTTGACAACGCTGTTCTTAGCCGGTTGAAGCAATTCAAAGCAATGAACAACTTCAAAAAAGCTGCATTAAGAGTATGATCTTTGTCAGTAAAAAAAAAAAAAAAAAAAAAAAAAAAAAGTTCATTCTTTTGACAAGTTTTATGCATTTTTTTAAATCTATTTCAAAACATATCACAGATATATGCATGTTTTTAGACCTATTTCAAAATAAGTCACAGATATATGAATGTATTCGCCATATTGGCACTGACTCGGTAATTATCTTCTAACTCGCTTTTTGAAATTGCATTGGAAGAAATTGTTAGAAAAAAGTGGGGAAAAAATGTTGGTGCATTCTCAAAGTACAGCAGGAGAAATTGTTCAGTCTTTTATTTTATACTTATTTTATTTTATTTGTAGTGTGGGGCAATCTTAAATCGCTTTGAGCGAAACTGTTGAACCATGCTGGCAGAAACAGACATAAATATGTAATATGTTTTGAAACATTGTCAAATTTGTTTTTTAAAAAAAAAGCTTTCCAAAACTGAGATAAATTGACTTTTTTTTTCTTTCTTTCAAAAGAACTGCTTGATTGTGAATTGTGTATTAAAGACTGAATTATATCACGCAGGTAATTGCTGGTTGTTTATCAGAAGAAGAGATAAGAGGATTGAAAGAAATGTTCAAAAGTATGGACACTGATAATAGTGGAACCATAACTCTGGAAGAGTTAAAGCAAGGTTTATGTAAACAAGGAACTAAACTTTCTGAGATGGAAGTTAAACAATTAATGGAATCGGTAGGTATTGTAATCTTTCGTCTATTCTACTTATTTGTTTGCAAATAACTTGTTTATAAGTTTCCATATGTGAATTAATAATCAGGCTGATGCTGATGGAAATGGAACGATAGACTACGATGAGTTCATTACAGCAACGGTGCATATGAACAGAATGGATAGAGAAGAACATTTGTACACAGCATTTCAGTTCTTTGATAAAGACAATAGCGGGTACATCCGGACTATAACAATTTTACATTAGTGGAAATAGTGATCCTCCCCCTATATTGAAAATCAATAGTTGAAAACCCCCTTCCAATAAAACTGTAAATTATTCCCTGGAATTGTTTTCATTTAAATAAATAAATAATTTTGGAGAGATGGTCTAACATCTGTGATTGTTTCTGTTGGAAATTCAACCAGAAATTCAAATATATTTTTCCAAGTATTTCCACATTTTACTGCATATCATTTGTATCTAAAACTATTGATTTGATACTGATATATCTTTTATGCTTGCTATTAGAAACATTACCATAGAAGAGCTTCAGCAGGCCCTTAAAGAAAAGGGATTGTATGATGGACAGGATATCAAGGACATAATAAAAGAAGCTGATTCAGATAATGTATATTTATACGCATATAACTCATTACTTTTCCTTTTTTTAACAATAATGTTCAAATTAAGCAAATAAATTTCCATATATTTTTGTATTTACAGGATGGAAGAATAGATTACAATGAGTTTGTGGCAATGATGAGGAAGGGCAATCCGGAACCGAATCCGAAGAAAAGGAGAGATGTGAATGTATGAGTAGGAATATATAGAATTTGTTGTACATTTATGTTTATAGTTTTAATTTATTTTTAAGATTTTTTTTTCTTTCAATTGTAAGAGTAGGCTAGTTGCATAAACACTTACACTAATGTAAACATTTGCTAACGTAAATGGGGTGTATGAACTTTATATTCGTAGCAATAAAGATGCAGCAGTAGATTATGCTGTAGGATTTTTTTTTTTTTTCCAAAATAAGAGGTATATTTTCAATTTCTTAGAACTTGGCTGAAAATGAGAAGTTGATGGGAAAATAAATGTATTTGTTTATTTTCTCCCATCAGAATTTACATAGGTCAAGTGGGTTTCCTGTGGACTCAATAAGGCAAATGCTATTATCATCCTTTGCTTTTCTCTTTTCTCTTCCAAAACACTAATTTAAAGTAAAAATTTGTTTTATAAAATTATTAATTACAAAATTTCCAAAGCACCAACGTGTTAAAAAAAAACTTATTTTATAGTTGAGATATTTTTATAGGATTTCAATATAGTTTTTGGAAATAAAAATTGTTCATATTGTTTTGATTACAGTAAATTATTAATTATAAAATCTCATTTTAAACAATAAATCTCAAGATTGCCATTTTACTAAATTTACAAATCTGATGTAATAATTAGAAAAGAAAAATATTTCATCATAGATCCCCACTTATAATAAATGAGTGAATAAAACTTCATAATTCACATGTAGATAGCAAAAATGTTTCTGCTCATTTTCTCAAAATTACCCTCATATTGTAACATTTAAAAAACAAAATTACATAATTTGTTGTTTCTATAAATTTCCTATTTATTTATCAAAACTTGAAAATCCTTTTATAAATGTTCTTACTTATTTTAATCCAAAACCAAATTTAAATAATAAAAAGCATATAATTCCCTAAATTCATCTTATAATTAATTAGGATAAATTAAATCTATTTTAGGTTTAATTTTAGATCAAGTCAACCAGGGTTGTTACGTAACATAGTTTTGGACTTTAAATTGATTTCTAACTTTAATCCATGTTAACATATGTTTATGGCTAAGATCTAAGGATTTTTGTTTCAAAATGGTTTTATAATCTTTTTTTATTCATATCCATGTTATTCTGTAAAATCTAGTTTTAGATTAGAATTTGCATGATTGGCAGATTCTTATATATTACTTGTATGAGTGGATGTATACGTATGATTTTCCATGTTTGGATGTTGTGCTTTGATGCTTTTTTGCTAGGGTTTTAGATAGCTATGAAGAGGTTAGCGAATTCGATAAATTGAAGGCAAAGATGCTCAGAATCAGATAAAATTTAGAGGTCTTTCAGAGCATAAGAGGAGCACAGAGTTGAAGTTGCATCGAAAATCAGGCTAGGTAAGTAACTCGATATCGAGTTGTTTATTTCAGCAAAAATGGATGGACGATGGTGGTGTTCTATGAGGAAATGCTGATAGAATAACCCAAACTAAGATGCAGGAAAATTACTAAGTATTGGGCACTATACCAAGTTATGTCCTGGACTTGGAAATCATAGCTTTAGAGCAATGCCAAGTTCTTTTGGGAAAAGTATCGGGGCCAGAAGCACTTGGAAGGTGGAATACTAAAAGTAAACAATAAATTTAACCAAAATTAGCTAAATAAATGGCCCGGGATAAGTCATTTTAACTCAATGTCGAGTACTTTATATTGATGGGTTTTGAGTGAAACTTCCATGAGGAGTGAAGACGTTGCAGGGCTTGCTGAAGGTGATTGCCGGTTCGTTTGAGGTTTGATGGTGATGTAGCCATATGATAAAAGCTTTGAGTCTTTGCACAGTAACTCGATGATGAATGGATTAGGTTCCGAAAACAATGACTCGATGTTGAAAGGAGTCATGAAATAGGGTAATGTAGAGTGATTCCTCAAGGAGACTAGAAACTAGACGAAGCAAGGCTTATGCTTCTATATGCACTGTAAAAATCATGTTTTCTACATCGAGTTTATGTGCGTATTTGGATAAAATAAAATATTTAAAATTTTAATCGTGACAATTTATTAGCTAAATTAAATTGGATATAAAATATTTTAGAGTATAAATAAATTTATATCACAATAGTACGATGAATAATTATATATAATAAAATAAGTGAGCATTGAGTGGAATAAATTGTCAATTATTATGAGGATTCGAAAACATGAGAGGTAACTAAATAATATTAGAATTGATATTGAGACTTATTTTGTGGATTAAGAGTAGAATTTAAATGTAAGAGAAATTTATGTTAATGGAATTAGAGGGTTCCAAATAAATTAAAGCCCGAATCATTACACACTTTTCCTTTTGCCGGAAGCCACCTATGTTTTCTAATTCACCCGGGAACCCTACAACCTCTCCTAATCTTGTTTCAATTAAAGGGGACCGAACCCTTTTTTTCCTTTCAACTAGTCCGATCGAAAAAATGGTGATTAGCGACTAGGAGACGCACGTGGAGGCAGCGTTTACCATGGGTGAAGCGTGACTGAACTCGCGCAACTGATGCTGATGCGGGATGGAGTGCGCAGTGGATGAAGTTGCTAAGGTTGGAGGTGATGGTCGTTGTTACCCGGACTTTGGCCCAGCTATCAAAAGCAGTCCAAGCCCAGTTGACCTGACCCATCGCGTGGTTAAACAGCTCAAAAGTGTAGTCCAAACATCTAGGAATCAAACCCAGATGGAGTCGCACGAATATGTTAGTCTCGACTCATCAAAGTTTCTCTCAAATGGCTAAGTGTTCGGGGATCGGAATAAACTTTCCATTAGGGGTCGGTACGTATCCCCAAACTCAAGAGAACTCAATTTTTTTTCCTAAAACTCCTGGGATTGGCATTCACAATTTCGTAACCCGGGATCGGTACAACTATTTTGTATCTTGGATTCCCCCGTGTAAATTGTATCCCCAAAGCACAACCCCCAGCCTTCACCCAAAATTCATTCAAGTGCTCAAGGATTGGTATTCACAAATTCGTATCCTTACAACATGCCCGGGATCGATATTTGCAAAAACTCTCTTCGGATTGGTGTGGAAACTCTAGGCATGCGGGATCAACGTTTTATGAAGCAATTCCAAGATACGATGGGTCAGGTCAAGTGGGAACAAAGGAGTAGGATTCAGGGATTCGAGGAGGAATGGAAATACTGCTAAGTCCTTGGGGACCGGTGCCGATCCTCGAAGACAAATTTTGTAGACACATGCCCACATGCCTCTCCACTCACCTTCTCCTAACTGCTCCCCTCACTTAAATACCCCATTTTGAAACAAATTCAGGGTTGTTTATTGGCATTCTTGACACCTTAGGAAGAAGCATTGAACTCTTGGACTCCATTGCTCACCTTTGCACTTCAGGAAGAAGAAGTTTACCTCCTTCTTGGACACATGGACTTTTGGGATGACATAGGTATCTCGGGAAGAAGAATCTAACCTCCATCTTGGACATACATAGACCTTCTTTCCACCATTGTCATTGTAGTTACTTGGAACTATTGTTCCTACCATTGTATTTTTGACTAAGAAGTGAATAAAAAAGCAAAACCGTCAAAGTGGACGTATGTTCTCAAGAACTGAACCAGTATAAACTCCATGTGATTTACATTCCTTCATTAAAATCCTAACTGGACGTTTAGTTTCATTGTCTTGGAACTCTTTGGGTGTTGTGCCAACTTTTGGATATCAACATTTTGGTGCTTTCATTGAGAAGCAAAAGACTTCATTTGTTCTACTATTCTTCCATCAAGACTTGGAGTGCTACTTAGGTCTCCTTAGACTTACCTACCAAGTTTACTAAAAAGGATGAAGAAAGGAAAATCTGTTGTGGTTGGGTCTTCTATTGCTGACCAAGAAACCTCTCTCCAATAACAACTGTAACGACCCGTATTTTACGTGTCGGAGGATTGTGAAATAATTATTTTTAATTCCCAGGAGGTCGGATCATTCTCAGATTTTAATATGTTGTTCATGGGAATGTGAGACATGTCCATGATTTTTACCAAATCAATTTGTAACCATATTGCTCTTATGAATACTGTTTTGGTTGTAACTTCTGATAGAGATCGAATAAAGTGCTGAAATCAATCTCATTAAATTAGAATGGTGGTTTACGATTCCGTAGAGTTGTCACATTAAAGATTTGACTCACCGGTTTGGGAGAAATCGTCGTTTTAAGTTTCAATTTCTACCAGGAAAACTAATTAGCTGCTAATGGGCTGATTAGTGAAGCCCATTAGGGTAATGACCTACGCAATAAATAGAGGGGTTTAGGAAGTTAATGTTACTCTCTTCATTCAAACATTTAGGCTTGTGTCTGTGATTCTCTAGATTTAACCTAAATCCTAATTTCTCCATTCTACTCATTCTAATTCATCATAAATCACATCTAAAGGCTAAATCCACTTTAGAGAAGAATAGATCACATCAAATTGCATCAATTTTGGGGATTTTCATCATTGTTCAAATTTGATTTCATTGAATTTGCATTGAATCTTGAAAATGGTGAGGGATATATATATCTCTCACATGGAAACTACAGATTATATAGGTAAATTAGGATTGTCATACATGTTAAATTCACCTTAGATCTGATCATATATGTTTAATTTAGAGATAAACGTTCTAGGGTAACCTAATTTAATCATATAAACTGGTGAGAAATTAGATTAATCATGTTCTTGAAAATGTTTTGGTCCAAATTATGTTAGATCTATTGTTTTACGATATGATTTATGTATATGTATGTTTGTATGATCTAGATTTGATAAATCATTGTTTGTCTTGATTGAATTGAATACATTGCTTAAATTGTTTGTTAGAGTTGTTTGTCGAAGATCTTAAGATGGAAGAACATAGAAAATCGTAGGTTCAGATGATCGGATTCGGACGAAACTTGGCGGAGGCGTTTTGGATGATGCAAGAAAAGAACCCAAAAATTTTGAGTTTGAAATATTCTAGCTGTATGGATCGGCAACGGTCCATGGCCGATGGACCGGCACCAGTCCATCATAGCAGGTCGTATAATCTTGAACTTTTGGACGTTGCATCGTAGTGGTAAATCGAAGCTTCATACGAATTTTAAGTGATTTGGATGTGATTTCGGATGGGTCGAAGTTGATTGCTCGAGCATTAGTCGATGGACTGACAGGAGAATTTATCGAAAAGGAATTTGGGTTCGAAGATGGACCGACAGGAAGTGCTCGAGGATGGGATGGTGAGGATCAAACACTTAGCCGAATATCGACTAAGTGTGTGGACCAGTTCTGGTCCACAGCCGATGGACCGGTACCAATCCATTGGATAAGATGATTTAGGGCTCGAATTTTGTGAGCTTGGTTGTGATATCTTCTAGGAGTTTCTAGTGAAGTTTGGTGACCGATGTACTTTGGTTGGTTAATGTGCAACTCAAAGATGAATGGTTCTTCGATTGTGAACTCAAGACAGAGTGGTCGGAGCTGGATTGATGTGATACTGGTCGTGGGATGATGCATGATGCCGTAAGATGATAGATTGACTCGGATGAGAGTTGATCGCGAATGATAATGGAATTGGTTTGAGAGATGGCTCGAATGAAGATGAAGTCATCGCGGAAAAATGCTCGAAAATTTGAAGTGCCAAGGGATCGTTGGTTATCGAAGGCTTAAAGCAGAGGTATCGTGGGGATGTCCATCGGGATCAGGCGAATCGTTTACCCTGGATCGAGCTCTGGGAGTGATCTAGTTATCTCAGACAAAGGCAACCATACACAAGACGGATGTATGGCAGTATAACTATAACCAGGGTTTTCCATTAGCCTTTAACAGACGACAATGGCTGATCATTTGATGATTGACATATTCAAGGCTTTAGTCGGTGACAGCTAGGACATTGGTTGATATAGATGCTATGGTTGATTGTGAGCTTTCTTCTCTATTTCTCTAGGTAGGCTATTACCGTAGGTTGTCAAAGAGAAGTGGGATTGGGAGATATCCTTTTCCTATTTTGGAGCGGCATGTGATAGATGATTATCCAATGTTAATCCTTTGGTTGCTGAGACAAATCAAATGGTTGAATTGTCCATAATCGTATATCCTGTGTAACTGTTGATTGTTATTTTATCGCCCACTAAGACTATTGTCTAACTCAAGGTTTTATGTTTCCACTTATTTCCTTGGGCTTCTCGTCAATTTTGTGGATGAGTAGACTGAAATAGCAGGTGATAGGTTTTAGTGCTGATGATGTTGTGAGATGACGGGTTGGAGGCTGGAGTATTATTTTGTACTTTATAGATACTTGTTGATTCCGATGTATACTGTTGACTATTGATACTCTAAGAGATACGTAGTGAGGCTTGATGTACAGATATTCATTTATGCAGTTGTTTTGTATTGATGACTCTGAGATGTTATAGAGATTTGATTTTATGTTCTGGTTCACTACTAATATGTTATCCATGTGCTGTGAGTTATACGACGGGTTTTATTTATAATTATTCTTCCTTGATGATCATATCGTATCGTCCTAGCATGTCATACAACGCACTTTTCCTTAGTTTGATGCAGGAGATATGAGGAGTTTGTCACATTTGGTATCAGAACTTTGGTTAATCGATTTTACCCAAATTTTGCATGCGTAAAAGCGTATGAGAGACGTACTTGTAATTTTAATGGATGAATACTATATTATATTACATATAGTATAGTAGGTAGTAAGCACTTGAACACCATTATGGATTTTATTTAATGTGGATAATCATTCTCATTTCAAATAGAGAACGAGTCGTCGAACTTCGAGACATGCTGTTAGGGATGAGCCTGCTATTGAGGAGTAGGTAAGGGTAGCCACCCGTGAGCTGCTGCTGCTATGCCCGATTATCTTGCTACGTTCGAGGCTATGATGGCATAGATCATAAGGGGAATGCCCACTCCAGAAGCGAAAGTAGATGGTGGTATTCCTATGCAAGCACCTAGGGTGGTTGATTTTGCTAAGCTCTCCAAGGATTACACTTCTCTGGGTGGCAAGCCATTTACCGGGATAGAACATATTGTTTAGATTTAGAATTGGTTGGATACCTGTGTTCATATCTTCAGAGATTTAGGAATTAACGACGCAACTAAAAAGAAGCTTTCATCGAGGCAGCTACAAGGACGAGCGATGGATTAGTCGAACTTGACTAATTTAAGTGAAAATAAGGGACATGCCCCTAAAAACTTTGGAAATATAAACGACATCTAGTCCATGTTTTAAATGTAAAGTGGGTTTTTCAGGAACTTTGAAAATATTTTCGTAGTTACGTGTTTTTCAGGAAATTTTAGGCGCTGCACTAATTCAAAAAAATTCAAAAAATGGCAAATATTCCCAGAAGAAATCTGAAGAAAAACTACATACATCAGTGCAATAAAACTGAATTGTTGCATATATGTATGAAACAATTCATGCAGAGTTTCTGTTGAAAAATCTGCATGAATTATTGCATACATATTGTATGCAATTATTGAGTTTTATTGCATATATGTATGCAACAATTCATGTAGAGTTTATGTTGAAAAATCTGCATGAATTATTGCATATATGTATGCAATTATTGAGTTTTTCTGCATACATGAATACAAATAAAGATGAACTAATATGCATGGACTACAGATTATTACAGAAATATATGCATTTATTCTGTATTATATGCATACGCGTATGCATATAAGTTAAGAAGGATGCATAACTGCAATAGTTGCATATATGTATGCAACAATTGCAAATATGTGCATCCTTTGATGCAATAAACCGGAGATTCGCTAAAAAATTTTTTTGATGCGCTTTTAACGCTTGAGTTTGATGGTGTTTACGTGTTTTATTTAATTATGAATTTACATGATTTTTTTTGATGAATTTTCGAAAAATAGGGATGTAATTTATATGAAAAGTTTGACTAGATATGCCGTGAATTTTGAAACTTATTAGAGATGTGAGCCAAACTTACCCAAAAATCCTCTAGAGGATGATATTTCTTGGGATCAATTCTGAACCAGGTTCGAGGCAAATTTTATTTCGATCGTCCAGAGATCTATTTTCTTTAAGAAGTGTGTTAAGTTTAAGCAAGGAGGTAGACCTGTGTTTGAGTATGTGGCTGAGTTCGAATATTTAACTGAGTATGCTCGTTTGTATATTGAGACTCCTTATCAAAAGAACGAGTAGTTTATATTAGGTTTGGATGAATGTTTGGGGAAGCAACTGATCGACCATATTGATGATCCTTATGGGAAGCTAATCGAGAAGACTTTAAGGAAAAAGTATTTGTTTCCCATAAAGTAGAGGCTATTGTTGAGACTAAGGAGGAATCAAACCCACAACAGAGTAATGCTAATTGGAAAAGTGGAATGGTAAACCAAAATAACAATAAGGGAAATGGCTAAAAGAAACCTAAAGGTGAGGTTACGCACTACAACTGCCAAGAGAACGGTCATTATTCTAAGGATTGTAAGAACCCTAAGGTCGAAAAGAAGTGTTATAATTGTGATAAGCCAGGGATATGAGGAAAAATTGTCCATAACCAACTAAGGATAAGAAGGTTATGAGAGTGTATGCTTTGGATGTTATGTCATCTTCCTCAAGGGGTCAAACTGTTGCGGAAAAGGGGAAGAGTGTTGTTGTGAAAGGTAGGGGTGGGCGTGGTCGGTTAATCAACCCATTCTATCAAAATTTTCGGTTAACCGCTTGGTTCAGTCGGTTCGGTTAACCGCAGGTCGGTTAATCGACCATGAACTGTACCGAACAACCCACCTATAATTACCGACGGTTAACCGTTTAATTTAAATGGTTAACCACCCAATTTAATCGGTTAACTGTTGATCGGTTAACCGATTAAATCAAGCGGTTAACCGTTTAAATCAAACGATTAACTGTTTGAAAATTTAGATAACAGTCCAATATGCAGATATAAGCAATTTCGCATAACTATAACCGAGTCACTGTCACCGGATCACCTCCAAATATGCATATGATAGTTCCAATACGTAGATAACAGTTCCAACCACTACCAGCATGCTAAATTGCTAAATACAACACTACATAGTACATATTATATAAGACTTGGTTCATCTCCAAATAAGCAAATAGTCAATACAGTCACCACTCAGGCACAGAGGCACTGAAGTGAAATGGACACTGAAAGTCTGAAATAGAGTTACAACATAAAATGAAGCCTGAAGCCTAATAGTCTAATAGTTGACAGTTAACACGTAATAGTTAACAGCTAATAGCCTAATACTCTAATAGTGAAAAGTGATACAAATTACAAATTGCATTGAAACTCAAATTGAGATATGGAACTGGAAGTGGCAAGTGGAAATTGGCAACAACAACAGACCTTTATGAAAGCAGTCTTCATTCTGATTTCTAAGCATGTCCGAACTCCAATGCTAATTTGTTAACTGAAGTAAAAATAAATAAATGTTTGAACTTATTTCAATAAATATACTTAATGAAGCTATAAAAGATAAGCAATTTAGCAACTTTCAATAATTGTATACGTCAATTAAAATGTACATTTATCTCAGTTACTAGTCTTAGCAAGATACATTTAAGAAGAAGAAATACACATGCACACAACTTAAACAACATGTTTGGAAAAGAATTATATACAAAAAAATCTAGACACTAATACATATGACACTTGACTGGAAAACCTGCAAATGAAAGCTAGAAGAGAGAAAATGGTACATCATGTCAGCATAATATCATAGACAAAATGTCACAACATGTTTAGAATCTAGACTCTAACACACATAGCTTAAGCTACATGTTTAGAATCTGTTTTCATTCATTAATATCATAGACAAAATGGTACAGCATGTCAGCAGCCAAAAATACACACCACCTTTTTTAGTGCAAAATAGTATGTACAAACATGAAACATATGCACATACTCAACAAGCACATCACAACAGTTTATAATTCCAGTGATAACTTACAGTTAATAACAATGATAAATTACAAAGTTAGAAGTTATTTACCTCACTGTAGACCCATGGAACGGATGGTTATGCTGCATTATCCGTTGACAAATCTATAGATAAAGAAGTTGCCAAACTGCCCCATGTACAAACTCTATAGCCAAACAAGTCAATGATATTATGATAATGTGTATTTTATATAATGATCTAATAATAACAATAATTTATACTGCAAATAAATAGGAATATTACCTGAAAAAGCTACATCATAATAACTCACTTCGTCTAAGAGAACCTGAATTCGATGGTCCATAAAAATAGGTTTAGACCTTAGCCAATTTTGAGTAGTAACCAATGCCTCAACCATCCTCGGACTTAAACTACTACGGAATGGATCTATAACACGCCCTCCGGTGCTAAAAGCAAATTCTGAAGCGACCGTAGATACCGGGATTGCAAGAAGGTCTCGTGCAAGTAGAGATAAAACTCGATACTTTGGACCATTTACCTTCCACCATAAAAAATATATCAAAATTTCTCTTAGGATTTTCAATCAGCTCAGTTAAATAACTTTCAATTTCATTATTTTCGTTGTCCTCTTGTTCTATTTATTTCAGGAAACCATTCATTCTTCTAGATTGAACGCTATTAACACTATCGGAATTTACTACACTAGCAAAGGATGAACTAGGATCCGTAAGTTGTGGTTCATCGCAACTTTGCATTCCAAATGTAGAATTGGTAGCATAAAAGTAAAAAAAATCTTACTAGAATATGTTTCACATCCGCTAATATATCTTGTGCCACTTCTTTATCATACATGTTTTCAAGACCCAACTTCAAAAATTGTAATTTATATCTAGGATCAAGCAGACAAGTAATAAATAAAACTTTGTTCATACTAATAATATTCCCCTAATATTTATCAAATTTCTGTTTCATACTTCTTACCATTCGAGTTAGATTATAATCCACTACAAGAAAAATACCCTATTGCAACTAGCTATTTGCAACAGGCGATAAATGACAGTTGCAGTAAATGATATTTAGCAACAGACCAATTATAGCAGTTGCAATAGATGGGATTTAGCAACATGCCCTTTTTTTCTGTTGCGAAAAGCATACTTTTAGCAACTGCCCTTCCTTTCCTGTTGCAAAAACATAGTTTTAGCAACTATACTTCTATAACAGTTGCAGCAAACATATTATTTGCAACAGCGTTTTCAAGCCAGTTGCGAATAACTATCTTTAGCAACTGTTTTCGCCTCTTGCAATAACTATATTTTTTTACAACTGGTAAAGCCAGTTGCAGAAAACATACTATTAAAAATTAGTATCAACTCTTAATGATTAATTTTTACTAATTACTATTAAATGATTAATTATTAGTAATTATATAATAATGAAGATTAATATTTACTAATTATTAATTAATAATAAAATTTAAGTATTACAAAAATGATATTTATAACTGGTAATTGAATCTAATAATTACAAATTAACAAGCAATAATAATTAACATTTAAAAAATAATAAAATAAATAATGATTAAATAATAATAAATTAATAATAAAAAACTAATGGATAATAACTAGTAGTTAATTTGAAATATGAATATGTTTAAATATTAAATAAATAAATAATAATTAATAAATTCATAATAAATAAATAAACGATAATTGATTGATATTACTATTACGGAGTAATTGATAGTTAATAATAATTTCTTGTATGAGTTAATTTATAATTTGTGTATGATAGAGGAATTTTGGTTAATCAATTAATAGTTTCTAGTTAACAAAAGTATACTAAATAATTAATAATTATTACTTGATAATTTTTGCTGCTGCGTATAACACGTTTTTCATTGCTGCCTGAAGGCCCTGAACTCCTGATGTTATTAACTATTAACACATTTTTGCTGCCGCGTAACACATTTTGGCTCCAACCTCCGAAATTTTGGCTCCAACCTCCGAAATTCTATCTTAAATTTTCGCTACAGCTCTCCTTCGAACAAATCCCTAATTTTACTTCCATATCCAAATCGACATAAAATGGCGATTTCAGGAAAGTATGCTTGGCAAACCGACCCCGTCCACCTCCCCCCCTTCATCCCCCCTTTTCGACACCTCCCAATCCGCCGCTTCCATCAGCCATTCCCCCCGACCCTCCAGACACCACTACAACCGAATCTAATTAAAATCGAACGGAAGCACACAAAACCCTAATTGCTGAAGAACAGGTCACCGCCAAATCCCCAAAATTGAACTCTAACGTGGAGGACCTACCAACTCGAACTCGAAAGAGCAGCTCAGAAGATGGTACGAGGCCTCCAACGGAAGATGGAAGGAGGAAAGATGTCACTCATTCAAATGTCGGCTGGATTCTATGGAAGGAGGAGATCGAACTTGAACTCAAACAGAGGCCTGGCACTTCTGAATATGGTAAAATATATAAATTATTTTGATTTTACTTTGTAAAATGAATTCAGCAAGAAAACTGCGTAATTTTTGATTTTAGGAGTAGGAAGTAAATAATGGATTTCGGCAGTTTATGTTTAAAAAGAGCTGTTTTTAAGCCTATAAATGACGAAGAAAGTTTTATTTTAAAGCAAAGATGTGGTGGCTCTTGGAAGTTGGTGATTAAGTATCTGCTTGTTGGGGAAGCATGCTGTAGAAGAGAGAAGTCTCAAGCTATTGCTGGTTGTGGAGAATCTTCAAGTTTTGGGCATTCTACTGTCATCGAAGGACAGGTATGCTTTTTTGTTATACCATGCAATTGTTTGCTGTATAAGTAGGTGGACTATTTCCATCAACTATCTTGTTCGACCATCGAAGGACAGGTATTGGTATGCCTCCACAAAATTTACAGTCATTTTTGACACTGGCAGCTCTAATTTGTGGGTGCCATCAGTCAAGTGCTACTTTTTTGGTAAGAATGTGGTTGGTAAAATGTTATAATTTTTGAACTTTTTTGCTACGTATCAATCTTATGAATGCATTTTGGCTTGTAGATTGCTTGTCTATTCCATGCAAAGTACCGGTCAGGAAAATCAAGCACTTACCAGAAAAAGGTTAGTTTGTGCCTATTAATTTAGTTTTTTTAATTAATTCCTGTTGTTGAATTGAATTATAGGAGTTAGGATTAGAAGGAAAATAAAATAAAATTGTAAAATGTCATTTGCAGAAAGTAGTCTAAAATCATAGTTTGTTTTCTAGAAGTTTTAGTTAATTAAGTTTTCACAAAAACCATAACTTACGTAATAATTACACTTCTGACGATTAATCAATACATACACTTTTGATGATTAATCACGTTACGTTGATTTTACCAAGTTATAATCATAGATTAATCGCCGCTGCCATGAGTGGAAGTGAGTCTAGTCTCTTTGTTCTGTGTGGAACTGTAAGTCACTCATAGTTTCTATTTCTATTTAACCCATGTGATTATATAATAGATAAACAAATGCTATATGATTTGTATTACGCAGCCTTACACCAAAGGAAACAAACAACGAAAGAAAAAAAATCCACTCTTATTTATAACACGATGTGTGCTTACATGGGTAAAATGGTTTGGCATTTATTATGATACAATCAAATGATGGTTACGTAAGAATAATAATTATGCATTAATTTTTCATTTTTGCTACAGTTTTTTTTACTTAATTGTACAATGAAGTGGCAGTTTCATATTTTGAAAACAACATTAAAGATACCACGTCCCTTTTGGTTTTATGTAGTGCGTATAGAAAAGCAAATTAGGAAAATGACAAATAGGAACAAATTAACTGATAACGTAGGCAGAAAAATCAGTTAATTCTCAATAAATATCATTGTGTTTAATTCATATGGCTCGCAGGTGATGTAGTTATATAGCATTGCCATTAATATGTGATATAATCCAAAGTTTTTCATAAATACTACACAAACTTGGGATTGTAAATTTCTTTTTATTCCATTCTCTGTTCATTTTCTTGACATCATACTCATAGGCTGCCTGAAACCATGTTTCACTCAATTATCATAACACCCATCTTATACTTTTCATTTTATAAAATGTGCACATATCAAGCTCGGATATATGTATAATCAGTTGTATTCTTCTTATAAAGGCAGGCATGTGTTTTCCATACACTATCTTATTCTACTATATTAAGAGACATCAGACTGTCACATATTGGGAAATGCTTTTATCTAGTGTTTGCAAAAACCTTGAGATCCCAGAGGATTGGAATCCCATTTTAAACCGGCTCATTTTGATTTTGTTCTCAATCTGGATTCAACTTAGTTCAATTTTTGCTGCTTTGAAATAATATCAAATCAGTATGCTTATTTGGATCTGCAGTATGAACCTTATTGTTTTCCAGCAAAAGATGGATGTGGGAAAAAAAATAAGCGGTTTCTGTTCAAAGAATTAGAAATCGAAGAATTGAAATCAGTTTTAAAACTATAAATAGTTCCTATAAGAAAGAAAATCAATGCTTTTACTTGTTACATACTGAAAAGCCATTCTGAGTACGGTTTTGAGTTTTCATGGGAAGGCGTAGTTGGCAGTGGTGGATTTAGGTACGGTTATACTTAAAATAAGGAAAATCAATGCTTTTACTTGTTACATACTGAAAATCCATTCTGAGTATGGTTTTGAGTCTTCATGGGAAGCCATTCAACCTGGAATATTATTTATTCAAATATAAAATAAGGAGCATAGCAAGTTTGCAGAAAATAATTGCCCACATTTTAATATGCAAATGCAAATGTACTTAACCATTTTGCTTTATGGAAACAAATTTAAGGCTTGTACAGCCATTTCAAATGAACAAATATATGACAATTAAAGTGACCTTCTAATTAATGGCTTAGAGATTACGGTTATATACTTCAAATAAGATGACAGCCAGGGTTCAAAACTTGGTGTTAAAACTTTCGCATACATTTTCAGCTTATAGTACTAGCACTCCATCCGCTGAATAGGATGCATGCATGTGGTATTGCTTTCCTGTCATGGTGCAGTCCAGTGTAATTATTGACAACGTTCCAATAATTGCAGACCGTAGACTATGTCATGCACCTTAATTATCCTTGGCAGCTCCCGAAAAACATTTATTGAGAACATTTATGGTTTTATAATGACCCGTAATTGCACTAAATGAATGTTAGGATTGTCTCGCATATTAATCACCATCAAAACTGGATAGGTTTTGAAATTGGCTTGAACCTTCTTTGCTTTTATGTAAACTGTCATAACATATACCTGTTCAGGATAATACATTACTATTTTGTTTGCTATTTAATGGATTGAAATTCTTTGATATCCATACTTTTTAAAGGTCAAGTACAAAGAGGATAACTTGAATTTATTAACTAGTATTTGTGAATTCGTCAAACTAAAGTAAATTCGGGTTTAGTTCAGACGAACTTTATGTTGTATTAATGTGGTCAATGTCAGATTTTATATGCTAGTGCTTAATCATTTGGTTTTATGTGATATGACATGATAAGCTATAGCATAGATAAAAGCAGCTATATCACCTGAATATAAGCTTTATCATACTTTAGGTTTAAGATGGATTCAAGTGCCTATATGTAAATCATCAATTACGGTCTGTTAATAATAGATTCAGCTAGTGGGCTAGTTTTTTATGCTGACAAATATTTTTGGAAGGTGTCAAGTCAGTTTTTCTATTATTTTTAAATATTATAGTGTAATTTATTTTAATGACATAACAAAATATCATTTGAGTCGACATCTTTAGCTTGCTGCATAAACTAGTTATGAATTCATGTTATAATCATTTTGATGCTGAGTTACTTTTATATTGTATCTTATCTATATGAACGACTTGAATACTCTAGTTGTTGTTGCTGAGTTTGAGCTCTAATATTGACAACGTATCTAATCTTACAATGCTTTGAGCTTGCATTTTAGAGTGAGAAAAATAAATGTGCATGTGAACATCTTATTGAGCCTAGCTTGTGAATGGGCTATGGATGAGTAAAATCCCAGTGCTTTTCTTTGAGCAATAAATGATAGCTCCAAATGATTCATGTTTTGATGATTCGTGGTGCAAGTGAACAGTCAGCAACAAACATCCTTTCAATTTGTGTCCCTGTAAGATTTGTAGACATATTTTATAATTTCAGTTCTTATTTTTATTCATTATATATGAATATGATTATAGTTGTATAATTTCTTCATTTCTTTTAGGATTTTGGAACATATCGAATTTGATAGAAGTGAAGTAGAGAAAGAGTTGAAGGAGTACCTCAAACTATACAACTTGGAATGTTTACCATGGAAAGTTTTAGAAGGACAAGATAGAAGATGTTTTGGAAAATATGATCAGAAAAATTGTATTTTTAGAAAATGTGTTATAGGAGAGAATAGAAATTATTGTATATGTGAATAGTGTATGAAAATTTTGTGAATTTTTGCTGCAATTGTCTTTAGTATTATATTTCTATTGTAATAAAATATCTGTTATTTCTTGATAATATATGTTTATTTATTTCTTGATAATATATTGTTTTCATTCTTACATTATTAAATGCACATGATGGTGTATTGTAGTAGGCAAATATGTTTTTTGAATTTTGCAACGAGCACGTAGTGTTGCAAATAATCATATTGCAACTGTCAAAAATAGTTGTAGTATCTTGTTTATAGAATGCCTATTATAGGTTTGCAACTGTCATTTGTTGTTGCAAAATGATCTATTGCAACAACAAAGGCCAGTTGCAAATAAGTATACCGCAACGTCCTATTGCAACAGGCCGAAAATGTTGCAGACTTTTAGCAACTTCGGCTATACCAACAGGCGCAGGCCTGTTGCAATAGGTCTACTGCAACAGATATCGCTTGTTGCGAAAAGTGTTTTTTGTTGTAGTGATCCAATTTACCAACCATTTCTTGCAATTCTTCTTGAATTCCACTCAACTCCGTAAAACATGCATTTGAGGTAATAGATAAAGAGCTACTGAACTTTAAAGTAATATCATAAAAGAACTTTAATTTTTTTACAAAAAGTTCAGCTTTCTTCGAATCTTGCAAATTCGGGGATTGGATTTCATTACTAAAATATCCAACATAAATATTGGCGCTTTCTTTCATCTTATCAAAAACATTTCTATATTTCAAAGCGGTTTCCAACATTAAATACGTAGAATTTCACATAGTTGGAACATCCAACGCAAGCACGGACTTGTCATTAATTCTCATATTAACAAAAACTTCTTTAAACTTAGCCAATCTAGATGGAGAAGATCCTAAAAATCTAACGGCGGTACGAATCCCCATGATTGTGCTATCAATTTCTTTCAGACCATCATTAACAATTAAATTAACAATATGAGCACAACAACGTATATGAAGGAATTCACCATTCAAAACGCAACTACTGGATTCATTATAATCATTCAAAGCATTTTTTACATAATTAAGTGCCACTTCATTAGCACTGGCAGTATCGACTGTGATAAATATGATTCGCTTAAGTTCCCATTGTTTGATGCAAGAAACCAAAAGTTTTCCAACTTTTTCCCCTTTATCACTTGTGATCACACAAAAATTTAAAATATTTTTGTGCAACTTCCAATCGTTGTCAATGAAGTGTGCGGTTTAAACCACGTAATTTACGTTCTAACAAGAAGTCCACGTATCCTAGTAAGACATACACCATGCAAACAATTAGAAAACATGGTTTTAAGATAATATTTGGTGTCTCCAAATAAGTTAAGTACATTTCTACATATTGTCCTACGTGAAGGCACTTAAAAGCTAAGGCACATTTTTCGACAAAAATCAGGAAACCCTTCACCCTCAACAAGATTAAAAAGAAGCTCACCGATGATTAACATTCGAGCTAGAGACCTTCTACACTCATCTTTGTTAAATGTCCATGCAATAAGGGCGTTGCTTCCTTCACTTACACTATCTTTTGTAAAAACTAAACTTTTTTGTTTCTTATCGCTTGCTCTAGGAATTGACCTACAAACTGTTCTTACGTGGTTTATTAAGTGTGAAGTGCCATTCACTTTACCAACACAAGCAAATTGTGCATGCCAGTAATTGCAAAAACACTTAGTATTTACCGTATTTGAAGGATCCTTTATAGTAAAATCTTCCCATAGCATAGAGGGTTTTCTCATAGAGGCTTTGCGCTTAGGAGCCAACGGTGGCTTTCTTGCATTACCTATCTCTCCACTCAATTCTTCGTTGTCGCTGTCCTCTTCTTCTTCCAACTAATCTTTGTCTAATAAAGCATCTATAGTGCCAAATTCCAACTGAAAAATAAAAATGGATTGGATAATTTATTTAGTTAAGGCAATAATTCTAGAGAATCAAAATGTGAACTACGTATTAAAGTATAATATCACAAGTGTCTTAAGCGATTAAATGTGAACTACATATCAAAATGTGAACTACAAATCAAATGTGAACCGAAGTATAATATCACAGGTATCTTAAGCTATAGTCAGTGAGAGTGTATTTCAGATTAAAGTATGGATCAATTTGTGGTAAATGGCAAGATATTGTAAAATAATTATGCAATATATTTACTAGCTTATAAAATATGTCATCGAAACTTAGAGAATTTTCTCTAACAACCCTTCCTGAATGAGCTTAAATTCCGACCCAAAAAAGGCCCATCAGAACTTAGAGTGATTCTAAACGGATCGTTGGATTCTATAAGGAAATACTAAAACAGATATCATGGAGCAGTCTAAACGAAAATCATAATCTCACACATCAGAAGGGATAAAATATAATATCATAAAAACAGATGTACCATGGATAAAACCATGAGTCAAATACAAGGAATCTCAACAGATTACAGGTACATCAATAATCATCCCAAGTACATAATGTTAACAACAACAATAATACTACTTCTATAAATGACTAAATCTCCATCAAAAGGCTCCTCCAAGCAATGGTAATCATCATAGAGCCAAGGTACTTACCCACTAAACTATTTATGTTAAGAGGAGGGAGGTCAGAACACAAAGTTCTAGTGAATGAAAAACATATAAGTTTATGAATGACTATTTCCTATATTCGGCAGTGTAAATTATTCATGTTATGTCTACGCAAACAAACATGCACAATTAAACATATGAGGCGGATATCCACTATAAGAAAATGTGGTATTTATAGCATTGTATCATGGCCTTACATTAAAGTGCTATAATAAAATAACTAAAGAAAATAAAATAATGCATAAATTGTGCTATGTGAAGAAAGCAAAAAAAATAACAAAATAATTATGCTATACATTCATGTATTCCGCTATATTAACGGTGATAAAGAAAAAGCGGGAGGGAGAAAACCAACGCGGGAGTAAATGAAATGTAAGGTGGCCAAATTAAAAAATTCCCTCTGTTCTCTTCAAACTTCATCCCTAAAATTTTGGTTTCACTGAAACTTGCCATCATCCAATTTCTCGTTCAATTCAACATCGCCGTTCATTTCCGACCCAGCAAATCGATAGTGTCTCCCTGATTCACTTCGACTCTTCCACATCGATAGTGAGTTTTTTTAAATCGTTAATTTATAAATTCATTTACTTTCCATTCTTTTATAAATTCGCAGTCGATGTTTATTTGTTGTTATTGTACTAAATCCCTAAGTACGGATGCGGCGATGTGGATTGGTTATCAAGTTTGCAAGCCATGATAAATTAATCTGTTGTTACTTTCCCGATTAATCCCTAAGTATGGATGGTGAGTTTTTTCAGTTTATCTCACAATTATTCAGTTTGCAAGCCATGATAAATTAATCTATTGTTACATTCCCAATTAATTTTAAAATAACTTTTTGTTGTTATTCTACTGAATCCCTAAGTACAGATGCAGTGACTTCATTTATAAAACTTTAGCAGAAGAATCACAGTTTGTCCGATCTAAAGCACATACAACAACTGGGCATAATAAAAATACAAGTACGGATCCCAATTATATAGACAACGTAATTAATTAAGAACCAGTGTAATCTTTTGATTGTGTTGGTTGATTAGTTAATTAACGTGTGATTCATTTGCTGTCATATACGTGTGTATTTTTTTAGAAGAGACAGTAGTTTATGGAATCTTAGATGTCAGTGATATATGAAAATTAATGTGTGTTAAGTTGAGAATGGATACGGATACAGCTGACAGATATAGATCCAAAACAGTGGGAAAGCAGATCTGGCACTTGCATTTAGTTCCAGTTCCACCGCTGTCATTTGAGATAGCTGAGTATGAAAACGAATCCTTATGTCAACGTCTCATCTTAAATATTTGTGGTGCTGCATACCCACCAGCAAAATTTGTTCTCGTTGGTAGGCTTAAGGTAACGAGTCTGTATGAGGATGAAAAATACAATGCTAGAATATTCAGGAAAATTAAGATGTAAAAAAAAGTGCGACCATTTACATCCATCTAACGGTTTCTTTCACCCGTTTATACAATATCAAATTACTTACGTGTGATTATCCAGACTAAATAAGGTCACCTCCACGATTTTTTATGCATAAAAAGTAATCTTTAGTCTGTCCAAAGGATCATCTCACTAGCGAACCCAGAGCAGTTTGAATGGATGGATGTCATGTTTCCAGGATGCACTTCTAAGACTCTAGAATCAAGTTAATTATGTTTTTAATCGAAATATAATTATTAATTCACACTTGTAGCATTTCCTTAGATATGCATATATTATATAATTTGTTAATTAGAAGACCATTTTGTTTTGGTACGCAAGTAATGATACCACACAGTTGGTTGGTAGTACATGTTGGCCCGCGTTTTTAACAAGACAGTCACGCAACAGTTTTATGGTTAACAACGTGCTCGATACTCAAGTACGGTCTCATAGAAGCGCACAACAATTTGGTTCTAGTGGCAAAGTGCTAGAAAAAGACATGAAAATACAGTTAATTATCGGATCAGCATTCTCGGTTCTGTGTATTTAAAATCGGCGAAGTTTGATTAAAATTCGAGTTGGTTAACTAGCGAAAATTTCGTATTCCACAATTTGAGTTGGTTAACTAGCCATGTCAAAGTTTATCAATTCATGTAGTGCAACATTTGCCAAAGTATCTTACAGCGGAATAGGTATAACAGCAAAAGTGAACACAGTGCACATTTTGCTCGATAAAACTTTAGAGGGAAAAAAGGGGAAAAAAACGAGACATGGTATAAAACTAACCAGTAAAACTTCAGAAAAATATATTTGTGGTTTTTACTTTTTACTCACTGATTCATATTAAAAGAATTATAATGACAACCAGTTCAAAATACATAACAAATTTGTAGCCTACATTAATCAATATCAGGAGACATAAAAAAAAATCAGGAGACATTAAAAAAATATCAGGTCTGGCTTGCATTATAGCAGAGTGGGTGTGTATGTTAATCAATATCAGGAGACATAAAAAAATAGTATATATAAAAAATTTGTAGCCTACAACAACATAACATTGATTTTTTTATTAAAATAAATATTGCAATTGACATATATATGTTCTTTTGTAGAATTTAGGGATCCAACTGTAGGAAAGCAGGTTTTCAGGTATCAAGTTTGATAAACCTGCAAAAATGTGCAGGTGGTTGACGACTTTTTAGGATTTTTAATTGTATGCTATGTTATTTCTTTTGATTTGTTGTAATGGAAAATCATGCTATTGCTAAGTATTTGACTCTGCTCAAGCGAAGAGTCATTTCTATGTTATTAACTGGTCTCGTTCTATCATCGATGAATAATACTATTAGTGACTGCTAGCTAGGGCATTAAAGCAAACCAAACAAGTGCAAATTATGTTTACTGTTTGTGTTGTTTACTTCATAGCCAGTATTTTCGGGCGGAATTATGTGTACTGTTTACACTTGCAAACTTCTTTTTGCATCAAAACCAGTATGTGTGTTTACTTGCAAACAGTAAACTTCTTTACAATTTACTTCATTTAGCTCACAATATTTTTCGATGCAAATTCTGTTTATTGTTTACACTTGCAAACTTTGTTCTCATTTACTTCATGCAGTCCGCCTGAAAATTTCCAGTATGTGTGTTCACTGTTTGCAAATTCTCTAGTGTATTCAGATTTTTTTACTGCAAGTTTAGTGTATTATGCATTAAAAATTTTAAATCTCCTGTTGCAGTGTATTCAAAAGTCCAAATATTCTTAAATTTTTGGTCTGTCTGAGTCATGCTACAACTTGCAGTAAATTTTAGTCATGCGCAGTAAATAGTTTACTATATTATGTCCGTCCGAGTCCGATTGTGTCCATTCGGAGACCGGGATCGAACAATTTTTATGTTGTCCGTACATGCAGTTATTAGAAGTGTTCCAATAAAATTGATGCTTGTGAGATTTCCTCTTCTAGCATCTTCCCCTTAGTATGGTCTCCATGACTGCCTTGAGATATGTTGTAATATTTCTTTAGCATCTCTTACAGTTATGCACCTTAGCAGCAGAATGATGAAAACTCTTGTAAATTCAATGTATTCAGGAGATGCTTCCAGGACTCTTAGATACAACTTGGAAAAATGACAAATGTATGTTGGTAATCGTGTAAATGAAAAATAGTGACAATAATTGAGATTATTTTTTGGATATTACAAGCAAAGCTTAGCCATCTATTTTGTTAGCCATTTACATAACTGTTGTGACACCATCGAATGAATATTCTTTGGATGTTACAAGCAAAGCATAGCCATTTACAGAACTGTTGTACTTGAAACACCATTGAATGAATATTCTTTGGATGATACATACAAGGTGCTTTCTTAGGCTCAATGTTAAAACAAAAATAAATAACGTATTATATGAAGAGCACCAGATGATTAAAGCGCCTTGAAAGTTTAAAGAAAAATACAAATTGAGATTCTGTGTTGCATCCTTTTTTTTCTTTTACATTGCATAGGAATCATTTTTCTTCGAAAAATAGTTAATAGTTAGGAAAAAGTAAGATTTCTTTTTGTCAACGTTCGCTAAATCCATCCACGGTAATCTCGGCTACAAAGGCGTTGTATGTCACATGAACAAAAATATTATGTCTAGCGATTTTTTGGAGCTGGAACGTACGTTGCATGTGCATGTAAATTACCCATTTAATTTTGGCATCATCTGTTAGTACACCACTGCTTAATACATGGACATCTCAGTGCAGTTCCATATTTCTATATTTATTTTGTTACTGTATTTGAGAAATAGAAGAAAAATGGATAGGTTGAACATAATATTTATTTTGTAGGATTCTGTTCACTACAAAAATAAAGCTGAGTAGAGACAACTTTATTTGGTATCAAATTAAAATATTTCGTCTTTAATTGTTAATTGAGACAAACTAGTAACAAATAATATTGTCTTTAAATTCAGGTCTCAAAAAAATTAGTAACCACAAAATTATATCTCAAATATATTATAGACCAAAAAAATTGTCTCAAATTAGTCTGTGAAAATGTCTATAAAATGGCAAAAACTACAATATGCATACGTTATGAAAACTAATATATACATACAAACAAATTAATATACAGTTCTCGTCAGTCCATCAAACATGTAGTTCAAAGTTGGACATCAATGTTTCCATTCACATTCGCAATGCCAACAGCAGAAAGAATGCACAAACAAATACAATAAATTATCATTTGCTGAACCATAGAAATTAAGTACAGTATTTCAAATCTAAAAAACTTGAGTCTTACAACCGTAAATCCATGTCAAAATCCAAAAAAAAAAAAAAAAAAAAAAATACAGAAGATGAATCGTGTTACAACACTTGCAACCCACGCTGCAAATACACTCTGAAGTCTCCAATCCCCATCATTTATTACCATCTACAGCAGATTTTTCTGATTTCTTCAAAGATCCAGATCCCATACTAGCACCCTTCGACCCGATTTTGGCTATACGAGGTCCTAGATCTGCTTCTTTCTCTAGTCGTTGAACCATTGATATGATGATGACTTCTTTTTCTCTGCCCTGGAACTCGTCCACTATAGAAATTTCTTAATCTTTCAGTGCAGACTCTTTACCCCGCAACATTTATAAACAGATGACCTGTGCAGAGTAAGGAGTTATGATTCCAATCTCAGAAGGATTAACGCTGCTTTCTTCAAGCCTCTTTGCATGGCATCTCTACCGTTCCTTCACATGTGTGTCTTTTCCCTTCCCCCTAACCTCCTCCTAACCAGCTTCATCCAGCAGTATTCAAAGACATAAAATTAAGAAAAAAATAGCATGTTAATTGATTTTAGAAGACTGATACTGAAATAACTATTAATAATAGGTAAAACCATTCAACATTTGTAGACAAATTAGTGCAAAACAATTACAAAAACTAATTATACATAGAAAGCATATAGATTTACAAGTAGATCGGGGAGGAGAAAACTAACCGCTGCTTTCTTTAATCAGATTTGCCGACGACTTGAAAGATGAATTTTACCTTTTTTTCCGTCATTTTTGTGAGAAGAGTTTATCTCGTGAGGAGATGATGCAGGTAATCGTGTTTTTGGGGGAGAAATTGCACACGTTTATAGCTAAAAATGTGGAGAGTAAGGGATTGATTAAAGGACACGATGAAATCAGGTATTTTCAAATGTACATGTATTAATTGGGACCCATTTAAAACCATGATTTGGTCTTTGTAATAATAAACAGAGACGCACCTAATTTGTATCAAATTAGACCTTGTTTAAAGACAAAAATATCAAATGTCTCTAGACTTCGTCTCAATTTTATATTATTGTTGTAGTGGTTTATAGGGTTTTTTAATAATTTGGACATAAATATCTTATTATATGTATTTCTGTTCTGGTCATTGTAAGAAACAACACTGAATCAATATAATCATTATAGGAAATGACCCTATGCACCGATCTTGAATTTAGCCTAGCAGTGATACTTCTCCACACTGTTGCCTGGTTGTCTAAGTTTGGTTTTTGGTTTTCTAGAGTCAGTGCTTTTAGCCTATGTAGAACTAGGGTTCGCCTCATTGCTCAACATTAGTTTGTTTTGACATGGCAACTGGCATGCGTGCATATAATTGTACATTACAAGCAAATCTTAGCCATCTACTTTGTTGTTTATATACATTACGTTTAAATTTCTTAAGCAACACTTAATGTTATCATGTTTGGTTGATGGGTCCAGTAATAATTCATTCTATGCTGAAATTATATTTTTTGGCAAGTTGAGTTAAGGACAGAAATATTACATGCTTGAGCTAGCAACTTTTCAAAAATAATGTATAACAAAGCAAGGTTTCCTTTTGTTCTGTTTCAAGCAATCTAATGTACTTTTATTTTGTTGCCACATCATTAATATAATTTTCATTAAATAACAGTTCTTTTCATTCTTCATATTGATATTAGACAAGATTTAAACTGGATGAAGACTAGCAAAAAGTGTCTATATTCCAACAAATGGGAGCTACTTTGGAGGGCCTCAAAAAGTAGATTCGTTAGGCAGTTGGGAAGATGTAAGAAGACGTATTCGTTGTAACTTTTTTTTTTACCTTTACACAATTTGGTTTTATAAGCTTACTCTAGACAAACCAAATGTTGCATAGATAAGACCACTTTCAGCACCCCTCGTCAATGCCTATGAATCTTCAGGACTGAGCATCTTTGCCTCAAAATTAGTATGTTTGTATCTTTAATTTTGTCACCACATCTAATTTTGTCTGCATATTAATGGTGAAGCCCACATATCATTTTAGTAGATGTAGAATTTTAAGGTAATAGTTCACAGTAGTAGTAATGGCCATTTTTATTTTTCGTAATTTACTATTGTTTTTCTTTTTCTTTTTTGTCATCATATTCATAGTAGATTATATAATACAATCTTACATACCTTGGATCCATTAATATCATTGGATAGATCGATTAAGGTTTCTCATTCTAATATCGTTAGATAGATCGATTAAGGCTTAAAGGTAGCCAATATTAAGAGCTTTTGGCTTTCTTTTGATGCGAGGAATGCCTGAATTGATAGATAATGTCTTAAGCTATATTGAAAATTAGCCACTTTGAGTATCATTGCATGAGTTTTTTATATTAGCTACAGTGGATGGCAGATGCCTTAGAGAACCAAAAAAATAGATGGTAAGTGAGGTTGGAAAGAGTTGTTGAGAAGTAACTAGTCAGCCTTCGTTTCAGGTGCATGCATGGGCCTTAAATGCAAACAACATGCTATAGGGATAGTTATGCGTTGGACCACATTACAATACTGCATACGTATCAGGTGTAGAGGTTTATCGTTGACGTTAATAATTTCACCCTCTTCGACAACTGATTTCTTTTTGTCTGTAAGCATTAGTTGTCCCGTGTTTTATCACATTACCACCATTTACTACATTAGAAGTTAAATCTCATTAGAGAAACCTGTGTAAGTCTAAAGTCTCCAGTTGAGAACTCCACGTATCTATTCTTGTGAAACGCACTTTCTCCAGTTCCTTGCATTTTTACGTGGCACTTTCTGCAGTTCCTTGTATCTTTTTTGGTTATAAAACTATAATTTGTGCTTGTGAATTGCAGGTTCTAGAAGTTGAACGAGCTTACAAGCTGAAGACTAAGTGATTTTTCATGTAATCTTGTTTTGAAACGATGTTTGAACAATACGTATGTTAATTGACTTATTTCTATATTTATTAGTAGACCTGTTAACTTTGACTTTGTAGTTGAAATCAAATATGTTTTTGGTATTAATATTTTGTTATTGACAGTTTTGTCTTGTGAATTTACTATTTAATTGTTTAAACTGTGCACAAATTAATAAGAGATTCGCTATATAAAGATCATAGCAGATGTTGTTATATACTGGAAATATTAATAGTGGAAAATTGCTCTTATGAAAGTATAAGGTGAATGCTATGTAAAAAACCAAAGTGTGGAAAAACTTTTCATATCATTGAATGTGTGCTATGAAAAGACAGATAATGCTATATATACTACAAATATTTATAGCAGAAAACTCCACTTATGGAAACAAAATGTGAAATGCTATTAAATCATGTGGATAACTTTTCATATCACTGAATATGAGCTATGTAAACAACGCTAATGCTATGAAAAAAGTATTTTTCATATCAATGAATATATGCTATAAAAATATTGATAATGCTATAAAAAGTTAAGCTGAGATTTTAGTAAGCAAATATAATTGCAAGGTCTGAACGCTATGTAAACATTTGATGGTGGTTAACGTACGCTATGAAATGTATAATACTATAGCGTTTACATATTAGCTATAAGATATGACAGGGCTATTATAACATGTCATTATATAGCGTTTTCACTAATGCTATTATAACCTATTATAGCGTTTTTCACGTGCTATTAAAAGTAAAATCTGTTGTAGTGATCCTAATAGTCACCCAAGGCATGTATGTAAATTTAAGGTCGGACATCCTTACAGTCACTTATTACCCTACAAAGTAATTTAAGGGTGGACGTCCCTACAGTCACTCAATACCCCAAGACGGGCTATACTTAGTCACTTAAGGTCATTTCCTAATTTATTAAGGGTGGACATCCCTACAGTCACTTAACACCCTATGGCGTACCCCTAGCCACTTAAGACATCGTCCCTAACACTATCATCATATATATAAACTTTCCATGTAGGTCAAGAAATAATAACAACCACTCAATATCAGGTTTAGATAGGAACTCAGTTTCATTCGAGACCCTCCTAGCGGATATATTGTTACTATCTAGCTGTCCCAACGGGTGAATTTCTGGTCACTTAATACTTCTCTTAGACGGTTGCTCCTTTAGGCCATTTACATAAGCCGTCCCTAGGTCAACCCTCACTAAGCTCCTAGATAAGAAGTGGACATTACTTGGAGAACTACCCTACTCATACGTTATCGTCTACTAGGACCATTTAATACCGTATAAGAGAAAGGCTGACCTAATGACCATTTAAGACCTTTGTAAGGGCGAGTCCCCATAACTTAGGTCTTAAACCAACGAGTGAACCTTAGGAATGGACCCAGTCCTAACTACTTAATACCCAAACCAGGTAAATCAGCCACTTAATGCCTTCTCAAGGTAGGCATGCTTCACACACAAATATATATACATATACACTAAACATCTCACATTAAGCCGACCATTTGTAGATGCTAGATTTTCCAAGGGGTTTCGAGTAGGATTTGTTAGACCAAAATCTGGGCCTAACACCCAAATGCAGCGTGAAGTCCCCACAATCACAAATCGCAGATCACAGAATGCAGAAAACAGTAAATAACAGGAGAAACACGAACTTTTTATAGTGGTTCAGATCAAACCAAGCCTACGTCCACTTTATCTCTTCTTAAATCCTAAGAAGCTACAAGTACAATTCTCTCGGTTTATACACGAAATCCTCGCGTTTACAATGAAAAGAGGTAGGAAATCATAAGATTATACACGAAATCCTCGTGTTATATTGTGAAATTTGGCTTCTTTGTTGCTGAAAATGCTTTGTAGAGAGCAATGGTGGAAGCCGTGAGAAGTTAGAGCCAAAAGATCCTTCAATTTGCCTTCAAATGGTGTGTTTATAGTCATTTCCTAAAAGCGGTTCATAAGACACGTGGCACGCATCGCAAGAATCTCGAAATGTGGTGGAAAATGTCCAGAAATCCTCTCTAAGTCATTATATGCCACCTACAATCAGATCTGGGTTGATAGGAGTAAGATATGGCATGAGAATAGGTCAAAACATACTGTCCAGGAGCAGGTTCGGGGGTCGGCTCGTGGTCACATAGGGAGAACCGAGCCGGTACGTGATGAGGTGGTGAAACTCGTGCAGAGCGAGTCGTGATGGCAAGCCGGTCCATGGGTCACGAGTCGAGGCGGGCCCCACGAGCCGAGGGAGGCGAGCCGGTCCATAGTCCACGAGCCGTGGCAGGTCCCACTAGCCAATCCATAATCTGAGCTAATGACGCTTCGTCACTTTATCCAAGTGATTGCCAGTCAATGCCAGATTACACCCGTTCACCGAAACCGGCGTAACTTTCAAACCGTAAGTCTGATTGAGCCAAACGAAAGCTCTACTTCAAGCTAATTCAGAGGGCTACAAGAGTTACGGAGCAAAGCTCCGTAATTGACTTTTCGGGCCCAAAAGAGCTCGTTTGGTAAGAGCTTCGGGCCATTCTTTGTTTGTGATGTGACTTCAACCAAATCGCTTCATGTCTTCTGACGATGTTCTCGACACTTGAAGGCGATGCTATCCAGAGATTCCATATATGACAGCTTTTACCAAAAAGTGTGTCAACAAGTTTGCCCCCCAGAACATATCTTGCTGGTTGAAGGAAGATGTGTTCTGGATACTCCAGAAATCCATATCTGTACAGAGGTAGAGGTAAAACGAATGTGCTAAATCCTAACAGTATTATTCAAACTTTCCCGAGCATAAACCATACTCGAGGAACGTCCAAGTCATCCTGCCAAATCCTGGCAAGGCCAAACCTTCTAGGCATAATCCATACCAAGAAGTCTAAACCGAGTATAATCCATACCCGATTTCTTTTGTCATATCCTAACAAGACCGTTTGCAATTCCTTAAGTATAATCCATACTTAAGATTCCAAAGTGAGCATTGTAACACCCCACACCCGCTATGGTCACTCACTAAGGGAATGCCATAGCATCGGTGGAGTATTTTAGTGAATATAGAACAGAAAAATTACAACAAGACAGATATAATTAGTACTTGAAAAATATCATCTCACAACAGCGGAAATAAACATGTCTGGTTACATCATAAAACCACGATAAAAGTCAAGTACAATATCCATCAAAATAAAGAAGTACATAATCCCACTCTCTCATACAATAGCCATAACAAAAGAAAAGATAACTGGATAACTGGAGCTTTACATCTACTCAAGCTCCTAAAGACTGGAACAGCAATCCAATCAAGCTCTACTACCGCTAGGATCCGCCGTAGGACCTGAGGGTTGGGAAAAAGATAAAAACAACGGGGTCAGACATAAGTCTGAGTGAGTCCTATAACTTTAACAATACAATCATTAAAGTAACCAGAGAAGACATAAACTTGACCTACGGTAATATCTGGGGATGAATGGCTACACTAAGCAGCTTGGTAGACTTAGGATAAACTAAGATAACCGTCAGGACGCATCCACCCACCCAAGGATAATTACTAACTGCACCACACCAGTCATTCCTACTTAAAGGTTGATCCCTTCCAAGGACTTAGAAAATTTCCCCAGTAGTTTCATGTACCCCTAGCCCACTACATAGGTGCCGTCTGCCCCTATCTCCACTAGGTGTACCCAGTATTCTTGCCCAGTAGTTTCGTGTACCCTTACATAGGTGCCGTCTGCCCCTATCTTCATTAGGTGTACCCACTACTCCCCATCGACCGGCTCCCTACCGTAGATACCCGTGCTGGTCCCACAGTGGGGTGTATCACTCCCCTAAAGTGGCTACCCAATACTAACGGTGCACGGCTTTATATCTACACGATGCAACAACGGCTTATCTACCAGCCCGGGCCCACACACGCATATGAAACCCGTTGGACTTGCGTTGCCACCGCTAACCCGTTTTGGCCTCTTATAATCAAGCCCAATATGCGTGTCCCGTCACTCGACATGGGTCGAGCCCACAAAGATACGTTTGGGATATTGGTTGAAATGGGCCCCCACAAGCTACCCACTTAAGCTTGTCAAATATCTAGTGTATCCCACTTAACCCTTTAATCATGTTTAATTACATGTTTCCACTTGGTTAAGTATGCTAATCGTATTTTCTATTGCCACCCAAGGCAACCCACTAGATTCCACATGCCACCCAAGGCAACCATCAAATTTCCACATGCCACCCAAGGCACCCACTTAACCCCTCATGTCCCACTACATGCTACTATGGTTAAGTGTTTCTTAATTAATTAAGACCGTGATTTCCCATAAAGACCTCCCACATTAGACTGGCTGTTATGACCGCCTGGTTAAGCCGGTAGAATCCGGGCAGTCTTACGTCATAACAGAGTCTAACCTCATGTCTTTACCTTAATCACGTATTTAATTTATGGCTAAGACCTCTCACATTGGGCTGACACTTGTAGCAACTGGTTAAGCCGGTCGGGTCCGGGCAGTTTTACACTACAAATGAGTCCAACCTCGTGTCTTAGTCGATTAATTACACCTAATTAATCACCCCCATATTAATTATCCCTAATTAATATCAAGTTTTCCATAACATGGGTAGACCTAACTCAATAGGTAAATTCCCATGGGGTAGACCTAACTCAATAGGTAAATTCCCACTTATGGTAATTTATTTTTATGGTATGCTTAATCATACCCAATCATTCATTTATTAACTTATTTACCAACCCCATCGTTCCCCGCGTAAATCGTTCTCATTTCATGACATAATAAAAGGGGAAGATCCATCACAAATATCATGGGTTTAGCATAAAACTTTGTCATGGGTTAAGAGGATGTCAACTTGCATATATGAACACATATTAACCCAACCACATTTAACCCAAACTTGCATATTATCATACACATGATTTGCATAACATGTTGCATATGAGCTTGCATATTATCATACACATATCTTGCATAACATGTTGAACTTGCATATAGGCATTCTCATAACTTGCATAACATGTTAAACATGCATTTAAGCATACACATAACTTGCATAAGCATTCACATACTTGCATAAGTATCCACATACTTGCATAAGCATTCACATACTTGCATAAACATGCATAACTTGCATATCATGTCATTTAAGCATATACATATCTTGCATAAGCATTCATATACTCGCATAAGCATGCATAACTTGCATATCACATAAATCTTGCATTTAAACATATACATGACTTGTATAAGCATCCATATACTTGCATAAGCATGCATAACTTGCATATCACATTAAACTTGCATTTAAACATATACTTAACATGCATAACTCACTTTGTTAAACATGCATAATTCCACTCATTAAATATGCATAAACCCACTTGTTAAACATGCATAAACCAACTTGTTAAACATGCATAAATCAACTTATTAAGCATGCATAAACCAACTTGTTAAACATGCATAAATCAACTTATTAAACATGCATAAACCAACTTATCAAATATGCATAAACATAGAACAACATAGAGTAACATATCATTATACATGATTCAAACTCACTAATCCGCATTTAAGATCATAAGTCTCATTACACCCAATCTACTTACTTTAACAATCGATGTTAAAGTGATAGAAACTCACCAAACTCAAAATTAACCAACTTATGAAGAGGAATTAGTTGCTAATATGAAGATGGTGATGATTAGAGAATGATTTGAGAGGGATTAGCTTGAAACTTCCTTCTTAGATTAATGGAGACTCCTTCTAGGATTTAATTTGGCGGCATGAGGGTTTCATTTCTATTTTTAGTATGGATTAAGGTAGGTTTAGGGTGTATTTATAGATTAAGAGAGTGTTTTAGGCCCTTAGATTAACCCTAGATTAAATTAGGTCCATTAGATTTAGGAAATCTCTAGAACCAAGCCCAGCCCTAGCCAGAAAACCAGATCTGGTGCACCCAAGCACCCTGGCTCGACACGCCATGTCGACAGGCAAGTCGACAGGCATGTCGACACCCCTGTCGACAGGCCTGTCGACAGCCCTGTCGACATGCTTAGGCGGGAATCTTCCCGCCTGGCCCCGCTGGTTCTAAATTTAAATTTAAATTTAAATTCCTAAATCTGTTTTTAGCTCTAATTTTTCTGCAAACTTCCTTGGGCCATAACCGGGCCATACGGACTCCGATTTTCGAAAACTCGGACTCTATTTCGCGTATTTTTCCGAGACGAACGCAATAACGCAGCCCGTTACCCCCAATTCCCACGTCTGAGATTATTTATCCTATAATTAGTGAATTTTAGTATTAACTAAAATTCGGGGTGTTACATTCTCCCCTCCTTAAAGGATTTCGTCCCCGAAATCTTTAAGCTAAGGAGAATGCATATCCTACCATCCAAACAACCATCTACTCAAATCATCAACCACAGGCATCCATTGTCCTTAAATAGTTTCTAATGATGTATGAGCATATGCAAAAAGTGTGTGTATATGTTCCCTATCTAATGTATGAACATATGCAAACCATGATTGTGCCATGCATCCATAATGTATGCGAGAGAACCCTATCGACACATACAATATCTACATGAGTGCACAACCATTCACCAAAATGCATCATCCATGTGATAACACAACCATTATACATCCATAAATATATTTTCCTACACACAATTTTATGCAATATGCAATATGAAGTGACTGAGCCGATCTAGTGCCTAGAGTGTGTGTATATGCATCCACGAGCAACCACTAGCAAACACTTGCATCCACTTGCATCCATCAACCATAACATGTCTCAAACACATGTTTCAACCATAGGTTTACCCTATCTAAAGGTCAAAGGTACTAACGAGAGGACCTACCAAAGATAAGATAAGTACTAGACAAGCGATAAAGGAGAAAGTAAAGACATACCCTCAAAAAGAAATGGGTACAATGAACGCATCTTCGCTTCCGTCTCCCAAGTTGCGTTGCTCTCATCTTCTCCCCATTGCACCTTGACTAGCTGAACCTCTCGATTCCTCAATTTCCTAGTCTCTGACCCAAGGATGCGAGTAGGAGCTCGTCGAATCGTCGCTTCACGCTCAACCTCTACATCTCTAAGCAAGCTCGGCTCTACCACCTCTGCCGTCTCATGTAAGCACTTCCTCAAATGGGACACATGGAATACATCATGGACACCACTAAGTCTGTCAGGCAACTCCACTCTATATGCCATCCGTCCAATCCTTTCCTTAATAGGAAATGGCCCAACAAACCTCGGTGCTAACTTCCCAACGGATCCGAAGCGAACAACATTTCTCAACGGAGATACCTTAACAAAAACCATATCCCCAACCTCAAACTCAAGATCCGTCCTTCTCTTGTCCGCATAAGATTTTTGCCTATCCTGCGCTGCTTTCATCCTTCTTCGAATCAAGTCAATCTTCTCAGAAGTCTCCCTAACCATATCGGGCCCAAGCAAGATCTTATCCGTAGATTCCCACCAACATGTAGGTGATCGACAAGGCCTTCCATAGAGAGCTTCGAAAGGAGCCATACCAATACTGGACTGAAAGCTGTTATTATATGCGAACTCCACCAATGGAAGATGCTCTTCCCATGTACCTCCAAAATCTAAGATACAAAGCCTCAAAAGGTCTTCTAGAACACGATTCACCCTCTCAGTCTGGCCGTCTGTCTGAGGATGATATGCGGTGCTCAGACACAATTGAGTCCCCACTGCTTCTTGCAAACTTTTCCAGAACTCGCTAGTGAAGATAGGATCTCGATCACTCACTATGCTAGAGGGTACCCCATGTAATCGAACTATCTCTCGAAGATATACTGAAGCTCGCCATGGAGCAGTCCTCTTACTCTTTACAGGTATGAAATGGGCGCTCTTAGTAAGTCTATCTACCACCACCCAAATTCCTGTATTACCCTTCCTCGACCTGGGTAACCCGTCAATAAAATCCATCGAGACACTATCCCACTTCCATTGCGGAACCTCCAATGGGTGAAGCAACCCACCTGGTTTCCTTTGCTCCGCCTTCACTTGCTGGCATACCAAACATCGAGCGACATATTCGGCCACATCTTTCTTCATACCGGCCCAGAAGAAAACCCTCTTCATGTCTTGGTACATCTTATCCCCACCGGGATGAATGGTCATCCTAGAACGGTGTGCGTCATCAAGAATAGCCTTCCTCAAACCCTCGTCATGCAGTACGCAAAGTCTACCGTCTCTACGCAAGCACCCCCTATCGTCTAGGGTGTACCTACTCAAATGGCTGGACGACTCCCCCCTTATGAGCTTCTCTACCAACTCAACCAACTGTGGGTCGTCCTTCTGTGCTTCTCCAATCCGCCCCAAAAGAGTAGGTCTAACTTCCAAAGAAGCTAGTAAACCGGGTACATAGTCAATGGAAGGTCTGAAATCAAACATCGAGATAAATTCCAAGCTTTGTCGTTCCACGAATAATAGACTCAAGGACAACCTCTTCCTGCTCAAGGCGTCCGCCACCACGTTACCCTTGCCAGGGGTATACGATATCTCGAAGTCATAGGATGCTAAGAACTCCATCCACCTTTGCTGTCTTAAGTTTAGATCCTTCTGAGAGAACAAGTACTTCAAAGATTTATGGTCAGTGAACAACTCGAATCTCTCACCAAGAAGATAATGGCGCCAAATCTTAAGCGCAAAAACAATAGCGGCCAGCTCTAGATCATGGGTAGGGTAATTTTTCTCATGTGCCCTCAACTGCCTTCCACCATAGGCTATTACCCTTCCCTCCTGCATTAAGACTGCGCCAAGTCCTGTCCCACAGGCATCGGTATAAACCACAAATGGCTTGCTCCCATCTGGCAACACTAAAACTGGAGCGGTGGTTAAAGCTCTCTTTAACCGTCGGAACGCATCATCACAATCTACGTCCCATGTGAAAACAAGATTCTTCTTTGTTAAGCGGGTTAATGGGGCTGATATCTTCGCGAAGTCTTTAATGAACTTCCTATAATAACCCGCCAACCCCAAGAAACTTCTTACTTCGGTAGCATTCTTCGGAACCTTCCAATCCTGAATTGATACTACCTTCGCGGGATCCACAGCTATCCCTTCCTTGGAGACCACGTGCCCCAAGAACCGTACTTCCTTCCTCCAGAAGTGACATTTAGAGAATTTAGCCTTAAGGCTATGTGCTCGAAGAGTCTTCAACACTTCCCTAAGATGTAGGGCATGCTCTTCTTCACTCTTAGAAAATACTAAGATATCATCCACAAAGACTACCGCGAATTTATTAAGGAACTCCCTGAACACCCTACTCATCAAATCAACAAAGTATGCAGGGGCGTTCGTCAACCCAAATGGCATCACCAGCCACTCATAGAAACCATCTGGAGTTCTAAAGGCAGTCTTGTCTATGCTATCCTCAGCCACCCTCAACTGATGAAACCCCGTGGCCAAGTCCAACTGAGAAAATACTGAAGCGCCAACCAACTGATCGAAAAGATCATCAATCCTCGGCAATGGGTGTCTATTCTTCTTTGTGAGCTTGTTGAGTTCTCTATAGTCTACACAAAGTCTGAGGGACCCATCCGCCTTCGTAGCAAATACTACTGGAGCACCCCACTCCGATATGCTCCGTCTTATGAACCCCTTCTCAAGCAACTCTCCTACTTGCTTATGGAGTTCCCTCCTCTCACGAGGAGCCATGTGGCGCACTGGTAAAGATACCGGTTTAGCATTATCCACCAAATATATTCGGAAGTCAATCTCCCGCTTCGGAGGTAAGCCCTTCACCTCCTCAAACACATCCAGATATTCCCGGACCACTCTTATAGATTGCAAACTTTCGACCGAAGCGTCAAGCGATTCAAGATAACTTAGCATAACAGAGTCCATGGGATTACAAGAAATCTCGAGAGTGTTACCCAAGCGGGTCATGAGCCTAACAACTCTCCTTTCGCAATCAAGAACGACACCATTACTGGATAACCAGTCCATGCCCAAAATCAACCCATAGCCCGTGAAGCCTAACACAAAAGCATCACATCTAAACTCAACGCTAAGTATAGAAATCTTCAAACCCAAACATATCATGGAAAAATAAGTGGAGCCCCCAATTGGGTTTGAAACAACCAAGGGATCATCTACCAGACTGGTGTCTAAGTGCAGTGACTCAACTAATGATGATGAAATAAACGAATGCGATGCGCCTGAATCAAACAATGTACGGACAGGATGGTCAAATAGAAAAACCAGACTTTCAACGGAAATAGTTCTACCTCTCTCCTGAATCGGTGGAACTGCGAGAGCCTGTACTTGCCCCCTAGCCTGACTCGGTGCCATAAGAGCTTTCACCTGTCCTCCTGAGGTAGATCCCGTCCTTTGCCCTTTCTTAGGGCAATCCTTCACTAAATGCCCTGCTTCGCCACAGTGGAAGCAGCCGGTCTTCTTCTTCTTGCGACAATCCTTGCTTAGGTGGCCAGGTGTCCCACAATTGAAACACTTCTTCTTCTTGCCCTTGCCACCGTTGCCTTTCCCACCTTTGCCTTGCTGTTGTTGAGGTCTCTTTTGATCTCCCTTCTTCTCGGGTGCCTTATTAGCATTAGGACCCTTCTCTTCCTCATACATGAGTGCCATGTCAACTAGCTTCTCAAAGGTGGCCCCCATAGGGATGTGAGTCATAGCCAACCCATGCATTGGTTCATTCAAGCCTTTCACGAACCTCAAAGCCTTCTTCTCCGGTGTATTCACCATGTCTAGGCCAAACCTTGCCAATTGATTAAACTTGTTAACATATTCCTTCACCGAAAGATTTCCTTGCTTTAGAGTCAAGAATCTTTCCATATACAAGTTTTCCTCCGCCCTTGAGAGAAACTTTGCCACAATTCTTTGCCTAAAATCCGCCCAAGAATCAACGAGGCGTTCTCCATTAGTGACCTCCCACCAGAATGAGGCCTCTCCCTTCATTAACCAAGCAGCCAACTTAACATTCTTTCCTTCTTCCATCTCAAAGATATCTATCAACTCTTCCACCTCCTTAAGCCAATCTCTAGCCTCCACAAAAGTTTCAGATCCTTGAAAAGGTTTCCCTCCCATAGCTTTAAATTCCTTGCAAGTCTTAGCAAAAGTATTCGTGCGAGGAGGAGGGGGAGGAGGAAGATCGGGTGCTACGATTGGTGGAGGAACATTTGCTGGACCCGTAGTGGTGGCCCTAGCCTCCATCAATCTCCTATACCATACTGGTACCGTCACACCCTCCGGAAGATTAAGATTCTCGGCCATGCTGAAATGAAAAAGGAAAGATTCAAAACGGAGAATTCGAAGGATATAGATATGGCTATTGGGGATTATGCTTTTCTTTCAAAAACTTTTCTCTTAAAAGACATGTTTTTGAAAATATCTTTTCCAAAAATATTTTAGAAAAATAGTTTTCTAAAAATTTTATCTGTTCCGGTAACCTTTACTCTGATACCACGTGTAACACCCCACACCCGCTATGGTCACTCACTAAGGGAATGCCATAGCATCGGTGGAGTATTTTAGTGAAAATAGAACAGAAAAATTACAACAAGACAGATATAATTAGTACTTGAAAAATATCATCTCACAACAGCGGAAATAAACATGTCTGGTTACATCATAAAACCACGATAAAAGTCAAGTACAATATCCATCAAAATAAAGAAGTACATAATCCCACTCTCTCATACAATAGCCATAACAAAAGAAAAGATAACTGGATAACTGGAGCTTTACATCTACTCAAGCTCCTAAAGACTGGAACAGCAATCCGATCAAGCTCTACTACCGCTAGGATCCACCGTAGGACCTGAGGGTTGGGAAAAAGATAAAAACAACGGGGTCAGACATAAGTCTGAGTGAGTCCTATAACTTTAACAATACAATCATTAAAGTAACCAGAGAAGACATAAACTTGACCTACGGTAATATCTGGGGATGAATGGCTACACTAAGCAGCTTGGTAGACTTAGGATAAACTAAGATAACCGTCAGGACGCATCCACCCACCCAAGGATAATTACTAACTGCACCACACCAGTCATTCCTACTTAAAGGTTGATCCCTTCCAAGGACTTAGAAAATTTCCCCAGTAGTTTCATGTACCCCTAGCCCACTACATAGGTGCCGTCTGCCCCTATCTCCACTAGGTGTACCCAGTATTCTTGCCCAGTAGTTTCGTGTACCCTTACATAGGTGCCGTCTGCCCCTATCTTCATTAGGTGTACCCACTACTCCCCATCGATCGGCTCCCTACCGTAGATACCCGTGCTGGTCCCACAGTGGGGTGTATCACTCCCCTAAAGTGGCTACCCAATACTAACGGTGCACGGCTTTATATCTACACGATGCAACAACGGCTTATCTACCAGCCCGGGCCCACACACGCATATGAAACCCGTTGGACTTGCGTTGCCACCGCTAACCCGTTTTGGCCTCTTATAATCAAGCCCAATATGCGTGTCCCGTCACTCGACATGGGTCGAGCCCACAAAGATACGTTTGGGATATTGGTTGAAATGGGCCCCCACAAGCTACCCACTTAAGCTTGTCAAATATCTAGTGTATCCCACTTAACCCTTTAATCATGTTTAATTACATGTTTCCACTTGGTTAAGTATGCTAATCGTATTTTCTATTGCCACCCAAGGCAACCCACTAGATTCCACATGCCACCCAAGGCAACCATCAAATTTCCACATGCCACCCAAGGCACCCACTTAACCCCTCATGTCCCACTACATGCTACTATGGTTAAGTGTTTCTTAATTAATTAAGACCGTGATTTCCCATAAAGACCTCCCACATTAGACTGGCTGTTATGACCGCCTGGTTAAGCCGGTAGAATCCGAGCAGTCTTACGTCATAATAGAGTCTAACCTCGTGTCTTTACCTTAATCACGTATTTAATTTATGGCTAAGACCTCTCACATTGGGCTGACACTTGTAGCAACTGGTTAAGCCGGTCGGGTCCGGGCAGTTTTACACTACAAATGAGTCCAACCTCGTGTCTTGGTCAATTAATTACACCTAATTAATCACCCCCATATTAATTATCCCTAATTAATATCAAGTTTTCCATAACATGGGTAGACCTAACTCAATAGGTAAATTCCCATGGGGTAGACCTAACTCAATAGGTAAATTCCCACTTATGGTAATTTATTTTTATGGTATGCTTAATCATACCCAATCATTCATTTATTAACTTATTTACCAACCCCATCGTTCCCCGCGTAAATCGTTCTCATTTCATGACATAATAAAAGGGGAAGATCCATTACAAATATCATGGGTTTAGCATAAAACTTTGTCATGGGTTAAGAGGATGCCAACTTGCATATATGAACACATATTAACCCAACCACATTTAACCCAAACTTGCATATTATCATACACATGATTTGCATAACATGTTGCATATGAGCTTGCATATTATCATACACATATCTTGCATAACATGTTGAACTTGCATATAGGCATTCTCATAACTTGCATAACATGTTAAACATGCATTTAAGCATACACATAACTTGCATAAGCATTCACATACTTGCATAAGTATCCACATACTTGCATAAGCATTCACATACTTTCATAAACATGCATAACTTGCATATCATGTCATTTAAGCATATACATATCTTGCATAAGCATTCATATACTCGCATAAGCATGCATAACTTGCATATCACATAAATCTTGCATTTAAACATATACATGACTTGCATAAGCATCCATATACTTGCATAAGCATGCATAACTTGCATATCACATTAAACTTGCATTTAAACATATACTTAACATGCATAACTCACTTTGTTAAACATGCATAATTCCACTCATTAAATATGCATAAACCCACTTGTTAAACATGCATAAACCAACTTGTTAAACATGCATAAATCAACTTATTAAGCATGCATAAACCAACTTGTTAAACATGCATAAATCAACTTATTAAGCATGCATAAACCAACTTATCAAATATGCATAAACATAGAACAACATAGAGTAACATATCATTATACATGATTCAAACTCACTAATCCGCATTTAAGACCATAAGTCTCATTACACCCAATCTACTTACTTTAACAATCGATGTTAAAGTGATAGAAACTCACCAAACTCAAAATTAACCAACTTATGAAGAGGAATTAGTTGCTAATATGAAGATGGTGATGATTAGAGAATGATTTGAGAGGGATTAGCTTGAAACTTCCTTCTTAGATTAATGGAGGCTCCTTCTAGGATTTAATTTGGCGGCATGAGGGTTTCATTTCTATTTTTAGTATGGATTAAGGTAGGTTTAGGGTGTATTTATAGATTAAGAGAGTGTTTTAGGCCCTTAGATTAACCCTAGATTAAATTAGGTCCATTAGATTTAGGAAATCTCTAGAACCAAGCCCAGCCCTAGCCAGAAAACCAGATCTGGTGCACCCAAGCACCCTGGCTCGACACGTCATGTCGACAGGCAAGTCGACAGGCATGTCGACACCCCTGTCGACAGGCCTGTCGACAGCCCTGTCGACATGCTTAGGCGGGAATCTTCCCGCCTGGCCCCGCTGGTTCTAAATTTAAATTTAAATTCCTAAATCTGTTTTTAGCTCTAATTTTTCTGCAAACTTCCTTGGGCCATAACCGGGCCATACGGACTCCGATTTTCGAAAACTCGGACTCTATTTCGCGTATTTTTCCGAGACGAACGCAATAACGCAGCCCGTTACCCACAATTCCCACGTCTGAGATTATTTATCCTATAATTAGTGAATTTTAGTATTAACTAAAATTCGGGGTGTTACAAGCATAAACCATACTTTAACCGAGATTGAGGATCTTGTCACATCTTAACAAGATACTTAAATTCACCATGCTTGGAAAGTCCTTATTCAATTTAAAATGAAATACCAAAGCAAATCCTGATTGGTTTGACATTGAGTCTAGAGCACACTTTGGGGCTACATCCTAACCCCATACGTGTGTACTCTGATTCAACCAATCAGAAAACCTAATGAAAGAAAAAACAAATCTTAAAGCCTAAGAAATGCAGAAAATGAAAGCTGATCTCATCCAGATCAGTTGATGATGAGCCCACGAGAGCTCGATTCAGGGTTGTTCCCTCTCCGGGGAGTAGAAGGTGGTAGCGCAGGTGCGGACGCTGTTGGTGGTTTCACATACTCGGGCAGCTTTCCACGTCTAACCTGTTCCTCAATCAAATCACGAAGATGCCTACAGTCATTCATGTCGTGTCCATCCATATCATGGAATATGCAATGTTTTCCAGAGTCACGTTCTCTTTGTGATGGCTCCCTCCTGGGAGGCTTTGGGTAGGAGACCGCACCATTTGTGTCCATGTATATGTCAGAAAGTGAAGAAATGAGCTCGGTATACATTTCATATCTGGGCCCTCTCTAGGGATGAGTGTTGCGGTCATTCTTGACAACGACTTTTCCTTTGCTATTTTCAGAATCATACGGTTCTCCGTCTTTAACCATGTTGACGTCGAGAATGCTTTTCTCATAAGTTGCATCTTCTTCCCATAGAAATCTTTCTACTTCTAGGTAGAATTCGACGAGATTGCGCAGTGGATCTGGTACAAAGACTTCTTGAACTCCAAGTTATCCAAGACACCGGATACCGCTGCCATCAGTACCATCGATGGTTCAGGGCGATCAATTGATGTTGCTGCAACATTGAATCTTTCCAGAAATGAGCGCAGAGTTTCTCTTGGACTCTGCTCGATTGTAGTGAGTGACATGACGTTCTTGGGTCATGCGATGTGAATCCGAAATTGTTCAAGGAAGCGAGCGACCAACATATTCCAGCTGTTGATCGATTCCGTTTCTAGCTGCCGAATCCACATGGCAGCTATATCAGTCAAAAAGCGGGGAAAACATTTAGCCATGACGTTTTCCGATGCCGATTGAACTTCCATATGCCATTTGTAGCGCATCAGTTGCACAGTAGTATCTGTCCTGCCGTTGTAGGGCTCCAGTTGTGGAAGTTTGAAATCTGGGAGATTGCAATTATTCCTGATTTCTTGAGTGAATGGGTTGTGATTAACGTCATCCACATTGCTCTGATAAGTGCGGCCTCTCGTGAGGCGTTGAATTATGTTAGTGAGTCGATCGCCCTCAAAAAGTTGTTGTAAATTGCCAAGATCAGAGCTGGTGCCCCCAGCGTTGAATGTGAGAGAAGGAAGCTGTCGGTGAGTTGTTGGGAGTGAGTCACTGGGACCGGTTCGTGAGCCCGGGGGTGCATCACGAGCCGGGTCATGGAGGTCTGCGGCTTGTAAGTCAGGGTTGTGGAGGCCGTCTTGTGGCCCAGGGTCGTGGAGTCCGGCTCGTGGTTCGAGGTCGTGACCCGACCCGGTCGTATGTCCCTATCACGAGCCGCTCCTGGCTCTGCATCACGAGCCGCTCCAGGTTCTGCATCACGAGCCGTGTTCTGTTGCTGAGCGAGGAGGTTGCCCTCGAGTCCTAGTGATGCACGAGCCGCTCCAGTGGCTTCATTTCTAGTGCGTTGATCGATGAAGCTCGGTCTGCCATCCATCTGAGCGAAGAATCCATCGTTCATCTCCTGTTGTTTCCTGAGGAGATCGTCCTGCCTTGCCATTTGATCCCTCAATTCAACGAGAACACCATCCATCTCGTCTCTAGTTAAGTATGCAGAAGGATCTCCATGAGAGGAAACCTCCTGGCTCACCTCGTTCCTTGCGCCTTCAGCGTCAGCATCTTCAGCATGAGAGGAAGTTCTAGTTTTCTTCCTTTTGATTACCATTTATCCAAGCTAGAAGTTGAGGTTGTCGTGTGTCCCCCTTCCTGGTGTGCCAAAATGTTAAACCAAAATCTGGGCCTAACACCCAAATGCAGCGTGAAGTCCTCACAATCACAAATCGCAGATCACAGAATGCAGAAAACAGTAAATAACAGGAGACACATGAAATTTTTATAGTGGTTCGGCTCAAACCAAGCCTACGTCCACTTTATCTCTTCTTAAATCCTAAGAAGTTACAAGTACAATTTCCTCGGTTTATACACGAAATCCCGTGTTTACAATGAAAAGAGGTAAGAAATCATAAGATTATACACGAAATCCTCGTGTTATATTGTGGAATTTGGCTTCTTTGCTGCTGAAAATGCTTCGCAGAGAGCAATGGTGGAAGCCATGAGAAGTTAGAGCCAAAAGATCCTTCAATTTGCCTTCAAATGGTGTATTTATAGCATTTCCTAAAAGCGGTTCGTGAGACACGTGGCACACATCCCAAGAATCTCGAAATATAGTGGAAAATGTTCAGAAATCCTCTTTAGGTCATTATATGCCATCTGCAATCAGATTCGGGTTGATAGGAGTAAGATATGGCATGAGAATAGGTCAAAACATACTGTCCAAGAGCAGGTTCGGGGGTCGGGTCGTGGTCACATAGGGCGAACCGAGCCGGTACGTGATGAGGTAGTGAAACTCGTGTAGAGCGGGTCATGATGGCGAGCCGGTCCATGGGTCATGAGTCGAGGCGGGTCCCACGAGCCGAGGGGGGCGAGCCAGTCGACAGTCCACAAGCCGTGGCGGGTCCCACGAGCCGATCCATAATCCGAGCTAATGACGCTTCGTCACTTCATCCAAGTGATTGTTGGTCGATGCCAGATTACACCCGTTCACCGAAACGGGCGTAACTTTCAAACCGTAAGTCCGATTGAGCCAAACGAAAGCTCTACTTCAAGCTAATTCATAGGACTACAAGAGTTACGGAGCAAAGCTCCATAATTGACGTTTTGGGGCCCAAAAGAGGTCGTCTGGTGGGAGCTTCGGGTCGTTCTTTGTTTGTGATGCGACTTTAACCAAATCGCTTCATGTCTTCTGACGATGTTCTCGATACTTGAAGGCGATGCTATCCAGAGATTCCATGTGTGATAGCTTTTACCAAAAAGTGTGTCAACAGGATTCTAATACAAGTTGGGCGTAACCTTGTATCATAGTACAATAATACAATGTCTCATGGAACCTAGACTTCTCACATTAACCAGTCTTATTTGTAGATGCTGGATATGTCGGTCGGTTCCGGGCAGGCTTCTACTACATGTAATGGTTAACCTCATTTCCTTGTGTCATTAACTATACTTAAGGCCATTAACTCACATACTTACAAATTCCTATGGGGACATTAAAATTCAATTTCCTAATTTAGAAGTATTTATCACGCACTTAATACACATTAATATTACATATACGCTATAAATATATAAATAGACGTAAATTATGCAAACGAGAATAACGTCCTAATAATGTTTTGAAATGTCAATCCCATCAATTACAATTAAGGTGTACAAGTCAATTTCCCTAATTAACGTTGTCCAACATGTATATGCATAATTTATGACAAAAAGGGAAATAACAATATATATAAACTTGCATCCTAGGCTTGAATAGTTAATTGAATAATAGGAATATAGGTAAGATGCAATATATCTAAATACATATGAAAATCCTTGCTTTTGACACTACTTCACTTTTATATTTATATTGTTTACAAGACTTATGGTAATATATTGCGAATAATACGATCAGACGAATATATTTAGAATAAACACTTAAACCTATTAATTGTACAATATACAAATCCTATGTTTTTGACACACAAACATATATGAACAAAAAATAAGAATCAAGTGAATCAGAACCCAAAAATATGGATTTCACAACATCCCAAGCCTAAATCTCCATTATCCAAACAACACAAACCCAAAATATAACACTTTTGATTGACCATTCCAACGACAAATAAAATATAGGATTTGGGGAGTTTAAACATTATATTATCGTTTAACCCAAATCCTATATAGGCATAATATTCCAAATCCAAACTACAAAAGATAAGAAATAGAACTTTGACTGTTTCCACTCACAGTGCTTTGGAAATGAATACCAACATAATATGAGTAGAAATAGATTTGGATCTAGCCTTCGCAATTGAGCTCCAATCCTTTTATTAATATATATATATACATAAGAATCAAATGAATCCAAATCTTATATATATACAAAATAAATTCCAAAATTCTCAAACTTATATGAATCTTTGAATAGAGAGGATATAATTGAGGTTAGAGAATTAGAAGAGAAATATAACTTAGATATGGAATTAGCAATGGTAGAAGGATATAATGGAGGCGTAAGAATGAAATGAAGAATAGGTTTAGCGAGAGGCCAGGAGGGTTGTATATATAGTTGCAAGTGTTAATAAAGACCGTAGGATCTATTAGATTAAATCCAGGCAGTCCATGTATGCAATTTATATGAACTCCCTCAAGAAACATGTCTTCCCCGCCTTTGTTCACCCAAAGCTGTCGACCTCTCCCCCTAGAAGTGCGGTCGACCCCTAGGTCAACCCCTCTCAAGGGAAAGGGTCGACCCCTAGGGTCGATTTTGCATAGGGAATTTATTTCCTGGTATTTTCCAATTTTTATTAATTGTTAATTTAATTGATTGATTTCTTTCCTTTGTTTGAGTATCTTGTCCCCCTATGCATATAAATATATACACGTAATTTGAAATTCAATTGGAATATTATTTCCATGCTAATCCACAATTAATATATTCTAGCTATATATATTCTATTCAAATTTCGAGCCTTGTGTGTTAATATTTACACAAAACTTGTTTTATTAATATCTTTTACATACGGACTTTGTTTTCAGTTAAAAAATATATGAAAATGGATCAGAATATCGCCACGAACACAATTACGATACTTTCATGGCCTAATTCCCAATTACTATAAATTCCATTTTTAGCCCATTAATTTATTATTGAATATTATTATTAAATTTCCTCATGCCAATTTAGGTTTATTATACGGGATGTTACAATCTCCCCCTTATAAGAGATTTCTTCCTCAAATCCTTTGAAGGGGCGAAGAACACAACTTTCTCTATAAAAAAAACATGTTGTACACCCATGTTATTTTATAAGCATCCATAAACATCCATAACTCATAGTGATTATAAACTACAGACTTGCTAATAATGAGCTCAGTCCTACTGTGTATGTGTAATAAGTGATGCAATATGTATGCAAAACATCCTAATATGCATATAGATCTATATGAGTGTGCAATGCATTTGTGTTGCAACCATCTCCTACCTTCCAATATAGCAACCATAGTGCAACCAAAAACGAAAAACTGTGAGAAAATAATTACCTGAGAAAAGTTCTGGATGAGTTATCCTAATCATCTTGTCAATTTTCCAAGTGCTTACCATAGGGTTATCTCCACACTAAACTCAGACTAGGCGAATAGATTTATTGCGGAGTCTTTTGATTTTGTGCTCCACAATCTTTGCAGTAGCACAACACACCCTTGACTCCAACTCGAAGCTCTTTAAGTCCTTGTTATCATTAAGATATAGTCTATTGGCTGAATCATGAAGGCATATGCGAAGATGAGAAACATGGAAAACGTTATAGACCCCGATAAATGCTCGGGAAGATCCACATAATAAGCCATCCTCCCAATTCTACCCACGATCTTAAAAGGCCCAATAAACCTGGGAGCCAACTTCCCAGTCTTCCCAAACCAAGTTGTTTTCTTGAGAGAAGAAACCTTAACAAATACCAAATCTCCAACATCAAATTCTATTTCCTTCCTCCTTCTATCCGCGTATGACTTCTGCCGATCTTGGGCAGTCAAATCAAATCGATAATTTCCGTTGACTCACAGATAAGGTCTAGTTCGAGTAAAACCTTATCGGTAGTTTCCCACCAACAAGTAGGAGATTTGCATGTTTCCCCATACAATGCTTGTAAGGGGCCATACCAATCGTCGCTTGGTAACTGGTGTTATATGAAGACTCTACCAAAGGAAAGTGCTGCTCCCATGCTCCTCTGAAGTCGATGATGTAGGATCTAAGCAGATCCTTTAGAACTCTGCTGACTCTCTCAGTCGGATTGTCGGGTTGCGAAGGATAGACTGTACTCAAACTCAGCGTGGTTCCCAAAGCTTCTCGAAGGCTCTTCCAAAATTCAATAGTAACGAATGGGTCTCTATCACTAACTATGGTAATCGGAATCCCATGCAATCCAACAATCTCTTTAACATATAATTGGGCTAATAAAGCCACGGTTGGACTCCTCTTGATTGGAATAAAATGGGTGCTCTTCCTTAACAGATACACCACAACGCAAATAACTTCGTTTCCCTTTTTACTCCTCGAAAGCCGTGGGAATCTCTAATGGTAGCAACAGCCTTCCAGGTTTCCCTTGCTCCACCTTTACTTTTTGACAATTTAAGCATCTAGAAACAAACTCTGAAACATCTCTTTTTATTCCTTCCCAATAAAAGCTTCTCTTCGTGTCTTTAAACATCTTGTCACCTCAGGGTGTGTGGTCATCCTTGACCTATGTCACTCCTCGAGAATATCCTTCCTAAGGTCTGCACTCCTAGGGCCACAAAGTCAATTATCTCTCCTTAAATTATCACTACCATCCACATAGTATCTACCAAAATGAGGGAAAAATTCGCCTTTAGAAACCTTTTCCTTTAATACCCTCAACTCATCATCATGGTCTTGCTTACTCTGGATCCTTTTCATCAAACTAGTTTTACCTCCAAGAAATCCTTGAGCTGCCTCAAATGGCGGTTGAAAATTGAAACTAGTGAGAAACTATAACTGTCTCTACTTGATGATCACACTACGGGTAGCTTGCTTCCAACTCAAAGCATCGGCCATGACATTACCCTTCCCAAGTGTATACTGAATAAAAAAATCAAAAGATGCTAAGTATTCCATCCATCTGTTTTGTCGAAGGTTGAAATCTAAATGAGAAAACAAATATCTAAGAGACTTGTGATCAATGAACAGTTCAAACTTTTATCCTAGAAGATAATGTCTACACATTTTAAGGGCGAAAACTGCTGCTGCTAACTCTAATTCATGGACGAGGTGCCTTTTCTCATGATCATTAAGTTGTCTACTTGCATAGGCAACTACTCTACCCTCTTTCATAAGTACCGCTCCTAAACTGGTTCCACATGCATTCGTAAAAATTGTGAACATCTTCGTTCCATCTGGGATAATAAGAATAGGTGCAGTTGTGAAAAATTCCTTCAATATCTCAAAGGCAATTCCATACTTCTCAATCCACACAAACTTATGACCGTTTTATGTTAATTGGGTTAGAGGGATTGCAATCTTCGCGAAGTCCTTGATAAATTTCCGATAATAGCCTGCTAACCAAGGAAACTCCTAACCTCTGTCACATTACAAGGTATCCTCCACTCTTGGATAGCTTCTACCTTAGCGGGATCTATCGCAATTCCTTTCCTCGAAACAATATGTCCTAGAAACTTGACTTCTTTCTTCCAAAAGTGACATCTCGAGAATTTGGCCTTAAGTTGGTTCTCCCTCAGAATTCCTAGGACCTTTCTCAAGTGGTCCTCATGTTCCTTAAAGTCCTTGGAAAAGATAAGGATGTCATCCCCAAATACTACTACGATCTTATTGAGTATGCCCCTAAATACCCTGTATTAGGTCTACGAAGAAAGTAGGGAATTATTCAAACCAAAAGGCATGACATCCCACTCAAACAATCCATTCGATGTCCTAAACGCTGTCTTGGGCTTACTCTCATCTGAAATCCTCAACTGGTGAAATCCGGTGGCCAAATCTAACTGAGAAAATATTTAGCCTCTTACCAAATGGTTAAACAAATCTTCAATCCTCGGTTAGGGGTACCTATTATTCTTAGTCAATTTGTTAAGTTCCTTATAATCCATACATAACATTAAAGATCCGTCATACTTTGTGGCAAACACTACTGGTGCATCCCACTCGGATGTACTCCTATGAATAAACCCTTTCTGCAATAATTCCGAGATTTTTCTATCAAGCTCTTTCCTTTGGAGCCATGTGTCTTTAAAGAAAAGCTACATTCCTCGCATCCTTCTTGAGGTCTATCCTAAACAATATTTCTCAGTGGGAGTGGGAGCCCAACGACCTCCTCAAAAACATCAGGAAACTCACATACAATTGCTATCGAAGATGGTCCTTCTAAATTAAAAGATAAGGAGAAATAAGGATGAATCCATATTCCTCGTCCTACAAGGAATCTCTAAGATTTGGCCTCCATGGCTTCTCAAGCAAACTATTCTCTTATCACATGTAAGGATGACCCTATAAAATGATAGTCAGTCCATTCCTAAAATGAGACCATACCCCTCGAATTCAAGTACATGCGCATTACAAAAGAAGTTGATGTAACACCGCACATTTTTAACTCAAGATAATAAAATAAGAATAACCTAATTAAATATTTAGAATTAAGGGAAACAGATTGCATCATTGTGTTCGTCTCGGAATTCTGGTTAAAATAAACACCTGGTTTGCGTAAAACAAATATCGTATGAAGAAGTTATTGAGGTTTGAAGTTTGTATACGCACAGGAGAATTATATATATATAGTAGGTTCAGAAATTCAAAAATAGGCTCAGAAATTCAAAAATTGGCTCAAAATTCGAAATTCGGGGAGGCGGCAGATTTCCCGCCCAGGGGTGTCGACCCCCCGCGGCAGATCAGGGTTTTGGGGGATTTAGCTATATATATGGCCTCATTTCACTTGTTTCTCTACATAAAAAACAATGAGGACTAGATGTTGCCTCTGCCCAGATTAAATCAAGTCCTTTCTTCTTCTACAATCAAGTTATTCAAGTTTAGAGATCTGCAAGCCTTCTTCTATTTTTCTAGATCAAATCACAGCGAATCTACGTTTATTTTAGATCTCTTATCGAAGTGAAGTAATTCCTAGATCTGGTCTATTTTTCAATTCTCTTTTCTTTCCTTTTTCTTTTAGTAAAAACTATAAATCCATGGTTGTTAGGTTCTGAATCCAATTAGGGGAAAACCATGGAATGATAGATCTGGACCAGATCTAGGATTTGGAAAGCTTACGAGGTGAGTGGGTTTAAGCTATAGCATTTTAGATAATAATATGTTATCATTTACCATTCTCCATTTTGTCTAATTGAATTTTCCAGAATAATTAAGAATTACTGTTATAACAAGTCAAGATGCTAATATGAATAATTCATATGTTGAATCAGTTAAAGTGTTGGAATGATTACATGTTGAAAACAAACTTGTTAGAAAATGGGTAATGACTTCTGTTGTTATAATCACATGATTCAATTGTGGTATATTATTGAGTAAATGACATGTTTAACTTGTTGGATTTGAACAATTACCCGATTAAATATTTACATGTCAAAATAGAAATAAACACTTGTTAAAAAGGACATGCGACAAAATATGGGCATAATTTGATGACATGTAAATTGGATTACAGTAAAATATAAAAAGAACAATATGTGTAACAACCCGAATTTTAAATAACGTGTTAAGACAAGTATCAAGGCAGAATTAAATTTTAAATTTAGAATCAAGCGAAACGGGTTGCGCGCCGTTGCGTTCGTCTCGAAATTCTGCTTGAAAACGAGTGCGAAATTTCGTAAATCGGAGCCTGTATGACCAAGTTATGGCCCATAGAAGATTTCGGAAAATTCAAAATTCAGCTCGAAATTCATAATCAGATCCAAGCAGATTGGGCGGGAAATTTTCCCGCCCTACCCCAGGTCGACTGGGGGGTCGACCGGGGAGTCGACCTGCCCCCCCAGATCGACTAGGGTGTTAACCTGGGTGTCGACCTGGGGGTCGACCTCCCTGGTCGGGCCAAGTTAGCCTGGTGCACCTGCTTGCTTGTGTGGTCTGGTGGGTTGGCCTGTGACGATTTTCAGTGTCTCAGATCTACTCTAGGGTTGATCCTATGGCCTAAACTAGCTCCTACTTCTATAAAAAGACCCTAAGACCTAGCCTAAATCACTAAAAACCATCCTAACAACAAAGTGCTGCCAAAATCTCTCTTGATCATGGCCACCATCTCCAACTTCAAAGGCTTGAGCATTCAAACTAGATCCATGACAAAGGAGCAAGCTTTCTACATCAAATCAAGGAAGTAGAGCACCATCTCAACACCATTCTATGACGATTCTTGCTCTTAATCCTCTAGCCACGATTTGTAAGTTCTAGATGCTTTTAGATTGAAACGATAACATGAATATGACATGTGATAAAGTTGAAATTGGATTTATGCATGATATTCAATCCATGTTCTTTCTTGTTCATTTTTGATCTTGACCTTTGGGGATGTTCCTATGGCATTTATTTGAACCTATGCATGTTGCAAATCACTCTTTCACGTCCTTAGCATGCATGTAATGATGTTTTTCTCTTGGATCTTTTTTTATGCAAAGTTTCTACCATCCCCTATTTATTTTCTTTTGATGAACCTTGGTCGATTTCGGACCTAGGCCTAAACTACGATTTACATGCGATTTGTATACGGGGAAATTTGGGGTATTGCCAATGTAATTTGCAAGTTTGGGCATATATGAATTGGCATATGAAATAAATCATGGGTTTTGAGACTATGCAAGTTAAATCAAGGGATTGGGCTTATGTAAATTATGCATAAGTGGGATTGGGAACATGAACCATGATGTGGGTTTATTTGGGCATGAACTTGACAACATGTAACTTTGGACAGAACTTGGTAGGGTTGGGATGTCATAAACTTGGCATACATGCAAATAGGCGAGAATTAGACATAGGTAAAGTGGCTAGAATTGGGTACACATTTTCATGGGCATGTAAGGTGGAACTTGGGCATATGCTTAGTAATATGTAAAGTGGGGATCTTGACTTAGATGACACATATGTAATTAACAATCTAACGGATGCCTTCGACACGAGGTTAGACTTGAGTTGTGGTGTAATTCTGCCCGGAACCGCCCAGCATATCCAGTGACCACAACAATAGTAGTCTAATGTGAGAGGTCGTAGGCAAAGATTAGATTGTGGTAATGCATGAACCCGAGGTTGGAATGGATTTGCGGTGTAATTCTGCCCGGAACCGCCCGGCATATCCAGTGACCGCAAATAAGTCCAATGTGAGAGGTTGATGCATTAGTAAATAATAAAAAGAATATGACATGGACGGGGTGGGTTAAGTAACTTGACTAGACTAATGACACTTAACCAATATGACATGGACGGGTGGGTTAAGTAACTTGACTAGACTAATGACACTTAACCAATATGACATGGACGGGTGGGTTAAGTAACTTGACTAGACTAATGACACTTAACCAATATGACATGGACGGGTGGGTTAAGTAACTTGACTAGACTAATGACACTTAACCAATATGACATAGACGAGTAGATTAAGTAAAACAGGACTTGATTACTTGCTGACACTTAACCATATAACACGACTAGAGGATGTGTAACACCCCGCGAATTCTATAACTGTGAAATTCACAAATTAAAGTATAATTAATTTTAAATCAAAGAACTAAGGGAAACGGGATACGCCATTGCGTTCGTCTCAGAAAAATACGCAAAATAGAGTCTGAGTTTTCGAAAAACGGAGTCCGTATGAAGAAGATATGGCCTTCGGAAGTTTTTGAATTAAGTTTAAAATTCAAACAGAATAAAACAATTAAAAATTCCGAAGTGGGGCCCAATGGGCCAGGGCGGAAAAAGGCCCGCCTGGCGCACCCAGGTCGACTGGGCTGTCGACCTGGTCTAACCAGGTCGACAGGCCTGTCGACAGGGCTGTCGACAGGGGTGTCGACCTGGTCCAGACCAGGTCGAACCCAGTCTAACCCGACTGGCCTATTCTCTGTTAGTCGATTTTCTGTGGTCTGCTTTGTCATTAGGGCTAGGTGGCAGGCTCTAGTTGGTCTCTCCTTAGGATGAATGGCTACGATCAATCCAAGCAACATCAATGGTCCTAATCAGTCCATTTCCCCTATAAAAACAACCCTAGACTATACCCTAATCTATTCATTCATAAATAAGAACAAAGCCGCCATGTTGTTGAGGAGCGTCTAGGAGTAGCCACCAAATTGGAGAGAAGATTAGGAAGAAAATTCTAAAGCCTAAAGCAATTCAAGCAAATCAAATCAACGCCTACGTCAAAAAGGGGTCGCATCTCTAAATTAGAGAATTCGCCGCAACGATAGTAAGTAGAGTATTATTTTGGTATGAACAAATAATTGTGTTGATATGTATACTTGATTTGTGGCGATAAAGTAATTCATATTTGTGCGTTGGAATATTGTATACGTTTGGATATTCTCGAATTATGTTATTCATTATAAAGAACTACATGCGGTAGTTCTATGCAAGTATACGTTTGGAATATTCGCAAATTATGTAAACCATGTTGAAGCTATATGTATGTAGTTGAAATTCATGCAAGTTTGGGGTTTTGCTACTATGCCATCATAATGTATATTTTTTATACAAACATCATTTTTGTGAATTAATTGGAATAAGTTTGGGTTATCATAATTCATATGAAACTATGTTGGAATTTTGGCACCATAATTTATGTATTAAGACATGCTTTTGTACTAGAGAACCTATTTGCAAACTTATGAATATGACTAGGCTATGATTGATAATTTGCATAATTGAAATTGTTAACAAGGATTATATGATGACATATGTGGTACATAACTAGGTTAGGTTCAAAAATCCCTTTTTGCAAGTTTACATGACTAAAGTAAAAAAAAAAAATCATGATTTCATGTTAGAAATATTTATGCCATGGTTATGTGAACAAATACTTATGCCATGCTTACGTTTAACATTATGCCATGCTTATGTTTGACATTATGCCTAAATAAAAATATAGGTTCATGTTGTAGTTATGACTATGTGTCAATAATGATACCCAATTTAGGTTCTTATCTCAACTACAAGTTTACATGGCTTGATTCATGTTACCTATGCTTTATGACCAAAGTGTATGTTACCACTATGCAAGTACACCAGTTTCTATTTTGTATTTCCAACGTCATATTGCAAGTTCATGCGCTCACATTCCCCTTTCCGTGTATGTAATCACGCTTTAAGCCTCCCCTTTTCGCATGGCTAAGTTGGGCTTCAAAAGGCTAAGCCCAATATATATATAATAAACGGACGTGTAAAACGGGGGAAAATAACGTTGGGTTAAAATTACTAATGAATGAAAATATAAAATAGAAGGGCCCAAATTCAAGCATGGGTTGGGCCCATGATTGGTGTAACCTTTACACCATTAACTTAATAATGGGCCGCAAATATTTACATATAAGAAAATAAAGAAGAAAGACAAAATATGTAAATATAGAACATACGATGTGTTTAACCCGAGGTTGGATTGAGTTGTGATGTAAACCTGCCCGGAACCGCCCGGCTGTCCAGTAGTCACAACAATACCTATCCAATGTGGGAGGTTAAACATGGAGCCCAATAAGGACCCGAGGTTAGACTGAGTTGTGGCGTAAGACTGCCCGGAACCAACCGGCAACAGGCAGCCACAACAATACCTGTCTAATGTGAGAGGTCAGGGCCTTAATAAGACAATTAAGGCTGAGTCAGGATTGTTAGGATTAAGTGAACTAAAGACTTAATCAGAATGGAACATGCTAAACTAAACGGACTGGTGGGGGTTAGGTTAGAAAACACTTAACCAACTTAGCATGTTGGCTAGAGATAGAAAACCTAGTAACGGGGGACCCTTTTCAGCAGTAACCCTAGAAGGTGTATCAGGATACCCTGAAACTAGGCAGGGTGGGGCACGATTACTGGGCTGATTGTAAGAGGTCAAATCGACGGCGGTGGTGTAGCAGTGTAGGTTCTAACGGGGTGCGGGCGTGCACACACTCCGGCGCAGAAAAATAAGGCACTGGACACCAGTAGCATACCTGTGCACTCTAGGATTGTGTCGGGCCGCCACCATGGGGCTTGATACACCCCATGGTGGGACCAGCATAGGTAACTACAACATCGGGGGCCGTAAGACACATGTAACTATGCGAGTAGGAGCCGATCATCGTTGAACGGATCACATCACCCTGATTATGGGGTGCCAGTTGGAAACTAGTTTATATGGGTTCAGAGATTAACATGGGGTACGATAGTATATTCGACCCTAGACAACTTAACCAAGTTTATAGTGCTTGCCCACTTCTGGTTTATACTCATCATACCCAGTTCTTTATTCATAGGCAAAATAGTACTAGACTTACTCAGGCTTTATGTCTGACTCTACTTTTCTTTCGTCTTCTTTTCTTCCGTTCCCCCCCCCCCCCCCAAGGTCCACAGGGAGGGAACACAGCAGCTTGACCAGTCTTAACATCCAGCTTGAAGAAGAGAAATGTATTGCTTGGACTTTCCTGTTTTGAACTATGGCTTTGGACAATCCACTATGGGGACTTTTGCAGTTTATCTATGCTTTATTTATGCTTCTTTAAATAATGTACTCAAGACAGATTATGAAAGTGTTATGTTATGTTTTTGAAAAAAAGATGTAAGACAATCATGGTGATGTTTTGTAACACGTATTTGCTTTTATGAAATAAAAGTTTGTTGATTTTCCGCTGTTTACAAATATGTGTTCTTATATCTGTCTTGTATATCTGTGACTTATACTTATAAACCTCCACCAAAATTAGGGCATTCCCTTTGAGAGTGACCCTAACGGAGGTGGGGTGTTTCACTTGGTATCAGAGCATAGGTTTACCAGATAAGATAAAAAGTTTTGAAAAATTATTTTCAAAAAGGAAATTTAAAGAAGCATTTTTAAAAGAGAAATATTATTTTATTTTAAAAAGGCAAAGTCCACTCCCCAAAGCCATAGGTACTATCTCTTATCCTTCGTTTTGAATCTATCCTTTTTGTTTCAGCATGTCCGAAGATCTTAACTTGCCGGAAGGGGTGCCAATACCTGGTTGGTTTAGACGGTTCTTAGAAGCAAGAGCCACTCAGCCAGGTCCTGCCATTCCTCCTCCCCCAGCTGCCGGAAATCATCCAGCTGCAGCGGCACCTTTTCCTCCACCTCCTCCTCGGGGAAACACGTTTGCTAAGATATGTAAAGATTTTAAAGCTATGGGAGGAAGGGATTTCCATGGAACTGAGTCCTTCGTGGCAGCCAGAAATTAGCTGAAAGAAACTGAGGACCTATTCATCATCTTTGAGGTAGAGGATGGACAAAAAGTACAATTGGCAGTATGGCTATTGAAGGGCGAGGCTTCCTACTGGTGGGAAGTCACTAATGCTGAAAGACCAGTGGAGACATGGGAGGACTTTAGGGCAAGGTTTGAGACTAAATTTCTCTCTGATGCGGAAAGAAGTTTGCAGTTGGAAAAATTCTTATTTCTTAAGCAAGGGGACAAGACAGTCAGAGAGTATGTGAATCAGTTCGATGAGCTGGCTAGGTTTGGGCTTGACCTAGTCAACACCCCGCACAAGAAGGCTCTCCGTTTCGTCAAAGGGTTGAATGAGCCATTACACAGTTTGGCCATGACCCATATACCCATGGGAGCCACGTATGAAAGATTGGTGCAAATGGCATTGCTGAATGAAGAGGATAAGGGCAAGAAGGAGACAAAGGCAGAAAGCTCTCAAGGGAAGAAAGAGGGTTTGCAACCTAAAAAGACAGACTTTAAGAAAGGCGGGAAAGGCAACAAAGAGAAGAGGAAGTGCAATTTCTGTGGCAAAGTGGGGAACTTAGTAAAGGACTGCCGGAAAAAGAAGGCCAAGGAGAATGGTGGGTGCTTTTCTTGCGGTGAGACAGGCCATAGGGCTAAGTACTGCCCAAAGAAACGAGGATAGGGGCAGAGGGCTGGATCCACCCCAGGGGCACAGGTTCATGTGCTGGAAGCGCCACCTCTGCAACAGCGAGGTATAAATACTTCTGTAGAAAGTGTAGTTTATCTTTATGATCATCCCGTTCGCATTTTATTTGATTCTGGCGCATCACACTCCTTTATCTCGTCTGCTTTAGTAGAATCTCTGCACCTAAAAACTAGTATGGTAGAGGACCCCTTAATTGTTTCAAACCCAATTGGGGGCCCAGCTCATTTGTCTATGATCTGTGTGGGATTGAAAATTTCTATTCTGAGTGTAGAATTTCAATGTAGTGCCTTTGTTTTGGGCTTTTCGGGTTATGGTTTGATTTTGGGTATGGATTGGCTATCCAGTAATGGGGCCATCCTTGATTGTGAGAAAAGGGTTGTTAGGCTCCTAACCCAGCTCGGTAATACTTTGGAAATTTCATGTAATCCCTCGTATGCGGTTATGCTTAGTTATCTTGAATCGCTAGATGCCTCTGTTGAAAATTTGCAATCAGTTAGAGTGGCCCGGGAATATCCGGATGTCTTCGAAGAGGTGAAGGGCTTGCCTCCGAAGCGGGAAATAGACTTTCGCATATATCTTGTAGATAATGCAAAGCCCGTTGCGTTACCCGTTAGACACATGGCTCCACGGGAAAGGAAAGAGCTCAGTAAACAGATTAAAGAGCTTCTAGAAAAGGGGTTCATTAGGAGGAGCATTTCAGAATGGGGCGCTCCAGTGGTGTTCGCTACGAAGGCGGATGGTTCACTCCGTCTATGTGTTGACTATAGGGAGCTCAACAAGCTAACGAAAAAGAATAGGCACCCTCTCCCTAGAATTGACGATTTATTTGACCAGCTTGTAGGAGCGTCTGTTTTCTCCCAACTCGATTTAGCAACCGGTTTTCATCAGCTAAGGGTGGCTGAAGATAGCATCGATAAAACGGCGTTCAGAACCCCAGACGGCTTCTTTGAATGGCTTGTCATGCCTTTCGGCTTGACAAATGCACCTGCTTACTTCGTGGACCTAATGAGTAGGGTATTTAGAGATTTCCTCAACAAATTCGTAGTGGTCTTCGTAGATGATATCCTTATCTTCTCAAAGAATGAAGAGGAACATGCTCAACACTTAAGGGCAATCATGGAAACTTTGCGAGTCCATCAACTAAAGGCCAAATTCTCCAAATGCCACTTTTGGAGGGAAGAGGTGAGGTTCCTTGGGCACATAGTATCCAAACAAGGGTTAGCAGTGGACCCCGCTAAGGTAGTGGCGGTACAGGATTGGAAGACACCAAGGAATGCGACTGAGGTCCGAAGCTTTCTAGGACTAGCAGGTTTCTATCGAAAGTTTATAAGGGATTTTGCGAAAATCTCAGCTCCGCTCACGAAATTGACCAAGAAGAATCTAGTGTTTAATTGGGACTTGGATTGCGAGGTTGCTTTCCAACGACTAAAAAGGGCTCTCACAACAGCCCCAGTTTTGACATTGCCAGATGGGAGCAAGATGTTCACTATTTATACGGATGCATGTGGGACAGGGCTAGGCGCCGTCTTAATGCAAGAAGGAAGGGTAGTAGCTTATGGCGGGAGGCAGTTGAAAGTACACGAAAAGAACTACCCAACCCACGATCTTGAGTTAGCCGCCATCGTCTTTGCACTCAAGTCTTGGCGACACTATCTCCTAGGTGAGAAGTTCGAACTTTACACTGACCATAAATCGTTGAAATATCTTTTCTCGCAGAAGGATCTTAACTTAAGGCAACAAAGATGGATGGAGTTTCTTGCCTTGTACGATTTCGAAATCTCCTATACTCCGGGCAAAGGCAACGTAGTGGCAGACGCGTTGAGCCGAAAGAAATTGACCCTAAGCCCGTTGTTCGTTGAAAGACAAAGCCTAGAGTTTATAGCCAGCTTCGACTTTAGGCCTTCCTCCGATTTCGTACCAGGCTTGGTAGCATCACTCGAAGTGCGCCCAACTTTAGTGGATTCGGTAGGGGCAGCACAACGCGAAGACCCTCAGCTTGTGGAAACAATTGATAGGCTAATTAGGGGTGAGACTTCAAGTCACCTCAACAGATACTCCATCGACGATAAGGGTTTGCTAAGGCGAGACGGAAGACTATGCGTCCCACAGACGAAAGATTTAGTAAAGAAGGTTCTCGAGGAAGCACATCACTCCAAGATGACGATACACCCAGGCGGAGATAAAATGTACAAAGACACAAAAAGGACTATCTTCTGGAACGGCATGAAAAAGGACGTGGCAAAGTTCGTTTCTAAGTGCATGGTGTGCCAACAGGTTAAGGCGGAACAGAAAAAGCCTGGCGGACTGCTACATCCTTTGGAGGTCCCGCAGTGAAAGTGGGATAGCATCTCAATGGACTTCATCGATGGGCTGCCTAGGTCTAGGAGAGGCAACACTAGCATTTGGGTAATAGTGGATAGGCTTACTAAAAGCGCCCACTTTTTACCTGTCAAAAGTAAAAGAACTGCCTCATCCCTAGCATCACTTTACCTTAAGGAAATCGTTCGACTCCATGGAATACCATCTAGCATTGTTAGTGACCGAGACCCCATCTTCACCAGTGAGTTTTGGCGGAGTCTGCAAGAAGCGGTAGGAACGCAATTATGCTTGAGCACAGCCTATCATCCCCAAACCGACGGCCAAACAGAGAGAGTGAACAGAGTTTTGGAAGACCTTTTAAGGCCATGCGTCCTTGACTTCGGAGGGACATGGGAAGACCACCTTCCTTTGGTGGAATTTGCCTACAACAACAGTTATCAAGCAACCATCGGAATGGCGCCCTTCGAAGCTTTATATGGAAGACCGTGCCGATCACCCACTTGTTGGTGGGAGTCTACTGATAAGCTCATACTTGGACCAGATATGATCCGAGAGACTTCAGAGAAAGTAGACTTAATACGAAGAAGGATGAAGACGGCCCAAGACAGACAAAAGTCCTATGCCGACAAGAGAAGGACCGACCTTGAATTTGAGGTTGGAGACAGAGTCTTTCTCAAGGTATCACCGCTAAGGAACGTTGTTCGTTTTGGAACCACAGGAAAGTTAGCACCAAGGTTCGTAGGGCCATTCCCTATCATCGAGAAAATTGGGAAAATGGCCTATAGATTAGAGCTACCCGAGAAGTTGGCTGGAGTCCACAACGTTTTTCACGTTTCACATCTCCGAAAATGTCTACATGAGTCTGCTGAAGTGGTAGAGCCAAATATCCTCGAAGAGGCCGAAGTGGAACGCGAAGCAACCATAAGAAAAGTTCCAACCCGCATCTTAGGAATGGAAGTGAGGAAGCTACGCAACCGTGAAGTCAAGCTCGTCAAAGTTCAGTGGAGCGACGCCGAGGGAGACGCGACTTGGGAAACTGAAGCTAGAATACGCACAGCCTACCCTTTTCTGTTCGAGGGTACATCCTTGATCTTTCATTTTCCTTAAGTTGCGCTTTTATCTATCTTTTTAGGTATATTTCCTCGACCGTATCTTTTAGGTAGAAATCCTTTGGATGGAAACATGTAGTTGAAACATGTTATGGATGATGGTTGCAAGTGGTTGCAAGTGATTGCTAGTGGTTGCTCGTGGTTGCATATACACACACAATCTAGGTTTTAGATCGGCTCAGTCACTTCATGTTGCATATGCATATATGTTTGCATTCGTATATGGTTGAACATTAATGTGTTGTCATGTGGATGTTTCATTTGTATTAAATGATTGTGCACTCATGTAGAATCAAGAATAGGAAAATTTGCATACATAATGGATTCATGGCACTTACATAATCCACATTAAGGGGGTCAACTGAATCAGTAGACCGCCTGATTTTGCATTAGATAAGTACATGCACACACACACTTCGCATATGATCATGAAGCATTAGAAGTCTTTTAAGGACAATGGATGCTCGTGTTTGATGGATGAGTAGATGGATGATTGGATGTTAGGATATACATTCCTCCTAACTTGAAGATTTCGGGGACGAAATCCTTTTAAGTGGGGGAGAATGTAACACCCCGCGAATTCTATAACTGTGAAATTCACAAATTAAAGTATAATTAATTTTAAATCAAAGAACTAAGGGAGACGGGATACGCCATTGCGTTCGTCTCGGAAAAATACGCGAAATAGAGTCCGAGTTTTCGAAAAACGGAGTCCGTATGAAGAAGATATGGCCTTCGGAAGTTTTTGAATTAAGTTTAAAATTCAAACAGAATAAAACAATTAAAAATTCCGAAGTGGGGCCCAATGGGCCAGGGCGGAAAAAGGCCCGCCTGGCGCACCCAGGTCGACTGGGCTGTCGACCTGGTCTAACCAGGTCGACAGGCCTGTCGACAGGGGTGTCGACCTGGTCCAGACCAGGTCGAACCCAGTCTAACCCGGCTGGCCTATTCTCTGTTAGTCGATTTTCTGTGGTCTGCTTTGTCATTAGGGCTAGGTGGCAGGCTCTAATTGGTCTCTCCTTAGGATGAATGGCTACGATCAATCCAAGCAACATCAATGGTCCTAATCAGTCCATTTCCCCTATAAAAACAACCCTAGACAAAACCCTAATCTATTCATTCATAAATAAGAACAAAGCCGCCATGTTGCTGAGGAGCGTCTAGGAGTAGCCACCAAATTGGAGAGAAGATTAGGAAGAAAATTCTAAAGCCTAAAGCAATTCAAGCAAATCAAATCAACGCCTACGTCAAAAAGGGGTCGCATCTCTAAATTAGAGAATTCGCCCCAACGATAGTAAGTAGAGTATTATTTTGGTATGAACAAATAATTGTGTTGATATGTATACTTGATTTGTGGCGATAAAGTAATTCATATTTGTGCGTTGGAATATTGTATACGTTTGGATATTCTCGAATTATGTTATTCATTATAAAGAACTACATGCGGTAGTTCTATGCAAGTATACGTTTGGAATATTCGCAAATTATGTAAACCATGTTGAAGCTATATGTATGTAGTTGAAATTCATGCAAGTTTGGGGTTTTGCTACTATGCCATCATAATGTATATTTTTTATACAAACATCATTTTTGTGAAGTAACTGGAATAAGTTTGGGTTATCATAATTCATATGAAACTATGTTGGAATTTTGGCACCATAATTTATGTATTAAGACATGCTTTTGTACTAGAGAACCTATTTGCAAACTTATGAATATGACTAGGCTATGATTGATAATTTGCATAATTGAAATTGTTAACAAGGATTATATGATGACATATGTGGTACATAACTAGGTTAGGTTCAAAAATCCCTTTTTGCAAGTTTACATGACTAAAGTAAAAAAAAAAAAAAAAAAAATCATGATTTCATGTTAGAAATATTTATGCCATGGTTATGTGAACAAATACTTATGCCATGCTTACGTTTAACATTATGCCATGCTTATGTTTGACATTATGCCTAAATAAAAATATAGGTTCATGTTGTAGTTATGACTATGTGTCAATAATGATACCCAATTTAGGTTCTTATCTCAACTACAAGTTTACATGGCTTGATTCATGTCACCTATGCTTTATGACCAAAGTGTATGTTACCACTATGCAAGTACACCACTTTCTATTTTGTATTTCCAACGTCATATTGCAAGTTCATGCGCTCACATTCCCCTTTCCGTGTATGTAATCACGCTTTAAGCCTCCCCTTTTCGCATGGCTAAGTTGGGCTTTAAAAGGCTAAGCCCAATATATATATAATAAACGGACGTGTAAAACGGGGGAAAATAACGTTGGGTTAAAATTACTAATGAATGAAAATATAAAATAGAAGGGCCCAAATTCAAGCATGGGTTGGGCCCATGATTGGTGTAACCTTTACACCATTAACTTAATAATGGGCCGCAAATATTTACATATAAGAAAATAAAGAAGAAAGACAAAATATGTAAATATAGAACATACGATGTGTTTAACCCGAGGTTGGATTGAGTTGTGATGTAAACCTGCCCGGAACCGCCCGGCTGTCCAGTAGTCACAACAATACCTATCCAATGTGGGAGGTTAAACATGGAGCCCAATAAGGACCCGAGGTTAGACTGAGTTGTGGCGTAAGACTGCCCGGAACCAACCGGCAACAGGCAGCCACAACAATACCTGTCTAATGTGAGAGGTCAGGGCCTTAATAAGACAATTAAGGCTGAGTCAGGATTGTTAGGATTAAGTGAACTAAAGACTTAATCAGAATGGAACATGCTAAACTAAATGGACTGGTGGGGGTTAGGTTAGAAATCACTTAACCAACTTAGCATGTTGGCTAGAGATAGAAAACCTAGTAACGGGGGACCCTTTTCAGCAGTAACCCTAGAAGGTGTATCAGGATACCCTGAAACTAGGCAGGGTGGGGCACGATTACTGGGCTGATTGTAAGAGGTCAAATCGACGGCGGTGGTGTAGCAGTGTAGGTTCTAACGGGGTGCGGGCGTGCACACACTCCAGCGCAGAAAAATAAGGCACTGGACACCAGTAGCATACCTGTGCACTCTAGGATTGTGTCGGGCCGCCACCATGGGACTTGATACACCCCATGGTGGGACCAGCATAGGTAACTACAACATCGGGGGCCGTAAGACACATGTAACTATGCGAGTAGGAGCCGATCATCGTTGAACGGATTACATCACCCTGATTATGGGGTGCCAGTTGGAAACTAGTTTATATGGGTTCAGAGATTAACATGGGGTACGATTGTATATTCGACCCTAGACAACTTAACCAAGTTTATAGTGCTTGCCCACTTCTGGTTTATACTCATCATACCCAGTTCTTTATTCATAGGCAAAATAGTACTAGACTTACTCAGGCTTTATGTCTTACTCTACTTTTCTTTCGTCTTCTTTTCTTCCGTTTCCCCCCCCCCCCCCAGGTCCATAGGGAGGGAACACAGCAGCTTGACCAGTCTTAACATCCAGCTTGAAGAAGAGAAATGTATTGCTTGGACTTTCCTATTTTGAACTATGGCTTTGGACAATCCACTATGGGGACTTTTGCAGTTTATCTATGCTTTATTTATGCTTCTTTAAATAATGTACTCAAGACAGATTATGAAAGTGTTATGTTATGTTTTTGAAAAAAAGATGTAAGACAATCATGGTGATGTTTTGTAACACGTATTTGCTTTTATGAAATAAAAGTTTGTTGATTTTCCGCTGTTTACAAATATGTGTTCTTATATCTGTCTTGTATATCTGTGACTTATACTTATAAACCTCCACCAAAATTAGGGCATTCCCTTTGAGAGTGACCCTAACGGAGGTGGGGTGTTTCAGGATTGGTTAGTTTAACCTGAATGGGTCGATAACACCTGACTAGTATAGCGCGATGTGTGGTAAGGTTAAGTAAACTCACAAGGGTAACACTTAACCGTTATAATTTGACTAGTGGATGGGGTTAGGTTAACATATACTTAACCAATCTAAACATGATAACTTGATGGGGTTAAGTCATGAATCGCTTGAATATACTTAACCAATCTAAACATGATAACTTGATGGGGTTAAGTCATGAATCGCTTGAGTATACTTAACCAATCTAACGCGGAAATTTGATGGGGTTAAGCTTGAATATACTTAACCAATCTAACACGGTAATTTGATGGGGTTAAGCTTGAATATACTTAACTAATCTAACACGGTAATTTGATGGGGTTAAGATTACACATACTTAACCAATTTGACACGATGATCTGGATACGGTTAAGTCATGAATCGATGAAATATGCTTAACCAACTTGACACATGATTCGTAGGGCTAAGTCATGGACTTGAATGACAACACTTAGCCAATTTGACATGACTTGTAGACGGGTTAAGTCACGAACTTGAATGACCACACTTAACCAACTTGACATGCTAGGCCGATAGGGGTTAAGTCTTGAATTTAGATGACAACACTTAACCTGCTAGACGGAAAACCCTAGTTACACGGTCCTTTTCAACAGTAACCCTCTTGGATGTATCACGATACGCTAGGGACTAGGCTACGATGGGGCACGATTACTGGGCTGATTATAAGCGACCAAAACGACGGCTGAGTTTGGTGCGCCATCGTAGGTTCAGGCGGGCTATGGTCGTGCACGTAGTCCGGAGTTGAAAAAGCAGGCGTGGGCACCAGTAGTTTTACACTGTGCATGCTTGGAATGGTGTCAGTGGTTGACACCCTAGGACTTGATACACCCTAGGGTGGACCTAGCACAGGGTAGCTACAATCGTGATTGGGCCGTATGACACCGACACACGACGAGCTAGGTCTTGTAGGGAGACGATCGACTAAGGCGTGACGTAGGGCGTTGTTCGATAGGTAGCGTAATCCCTAGTGGTCCTAGGTGGCATAAACCCTAGTTGAAAACGTCCATTAGGTAGCGTAATCCCTAGTGGTCCTAGGTGGCATAAACCCTAATCAAATCTAGAAATTATTCAATAGTTAGCATAATCCCTAATGGTCCTAGGTGGCGTAAATCCTAGTTGAACACGCAATAATTCGTGATAAGGAAAACTGGCCAAATCAAGGGTGGCAGTCCGAGAAATATCAAGGATGGTGACACTACGTTGTTGTAGTATAGAATAACGTGATGGAACTCGTACGATATACGACAAGGGACTATACATATGCATGGAAGGGATGATTCGAGTTAGGGTGCTAGTACGGTTGGTGCAGAGGACGTTAGACATGCGATGCTCTTCCGAGTTTACCTTGGTTATCCTGTTACCTTGGTTATCTTGTTAGTTGAGTTTATCCTGTTATCTTAGTTTGATCAGTTTACCTTGTCATCATGCTTATATTTACTTTCGATTTATACATGTCTTGTTACTCTTACCTGTTTTTAGGCTGAAAGTCACTAGGACTTACTCAGTCTTTATGACTGACCCTGTTTTGTTTCGCCTCTTTTTCTTCCGTTTCCCCCCCAGGTTTACAGGGAGGAAATGTTGCTACTTAGTGCGGATCTTTCTGCTTCAAGATTATCATCTATGGCTTGGACTTTCCTTGGCTATGGCTATTTTACTGCTTTACTTGGGGAATAATTTATGACTATGGTTTTATGCTTCTTTATTATTGCAAGACAGGTTTCGATGTAAGTAATTTAGTGGCACTTTGATGTAAAAGGTTTTAAGTAATGAAATCATGTTTTCTTCCGCCGTTTTTATATGTTTTGTCTTGTAATATTTCTGTGCATGTTTACGTAGATAATACTCCACCAAAGCTAATGCATTCCCTTTGTGAGTGACCCTAGCGGAGGTGGGGTGTTACATTTGGTATCAGAGCAGAAGGTTACCAGACTGGGCAAAAGTTTTAAAAACTTCTGAAACTATTTTCAAAGCCATTTTACAAAGAAGCATTTTTCAAGAAAAGTTTTAAAGAAAAAGGCTATTCCCCAAAAAGCCATTAGCACTATCTTGTGCTCGAATCTCTTTTCCTTTCTTCCCTCCGCCTGTAGTCGCAGTAGTTTTAACTGTGACTAATCCTTTTCTAGATACGTAAATGTTTTCCGTGCGATGGAGGAAGTTCTCAAGAGACCTGTTACCGCGTGATATAAGAAAGGATAGGAATGGTTAAGGCGAATGAGGCTCAGAACAAGAAGGTAGTTAAGTACTATAGGACAAGGACATGGGCAAAGAACAAGATCGTCGAGAGGGAAATTTTTTGCTCTTACTACTAGCGTGCCTAAGAGGGGTGATAACGTTTCGGGTAAAAGTTTAGCTTTTCCTTTCTATCATCCCTTCAGGACTTTGTTTTGTACATCGCATCCTTTTTAAAATCTTGCTTCGATAGTTGAGTCTCTGCACCTTAGTACTAGCACAATAGAGGGTCCCGTTTTTGTCTCAAATCCTGTTGGGGGATCGTCCCATTTATTCATGACTTGTTTGGATTTGAGGACATCTATGACTTTTGGGAATAATGCTTATGTTTTTGAGCTATGGGTTGATTCTAGGAATGGAGTGGTTATCCAGTAAGGGTGCCATTCTCGGTTCTGAAAGGAGGGTAGTTAGACTCTTGACTTGCCTCGGTAATACCCTCGAAGTCTCGTGTAACCTTTAGGGTTCTGACATGATTGGTTACCTAGAATCTCTTGATGCATTTGTTGGTAATCCATTCTAGTAGTGTTCGCCACTAAGGCAGACGATTCATTTCGCTTGTGCATAAGTTATGGAAATCACTCTAGTAAGTACACTTGGTAACATGGTTGATATTTGTTATTTTCAAGAGATAGTTCTTCTGCATGGAATGCCGTAAAGTGAGTAAACGAGATCCAGTGTTCACTAGTGAATTTTGGAGAGCTTGCATGAAAACCAAGAGTACACGGATATGGTTGAGCCAAGTATACTAGAGGGAGAATAAGTAGAAGTGGAACGAGAGGCGACAATGAAATGAGTTCCAGCTCATATTTGGAAATAGGAGTTAAGAGGCCACGAAATCAGGAAGTTAGAGACAGCCAAAGTACAATGGAGTTAAGCTCAAGGAAATGCGACTTAGAAGACTGAAGACTAGATACGCGCATCATTTCTCTTTTTAAGAGTATATTCTTGATCCCGGTTTTCCTGTAGAGCTTACCCGCATGCTATCTTTTATGCATATCCTCTCGGTCCTATTCTCGATCTTATTTCTGTTGCAAACTCCATAGGGGGTATGATTCATCGGTTAATAATAATACATGTCAAGGTTTGAAGGCGTCCGTTAGGTTGACTAAACCTTTTGGGTTTTATAGGATACGGGTTGGTTTTAGGTAGGGACTCCCTTGTGACCAAAAAGGAGTCCATCATGCTTAGTTTCCTCGAAACGTATATTGGTTTGACTGAGTAATTCTTTGGGTGTCAGCCTGATGTTGATTTCGGTCTTCGGGGCCGGTGCTTAGGGAGTTTTTCTCCTAATCAGTATATATGTAACGTAGATTTCCAGTTTTGACATTGCCTAATGGGCACAGAGTTTTTACTTGCTTCTATCTTTCGATCCTATCTTGAGAACCTTAGGTAGAACCCTATGGATGTAAACATGTGTTTGAGACATGTTATGATTAATGGTTGCAAGTGGCTGCAAGTGGTTGCTAGTGGTTGCTCGTGGATGCATTTACACATTAGGCACTAGATCGGCTCAGTCACCTTTCATATTGCATATGCATGAGTGTTTATACTTATTTATGGATGAAATTGAATGTGTTATCATGTGGATGTTGCATATGGATGAATGTTTGTGCACAAATATAGTGTTTATGTGACTAGGACTATTTGTATACATGTGGATTCATGGCACTAAACACATTTTGCATTGAGAAGATCAATCAGGCCTGATCATTTGCATTAGATAAGGAACATATACACACACTTTCTGCATATGTTCATATGGCATTAGAAATTTTTTAAGGACAATGGTTGCTTGTGGATGATGCTTTGAGTAGATGGATGGTGGGATGGTAGGATACATCCTCCCTAACTTAGAGATTTCGGGGACGAAATCCTTAAAGGAGGGGAGAATGTAACAACCCGAATTTTAAATAACGTGTTAAGACAAGAATCAAGGCAGAATTAAATTTTAAATTTAGAATCAAGCGAAATGGGTTGCGCCGTTGCGTTCGTCTCGAAATTCTGCTTGAAAACGAGTCCGAAATTTCGTAAATCGGAGTCCGTATGACCAAGTTATGGCTCATAGAAGATTTCGGAAAATTCAAAATTCAGCCTGAAATTCAAAATCAGATCCAAGCAGATTGGGCGGGAAATTTTCCTGCCCTACCCCAGGTCGACTGGGGGGTCGACTGGGGAGTCGACCTGCCCCCCAGGTCGACTAGGGTGTCGACCTGGGGGTCGACCTCCCTGGTCGGGCCAAGTTAGCCTGGTGCACCTGCTTGCTTGTGTGGTCTGGTAGGTTGGCCTGTGACGATTTTCAGTGGCTCAGATCTACTCTAGGGTTGATCCTATGGCCTAAACTAGCTCCTACTTCTATAAAAAGACCCTAAGACCTAGCCTAAATCACTAAAAACCATCCTAACAACAAAGTGCTGCCAAAATCTCTCTTGATCATGGCCTCCATCTCCAACTTCAAAGGCTTGAGCATTCAAACTAGATCCATGACAAAGGAGCAAGCTTTCTACATCAAATCAACGAAGTAGAGCACCATCTCAACACCATTCTATGACGATTCTTGCTCTTAATCCTCTAGCCACGATTTGTAAGTTCTAGATGCTTTTAGATTGAAACGATAACATGAATATGACATGTGATAAAGTTGAAATTGGATCTATGCATGATATTCAATCCATGTTCTTTCTTGTTCATTTTTGATCTTGACCTTTGGGGATGTTCCTATGGCATTTATTTGAACCTATGCATGTTGCAAATCACTCTTTCATGTCCTTAGCATGCATGTAATGATGTTTTTCTCTCGGATCTTGTTTTATGCAAAGTTTCTACCTTCCCCTATTTATTTTCTTTTGATGAACCTTGGTCGATTTTGGACCTAGGCCTAAACTACGATTTACATGCGATTTGTATACGGGGAAATTTGGGGTATTGCCAATGTAATTTGCATGTTTGGACATATATGAATTGGCATATGAAATAAATCATGGGTTTTGAGACTATGCAAGTTAAATCAAGGGATTGGGCTTATGTAAATTATGCATAAGTGGGATTGGGAACATGAACCATGATGTGGGTTTATTTGGGCATGAACTTGACAACATGTAACTTTGGATAGAACTTGGTAAGGTTGGGATGTCATAAACTTGGCATACATGCAAATAAGCGAGAATTAGACATAAGTAAAGTGGCTAGAATTGGGTACACATTTTCATGGGCATGTAAGGTGGAACTTGGGCATATGCTTAGTAATATGTAAAGTGGGGATCTTGACTTAGATGACACATATGTAATTAACAATCTAACGGATGCCTTCGATACGAGGTTAGACTTGAGTTGTGGTGTAATTCTGCCCGGAACCGCCCGGCATATCCAGTGACCACAACAATAGTAGTCTAATGTGAGAGGTCGTAGGCAAAGATTAGATTGTGGTAATGCATGAACCCGAGGTTGTAATGGATTTGCGGTGTAATTTTTCCCGGAACCGCCCGACATATCCAGTGACCGCAAATAAGTCCAATGTGAGAGGTTGATGCATTAGTAAATAATAAAAAGAATATGACATGGACGGGGTGGGTTAAGTAACTTGACTAGACTAATGACACTTAACCAATATGAAATGGACGGGTGGGTTAAGTAACTTGACTAGACTAATGACACTTAACCAATATGACATGGACGGGTGGGTTAAGTAGCTTGACTAGACTAATGGCACTTAACCAATATTACATGGATGGGTAGGTTAAGTAAAACCGGACTTGATTACTTGCTGACACTTAACCATATAACACGACTAGAGGATGAGTTAGTTTAACCTGAATGGGTCGATAACACCTGACTAGTATAGCACGATGTATGGTAAGGTTAAGTAAACTCACAAGGGTAACACTTAACCGTTATCATTTGACTAGTGGATGGGGTTAGGTTAACATATACTTAACCAATCTAAACATGATAACTTTATGGGGTTAAGTCATGAATCGCTTGAATATACTTAACCAATCTAAACATGATAACTTGATGGGGTTAAGTCATGAATTGCTTGAGTATACTTAACCAATCTAATGCGGAAATTTGATGGGGTTAAGCTTGAATATACTTAACCAATCTAACACGGTAATTTGATAGGGTTAAGCTTGAATATACTTAACCAATCTAACACGGTAATTTGATGGGGTTAAGATTAAACATACTTAACCAATTTGACACGATGATCTGGATACGTTAAATCATGAATCGACGGAATACGCTTAACCAACTTGACACGTGATTCGTAGGGCTAAGTCATGGACTTGAATGACAACACTTAGCCAATTTGACATGACTTGTAGACGGGTTAAGTCACGAACTAGAATGACCACACTTAACCAACTTGACATGCTAGGCTGACAGGGGTTAAGTCTTGAATTTAGTTGACAACACTTAACCTGCTAGACGGAAAACCCTAGTTATGCGGTCCTTTTCAGCAGTAACCCTCTTGGATGTATCATGATACCCTAGGGACTAGGCTAGGGTGGGGCACGATTACTGGGCTGATTATAAGCGACCAAAACGACGGCTGGGTTTGGTGCGCCATCGTAGGTTCAGGCGGGCTATGGTCGTGCACGTAGTCTGGAGTTGAAAAAGCAGGCGTGGGCACCAGTAGTTTTACACTGTGCGTGGTTGGAATGGTGTCAGTGGTTGACACCCTAGGACTTGATACACCCTAGGGTGGATCTAGTACAGGGTAGCTACATTCGTGATTGGGCCATATGACACCGACACACGACGAGCTAGGTCTTGTAGGGAGCCGATCGACTAAAGCGTGACGTAGGGCGTTGTTCGATAGGTAGAGTAATCCCTAGTGGTCCTAAGTGGCATAAACCCTAGTCGAAAACGTCCATTAGGTAGCGTAATCCCTAGTGGTCCTAGGTGGCATAAACCCTAATCAAATCTAGAAATTGTTCAATAGGTAGCATAATCCCTAGTGGTCCTAGGTGGCGTAAATCCTAGTTGAACATGCAATAATTCGTGATAAGGAAAACTGGCCAAATCAAGGGTGGCAGTCCGAGAAATATCAAGGATGGTGACACTACGTTGTTGTAGTACAGAATAACATGGTGGAACCCGTACGATATACAACAAGGGAATATACATATGCATGGAAGGGATGATTCGAGTTAGGGTGCTAGTACGGTTGGTGCAGAGGACGTTAGACATGTGATGCTATTCGGAGTTTACCTTGGTTATCCTGTTACCTTGGTTATCCTGTTACCTTGGTTATCTTGTTACTTGAGTTTATCCTGTTATCTTTGTTTAATCTGTTTACCTTGTCATCATGCTTATATTTACTTTCGGTTTATACATGTCATGTTACTCTTACCTGTTTTAGGCTGAAAGTCACTAGGACTTACTCAGTCTTTATGACTGACCCTATTTTTTTTGCCTCTTTTTCTTCCGTTCCCCCCAGGTTTACAGGGAGGAAATGTTGCTACTTAGTGCGGATCTTTCTGCTTCAAGATTATCATCTATGGCTTGGACTTTCCTTGGCTATGGCTATTTTACTGCTTTACTTGGGGAATAATTTATGACTATGGTTTTATGCTTCTTTATTATTGCAAGACAGGTTTCGATGTAAGTAATTTAGTGGCACTTTGATGTAAAAGGTTTTAAGTAATGAAATCATGTTTTCTTCCGCTGTTTTTATATGTTCTGTCTTGTAATATTTCTGTGCATGTTTACCTAGATAATACTCCACCAAAGCTAGTGCATTCCCTTTGTGAGTGACCCTAGCGGAGGTGGGGTGTTACAATATGCCTAAAATTTACATGAAATAGGAATAATTGTTAAAGAACGAACATGCCTAGATTCACAGTAATTTGACACTGTAACGTTCTTAGACACGAGGTTAGAATGCACTTGTGATAGAAGTCTGCCCGGAACCGCCCGACATATCTAGCATTCACAAGTGGTAAATCTAATGTGAGGGGTCTAAGTGCATAATTAAAACATGCAATGGTACTAGGACACGAGGTTAAGTCAACTTGTGGTAGAGGTCTGCCCGGACCCGCCCGGCAAATCCAGCGTCCACAAGTATAGGCTTAATGTGAGAGGTCTAGTGCATATATATATATATTAAAAAATATATATCAAGATATGAATAAATGGCAATGATGGTAATTAAGCGTCTAACTCAAAAAATAAGAAAGGAAGGGATGTAATGGACTGAGTTAGTGTGATGCGAAGGAAAAGTGATGTATTTCCCTAAATGACCTCTTTCTGAGAACGTGGTTGCAAGTAAGCCACATTGAATAAAGTAAAAAAGAGGAAAGAAATTACTTGAAACCATAAATTTAGATGGGAATACTTTATGAAAATAAATCACTGATTCCTTCTATAAATCAAACTGATAAGGTGCATGAAGTGTTTTCCTTAATAAAATAAGGAACATATATTACACTGAATGAAGAATAATGGATTACAACAGTAAATGGTCTAAAAGGGGAATGATAATAACCTATTATAAATAAATAACATTAATGAAAATGTTGTATAATAGGTAGACTTGTCCTAGGGACAAGTGAAGATTATAACTTAGGTTATAATAAACTAGTAAGGAAATGGGATAACTGGTGAAATGAGATAAGAGACACTTAATTGTAAATTAAGTAATCAATAAATGGGCAAAGCCGGAAACCAGTTGAGAAAAGGGGGAAATATTTGAAATATAAGAAGTTGTACTAAATTATAAATTAAGTAATCTGTAAACTTGGAAGTCTGAAACCCGCCGATAATAATAACATGTTTAGACTTGTCCTAGGGACAAGAAGAAATTATAACATATGTTATAATAAATGGGTAGAGAAACTTATTAATGGGCCTTAGTTAAGAGAACTAAGTTAATAAGTAAACAACGATAAGTTGTAGTAACGGTGAAAAATGGAATTATAATTAAATGAGAAAGAATGAGGAAAACTTATGAAGTAAGTTATATTTAATCATAAATACTGACTGACATGTTAAACAGAAAACATGTGAATTGGGATATAATTAATTACGTTTTAAGTAGAACATGTTATTGTAACGATAAAATCAAACAAGGATATAAAGGGATTATAGATTACAGACCTTGGACCACAATCTAGGGAATCACATGTTGTGGGCTTATTAATAAACTTAAATGGGTTAAGTTATACAGCTGAAATTAATAAGCAAGAGGAACTTGGTAACTTGATTAAGAATTCAATTTGAATGTGAATAACCAAGTTAAATGGAAACCTAATGAGGTAAGGCAAGCGTGTAAAAGAATGTTTAGACATAGTGTCTAACAACATATTAAAGGGAGGCGCTTGGACCAGTCCGCATGTTTGAGGGTGAATAACCCAACAGGGTAGATCATCGTGGTGTTATAAGGCATGAGGGGAGCGCACACTCATCTGATTATTCTGTAGGCTCCGAAGGACCGTAAGGGGAAGCACGCGGCTTCCTGAGATACGTAAGGTGCTCCTAGTAGTCCTCTATGTAGTGGTAGATGTTTAGGCTGTGGTTGCAGAGGTTGTGTCTGCGCGAAACTACTAGGTGGGTGGGCATTGACTGCAAAAGTAGCTATGCAGTCAGAATGCTGTGACGCGGTGACACTAAGGTGATTCGGCAGTCGCCTCAATGGGGAGGCGAAGGGTCACGACCAACGGATAGTAGATCGTCGGATACCCGTCATCGGCAGCCAGTGGAATGCGAAAAGACTAGAGCTAAAACCAATAGACCATTCACCTTTCATTATCGGGGTACGGTGGTTGAGGGAAGACGCCAAATGGATGTTTAGATTGTTTTTTAGGGGCAGTCGTTTAGCTCTTGTAGCCTTTACTAGTTGAGGGAGGGGCCGAGGTGGGGACATAGCCACCGTGAAAACAAACCTTTGGAATATCTGTATATAGAGGCTCTTAATGACGGGCCTGTACATATCTGGAAAAACTCCCGACCGAGTTTCATGTTTCTTATATAGCCCTGCCATGGAACTCGGTGCACATTAGAGGACATGCGGTTAAGGCACCGAGCTACAATTGACGATACGTATGTAGGACAGTCTAGATACATGCATGTCGGCTCTGGGTGGTGTATCGTAGGTTTGAGGGCATTACTCCGGTATGAAATCTGATTCGATCGACGATGGAAGTCCATACGCTTACGTAGCGCAGTAATGACAGATATATGCAGAACGTAACATTATTATGTAGAGATCTGTACGTCACTCTGCGTTCATTTCTGTGGCATTACGGTGGAGACCATGCGAGTGGAGTACCATGGGGTATGCCTCAGTATTGAGGGGTAGCTACATATATGCTATATTAGGTTAATCCACTGGGAAGTAAATGGGTACGACGTGTGTGTAAGCCTTGAGGGCTGTTAACCCAAGTAACCTAATAAAAAATATGATTGAACGGTATATGTAGGATTATCCAAAGTGTATAATTTAAATCTAGTCACCAGAACTTGTTTTCTGACCCCTCCTCGTAACATACTCGCAGGTTAGATTTGTGGCAGATACATTATAGCTTTGGATACTGGTTAGGCAGTATTACCAATACAATAAGGCTATACTTTGATTATATTATATTTTTTCCATTCCGCTGTGAGATGTTTTCTGAGCTATGACATATTTTATTTCTTTGGCTTTTCTGTAGGAGACCAGAGCACAACAACTTGAGTTTCGATAGATTGGAATTTTGCAAAAAAATCGGTCTTTCGGAATTCGGGTTGTCACATCTGGTATTATAGCTTAGGTTTAGGATTCCTATATAAATAGTGAGTGAACGTATTTGTATTTTTAAAAATATAAATATATTAGATATATACCTAGATCCATAGAGGAACCCACTAAAAAGAAAGAGTATAATATGATAAGAAATGGGATGTTTGTTTTGAACACTAAAGGAATGAATATGGAAATCTGAGACCCTTAGGTGATTTGGGTAGAAAGTGTACAATGTACTATGTGTGGAAGGAAATTGAATCCCATATGATTAGTATTTTGGGTTAGTGGGCTTGAAAATCTTATAAATTGGAAAAGTTAAATAGAGAAAAATGGATTAGGAATATATATAGTTGAGAGAATTGACTTTTTGGGAGTGACTAGGAAAGCCTAGGGTGTTGCTTGAAATAATTGTCGGTACACAACTAGGACTAGTGGTGACCACTAGATAGTAAAAAGGGCAAGTAAGTGTTTAGATCCCGTTGCTAATTTTCCCGATAGGGGTAAAGCCCGTTACTGCATTTCTATTGGGATCGTTCCGTTATTTTGTTCTTGTTGGGTAGTTAGGGTAACACCTGAACCTATCGTGGATCCCACTGTTTGACTTTTCTGTCTGAGGGGGACATAGTCCCGAGATCCTTGGCCCTTGGTAGTAGCTGTGTAGGGTGTTTGTTCTCCTGTTTTAGTTGAAAGACTAGAAGGCTTATTTAAAGTTAAATTTAAATCAGATGATTAAATAAGCTAAGAAAAGAGTAAAGGTACAACTAAAAAGGAAATAACAAATTCAGTAAGGCAACAAACAAGATAAATTTTGAGAAAAGATGGATAAAGATAAAAATTTCCAAGATAAGATGAAACAGAAAATCAGTAACAAAAGAAAATTTTCTTATGTGGGCCGTGCTTGGATAGGAAAATAAGGAATCTTTGTAAATAGTTACATAAAATCCATGTATGGTTGGAAAAAGGTACATAAAAGAAAAACGGAAGATGTGAAATTTTCCGTTTTCTTCCTTTTTTATAACATAGGAAATCGAATTTAAAAAATTAGATTTTTATGAAATTCGAAAAATAAAGTTGGTTGTTAGGATTATGGATGCAACAGTTGGATGAACTACGCTCTTACTAAGTAAGAGTTTGGGAAAATTAGGATGAAAAGGCATTTTGATTTTCAAAATATGGCATTCATATAAAACTGCCAATATATTTAGGATGTGAGCATCATATTTTAAAAGGATTTTTGAAAAATTTGTATACACATAGGAAGTACCGCTTAGGCATACATGCATTATTATGTTGTATTTCACTTTGCACAAGTGCACAGTGTTTGCAAAAATTGGATGCACACATGATGGATGTATATTATGCGAGGGGTTAATTAATTTTGCCTTTATCAAATTTCGGGGACGAAATTTCCTAAGGGTGGGAGAATGTAACACCCTGCATTTTTAACTCAAGATAATGAAATAAGAATAACCTAATTAAATATTCATAATTAAGGAAAACGGACTGCACCATTGCGTTCGTCTCGGAATTTTGGTCAAAATAGACACCTAGTTTGCGTAAAACGGACAACGTATGAAGAAGTTATTGAGGTTTGAATTTTGTATACGCACAAGAGAATTATATATATATATATATATAATAGGTTCAGAAGTTCAAAAATAGGCTCAGAAATTCAAAAATCGGTTCAAAATTTTTAATTCGAGGAGGTGGCAGATTTTCCGCCCAGGGGTGTCGACCCCTCAAGGGGGTGTCAACCCATGGGTCGACCCCCCTATAACAAATTTTGGCAGATTAGGGTTTTGTGGGATTTGGCTATATATATGGCCTCATTTCACTTGTTTCTCCACACCAAAAACAACGGAGGACTAGATGTTGCCTCTGCCCAGATTAAATCAAGTCTTTTCTTCTTCTGCAATTAAGTTATTCAAGTTTAGAGATCTGCAAGCCTTCTTCTATTTTTCTAGATCAAATCACAGCAAATCTACGTTTATTTTAGATCTCTTATCGAAGTGAGGTAATTCCTAGATCTGGTCTATTTTTCAAGTCTCTTCTCTTTTCTTCCCTTTTTCTTTTAGTAAAAATTATAAATCCATGGTTGTTAGGTTCTGAATCCAATTAGGGGAAAACAATGGAATGATAGATCTGGACCAGATTCAGGATTTGGAAAGCTTACGAGGTGAGTGGGTTTAAGCTATAGCATTATAGATAATAATATGTTATTGTTTACCATTCACCATTTTGTATAATTGAATTTGCCAGAATAATTAAGAATTACTGTTATAACAAGTTAAGATGCTAATATGAATAATTCATATGTTGAATCAGTTAAAGTGTTGGAATGATTACATGTTGAAAACAAACATGTTAGAAAAGGGGTAATAACTACTATTGTTATAATCACATGATTCAATTGGGGTATATTATTGAGTAAATGACATGTTTAACTTGTTGGATTTGAACAGTTACCCAATTAAATATTTACATATCAAAATTGAATTAAACACATTTTAAAAAGGACATGCGATAAAATATAGGCATAATTTGATGACATGTAAATTGGATTACAGTAAACATATGAAAAGGACAATATGCCTAAAATTTACATGAAATAGGAATAATTGTTAAAGAACGAACTTGCATAGATTCACAGTAATTTGACACTGTAACATTCTTAGACACGAGGTTAGATTGCACTTGTGATAGAAGTCTGCTCGGAACCGCCCGGCATATCCAGCATTCAGAAGTGGTAAATCTAATGTGAGGGGTCTAAGTGCATAATTAAAACATGCAATGGTACTAAGACACGAGGTTAAGTCAACTTGTGGTAGAAGTCTGCTCGGACCCGCCCGGCAAATCCAGCGTCCACAAGTATAGGCTTAATGTGAGAGGTCTAGTGTATATATTAAAATATATATAACAAGATATGAATAAATGGCAATGATGGTAATTAAGCGTCTAACTCAAAAAAGAAGAAAGGAAGGGATGTAATGGACTGAGTTAGTGTGATGTGAAGGAAAACTGATGTATTTCCCTAAATGACCTATTTCTGAGAACGTGGTTGCAAGTAAGCCACAATAAATAAAGTAAGAAAGAGGAAAGAAATTACTTTCTACGACGAATTTAGATGGGAATACGTTATGAAAATAAATCACTGATTCCTTCTATAAATCAAACTGATAAGGTGCATGAGGTGTTTTCCTTAATAAAATAAGGAAATATATTACAGTGAATGAGGAAAATGGATAACAACAGTAAATTGTTTAAAAGGGGAATGAAAATAACCTATTATAAATAAATAACATTAATGAAAATGTTGTATAATAGGTAGACTTGTCCTAGGGACAAGTGAAGATTATAACTTAGGCTATAATAAACTAGTAAGGAAATGGGATAATTGGTGAAATGAGATAAGGGACACTTAATTGTAAATTAAGTAATCAATAAATGGGGAAAGCCAGAAACCAGTTGAGAAAAGGGGGAAAATATTTGAAATATAAGAAGTTGTACTTAATTATAAATTAAGTAATTTGTAAACTTGGAAGTCTGAAACCCGCTGATAAGAATAACAAGTTTAGGCTTGTCCTAGGGACAAGAGGAAATTATAACATAGGTTATAATAAATGGGTAGAGAAATTTATTAATAGGCCTTAGTTAAGAGAGCTAAGTTAATAAGTGAACAACGATAAGTTGTAGTAACGGTGAAAAATGGAATCATGATTAAATGAGAAAGAATGAGGAGAACTTATGAAGTAAGTTATATTTAATCATAAATAATGACTGATATGTTAAACAGAAAACATGTGAATTGGGATATAATTAATTATGTATTAAGTAGAACATGTTTTGTAACGATAAAATCAAACAAGGGTATAAAGCGATTGTGGATTACAGACCTTGGACCACAATCTAGGGAATAACATGTTGTGGGCTTATTAATAAACTTAAATGGGTTAAGTTATATGACTGAAATTAACAAGCAAGAGGAACTTGGTAACTTGATTAAGAATTCAATATGAATGAGAATAACCAAGTTAAATGGAAACCTGATGAGATAAGGCAGGCGCGTAAAAGAATGTTTAGACATAGGGTCTAACAACATAGTAAAGGAGGCGCTTGGACCAGTCCGCATGTTTGAGGGTGAATAACCCAACAGGGTAGATCATTGTGGTGTTATAAGGCACGAGGGGAGAGCACATTCATCTGATTATTCTGTCTACTCCGAAAGACCAGAAGGGGAAGCACGCGGTTTCCTGAGATACGTAAGGTGCTCCTAGTAGTCCTCTGTGCGATGGCAGATGTTTAGGCTGTGCTCGCAGAGTTTGGATCTGCACGAAACTACTAAGTGGGTGGGGCTTGATTGCAAAAGTAGCTGTGCAGTCATAATGCTCTGACACAGTGACACCAGGGTGATTCGGCGGTCGCCTCAACGGGGAGACGATGGGTCACGACCATAAAGGATAGTAGATCGTCGGATACCTATCATCGGTAGCCAGTGGGATGCGAAAAGACTAGAGCTAAAACCAATAGACCATTCACTTTTCACTATCGGGGTACGATGGTTGAAGGAAGACGCCAAATGGATGTTTAGATTGTTTTTTAGGGGAAGTCGGTTGGCTCTTGTAGCCTTTACTAGTTGAGGGAGACGCCGAGGTAGGGCCATAACCACCGTGAAAACAGACCCTAGGAATATCTGTATATAGAGGTTCTTAAAGATGGGCCTGTACAGATATGGAAAAGCTCTCGACCGAGTTCCGTGTTTCTTTTATCGCCTTGCCACGGAACTCGGTGCACATTAGAGGATGTGAGTTTAAGGCATCGAGCTACAATTGACGATACACATGTGGGATAGTCTAGATACATGTATATCGGCTCTGGGTGGTGTATCGTAGACTTGAGGGCATTACTCCAGTATGAAATCTGATTCGATCGACTATAGTAGTCCATACGCTTACATAGCGTAGTAATGACAGATATATGCGGAACGTAACATTGTTATGTAGAGATCCGTACGTCACTCCGGCGTAGGATGAGGGTCAGCGTTCATTTCTATGGCATTATGGTGGAGACCGTGCGAGTGGGGTACCATGGGGTGTACCTCAGTATTGAGGGGTAGTGTAACACCCCGTATATTCTATAACAGTAAAATTCACAAATTAAAGTATAATTAATTTCAATTCAAAGAACTAAGGGAAACGGGATAGGCCATTGCGTTCGTCTCGGAATTCTGCTTGAGATAGAGTCCGAGTTTGCGTAAAACGGACTCTGTATGAGGGAGATATGACCTCCGGAAGTTTCAGAATTCAGTTTAAAATTCAAACAGACAGAAACAGTTCAGAAACAAATTCAAAATTCGAAAAATCGGACCCAGATTGGGCTGGGCGGGAATTTTCCTGCCCAAGGCACCCAGGTCGACTGAGTAGTCGAACTGGGGCACCCAGGTCGAATATGTAGTCGACCTGGGGGTCGACTGGGTAGTCGACCTGGCCCTTGAGCCAGGTCGAACCCAGCCCCTCCTGGCTGGCCTGGTCTGTGCTTGGCCGAATTTCTGTGCTTTGGCTTGTCACTAGGGCTAGGTGTCAGCTCCTGATTGGTCTCTCTTTCAAATGAACGGCTATTATTAATCCAAGCTCCATCGACGGTTCTAATCAATTCACAAACTCTATAAAAAGGACCTAAGACTCCACCTAATTCATACAAATAAAAATGAGAATGAGACCGTCATGCTGCTGAGGAGAGACTAGGAGTAGCCGTCAAAATTGAGAGACAATTAGGAGACAATTCAAAAGCTTAAAGCAACGACAACTAAACCAAAACAACGCCTACAACAAAGGATAGCATCTCCAAATTCAGAATTCAGATTCCTGAATTGAAGATTCGTCATACGTTGTAAGTAGAGTGCTATTCCGATGTGAATGAATAATTGGGTTTTGATTTGTGTAAAATGAGAAATGGAATTGTACTTAATTTGTGGTGATAATAATTCATAATTGTATGTTGCTATGATTCTAATTATGAATCAATTTGGGACGTCGTGGTATAACGAAATTAGACCTATTGGATATTTGCAAGTATGTGATTCATGTTGAAAGTTAGCAACTATATGTTTGTGGTAGTTTATTACAACACCTATTGGATAATTGCAAGTATATGATTCATGTTGAAAGTTAGCAACTATATGTTTGTGGTAGTTTATTTGAGATTCACGCAAGTATATTATCCACTATTATGCCAACGTGATGTATATTTTTATGATAACTTTTAGTGTAGTTGGATCCATTTGGGTATTATGACTCATATGAATTTATGTTGGAATTGGAATCATGATTCAAGTGTAAAACCATGCTTTTGTATTAGTGACAAAAGCATCTTTGTGAACTTGTATTAATTCTATGAACATGACTAGATTACGTTTGGTGTTATGCCTAATTTAAACATGTTTTAGGCCTATGTTGTTATCAAACCCATATGAATATATGTATGACACATAATTAAGTTAGATTCACATTTTTAAATGCAAGTTTACATGACTAGATTAAAACCATGATTCATGTTAGGTATGTTTCATGTCAAGATTATATGCTATTACAATGCAAGTTTACAAGTGCCTAATTTATGTTAATTAGATCGTTATGTTGCAAGTTCATGCGTTCACACTCCCCTTTTTGATGTTACTTAGAATATATAAACACCATGTTCTAAGCCTCCCCTTTTTCATGTGGCTAAGTTGGGTTTAAATGTTAAACCCAACATATGTTATATTATAGCGAATGTATAAAACGGGGGTAGTGACGTTGGGTTAAAAATATAAACATATGTGTTGGCATGTTTGACGCATGCCAACGACCTTGAAAACAATTAAGTGGTATAAATTAATTTTACCCAATAAAGATGAATTTGAATAATGGGCCGCAAATATTTACATATAAAAAAGAAAATAGACAAAATATGTAAACTTAAAATACGATGTGTTTAACCCGAGGTTGGATTGAGTTGTGACGTAAACCTGCCCGGAACCGCCCGACTGTCCAGTAGTCACAACAATACCTATCCAATGTGGGTGGTTAAAAACGGAGCCCAATAAAGACCCGAGGTTAGACTGAGTTATGGCGTAAGACTGCCCGGACCCAACCGGAAACTGGCAGCCACAACAATACCTATCTAATGTGAGTGATCGAGGCTTTAATAAGACAATTAAGGCTGAGTCAGGATTGATAGGATTAAGTAAATTGAATTTATACTTAATCAAATTGAACATGCTAAACTATACAGACTGATTGGGGGTTAGGTTTACAGAACACTTAACCAACTTAGCATGTTGTCTAGAAATAGAAAAACCTAGTAGCGGGGGACCCTTTTCAGCAGTAACCCTACAAGGTGTATCAGGATACCCTGAACTAGGCAGGGTGGGGCACGATTACTGGGCTGGCTGTAAGAGGTCAAATTGACGGCGGTGGTGCAGCAGTGTAAGTTCTAACGGGGTGCGGGCGTGCACACACTCCGGCGTAGAAAAATAAGGCACTGGGCACCAGTAGTATACCTGTGCATTCTAGAACTGTGTAGGGCCGCCACCATGGTACTTGATACACCCCATGGTGGGACCAGCATAGGTAGCTACAACATCGGGGGCCGTAAGACACATGTAACTATGCGAGTAGGAGCCGATCATTTGAAATGGATCATTTCACCCTGATTATGGGGTGCCTATTGGGAACTAGTTTATAGGGGTGCCGAGATTAATATGGGGTATGATAGTATATTCGTCTCTAGACAACTTAACTTAGTTTATGGTGCTTCCCCATTTCCAGTTTATACTTATCATGCTCATTTCTTTATTCATAGACTGAATAGTCCTAGACTTACTCAGGCTTTATGTCTGACTCTACTTTTCTTTCGTCTTCTTTTCTTTCGTTTCCCCCTCCACCCCCCAGGTCCACAGGGAGGGAATACCGCAGCTTGACCAGTTCCACATCCAGCTTGAAGAGAAAGAATGTATTGCTTGGATCTCTTTCGTTTTGGACTATGGCTTTGGATAGCGATTATGGGGACTTATGCAGTTTACTTATGTTTTTATGCTTCTTTAAGTTATGTAATCAAGACAGTTATGAAAATGTAATGTTTTTGAAGTGTTGTAAGACAATTATGGCATGGTTTGTATAACATGTATTTTTTTGATGAAATAAAAGTTGTTGTTGTTTTCCGCTGTTCAAAAATATGTATACTTATATCTGTCTTGTATATCTGTGACTTATACTTATAAACCTCCACCAAAATTAGGGCATTCCCTTTGAGAGTGACCCTAACGGAGGTGGGGTGTCTCACTTGGTATCAGAGCATAGGTTTACCAGATAAAATACAAAGTTTTGAAAAAATTATTTTCAAAAGAAAATTTAAAGAAGCATTTTTAAAGATAGAATGTTAATTTATTTTAAAAGGCATAGTCCCCCAAAGCCATAGGTACTATCTTTTATCCTTCGTTTTGAATCTATCTTTTTGTTTCAGCATGTCCGAAGAACTTAACTTGCCAGAAGGTGTACCAATACCTGGTTGGTTTAGACGATTCTTAGAAGCAAGGGCCAATCAGCCAGGTCCCACTATTCCTCCTCCCCCAGGAAATCATCTAGCTGCAGAAAATCATCCAGCTGCAGCAGCACCTCCTCCTCCACCTCCTCCGCGTGGTAATACTTTTGCTAAGATATGTAAAGATTTCAAAGCTATGGGGGGGAAGGACTTTCATGGAACCGAGTCCTTCGTGGCAGCCAGGAACTGGCTGAAGGAAATCGAGGAGTTATTCGTCATCTTTGAGGTAGAAGATAGGCAGAAGGTACAACTGGCAATATGGCTACTTAAAGGTGAGGCTTCCTACTGGTGGGAAGTTACCAATGCAGAAAGGCCAGTAGAAACATGGGAGGACTTTAGGGCAAGGTTTGAGGCTAAATTTCTCTCAGAAGATGAAAGGAGTCTCCAATTGGAAAAATTCTTATTTCTTAAGCAAGGGAATTTGACAGTCAAAGAGTATGTTAATCAGTTCGACCAACTGGCTAGGTTCGGACTGGACCTAGTCAACACTCCGCACAAGAAGGCTCTCCGCTTTGTCAAAGGATTGAACGAGCCATTACATAGTTTGGCCATGACCCATATACCCATGGGAGCTACGTATGAAAGGTTGGTGCAGATGGCATTACTGAACGAAGAGGATAAAGGCAAGAAGGAAACAAAGGCAGAAAGCTCTCAAGGGAAGAAAGAGGGTTTACAGCCTAAGAAGACAGACTTTAAGAAAGGCGGGAAAGACAACAAGTCCCAAGAGAAGCGGAAGTGTAATTTCTGTGGCAAAGTGGGGCACTTAGTGAAAGATTGCCGGAAAAAGAAGGCCAAGTTGAATGGTGGGTGCTTTTCTTGCGGTGAAACACGCCACATGGCTAAGGATTGCCCAAAGAAGCGAAGGCAGGGGCAGAATGCTGGATCCACCTCAGGGGCACAGGTTCATGTGCTAGAAGCGCCGCCTCTGCAACAGGGAGGTATAAATACTTCTGTAGAAAGTGTAGTATATCTTTATGATCACCCAGTTCGTACTTTATTTGACTCTGGCGCATCACACTCCTTTATTTCATCTGCTTTAGTAGAATCTCTGCACCTAGAAACTAGTATGGTAGAGGACCCCTTAATAGTTTCAAATCCAATCGGGGGCCCAGCTCATTTGTCTATGATCTGTGTGGGATTGAAAATTTCTATTCTAAGCGTAGAATTTAAATGTAGTGCCTTTGTTTTGGGCTTCTCGGGATATGGTTTGATTTTGGGCATGGATTGGCTATCCAGTAATGGTGCCATCCTTGATTGTGAGAAAAGGGTGGTTAGGCTTCTAACCCAACTCGGTAACACTCTGGAAATTACTTGTAATCCCTCGTATGTGGTTATGCTTAGTTATCTTGAATCGCTGGATGCTTCTGTTGAGAGTTTACAATCGGTTAAAGTGGTCTGTGAATATCCGGATGTCTTCGAAGAGGTGAAGGGCTTACCTCCGAAGCGGGAGATAGACTTCCGCATATATCTTGTAGATAATGCAAAGCCCGTTGCGTTTCCCATTAGACACATGGCTCCACGGGAAAGGAAGGAGCTCAGTAAACAGGTTAAAGAGCTTCTATAGAAGGGGTTCATTAGAAGGAGCATTTCAGAATGGGGCGCTCCAGTAGTGTTCGCCACAAAGGCGGATGGTTCACTCCGTCTATGTGTTGACTATAGGGAGCTCAACAAACTAACGAAAAAGAATAGGCACCCTCTCCCCAAAATTGATGATCTGTTTGATCAGCTTGTAGGAGCGTCTGTTTTCTCCCAACTCGATTTGGCGACCGGGTTTCATCAGCTAAGGGTGGTTGGAGATACCATCGATAAGATAACATTCAGAACCCCAGACGGCTTATTTGAATGGCTTGTCATGCCTTTCGGCTTGACAAACGGACCCGCTTACTTCGTGGACCTAATGAGTAGGGTGTTCAGAGAATTCCTCAACAAGTTCGTGGTAGTCTTCGTAGACGATATCTTGATCTTCTCAAAGAGTGAAGAAGAACATGCTCAACACCTAAGGGCAATCATGGAAACTCTGCGAGTCCATCAACTAAAAGCCAAATTCTCCAAATGCCACTTTTGGAGAGAGGAAGTAAGATTTCTTGGGCATATAGTATCCAAAAATGGGTTAGCTGTGGACCCTGCTAAGGTAGTAGCGGTAAAGAATTGGAAGACACCAAGGAACGCAACTGAGGTCCCAAGTTTTCTAGGACTAGCAGGTTTCTACCGAAAATTCATAAGGGATTTTGCAAAAATCTTAGCTCCTCTCACAAGGCTGACAAAGAAGAATCTAGTGTTCAATTGGGACTTGGATTGCGAGTTTGCTTTCCAACGACTAAAAAGGGCTCTTACAACAGCCCCGGTTCTGACGTTGCCAGATGGAAGCAAGATGTTCACAGTTTATACAGATGCATGTGGGACAGGGCTAGGCGTTGTCTTAATGCAAGAAGGAAGGGTAGTAGCTTGTGGCGGGAGACAGTTGAAAGTGCACGAGAAGAACTACCCGACCCACGATCTTGAGTTAGCCGCCATCGTCTTTGCACTCAAGTCTTGGCGACACTATCTCCTAGGTGAGAAGTTCGAACTTTACACTGACCATAAATCATTGAAATATCTTTTCTCGCGAAAAGATCTTAACTTGAGGCAACAGAGATGGATGGAGTTTCTTGCCTCGTACGATTTCGAGATCTCCTACACTCCGGGCAAAGGCAACGTAGTGGCAGACGCGTTGAGCCGAAAGAAGCTAACATTAAGCCCGCTGTTTGTTGAAAGGCAAAGCCTAGAGTATATAGCCAGTTTTAACTTTAGGCCCTCCTCTGATTTCGTACCAGGTTTATTAGCATCTCTCGAAGTACGCCCGACTCTTTTGGACTCAATAGGGACAGTACAACGCGAAGACCCTCAGCTTGTTGAGACGATTGATAGGCTAATTAGGGGTGAGACTTCAAGTCACCTCAACAGATACTCCATCGATGATAAGGGTTGGTTAAGGCGAGATGGAAGGTTATGCGTCCCACGGACAAGGGATTTAGTAAAGACGGTTCTCGAGGAAGCACATCACTCCAAAATGACGATACATCCAGGCGGAGATAAAATGTACAAGGACATAAAGAGAACTTTCTTTTGGAGCGGCATGAAGAAGGACGTGGCAGATTTCGTTTCTAAGTGTATGACTTGCCAACAGGTTAAGGCGGAGCAGAAGAAACCTGGTGGTCTGCTCCATTCTCTAGAGGTCCCGCAGTGGAAGTGGGATAGCATCTCAATGGACTTCATTGATGGGCTGCCTAGGTCTAGAAGAGGCAACACTAGCATTTGGGTAATAGTGGATAGGCTTACTAAAAGCGCCCACTTTTTACCTGTCAAGAGTAAAAGGACTGCCTCATCCCTAGCATATCTTTATCTCAAGGAAATTTTTCGACTCCATGGAATACCCTCTAGCATTATTAGTGACCGAGACCCTATCTTCACAAGTGAGTTTTGGCGGAGTCTGCAAGAAGCGGTAGGCACACAGTTATGCTTGAGTACAGCCTATCACCCCCAAACTGACGGCCAGACAGAAAGAGTGAACAGAGTTTTGGAGGACCTTTTAAGACTGTGCGTCCTTGACTTCGGAGGGACGTGGGAAGACCATCTTCCTTTGGTGGAATTTGCCTACAATAACAGCTACCAAGCCACCATCGGAATGGCGCCCTTCGAAGCTTTATATGGAAGACTGTGCCGATCGCCCACTTGTTGGTGGGAGTCTACTGACAAGCTCATACTTGGACCAGATATTATTCGAGAGACTTAAGAAAAAGTAGACTTAATACGGAGAAGAATGAAGACAGCCCAAGACAGACAAAAATCCTACGCCGACAAGAGAAGGACCGACCTTGAATTTGAGGTTGGAGACAGAGTTTTTCTTAAGGTATCTCCTCTAAGGAATGTTGTTCGTTTTGGAACCACAGGGAAGCTAGCACCAAGGTTCGTAGGGCCGTTTCCTATCATCGAGAAGGTTGGGAAGATGGCCTATAGATTAAAGCTACCCGAAAAGCTGGCCGGAGTTCACAACGTCTTTCATGTTTCGCACCTCCAAAAATGTCTACATGAATCTACTGAAGTGGTAGAGCCAAACATCCTTGAAGAAGCTGAAGTGGAACGCGAAGCAACCGTGAGAAGAGTTCCAACACGCATCTTAGGAACTGAAGTGAAAAAGCTACGAAACCGCGAAGTCAAGCTCGTCAAAGTTCAGTGGAGCGACGCCGAGGAAGACGCGACTTGGGAAACTGAGGCTAGAATACGCGCAGCATACCCTTTTCTTTTCGAGGGTACATCTTTGATCTTTCTTTTTCCTTAAGTTGTGCTTTTATATATCTTTTTAGGTATATCTCCTCGACCTTATCTTTTAGGTAGAAACCCTTCGGATGAAACATGTAATTTAAACATGTTATGGATGATGGTTGCAAGTGGTTGCAAGTGATTGCTAGTGGTTTCTCGTGGTTGCATATACACACACAATCTAGGTTTTAGATCGGCTCAGTCACTTCATATTGCATATGCATATATGTATTTATATTCGTATATGGTTGAAGTTTAAATGTGTTGTCATATGGGTGTTGCATTTATATATGAATGATTGTGCACTCATGTAGAATCATGAATAGGAGAATTTGCATACATAACGGATTCATGACACTTACATAATTTGCATTAAGGAGATCAACTGAATCAGTAAACCACCTGATTTTGCATTAGATAAGTACATGTACACACACTTTGCATATGATCATGAAGCATTAGAAGTCTTTTAAGGACAATGGACGCTCGTGTTTGATGGATGAGTAGATGGACGTTTGGATGTTAGGATATACATTCTCCTAGACTTGAAGATTTCGGGGACGAAATCCTTTTAAGTGGGGGAGAATGTAACACCCCGTATATTCTATAACAGTAAAATTCACAAATTAAAGTATAATTAATTTCAAATCAAAGAATTAAGGGAAACGGGATACGCCATTGCGTTCGTCTTGGAATTCTGCTTGAGATAGAGTCTGAGTTTGCGTAAAACGGACTCCGTATGAGGGAGATATGACCTCCGGAAGTTTCAGAATTCAGTTAAAAATTCAAATAGACAGAAACAGTTCAGAAACAAATTCAAAATTCGAAAAATCGGACCCAGATTGGGCTGGGCGGGAATTTTCCCGCCCAAGGCACCCAGGTCGACTGGGTAGTTGACCTGGGGCACCCAGGTCGAATATGTAGTCGACCTGGGGGTCGACTGGGTAGTCGACCTGGCCCCTGAGCCAGGTCGAACCCAGCCCCTCCTGGCTGGCCTGGTCTGTGCTTGGCCGAATTTCTGTGCTTTGGCTTGTCACTAGGGCTAGGTGTCAGCTCCTGATTGGTCTCTCTTTCAAATGAACGGCTATTATTAATCCAAGCTCCATCGACGGTTCTAATCAATTCACAAACTCTATAAAAAGGACCTAAGACTCCACCTAATTCATACAAATAAAAATGAGAATGAGACCGTCATGCTGCTGAGGAGAGACTAGGAGTAGCCGTCAAAATTGAGAGACAATTAGGAGACAATTCAAAAGCTTAAAGCAACGACAACTAAACCAAAACAACGCCTACAACAAAGGATAGCATCTCCAAATTCAGAATTCAGATTCCTGAATTGAAGATTCGTCATACGTTGTAAGTAGAGTGCTATTCCGATGTGAATGAATAATTGGGTTTTGATTTGTGTAAAATGAGAAATGGAATTGTACTTAATTTGTGGTGATAATAATTCATAATTGTATGTTGCTATGATTCTAATTATGAATCAATTTGGGACGTCGTGGTATAACGAAATTAGACCTATTGGATATTTGCAAGTATGTGATTCATGTTGAAAGTTAGCAACTATATGTTTGTGGTAGTCTATTACAACACCTATTGGATAATTGCAAGTATATGATTCATGTTGAAAGTTAGCAACTATATGTTTGTGGTAGTTTATTTGAGATTCACGCAAGTATATGATCCACTATTATGCCAACGTGATGTATATTTTTATGATCACTTTTAGTGTAGTTGGATCCATTTGGGTATTATGACTCATATGAATTTATGTTGGAATTGGCATCATGATTCAAGTGTAAAACCATGCTTTTGTATTAGTGACAAAAGCAAGCATCTTTGTGAACTTGTATTAATTCTATGAACATGACTAGATTACGTTTGGTGTTATGCCTAATTTAAACATGTTTTAGGCCTATGTTGTTATCAAACCCATATGAATATATATATGACACATAATTAAGTTAGATTCACATTTTTAAATGCTAGTTTACATGACTAGATTAAAACCATGATTCATGTTAGGTATGTTTCATGTCAAGATTATATGCTATTACAATGCAAGTTTACAAGTGCCTAATTTATGTTAATTAGATCGTTATGTTGCAAGTTCATGCGTTCACACTCCCCTTTTTGATGTTACTTAGAATATATAAACACCATGTTCTAAGCCTCCCATTTTTCATGTGGCTAAGTTGGGTTTAAATGTTAAACCCAACATATGTTATATTATAGCGAACGTATAAAACGGGGGTAGTGACGTTGGGCTAAAAATATAAACATATGTGTTGGCATGTTTGACGCATGCCAACGACTTTGAAAATAATTATGTGGTATAAATTAATTTTACCCAATAAAGATGAATTTGAATAATGGGCCGCAAATATTTACATATAAAAAGAAAATAGACAAAATATGTAAACTTAGAAAATACGATGTGTTTAACCCGAGGTTGGATTGAGTTGTGACGTATACCTGCCCAGAACCGCCCGACTGTCCAGTAGTCACAACAATACCTATCCAATGTGGGTGGTTAAACACGGAGCCCAATAAAGACCCGAGGTTAGACTGAGTTGTGGCGTAAGACTGCCCGGACCCAACCGACAACAGGCAGCCACAACAATACCTATCTAATGTAAGTGGTCGAGGCTTTAATAAGACATTTAAGGCTGAGTCAGGATTGATAGGATTAAGTAAATTGAATTTATACTTAATCAAATTGAACATGCTAAACTATACAGACTGATTGGGGGTTAGGTTTACAGAACACTTAACCAACTTAGCATGTTGGCTAGAAATAGAAAAACCTAGTAGCGGGGGACCCTTTTCAGCAATAACCCTACAAGGTGTATCAGGATACCCTGAACTAGGCAGGGTGGGGCACGATTACTGGGCTGACTATAAGAGGTCAAATCGACGGCGGTGGTGCAGCAGTGTAGGTTCTAACGGGGTGCGGGCGTGCACACACTCCGGCGCAGAAAAATAAGACACTGGGCACCAGTAGTATACATGTGCATTCTAGAACTGTGTCAGGCCGCCACCATGGGACTTGATACACCCCATGGTGGGACCAGTATAGGTAGCTACAACATTGGGGGCCGTAAGACACATGTAACTATGCGAGTAGGAGCCGATCATTTGAAATGGATCATTTCACCCTGATTATGGGGTGCCTATTGGGAACTAGTTTATATGGGTGCAGAGATTAATATGGGGTACGATAGTATATTCGTCTCTAGACAACTTAACTTAGTTTATGGTGCTTCCCCATTTCCAGTTTATACTTATCATGCTCATTTCTTTATTCATAGACTGAATAGTCCTAGACTTACTCAGGCTTTATGTCTAACTCTACTTTTCTTTCGTCTTCTTTTCTTTCGTTCCCCCCTAGGTCCACGGGGAGGGAATACCGCAGCTTGACCAGTTCCATATCCAGCTTGAAGAGAAAGAATGTATTGCTTGGATCTCTTTCATTTTGGACTATGGCTTTGGATAGCAATTATGGGGACTTATGCAGTTTACTTATGTTTCTATGCTTCTTTAAGTTATGTAATCAAGACAGTTATGAAAATGTAATGTTTTTGAAGTGTTGTAACACAATTATGGCATGGTTTGTGTAACACGTATTTTTTGATGAAATAAAAGTTGCTGTTGTTTTCCGCTGTTCAAAAATATGTGTACTTATATATGTCTTGTATATCTGTGACTTATACTTATAAACCTCCACCAAAATTAGGGCATTCCCTTTGAGAGTGATCCTAACGGAGGTGGGGTGTTTCAGGTAGCTACATATATACTATATTAGGTTAATCCACTGGGAAGTAAATGGGTATGATGTGTGTGTAAGCCTTGAGTGCTATTAACCTAAGTAACCTAATAAATAAGAAAATATGATTGAACGGTATATGTAGGATTATCCAAAGTGTATAATTTAAATCCAGTCACCAGAACTTGTGTCCTGACCCACTCCTCATAACATACTCGCAGGTTAGATTTGTGGCAGATACATTATAGCTTTGGATACTATTTAGGCAGTATTATTAATGCTGTAAGGCTATACTTTGATTATATTATATTTTATCCATTCCGCCGTGAGATGTTTTCTGAGCTATGACTTATTTTATGTCTCTGTCTTTTCTGCAGGATATCAGAGCACAACGACTTGAGTTTCGATAGATTGTAATTTTGAAAAAAAGTCGGTCTGTCGGAATTCGGGTTGTCACAGTCGAAATCACCGATGTCCAATACTTGGTCTTTACACATAAACAAAAGTTGCATAGTCCTTCCAATAGGGTTAGATACCTCTATCGGATGGCTAGAAAAGGTTAAGGGGAGTTTCAAAGAATCAACAATCTTCCTAGCAATTAAGGAGTGGGTGGCTCCCAAATCAAATAGGGTACTCAAAGAAATTCCTAGGATAGAAATTATACCTTCCAACACAGGTTTTCCTTGATCTCTAGGGCTATGTAGTTAAAGCCCCGCTAAAGCCCCGCAAAATCTCCGCTATAGCGTATAACACCCTTCAACCGCTACGTTATTTCAGTTTAGCCCCGATGAACAGTAGATCCGCTTCTAGCCCCGCTATTTTCCGCTACACCCACTAAATCAAGGCTTTTTAGCATCCGCTTTAGCAGTATTAATATACAAAACTTGATTTGACAAGTTATTTTTTAAAAAATTCAATAAAATTAGTCTTAAGAACTAAATTTAAGGAATAGTTTCCCAATACCCTGGGATTTGAGTAGCTTCGTTTCCCATTAGTGCCTGACTCGGGTATGTGGTAGAAACCTAATATAGTCAGTAAACATAATGTACATAGCCATGATATTGTTCGATTTTGTTACATAAGAATAGTTAATAATGATTTCTTCTAAGCACATAATGTGAGAATGATAATTAATTAATTTTTAGATATTTAGTTTTATATCTAATGAACCTTTTTATGTCTCCGCCATATCCCCGCTATTTCCCCACTTTATCCCCGCTACACCTTTTGCACCTCCACCGCTATGGAACTGTTAAGCGCTTTAACTGCACAGCTCTAGGGGAATGACTCCTAATCGGCGCTGCCTCCAAGGCATAGTTTTGACCAGTCTGCACTACTCTAGGCTTAAGTCAGTTCCTTGCCAAGTGCCCATCCTCATTGTAATTAAAGCATTTCCCCTTGATTTCTGACTTTACTAAGTTCACTCTACAGTCCTTTGCCTCATACCTTTTCTTTGGCGCTTTGAACATGTCTTGGCCTCCTTCTTGAATTTTCCTCCCATTTTCTTCTTAAGCCAAAAATTTTTCTTCCTATTCTTCCCAACATTAGAAGTACCTTCTCCCTTATCATCTTAACTTCCTTAATCTCTTCAGCAGAATACATAATAGCCTCCTCAACAAGGGCTTCAAATGTAGCTCTGAATGTCACTTGGGCCAAAAGCATTTCCCTCAACAGGGAATCCAATCCTCTAGCAAACCTAAGGGCATTATCCATAGTTGTCTACCAAAACACTCCCAAACTTAGAAAATTTTGTAAATTTCTCCACATACTCTCACAGATCCAACTCTCCTTGCTTCAATTGAATGAACATTTCTAGTTGTAGGTTCATCTTAGCATTAGGTAAGAACTTATTCTCAAAGCGGGCCCTAAACTTTCCCCAAGTAAGCACTCTACCCACATTCTCTTGTAAAATCATGTTTCACCATTCAAGGGCCTCTCCCTTCAAATGCCAAGCTGCTACCCTACGCTTAAGCCGGTCGTACCATATGGTAGCCTAAAAGATTGTTTCACACTCGGTTATCCATGTTTTCGCTTCAAGTAATCTCTAAGTTCCCAAAAATGGCTTAACTCCTGAACTCGTGAAATCTTTGCTAAGACAAGGCAAGTTGAGGGCCCCTTCAACGGGCTGAGCTGATGGTTCCGCTGGGGCAGGACTAGAACTAGGGACCTGTTCCATGGTCCTAAGGTACCGTTGGAACCATTCAGGAACGTACCGAGGCCTTGCCAGGTTCCCTTGCTCGGGATGGTTATCGGCCATTTCTACTATATGAAAAAGGAAAAACCCTTCAGTGGACTTTCTAAGATAGTATCAAGTCCTAGAAAGGAAGAGAGGCAAGGTTGCCTAGCATAATTGCATATGTTTGCGGGGTATAGTATATATATAAATATATATAGCTTTGAAAAACTTTTCAAATAACAAATACATCTCTCTTATGTATATTTTCTCATAATTGAGTAACATATGCTCTGAAACCAAATGTAACAACCCGTCCGGAATGTGCCTAAATCACGATCCAAAAAAAGCCCATCGGAACCTAAAGCCAGTTTAAATGAATCATTGGTTCTTATAAGGAAGTACTAAAATAGATATCACAGAGCAGTCTAAACGAAAATCAGAATCTCACACAGCGGAAGGGATGAAATATAATATCATAAAAACAAATATAACATAGATAAAACCATGATGTCAAATACAACGAGTCTCAACAGATAACAGATACATCAATAATTATCCCAAGTACATAATGATAACAACAACAACAAAAATACTACGCCATAAATAACTAAATCTCCATCGAAAGGATCGTCCCCCAAGAAATCTCTAATCATCATAGAGCTAAGTTCCTTACTTTCTAAAATGTTTATTTTAGAGGAAGGAGGTCAGGACATAAAGTTCTCGTGAATGAAAAACATATAAGTTTAGGCATGACTATTTCCTATATTTGGCAGTGTAAATTCCTCATGTTATACCTACGCAAACAAGTGTGCACAATTAAACATATGAGACGGACATCCTGACAGTCACTTACGACATGTATGTAAATCTAAGGGTGGACATCCATACAGTCACTTAATACCCCCATAAAGTAATCTAAGGGTGGACGTCCCTACAGTCACTTAATACCCCACGAGGTGGGCTATACCTAGTCACTTAATACCATTTCCTAATTTATCAAGGGTGTACATCTGTACAATCACTTAAGACTCTATGGAGGACCCCTAGCCACTTAAGATCTCATCCCTAACGCCATTATCATATATATATATATAACTTTCCTTGTAGGGAGAAACTTGTCCATGGCGACATGCTTATCGCCTACTTTTGTTCATGCATGTGTTTCTCCTCTCTCTCAGTTTTCTATCTGATTTCTAGCTGATTCCTATCTGATTTCCACTTTGTTAAACCTTCATCGAAATCTTATTTCATTGATTAGTCATATTTTTTTAGTTTTTTCAAGCAAACCCTAGATCCAAGTTGCTGCGGATCTATGTAAAGGCCTCGGATTCCGCCCGACCCGATCGATCGCAAAATCGACCAAGACCGTTCAAAACCCGAGTACGTTAACTTTGGGAATATAACAACATCAGAACAATAACAACAGACTTTTATTACATCATGATAATATAACATCAGAGTATATAATATCAGAGTACATCAATACAACGGAAGATAAATTACAATATTTTAATACAATATAGTGCAGTGGAAATAAAGTAACTAAGGCAGTGGAAGACAACTATGCTCTGGACACAGCTTTAAGCTTCAATCCAGAATCCTGCTTGAGATAAAGACCTGTAGAGAAACTACTCGACTGCCCGTGTGGAAAAGAGGACACCCGAGTTTGCAAAGGTGGAAACAAACAACGGGTCAGTCATGGGACTGGTGTGAGAATTCTTAACTAATTTAACTAAAAGTAATAAGGCGAATCCAAGGACCACGCCGCTAACGCGGAACGGGTTTATTCCAATGGATTGCCGTGCATAATATAAAGTGAATCGTCAAAACAACGCAATGCTTTTGGAAAAATGGAATCACCATAAGACTCAAGTCCCATCACACAATGCAACGCAAACCGGAGGATAGAGTTTTACCTTATGATGATTAAACATGCTTGGTACGATAAAAACGAATTTGATATTATTATTAGTGTATATATGTTTCAAAAAACATTTCAAAGTAAATGTATCAATCTTAGGAAGCATAGCTACCATATACTATGCCTTCATACTAGTAATACAATCAAAACCGCATGAGGTCGTATTGGAAATTGGGTTTCCATCATGAGTCAAGGCTAGGGAGGAGCTCCTTACCGATTCGAGACACTCTAGCTAATGTCTCAGGATCCCCCGCGGTGAACCCTTGGATAGCTGCAGGGCCAGTCCACACATACAGCATCGTGGATTGGCAATTCCTGAACACACGTTTCCCGATCCTATAGAACCTATCATCCGAGGCGCGCCACATTCCATCATCCACATAAGTAAATATCAACCAGTTTAAGCACCGACACCACTTCTAGCTATAAAGAAACGAGCTGCTCTCCCTGCGTTCCCTTCTCCCGTTTTATACTCAACCGGGTTGTGAGGTTCGCGAAATAACGTTATAACCACAAGGCCTGCTTTTCAACAAATCCTTGATCATCTTCATCTTAGCGTGCCACATTGACAATTCACGCCATGCAATTTGATAACTATTAATACACAACCTCTAAGGGTATTGAGCAAGAGAATAAATTCTCCGCCACCAACAGTCGTATATTAATAGGAATCAAATTACATTGAACAAAATTCAACGTCAGACACACATTCCATTTATAAACTTATGCTCTGGGTCTGAGCGAAAGCCAAATCCGTACAAATCAATACTACGTCCGGATAACTACCATCTTAGCCCCGTCTTGGGAGCAAATCAATCAAGGGCCTCAACACTAGTTACCCATTCGATGTGAAGATCGTCGGTCTTCAATCGCCGTCTTCAATTCTTCGAACGTCGTATCATTATTTGGAATGAGAGTAAACTCGGACTTTCCAAATAACTCTCGCATATAAATTTGAAAACCATTTCATATCGTCGTTAATAATTTATAACGATCTATCGCTATTTTTACTTTACATACACATCCTAAACATAACAATGTATATTTTCCTCTTCCATTTTTCAATTTACACCAAATGTATATTTGGTTTCATTATTTTCCTAATGAAAATCTATTCCTTAGAAATGTAAATTTCTTATCTTATTATTTACATTGAAAAATGTAAATTTCTATTCCTATTTTATTTACATTGAGAAATGTAAACTTATACTTCAATATATTATTATATTGAAAATGTAACTTTTATTTCATATTCTATTTACATTGGGAAATGTAAATTCCTAATCACTCCTTTATTTCCTTTGATTACATTGAAAAATGTAAATCCTTTTATTTACATATAAAAAAAATATAATTTCTATTTCATCCTTACTTACATTGAAAAATGTAAGTTTCTATATTTTTCTAATTAAATGTAACTTCCTATTTTTCTTTTATTTACATTGAAAAATGTAACTTCTTTTTACCGCCTCTAAAATGACGATAAAAATATATAATTTTTATTCTATTCTTTTATCGTATCTAAAGTGACGATAAAAATATACATTTCATTTCTATTATTTTTATTCACATTAAAAATGTAAACTTTTCTTTTTAATATAATCTACATTAAAAATGTAAGTTATTTCTATAATCTAATTACATTAAGAATGTAAACTTCTTTTACTTAATTACATAAAAAAGGAAATTTTCTTCTAATCCTCATTTACATTAAGAAAATGTAAAACTTTTCTAGTCCTTATCTTATTACATTAAAAATGTAACTTTCTTTAATAATAAACTTGGAGGTGAAAATATTCATTTCATTATTAACACATAACGGTGTGAAAATAACGTCAATTTCTAATTTATCCATTTATATTTTAAAATGGGCCAGACCCCTCACATTAGGCCTGCAACTTGCGGATGTTGGATAGGCCGGTTGGTTCGGGCAGACTTATTCCATAAGTTGGGCTTAACCTCGTGTCTTTGCCCACTTTGTATTTGCGCACTTGGACCTCTCACATTAGGCCCAACATTTGTGGCTGCTGGATATGCCGGTCGGGTCCGGGCAGACTTCCACCACAAATGTAACCTAACCTCGTGTCCAAGCACAATTATAATTTATAATTATAATTAATTTTTCCAAAACATATTATTTGAAATTATCCTATCCATTAAATAATCTTAAATTTAAGATATTCTTTATCTCTAAATATCTTGATTTCAAGTACCTTAATATAAATTATAACTTTCCATATTATTATGATTTTATAATAACAACCCTTTTCAAGATGTTCAAATTTGAAACCATATCTTTGTACTTTAACATATTTACACCAAAGATGTAATCTTTTTAATTGCATCCTTTTATTGTAACTTTTAGACAATAAAGACGTAATCTTTCTAAATCAACGTCAATTAATTCCATTAATTGAATATAAAATAAAAACATTCCTTTAATGATTCATTTTTATGTTAACACAATTCCATTCTAACTTGAATATTTTAATGAATTCCACTTTAACATAAAAATGTGATTTTTATGTTTCAACACAATTTCATTATACTTTAACACTACTAACAAGAATGACATTTTTATTCTACTTTAACACTTATTTTTAATGATTCTCTTTACATAAAAATGCAACTTCTTATTTTGACAGTTTCATTTTAACAAAATTGTAAATTTTTTCTTCAACTATTCTATTTTGACAAAATTGTAAATTTTGTCTCAACTATTCTATTTTGATAAAATTGTAAATTTTGTCTCAACTATTCTATTATACAAAAATGGATAGTTTGTTTCAATACTTTTCTATTTTCAACATAACAAAAATAAAAATGATATCTCCATTTTGCTTACAAATCTATTCTAACATGACAATTTTTTTTATTTGTCTACAATTCTATTACAACAATTAAAAATGTAAATTTTATATTTAACATTCTTAATTCCACAAAATTGTTAATTTTATAACTAAATGGCTTTCAATCTAATGAAACATTTTATAACTAAATGTCGTTTTATTTCTAATGTTTCCACATTCTTATACAAACATGAATGTTTGTATATTAACATGAACATTTTCGTATATTCTTCATTTACATTAAAAATGAAATTTCCAATGGCAAGACATTTTCCTCTTTCAAAATATGATCATTTTTCCAGTTTCTACTTTTACATTAAAAATTGTATTTTTAAATGTTAACATGTTTGTTTCAAAAATATGAACAATTTTCATATACAATAAGAATGTGAATTTTTTTATTGTTTTAACTTATTTTCATTTCAACATAAAGATAATATTTTTGTTTCTAATATAGCAATTCTAGCAAACATGATATTATTAATCTAATTAAACAATTCTAGCAGAATGGTATTTTTAATCTAATTAGACAATTCTAATCAAAATGGTATTTTTAATCTAATTAGACAATTCTAATCGCACCTACTTTTTACTGACAAAAATATGAATTTTTGTCGCTACTACTTTATATTGAAAAATATATGATTTTTGTCGCTACATCTTTATATTGACGAACATATGACATTAAAATTTACTCTATTTATTCTACTGTAATATTTGCTAACACAAAAATGGTGTTTTTATTTTAAATTTGTCAATTCTAACATAAACAATATGTATATTCTAATTTATCAATTCTAACACAAATAAAATGAAAATCCTATTTTGTTGATTCTAATTCAACAAAATAAATAGCATTTCTATTTTGTTGATTTTATTTCAACACAAAAGTAATCAACTCAATCACAGATCAACATAACAGGGTTCATCCATCCACATCAAATAACAACAAATTAACTTTAACAGTGGATTTGCAAAGCATGTAAATTAATAAATTTTTAATTATCTAAAAATAAAGAATTCTCACCTTGATCGGTTTTGAAATCATTAATAACGATTGCTTCTAATTAAATAAAACAGAAGGTTTAATTTAACCAAAATTTCTACGAGCTCCAAATCTTGTCCAGTGTGGTCTCATTGCGCAGATCAGGCCAAGATGATTCCAACGTATTTTGTTTCATCAAATTCTGATTTGATTTGCATAAGATATGAACATTTAAATTTTTGATTACATTAATTAATTAAAATAATAATTAAAATCGGTTAGGGCCTTAATTACATTTGAAGAAAAACAGTGGCTGCCCCTTTTTGGTTTCTTCTTCTTCATTGTATTTCTGTCACGAGGAAACCCATCTGCTCGCATCTGACTTCGACACCCCGCGCCTTCCATGTCTTGATTCCACGCAATTCAGGTAAAGAAAAAAAAAGGATCCCCATCATTGACTAATTAGAGCTCATTGAGTTCTTCATGTTTGTCGCTGAACGATTTGCAAATCGAGGAATGGATTGAGAGAGATTTGAGGGGGAAACGTAAAGTGTTTCTAGCCATTCGTGAAAGATGGAGGCGGCGGCTATGAAATGATTTAGGGTTTAGAGAAGTTTAGGATTTTATAGTAGAGACAATATGTATATATATATACTAATATATTTTTGTTTTACCATTTGGTTATATATTTGATTTTATCCTTCACTTGTGTCCCTACGTATGTAGTAGGTTACAAATGAAATGAATTAGCTGACTAGGCACGTGTTAATATAATCAATGTTTTTTTCTTATTCAAAAATTCAAAAAGAAAAACATAGGGAGAGAGAAACGGGAATGCAATTAATGCATGATTTATGGTATAAACCCAATTGCTAGAACATTTAACTTTTAAATTTCAAAACACATGACATTAAGTATCATAATTTAAGTAACATGTATCAAAAGGTTTTACATAAATAATGGACACAAAGTAATATTCTTAAATTTAATATTTTTATACTTACTCTAAAAAAAATTCATTAACATGCAATAAATAAAAAATTAAACAATGAAAATTGATAAAGACTACACATGTTTATACCGAAATGGAACAGAGATGACCACATGAATATATGGACAATTACAATGGAAAGAAACGTAAGTGCAAGATTTAACGTTTCCTTGTCTTTTTTTTCTTTTTCTTTTTTTTATATATATATGAACATTATGGATAATAAAGGGGCAAACATTGCATGGTTCTTTTTATTTTTAGTATACGAAGAATTCAAAATAAGGGAGCATTTACATACGTTGAAAATAATGAAGGAATATAGAGAGCATGACCTAACGTTTTAAGAGACGTATGCATGTCTCCAACATGACAATTTAATGAAAGGAAGGAAAAAAAAAAAGAAAAAAAGAAAAAAAATTAATTAATGTGCATAGAATTAAATTGCATACACACGAAGATATAAAATATTGTGACAAGTTGTAAATGTGCATAATGAATGAAATTTATTGTAGTGTGTCATTCTTCATTCTTTATTTAATGCTCATATATGGTGCGTTGATTAGATAATTATCTATTTCTTTTCAAAATTCAAGGGAACAATTCACATTTGGGAATTTATTAATGAATGATACAATTAGAATAGATTGGGGAAAGTATTAAAAAGAATAGCCAAAGATATATATATATATATATATATATATATATATATATACATACATATATACACACACATATGTACATTGTCAGAATGTATTTCATTTAGAACCTACACATTATTTTCAATCAATAAATTAATAGGTTTTATTAAAATTTCAAAGACATATTTTTCCCTTGGCATGTAGTCAAAGATTTTAATACAAGGATAACATCCTTGCTATTAACATTTAATTGAGGAAGTATTTTTAAGTTATTATATTTTTTTTCCTTTGAATATTTAGAATGTGCATTAAACAAGCGCCTACATGAATTATGTTAATCAACATTTTAAATCTTAGGATTTAACTTTCCATCAATAAATGTAATCTTACAATCAAACTTAAATAATTTTTCTTTCCGTTGTTATTAGTTAAAATAAATTATTTTAAATATAAAAAAAATCCATTAAAATTTCTAAAATAAAAATTTTTAATTGGCCCCAAATTCCGGGTTGTTACAATCTCCTCCACTTAAAATCTTTTCGTCCTCGAAAAGGAACGAAGCTAAAAGTGTTTAATTAACTAACTCATCTTTTATTGATTTCAATAATTTTTATTAGTTGATTAACTTTCAAATATATAACTTTTATATATTCAAAAATCATATTTTCTAAAATAGATTATAATTACAAATACGTATATTATAAGCTTGTTACTCTCAACTCATTCTAGGGCATACTAACCCCATCTCTAATGAGTTTTCTCATTCTAGGATACTACCGATCCTATCTCTAATGAGTAATCTTATTGGATATCACTAATCCAATCTCTGATGAGTCTTTTGTTCAGTTCTAACGTGTTGTACACCAAAGATTTGAGCTAACCAGAGCTCTGATACCAACTGTAACGGCCCCGGATTCCGCCCGACCCGATCGATCGCAAAATCGACCAAAACCGTTCAAAACCTGAGTACGTTAACCTTGGAAATATAACAACATCAGAACAATAACAACAGACTTTTATTACATCATGATAATATAACATCAGAGTACAGAATATCAGAGTACATCGATAAAATACAGTGGAAGATAAATTACAATATTTTAATACAATACAGTGCAGTGGAAATAAAGTAACTAAGGAAGTGGAAGACAACTATGCTCTGGACACAGCTTTAAGCTTCAATCCAGAATCCTGCTTGAGAGAAAGACCTGTAGAGAAACTACTCGACTGCCCATGTGGAAAAGAGGGCACCCGAGTTTGCAAAGGTGGAAACAAACAACGGGTCAGTCATGGGACTGGTGTGAGAATTCTTAACTAATTTAACTAAAAGTAATAAGGCAAATCCAAGGACCACGCCGCTAACGCGGAACGGGTTTATTCCAATGGATTGCCGTGCATAATATAAAGTGAATAGTCAAAACAACGCAATGCTTTTGGAAAAATGGAATCACCATAAGACTCAAGTCCCATCACACAATGCAACACAAACCGGAGGATAGAGTTTTACCTTATGATGATTAAACATGCTTGGTACGATAAAAACTAATTTGATATTATTATTAGTTTATATATGTTTCAAAAAACATTTCAAAGTAAATGTATCAATCCTAGGAAGCATAACTACCATATATTATGCCTTCATACTAGTAATACAATCAAAACCGCATGAGGTCGTATTGGAAATTGGGTTTTCATCATGAGTCAAGGCTAAGGAGGAGCTCCTTACCGATTCGAGACACTCTAGCTAATGTCTCAGGATCCCCCGCGGTGAACCCTTGGATAGCTGCAGGGCCGGTCCACACATACAGCTTCGTGGATTGGCAATTCCTGAACACACGTTTCCCGACCCTATAGGACCTATCATCTGAGGCGCGCCACATTCCATCATCCACATAAGTAAATATCAGCCAGTTTAAGCACCGACACCACTTCTAGCTAGAAAGAAACGTGCTGCTCTCCCTGTGTTCCCTTCTCCGGTTTTAGACTCAACCGGGTTGTGAGGTTTGTGAAGTAACGTTATAACCACAAGGCCTGCTTTTCAACAAAGCCTTGATCATCTTCACCTTAGCGTGCCACGTTGACAATTCACGCCATGCGATTTGATAACCATTAATACACAACCTCTAAGGGTGTTGAGCAAGAGAATAAATTCTCCGCCACCAACGGTCGTATATTAATAGGAATCAAATTACATAGAACAAAATTCAACGTCAGACACACATTCCATTTATAAATTTATGCTCTGGGTCTGAGCGAAAGCCAAATCCGTACAAATCAACACTACGTCCGGATAACTACCATCTTAGCCCCGTCTTGGGAGCAAATCAATCAAGGGCCTCAACACTAGTTACCCATTCGATGTGAAGATCGTCGGTCTTCAATCGCCGTCTTCAATTCTTCGAACGTCGTATCATTATTTGGAATGAGAGTAAACTCGGACTTTCCAAATAACTCTCGCATATATAAATTTGAAAACCATTTCATATTGTCGTTAATAATTTATAACGATCTATCGCTATTTTTACTTTACATACACATCCTAAACATAACAATGTATATTTTCCTCTTCCATTTTTCAATTTACACCAAATGTATATTTGGTTTCATTATTTTCCTAACGAAAATCTATTCCTTAGAAATGTAAATTTCTAATCTTATTATTTACATTGAAAAATGTAAATTTCTATTCCTATTTTATTTACATTGAGAAATGTAAACTTATACTTCAATATATTATTATATTGAAAATGTAACTTTTATTTCATATTCTATATACATTGGGAAATGTAAATTCCTAATCACTCCTTTATTACCTTTGATTACATTGAAAAATGTAAATCCTTTTATTTACATATAAAAAAAATATAATTTCTATTTCATCCTTACTTACATTGAAAAATGTAAGTTTCTATATTTTTCTAATTAAATGTAACTTCCTATTTTTCTTTTATTTACATTGAAAAATGTAACTTCTTTTTACCGCCTCTAAAATGACGATAAAAATATATAATTTTTATTCTATTCTTTTATCGTATCTAAAGTGACGATAAAAATATACATTTCATTTCTATTATTTTTATTCACATTAAAAATGTAAACTTTTCTTTTTAATATAATCTACATTAAAAATGTAAGTTATTTCTATAATCTAATTACATTAAGAATGTAAACTTCTTTTACTTAATTACATAAAAAAAATGAAATTTTCTTCTAATCCCCATTTACATTAAGAAAATGTAAAACTTTTCTAATCCTTATCTTATTACATTAAAAATGTAACTTTCTTTTATAATAAACTCGGAGGTGAAAATATTCATTTCATTATTAACACATAACGGTGTGAAAGTAACGTCAATTTCTAATTTATCCATTTATATTTTAAAATGGGCCAGACCTCTCACATTAGGCCTGCAACTTGCGGATGTTGGATAGGCCGGTTGGTTCCGGGCAGACTTATCCCATAAGTTGGGCTTAACCTCGTGTCTTTGCCCACTTTGTATTTGCGCACTTGGACCTCTCACATTAGGCCCAACATTTGTGGCTGCTGGATATGCCGGTCGGGTCCGGACAGACTTCCACCACAAATGTAACCTAACCTCGTGTCCAAGCACAATTATAATTTATAATTATAATTAATTTTTCCAAAACATATTATTTGAAATTATCCTATCCATTAAAGAATCTTAAATTTAAGATATTCTTTATCTCTAAATATCTTGATTTCAAGTACCTTAATATAAATTATAACTTTCCATATTATTATGATTTTATAATAACAACCCTTTTCAAGATGTTCAAATTTAAAACCATATCTTTGTACTTTAACATATTTACACCAAAGATGTAATCTTTTTAATTGCATCCTTTTATTGTAACTTTTAGACAATAAAGACGTAATCTTTCTAAATCAACGTCAATTAATTCCATTAATTGAATATAAAATAAAAACATTCCTTTAATGATTCATTTTTATGTTAACACAATTCCATTCTAACTTGAATATTTTAATGAATTCCTCTTTAACATAAAAATGTGATTTTTATGTTTCAACACAATTTCATTATACTTTAACACTACTAACAAGAATGACATTTTTATTCTACTTTAACACTTATTTTTAATGGTTCTCTTTACATAAAAATGCAACTTCTTATTTTGACAGTTTCATTTTAACAAAATTGTAAATTTTTTCTTCAACTATTCTATTTTGACAAAATTGTAAATTTTGTCTCAACTATTCTATTTTGACAAAATTGTAAATTTTGTCTCAACTATTCTATTATACAAAAATGGATAGTTTGTTTCAATACTTTTCTATTTTCAACATAACAAAAATAAAAATGATATCTCCATTTTGCTTACAAATCTATTCTAACATGACAATTTTTTTTATTTGTCTACAATTCTATTACAACAATTAAAAATGTAAATTTTATATTTAACATTCTTAATTCCACAAAATTGTTAATTTTATAACTAAATGGCTTTCAATCTAATGCAACATTTTATAACTAAATGTCGTTTTATTTCTAATGTTTCCACATTCTTATACAAACATGAATGTTTGTATATTAACATGAACATTTTCATATATTCTTCATTTACATTAAAAATGAGATTTCCAATGGCAAGACATTTTCCCCTTTCAAAATATGATCATTTTTCCAGTTTCTACTTTTACATTAAAAATTGTATTTTTAAATGTTAACATGTTTGTTTCAAAAATATTAACAATTTTCATATACAATAAGAATGTGAATTTTTTTATTGTTTTAACTTATTTTCATTTCAACATAAAGATGATATTTTTGTTTCTAATGTAGCAATTCTAGCAAACATGATATTATTAATCTAATTAAACAATTCTAGCAGAATGGTATTTTTAATCTAATTAGACAATTCTAATCAAAATGGTATTTTTAATCTAATTAGACAATTCTAATCGCTCCTACTTTTTATTGACAAAAATATGAATTTTTGTCGCTACTACTTTATATTGAAAAACATATGAATTTTGTCGCTACATCTTTATATTGACGAACATATGACATTAAAATTTACTCTATTTATTCTACTGTCATATTTGCTAACACAAAAACGGTGTTTTTATTTTAAATTTGTCAATTCTAACATAAACAATATGTATATTCTAATTTATCAATTCTAACACAAATAAAATGAAAATCCTATTTTGTTGATTCTAATTCAACAAAATAAATAGCATTTCTATTTTGTTGATTTTATTTCAACACAAAAGTAATCAACTCAATCACAGATCAACATAACAGGGTTCATCCATCCACATCAAATAACAACAAATTAACTTTAACAGTGGATTTGCAAAGCATGTAAATTAATAAATTTTTAATTATCTAAAAATAAAGAATTCTCACCTTGATCGGTTTTGAAATCATTAATAACGATTGCTTCTAATTAAATAAAACAGAAGTTTTAATTTAACCAAAATTTCTACGAGCTCCAAATCTTGTCCAGTGTGGTCTCATTGCGCAGATCAGGCCAAGATGATTGCAACGTATTTTGTTTCATCAAATTCTGATTTGATTTGCATAAGATATGAACATTTAAATTTTTGATTACATTAATTAATTAAAATAATTATTAAAATCGGTTAGGGCCTTAATTACATTTGAAGAAAAACAGTGGCTGCCCCTTTTTGGTTTCTTCTTCTTCATTGTATTTCTGTCACGAGGAAACCCATCTGCTCGCATCTGACTTCGACACCCCGTGCCTTCCATGTCTTGATTCCACGCAATTCAGGTAAAGAAAAAAAAAGGATCCCCATCATTGACTGATTAGAGCTCATTGAGTTCTTCATGTTTGTCGCTGAACGATTTGCAAATCGAGGAATGGATTGAGAGAGATTTGAGGGGGAAACGTAAAGTGTTTCTAGCCATTCGTGAAAGATGGAGGCGGCGGCTATGAAATGATTTAGGGTTTAGAGAAGTTTAGGATTTTATAGTAGAGACAATATGTATATATATACTTATATATTTTTGTTTTACCATTTGGTTATATATTTTATTTTATCCTTCACTTGTGTCCCTACGTATGTAGTAGGTTACAAATGAAATGAATTAGCTGACTAGGCACGTGTTAATATAATCAATGTTTTTTTCTTATTCAAAAATTCAAAAAGAAAAACATAGGGAGAGAGAAACGGGAATGCAATTAATGCATGATTTATGGTATAAAGCCAATTGTTAGAACGTTTAACTTTTAAATTTCAAAACACATGACATTAAGTATCATAATTTAAGTAACATGTATCAAAAGGTTTTACATAAATAATGGACACAAAGTAATATTCTTAAATTTAATATTTTTATACTTACTCTAAAAAAAATTCATTAACATGCAATAAATAAAAAATTAAACAATGAAAATTGAGAAAGACTACACATGTTTATACAGAAATGGAACAGAGATGACCACATGAATATATGGACAATTACAATGGAAAGAAACGTAAGTGCAAGATTTAACGTTTCCTTGTCTTTTTTTCTTTTTCTTTTTTTTTATATATATATGAACATTATGGATAATAAAGGGGCAAACATTGCATGGTTCTTTTTATTTTTAGTATACGAAGAATTCAAAATAAGGGAGCATTTACATACGTTGAAAATAATGAAGGAATATAGAGAGCATGACCTAACGTTTTAAGAGACGTATGCATGTCTCCAACATGACAATTTAATGAAAGGAAGGAAAAAAAAAGAAAAAAAGAAAAAAAATTAATTAATGTGCATAGAATTAAATTGCATACACACGAAGATATAAAATATTGTGACAAGTTGTAAATGTGCATAATGCATGAAATTTATTGTAGTGTGTCATTCTTCATTCTTTATTTAATGCTCATATATGGTGCGTTGATTAGATAATTATCTATTTCTTTTCAAAATTCAAGGGAACAATTCACATTTGGGAATTTATTAATGAATGATACAATTAGAATAGATTGGGGAAAGTATTAAAAAGAATAGCCAAAGATAATATATATATATATATATATATATATATATATATATATATATATATATATATACACACATACATATATACACACACATATGTACATTGTCAGAATTTATTTCATTTAGAACCTACACATTATTTTCAATCAATAAATTAATAGGTTTTATTAAAATTTCAAAGACATATTTTTCCCTTGGCATGTAGTCAAAGATTTTAATACAAGGATAACATCCTTGCTATTAACATTTAATTGAGGAAGTATTTTTAAGTTATTATATTTTTTTTCCTTTAAATATTTAGAATGTGCATTAAACAAGCGCCTACATGAATTATGTTAATCAACATTTTAAATCTTAGGATTTAACTTTTCCATCAATAAATGTAATCTTACAATCAAACTTAAATAATTTTTCTTTCCGTTGTTATTAGTTAAAATAAATTATTTTAAATATAAAAAAAATCCATTAAAATTTCTAAAATAAACATTTTTAATTGGCCCCAAATTCCGGGTTGTTACAATCTCCCCCACTTAAAATCTTTTCGTCCTCGAAAAGGAACGAAGCTAAAAGTGTTTAATTAACTAACTCATCTTTTATTGATTTCAATAATTTTTATTAGTTGATTAACTTTCAAATATATAACTTTTATATATTCAAAAATCATATTTTCTAAAATAGATTATAATTACAAATAGGTATATTATAAGCTTGTTACTCTCAACTCATTCTAGGGCATACTAACCCCATCTCTAATGAGTTTTCTCATTCTAGGATACTACCGATCCTATCTCTTATGAGTAATCTTATTGGATATTACTAATCCAATCTCTGATGAGTCTTTTGTTCAGTTCTAACGTGTTGTACCCCAAAGATTTGAGCTAACCAGAGCTCTGATACCAACTGTAACGGCCCCGGATTCCGCCCGACCCGATCGATCGCAAAATCGACCAAAACCGTTCAAAACCCGAGTACGTTAACTTTGGGAATATAACAACATCAGAACAATAACAACAGACTTTTATTACATCATGATAATATAACATCAGAGTATAGAATATCAGAGTACATCGATAAAATACAGTGGAAGATAAATTACACTATTTTAATACAATACAGTGCAGTGGAAATAAAGTAACTAAGGCAGTGGAAGACAACTATGCTCTGGACACAGCTTTAAGCTTCAATCCAGAATCCTGCTTGAGATAAAGACCTATAGAGAAACTACTCGACTGCCCATGTGGAAAAGAGGGCACCCGAGTTTGCAAAGGTGGAAACAAACAACGGGTCAGTCATGGGACTGGTGTGAGAATTCTTAACTAATTTAACTAAAAGTAATAAGGCAAATCCAAGGACCACGCCGCTAACGCGGAACGGGTTTATTCCAATGGATTGCCGTGCATAATATAAAGTGAATAGTCAAAACAACGCAATGCTTTTGGAAAAATGGAATCACCATAAGACTCAAGTCCCATCACACAATGCAATACAAACCGGAGGATAGAGTTTTACCTTATGATGATTAAACATGCTTGGTACGATAAAAACTAATTTGATATTATTATTAGTGTATATATGTTTCAAAAAACATTTCAAAGTAAATGTATCAATCTTAGGAAGCATAACTACCATATATTATGCCTTCATACTAGTAATACAATCAAAACCGCATGAGGTCGTATTGGAAATTGGGTTTCCATCATGAGTCAAGGCTAAGGAGGAGCTCCTTACCGATTCGAGACACTCTAGCTAATGTCTCAGGATCCCCCGCGGTGAACCCTTGGATAGCTGCAGGGCCGGTCCACACATACAGCTTCGTGGATTGGCAATTCCTAAACACACGTTTCCCGGTCCTATTGGACCTATCATCTGAGGCGCGCCACATTCCATCATCCACATAAGCAAATATCAGCCAGTTTAAGCACTGACACCACTTCTAGCTAGAAAGAAACGTGCTGCTCTCCCTGCGTTCCCTTCTCCGGTTTTAGACTCAACCGGGTTGTGAGGTTCGCGAAGTAACGTTATAACCACAAGGCCTGCTTTTCAACAAAGCCTTGATCATCTTCATCTTAGCGTGCCACGTTAACAATTCACGCCATGCGATTTGATAACTATTAATACACAACCTCTAAGGGTGTTGAGCAAGAGAATAAATTCTGCGCCACCAACGGTCGTATATTAATAGGAATCAAATTACATAGAACAAAATTCAACGTCAGACACACATTCCATTTATAAACTTATGCTCTGGGTCTGAGCGAAAGCCAAATCCGTACAAATCAACACTACGTCCGGATAACTACCATCTTAGCCCCGTCTTGGGAGCAAATCAATCAAGGGCCTCAACACTAGTTACCCATTCGATGTGAAGATCGTCGGTCTTCAATCGCCGTCTTCAATTGTTCGAACGTCGTATCATTATTTGGAATGAGAGTAAACTCGGAATTTCCAAATAACTCTCGCATATATAAATTTGAAAACCATTTTATATCGTTGTTAATAATTTATAACGATCTATTGCTATTTTTACTTTACATACGCATCCTAAACATAACAATGTATATTTTCCTCTTCCATTTTTCAATTTACACCAAATGTATATTTGGTTTCATTATTTTCCTAACGAAAATCTATTCCTTAGAAATGTAAATTTCTAATCTTATTATTTAGATTGAAAAATGTAAATTTCTATTCCTATTTTATTTACATTGAGAAATGTAAACTTATACTTCAATATATTATTATATTGAAAATGTAACTTTTATTTCATATTCTATTTACATTGGGAAATGTAAATTCTTAATCACTCCTTTATTTCCTTTGATTACATTGAAAAATGTAAATCCTTTTATTTACATATAAAAAAAAAAAATTCTATTTCATCCTTACTTACATTGAAAAATGTAAGTTTCTATATTTTTCTAATTAAATGTAACTTCCTATTTTTCTTTTATTTACATTGAAAAATGTAACTTCTTTTTACCGCCTCTAAAATGACGATAAAAATATATAATTTTTATTCTATTCTTTTATCGTATCTAAAGTGACGATAAAAATATACATTTCATTTCTATTATTTTTATTCACATTAAAAATGTAAACTTTTCTTTTTAATATAATCTACATTAAAAATGTAAGTTATTTCTATAATCTAATTACATTAAGAATGTAAACTTCTTTTACTTAATTACATAAAAAAGGAAATTTTCTTCTAATCCTCATTTACATTAAGAAAATGTAAAACTTTTCTAGTCCTTATCTTATTACATTAAAAATGTAACTTTCTTTAATAATAAACTTGGAGGTGAAAATATTCATTTCATTATTAACACATAACGGTGTGAAAATAACGTCAATTTCTAATTTATCCATTTATATTTTAAAATGGGCCAGACCCCTTACATTAGGCCTGCAACTTGCGGATGTTGGATAGGCCGGTTGGTTCGGGCAGACTTATTCCATAAGTTGGGCTTAACCTCGTGTCTTTGCCCACTTTGTATTTGCGCACTTGGACCTCTCACATTAGGCCCAACATTTGTGGCTGCTGGATATGCCGGTCGGGTCCTGATAGACTTCCACCACAAATGTAACCTAACCTCGTGTCCAAGCACAATTATAATTTGCAATTATAATTAATTTTTCCAAAGCATATTATTTGAAATTGTCCTATCCATTAAAGAATCTTAAATTTAAGATATTCTTTATCTCTAAATATCTTGATTTCAAGTACCTTAATATAAATTATAACTTTCCATATTATTATGATTTTATAATAACAACCCTTTTCAAGATGTTCAAATTTGAAACCATATCTTTATACATTAACATATTTACACCAAAGATGTAATCTTTTTAATTGCATCCTTTTATTGTAACTTTTAGACAATAAAGACGTAATCTTTCTAAATCAACGTCAATTAATTCCATTAATTGAATATAAAATAAAAACATTCCTTTAATGATTCATTTTTATGTTAACACAATTCCATTCTAACTTGAATATTTTAATGAATTCCTCTTTAACATAAAAATGTGATTTTTATGTTTCAACACAATTTCATTATACTTTAACACTACTAACAAGAATGACATTTTTATTCTACTTTAACACTTATTTTTAATGATTCTCTTTACATAAAAATGCAACTTCTTATTTTGACAGTTTCATTTTAACAAAATTGTAAATTTTTTCTTCAACTATTCTATTTTGACAAAATTGTAAATTTTATCTCAACTATTCTATTTTGACAAAATTGTAAATTTTGTCTCAACTATTCTATTATACAAAAATGGATTGTTTGTTTCAATACTTTTCTATTTTCAACATAACAAAAATAAAAATGATATCTCCATTTTGCTTACAAATCTATTCTAACATGACAATTTTTTTTATTTGTCTACAATTCTATTACAACAATTAAAAATGTAAATTTTATATTTAACATTCTTAATTCCACAAAATTGTTAATTTTATAACTAAATGGCTTTCAATCTAATGCAACATTTTATAACTAAATGTCGTTTTATTTCTAATGTTTCCACATTCTTATACAAACATGAATGTTTGTATATTAACATGAACATTTTCATATATTCTTCATTTACATTAAAAATGAGATTTCCAATGGCAAGATATTTTCCCCTTTCAAAATATGATCATTTTTCCAGTTTCTACTTTTACATTAAAAATTGTATTTTTAAATGTTAACATGTTTGTTTCAAAAATATGAACAATTTTCATATACAATAAGAATGTGATTTTTTTTTTATTGTTTTAACTTATTTTCATTTCAACATAAAGATGATATTTTTGTTTCAAATATAGCAATTCTAGCAAACATGATATTATTAATCTAATTAAACAATTCTAGCAAAATGGTATTTTTAATCTAAATAGACAATTCTAATCAAAATGGTATTTTTAATCTAATTAGACAATTCTAATCGCTCCTACTTTTTATTGACAAAAATATGAATTTTTGTCGCTACTACTTTATATTGAAAAACATATGATTTTGTCGCTACATCTTTATACTGACGAACATATGACATTAAAATTTACTCTATTTATTCTAGTGTCATATTTGCTAACACAAAAACAGTGTTTTTATTTTAAATTTGTCAATTCTAACATAAACAATATATATATTCTAATTTATCAATTCTAACACAAATAAAATGAAAATCCTATTTTGTTAATTCTAATTCATCAAAATAAATAGCCTTTCTATTTTGTTGATTTTATTTCAACACAAGAGTAATCAACTCAATCACAGATCAACAAAACAGGGTTCATCCATCCACATCAAATGACAACAAATTAACTTTAACAGTGGATTTGCAAAGCATTTCAATTAATAAATTTTTAATTATCTAAAAATAAAGAATTCTCACCTTGATCGGTTCTGAAATCATTAATAACGATCGCTTCTAATTAAATTAAACAAAAGGTTTAATTTAACCAAAATTTCTACGAGCTCCAAATCTTGTCCAGTGTGGTCTCATTGCGTAGATCAGGCCAAGATGATTCCAACGTATTTTGTTTCATCAAATTCTGATTTGATTTGAATAAGATATGAAAATTTAAATTTTTGATTACATTAATTAATTAAAATAATAATTAAAATCGGTTAGGGCCTTAATTACATTTGAAGAAAAACAGTGGCTGCCCCTTTTTGGTTTCTTCTTCTTCATTGTATTTCTGTCACGAGGAAACCCATCTGCTCGCATCTGACTTCGACACCCCGCGCCTTCCATGTCTTGATTCCACGCAATTCAGGTAAAGAAAAAAAAAGGGTCCCCATCATTGACTGATTAGAGCTCATTGAGTTCTTCATGTTTGTCGCTGAACGATTTGCAAATCGAGGAATGGATTGAGAGAGATTTGAGGGGGAAACGGAAAGTGTTTCTAGCCATTCATGAAAGATGGAGGTGGCGACTATGAAATGATTTAGGGTTTAGAGAAGTTTAGGATTTTATAGTAGAGACAATATGTATATATATATATTTATATATTTTTGTTTTACCATTTGGTTATATATTTGATTTTATCCTTCACTTGTGTCCCTACATATGTAGTAGGTTACAAATGAAATGAATTAGCTGACTAGGCACGTGTTAATCTAATCAATGTTTTTTTCTTATTCAAAAATTCAAAAAGAAAAACATAGGGAGAGAGAAACGGGAATGCAATTAATGCATGATTTATGGTATAATGCCAATTGTTAGAACGTTTAACTTTTAAATTTCAAAACACATGACATTAAGTATCATAATTTAAGTAACATGTATCAAAAGGTTTTACATAAATAATGGACACAAAGTAATATTCATAAATTTGATATTTTTATACTTACTCTAAAAAAAATTCATTAACATGCAATAAATAAAAATTAAACAATGAAAATTGATAAAGACTACACATGTTTATACAGAAATGGAACAGAGATGACCACATGAATATATGGACAATTACAATGGAAAGAAACGTAAGTGCAAGATTTAACGTTCCCTTGTCTTTTTTTTCTTTTTCTTTTATATATATATATGACCATTATGGATAATAAAGGGGCAAACATTGCATGGTTCTTTTTATTTTTAGTATACGAAGAATTCAAAATAAGGGAGCATTTACATACGTTGAAAATAATGAAGGAATATAGAGAGCATGACCTAACGTTTTAAGAAACGTATGCATGTCTCCAACATGACAATTTAATGAAAGGAAGAAAAAAAAAGAAAAAAAATTAATTAAAGCGCATAGAATTAAATTGCATGCACACGAAGATATAAAATATTGTGACAAGTTGTAAATGTGCATAATGCATGAAATTTATTGTAGTGTGTCATTCTTTATTTAATGCTCATATATGCTGCGTTGATTAGATAATTATCTATTTCTTTTCAAAATTCAAGGGAACAATTCACATTTGGGAATTTATTAATGAATGATACAATTAGAATAGAATGGGGAAGTATTAAAAAGAATAGCCAAAGATATATATGTATATATATACACATACATATATACACACACATATACATTGTCAGAATTAATTTCATTTAGAACCTACACATTATTTTCAATCAATAAATTAATAGATTTTATTAAAATTCCAAAGGCATATGTTTCCCTTGGCATGTAGTCAAAGATTTTAATACAAGGATAACATCCTTGCTATTAACATTTAATTGAGGAAGTATTTTTAAGTTATTATATTTTTTTTCCTTTGAATATTTAGAATGTGCATTAAACAAGCGCCTACATGAATTATGTTAATCAACATTTTAAATCTTAGGATTTAACTTTTCCATCAATAAATGTAATCTTACAATCAAACTTAAATAATTTTTCTTTCCGTTGTTATTAGTTAAAATAAATTATTTTAAATATAAAAAAATCCATTAAAATTTCTAAAATAAAATTTTTTAATTGGCCCCAAATTCCGGGTTGTTACAATCTAAGTATATCAGGATGAAATCTGAAGGCGCACGAGTTTTTATTATTGAATCTTGATCCTGTTTTCAAGATGGTTGTTGTTGGATTGGATTGGTGATTTCGGTTTCCTTTTTTGCACTCAGATCTGGTTTGAGAATTTTTTTCACCGTTTAACTCTCGTATTTTATTTGTAACTTTCAACGATTTCCTATAGTTGATAGGCCATTTGTTTTCTTTCAACTTACTTCCACAATTCGTTAGATCTGTTTTCTCCTCAACATCTTAGGATGGCCAAATACCAGACCTTATCACCAGATCTATACAACAATAGTCAGATCCGAAGATCGGAACCTACGAAATATGCTCCAGTTCATGAGTTTCCTTCAGTCCCAAAATCGTTCTATGTGTTTAAGTTTTAATCAATATTTTGCACGTTTTTCAAAATCATGTGAACCCGTTATGAGTTTGAAGATTGTGTTTGGTTATTGATTTATTCTTATAGATGGTTTTTGGGATATAATACGAGCAGAGTTTAAAGAGATTTAAGCTCCTTCTTAGAAATATGATGGCGTATGGATGATTTACTGCTCTGATTTACTACATGATTTTAAGGTCGCATGCTCATGATCAGTGATTTTATACTAGAAGCCTAGATCTGGCATGGTTATGCCTGGATTCAAGTTATTGCATCAAATTGGTGTCTTTGGTAATAAGTTGCTCGTGACGAGATCTTTTTTATTGAAGTTGGTTTATTATTGTTTTCTAGGTCTCCAGTGTCTGTGGATTTTAAGTATGTTTAACACGGCAGAGGTTGGATACAATTCTAGCTGCATTATCATAAGAATTTCTAGCATTAAGACTGATTCACAGGCGTCTATGAGTCGTCAACCAGATTTAATGTTTGAAATTGAGCCATGAAAGTATTTTTGCAGTATTATTATACAAGCTGTTGTTATATGTTGCTGTTTTGGGTTTGGAGTAAGGCTTGCCATTGGTGTTGTGAAGGAGTCAAGAAGATGTTGCATTGCTGAGTGCATCGATATGGAGCTGTCTGCTCAGGTGTAGCGAGTCTCAAGTGGGGTGGCCTCATCATGGGCCTGGTTTATCTTAGATTACTTTTAGAGTTCCTTTTATTTTCATGTTGTTTTTTATTTTGTTTTGTTGTCTTCTAATTGTAACGGTTAGTATGCTAACCTGTCTACTGTACTGTTTTTATTATAATAAAGTGAACCAATTTTCAAAAAAAAAAAAACTTTCCTTGTAGGTCAAGAAATAGTTACAACCACTTAATACCAGGTTTAGGTAGGAACACAGTTTCATTCAAGATCCTCCTAGCGGACTATCTTGTTACTATCTAGTTGTCCCTATGGGTGAACTCCTAGTCACTTAATACTTCCCTTAGATAGTGGTTCCTTTAGGCCATTTATATAAACTGTCCCTAGGTCAGCCCTCATTAAGCTCCTACATAAGAAGCGGACATTACTTGGAGAACTGTCATACTCATAGGTTATCATCTACTAGGACCATTTATTACCATATAAGAGAAAGGTGGACCCAATGACCATTTAATATCTTTGTATGGGCGAGTCCCATGACTTGGGCCCTAAACCAAGGAGTGAACCTTAGGAATGGATCCTCTAACTACTTAATATACAAACCAGGTTGGTCATCCACTTAATAACTTCTCAAGGCAGGCTTACTTCACACACAAATATATATACATGTACACTAGATATGTCACATTAAGTCGACCACTCGTAGATGCTAGATTTACTGGGCGGTTTTGAGATGGCTTCAACTACAAGTTGGGCATAACCTCGAATCATAGTGTAATAATTATAATGGCCCATGGCACCTAAACCTCTCACATTAAATAGTCTTACTTGTAGATGCTGGATGTGCCAGTTGGTTCCAGATACGTTTCTACTACAAGTAATGGTTAACCTTGTTTCCATGTGTCAAAAACTATACTTGAGGCCATTAACTCATATACATACATACAAATTCCTATGGGGACATTAAAATTCAATTTCCTAATTTAAACGTACTTGTCACGCACTTAATACGCATTAATATTACGTTTAATTACGGTATAAATATATAAATAAATGTAAATTATGCGAATGAGAATAATGTCCTAATCACGTTTTGAAATGTAAATCCTATCAATTACAATTAAGGTGTACAAGTCTATTTCCCTAATTAACATGGTCTAACATGTATATTAATAATTTATGACAAAAATGAAATAACAATATATATGAATAAACTTTCACCTTAGGCTTGAATAGTTAATCGAATAACAGGAATATAGGCAAGATGTAATATATCTAAATACATATGAAAATCCCTGCTTTTGTCACTGCTTCACTTTTATATTTATATTGTGTACAAAACTTATGGTAATATATTGCAAATAATACGTTCAAACGAATCTATTTAGAATAGATGCTTAAACCTATTAATTTTACAAAATGCAAATCCCATGTTTTTGTTGCACAAACATATATGAACGCAAAATAAGAATTAAGTGAGCAGAACCCCCAAAAAAATGATTTTACAACATCCCAAGCCTAAATCTCCATTATCCAAACAATACAAACCCAAAATATAACACTTTTGATTGACCATTCCAATGACGAATAAAATATAGGATTTGGGGAGTTTTAACATAATATCATCTTTTAACCCAAATCCCATAAAGGCATAATATTCCAAATCCAAACTCTAAAAGATAAGAAATAGAACTTAGACAGTTTCCACTCAAAGTGCTTTGGAAATGAATACCAACAGAATTTGAGTAGAAATAGATTTGGATTTAGCCTTCGCAATCGAGCTCCAATCCTTCTGTTAATATATATATATAAGAATAAAATGAATCAGAATCTTTTATATATACAATCTGCCTTTCAGAATTCTCAAACTTATATGAATATTAGAATAGAGAGGATTGAACTGAGGTTAGAGAATTAGAAGAGAAATCTAACCTTAGATCTGGAATTATCAATGGAAGAATGATATAATAGCGGCATAAGAATGAAATCAATAATAGGGTCAGGGAGAGGCTAGGAGAGTGGTATATATAATTGCAAGTGTTAATAAAGACCGTAGGATCTATTAGATTAAATCCAGTTAATCCGTGTATGTAATTTATATAAAACCCTAAAAAGACAAGTCTTCCCCACCTTTCTTTACCCAGAGCAGTCGACATCTCCTTTAGAAGGGAAGTCGAGCCCCCTCAAGGGCGGAGGTCCCCTTGGGTCGATTTTGCTTGGGAAATTTATTTACTATCCGTTTTTCGAATTTTTAAATGTTGATTTAATTGATTAAGTTCTTTCCTTTGTTTGATTATCTTTGTCCCCCTTTGTATATAAATATATACACATAATTTCAAATTCAATTGGAATATATTTTCCATGCTAATTCAAAATTAATATTATCACACCCCACGTCCGTTAATGTCACTCTTTATCAGAATGCATTAAGTTTCGTGAAGCATTTAAGTAAACAGGAGCGGAAACATTACAAGATAGATATAAAATAACGACGGAATTAGAAACTTTATTAAATAGAAAAGCTTCGTGGTTCAAATCCAATTACATAATAAGGCTGGAATACTGAAAACATAAAACTTCTGCCTTGTACAAAATCATCATCAGAGTACAATAATACATAAAAAGAGCATAATCTCCAAAATATAGCCATAGTAGAGCAAAAGCGAAAATGAGCAATACATCTAAGCAGCTCCAAGCAGAAAAGAAGAATCCTGGTCAAGCTTGAGTATTCCCACCCTGAGAACTTGGGGGGGGGGGGGGGGGAGGGGGAACGGAAGAGAAAACAAAATGGGCCAGACATAAAGTTTGGCGAGTCCAGTTACTTTTAGCATATAAATAAGTAAAAGCATCATGAAAGGAATATAAATTAGAGAGAGAGATAACAGTGTCATAAGGCAGGTATAACAAGATAAACAGGATAAACATAACATGCATTACGCTTCTCTAATATTTTTCTCTACACCAATACTAGTATAACAAGAACAAGATGATCCGAACAAGTACAAGATGGTAGACTTAAGTGTACTTCTAGTGAGAGGTTTTACCTCATATAATTACAGGCAACCCAATAGAACTGACAGATGTTAACCCACAACGACAAGAACAGGCTCTTAAATAAGCGAGACTAGATGTACCCTAATTACTACCCCCAATCGATCGGCTCCGTAACTCGTAGATACCCTGTGCTGGCCCCACAGTAGGATGTATCACTTCCTAAAGTATCAACCCCATGTTTACAAGATGTGCACAAACCATATCTACAGGTATCACGACGTCTTAACCTACTTGGGATGGACCCATGCACGCACATGACTCCGTCGGAATGCGCCACCCACACCGTCCCTTAGATGGACCTCTTACAACCAACTCAGTAAGCATGCCCTGACCCTGACCTAGTTTGGGGTTCTCCGTTGATACCAAGATAGATTACTGACTAATATGGGTCCTACACACAAGATGATGCAAGCTTTCCCTTTTGTCTTGCATCCCCACTACTAGGATTTCAACAGGTTATGCCTAACAGTTTAACAAGATTGCATAACCCCAATTGGTTAAGTTGTCGGATATATATATTTATTGCCCGCCCCCACATACTATGAAGATTAACTTAACCCCCAGTGATTCAAGCAAGTTTACTTAACCCTTACTCAAGTTAACAGGTTCATGTAATTCTTATGGATTCAATCAGGTTAAGTATTACAGGTTAACAGGTTACTCCATTCACATTGACTTCTCTTCAAGTTACCAAGTTCCTCTTTCTTATTAATTTCATGTATATAACTTAATCCATTTAAGTTTATTAATAAGCCCATCACATGTCATTCTCTATATTGTAATTAACGAAAGTAATCTACAATCCCTTTTATATTATTCATTGTTTGATTCCATAGTTACAATAACATGTTTTACTTAATATGTGACACCCGACGTCCGTTAATGTCACTCATTAAGAAAATGCATTAAGTTTCGTGAAGCGTTAAAGGTAAACAAAAACAGAAACATTACAAGACAAACATAAAATAACAACAGAATTTAAAACTTTTATTAAGCAGAAAACATCGTGGTCCAAAACATGGTTACATCATAATCTAAAATACTGAAAACATAAAACTTCTGTCTTGTACAAAAATCATCAAAGTACAATAAACATGAGAAGATCATAATCCCCAAAAACATAGCCATAGTAGTGAAGATAAGAAATCAAGCAGTACATCTAAGCAACTACAAGCAGAACGAAAGCAGAACCCTGGTCAAGCTTGAGTATTCCCACCCTAAGAACCTGAGTGGGGGGGGGGGGGGGGGGGGGGACGGAAGAGAAAGAAGAGGAAACAAAATAGTTCAGACATAAGTCTGGCGAGTCCAATTACTTTTAGCATATAAATAAGTAAAAGCATCATGACAGGCATATAAATTGGATGAGAGAGATAACGGTATCATAAGACAGGTTTAACAGGATAAACATAACAGTATATATGGCTCTTCTCAAGTACTTTTCTCTGCACCAATACTTGTATAACAGAAACAAGATGATCCCAACAAAAAAGTAATGGTAGTCTTAGGTGTACTCTAATAGCGGGTTTTACCCCAAACAGAATTAACCGGCACCTAAACAGAAATAACGGGTGTTAACCGAAACAGAAATATAGGTATCCCACAGAAAAAAGGACTAGATTCGCCCTAATTACTACCCCAAATCGATCGGCTCCCTATCCCGTAAATTCCCTGTGTCGGCTCCACAGTAGGGTGTATTACTTCCTAAAGTGGCAATCTACAGTAGGACACATACCTATTTACTGGTGCTTCAACGACTTATTTTCCCAGAGCAGGCCATACTCATGCACACACATGAGTCCGTTGGAACGCGCCAGTACACACCTCCTTCCAAATGAACCTCTTACAAACAGCTCAGTAAGCATGCCCTGACCCCTACCTAGTGCGGGGTCCTCCTTTAATACCAAAATTGGTAACCGACTAATATGGTTCCCATACAACAGATGATACAAGCTTCCCCCTATGCTTGCATTCCCACTACTAGGATTTCAACAGGTTGTGCCTACTGGTCTAACAAGATTGCATAACCCCAACAAGTTAAGTTTGTGGGCCTATATATACTATATTACCCACCGCCCCAAGATTTACTTAACCCTCCCACTGATTGAAGCAAGTTTATTTAACCCCTACTCAAGTTAAACATTTCATGTAATCCCTATGGATTCAATCAGGTTAAGTATTACAAGTTTATCACCATTCATTCATTAATGGTTACAATGCGCTAGACTTCTCATATTAAGTCTGCCACTTGTGGATGCTGGATATGCTGATTGGGTCCGGGCAGATTTCTTCCACAAGTCGGAATCAACCTTGTGTCTTAGCCCCATTTCGTGTTTATGCACTTAGACCCCTCACATTAGATTCACCACTTGTGGACGCTGGATATGACGGGCGGTTCCGGGCATAATTCTACCACAAGTGTAATCTAACATTGTGTCTAAGCGTGGTTACAATTTCTAATTACTGTAATTCTAGGCATCTTCTTTATTAACCAATTATTCCTATTTCATTATAAGTTTTCATGCCCCTTTCCCAAGTCATATTCATCATGCACCAAATATCACAAATTAAGGTCTTTTAACTACAGTTTGGCTTATGCCCCAAATTCATATTCAAATATGCAACCAAAGCTATACCCAAACTTTCCAATACAAATTATGCGCCAATTTTTCAATACGTACTATGCCTGAATTTTAACGTTTCCCTTCGTTCCCAACTTCACGCGTTCGCATATTTCAGTGGCATGCCTAGGCTCGAAGGTAGTCTGGCTATAAAAATAAAAAGGGAAAGAAGGAGGAAAGAGAACAGAAATAAGCATGATGAAAAGATAAACATATAACGGCAGAAATAGGCATAGCATCGAAATAAACATGTAGTGTCAGAATTGGGAATAATGACATGATCATAATCTAGCATGATGAGTTCTAATCAGTGAATTGCAAATAATGACAGATTTGGCATGATAAATAGGCATAGGCTCATATCCAGTTCGTAGTCATGTCAAAATAACTTAGATACACAGGTTATGGCAGATCTGATATGATTTAATTAGTCACAGGCTTATATCCAATTTGTAGGCATGTCAATATTACATTTTAATTATTTATATCTAAAAATAACGTAGACTCACTGTGATTAGATCTAAGAAACAGAATAATAGATTGTAGCTATTCCAGAACATATCTCTGAATTAAAATAACTTGTTTGTTGAAGAAGAATAGGCTAGATCAAACTATGTTGGAGCAACACCTCGTCGTCGCCATTGAATTAGATGAATAAAGCAATGGATATAGGGTCCTATTTATAGCCCAGGGTCAACGAATCTAGCCACAAAACAAGTCCACGTTCGAAAAAAAATGAATTCTTCTCAAATCTGTATGGGGGTCAACCCCCCTTTGGGTGTCGACCCCTCGGTCGAACCATGGGTCGACCCCAAAGAGCTTGGGTCGACCCAGCAAGGTCTCTGGTCGACCCCCAGGATGGGTCGGTTCCATCCCTGGGGCTTCCCACTCGCTGTTTCGAATTTTTTTTAAAACATTTGATTTTTTGTATATATATAATTCTCTTGTGTGTATACAAACTTGTAGGCCTAAAAACTTCTTCATACGATGTCCGTTTCACGCAAGCTCGGAGTCTATCTTAAGCAAAATTCCGAGACGAACACGATGGCGAAGTCCATTTTACTTAATTCCCAATATTAAATTAAGCATTCTTTTGTTTATTAATATAATGTTCTTTAAAATTATGGGGTGTTACATTCTCCCTTACTTAAAGGATTTCGTCCTCGAAATCTGTAAGTTAAGAAGAATGTATATCCTAACATCCAACGTCCGTCTACTCATCCACCAATCACAGGCATCCATTGTCCTTAAAAGATTTCTAATGCTTATATGAATGTATGCATAGGTGTGTGTATATGTTCCTGTGCTAATGCGGAAGATTAGGCGGTCTACTGATTCAGTCGACCTTCTTAATGCAATGTATGTTAGCGCCATGAATCCAGCATGTATGCAAACAATCCTAATTACCACGTAAAGGCTATATGCGTGCACAATCATCCATTAAAATGCAACATCCATATGATGATACACCCACTTTCATCCATTAAAAGAAGAAAAATATGCACACGCATCCATATGCAGTATGAGAGTGATTGAGCCGATCTAGTGCCTAATGTGTGTATATGCATCCACAAGCAACCACTAGCAAACACTTGCATCGACTTGCATCCACTTGCATCCATCAAACATAACATGTCTCAAACACATGTTTACATCCATGGGTTCCCTACCTAAAGGTCGAAGATTCGATCGATAGGATACATACGAATGATAGAAACAAGTACGAATAAAAAGCTTTAGAAAAGAAGTTAAGAACACACCCTTGAAAAGAAAAGGGTACAAAGCGCGATTCTTGTCTTCGGTCTCTCAAGCTGCATCCTAATGGTCATCTCCCCATTGACTTTCGTCAATTTGACCTCTTCGTTGCGTAGCTTCTTAACGTATGATCTAAGAATATGGGTAGAAACTCGTCTAACTGTCGCTTCCCGTTCCATCTCTACTTCCTCAAGCATATTCGGCTCAATTACATTTGCTGTATCGTGCCAACATTTCCACAAATGAACTTCCGATAATCTTTCGGGTAGCTTTACTCTATAGGCCATTTGACCTATTCTTCTCCATTATGGGAAATACTCCTACAAACCTTGGCGCCAATTTCCCTACAGATCCAAAACGAACCTCATTACTCAAAGGAGATACTTTGATGAAAACCATGTCTCCCACCTTAAACTCGATATCGGTCCTTCCCTTATCTGCATATGACTTCTGCCTGTCCTGAGCTGTCTTCATGTGCCTGTGGATAAGATCAATATTTTCTGAAGTTTCTCCAATCGTCTCAGGTCCAAGTAGAAGCCAAACTCTACTGTCTCAATTTGATATCCTTCTGTGAGAACAGATACTTTTGCGACTTATGGTCCAAGTATAAATTGAATCTTTCTCCAAGCAGATACATCCGCCAAGTCTTAAGGGTAAATACTATAGAAGTTAATTCCAAAACAAGGGTAGGGTAGTTCTTCTTGTGAACTCTCAACTGTCTACCATCGTAACATACTACCCTTCCCTCTTGTATCAAAACCGTACCATGCCCTAGAAATCTCACTTCCTTCTCCAAAAATGATACTTGAAGGATTTCACCTTAAGCTGGTGCGCTCAGAGAGTCTTCAAAACCTCCCTTAAATGTAGGGAATTCTCTTCCTCGCTCTTTGAGAAAATCAAGATGTCATCAACAATGACCACAACGAACTTATTTAGGAACTCCTGAAACACCCTACTCATCAGATCCACAAAATAGGCGGGTGCATTCGTCAAACCAAAAGGTATGACGAGCCACTCGAAGGAACCATCTGGAGTTCTAAAGGCAGTCTTGTCTATACTGACCTCGGCCACCCTTAACTAATGAAACCCCATGGCCAAGTCTAACTGGGAGAAAATATATGCACCAACAAGCTGGTCAAACAGATCATCTATCCTTGGAAGTGGGTGTCATTTTTTTTCTCTTAGTGAGTTTATTCAACTCTCTGTAGTCTACACATAAGCAAAGAGAACCATCCACCTTAGTTGCAAATACTACCGGAGCACCCCATTCAGATATGCTTCGCCTAATAAACCCTTTATCAAGTAGCTTCCCTACTTGCTTGCTGAGCTCCCTTCTATCCCTTGGAGCCATGTGGCGCACAGGCAATGCAACTAGCTTTGCATTGTCCACCAAGTATGTACAGAAATTAATCTCGCACCTCGGAGGTTAGCCTTGAACCTCCTCAAAGACATCAGGATACTCACAGACAACTGGTACAGATCGTAGATCATCGATAGATGCATCAACCGATTCTAGGAAACTAAGCATGACAGACCCTTTAGGGTCACAAGAAATCTTGAGGGTCCTCCGATGGCAAGTCAAAAGTCTAACGACCCTCCTCTCACAATCCATATTGGCACCATACATGGCTAGCCAATACATCCGTAGAGTCAAACCATAGCCCATGAAACTGAGCTATGCGTCGCACTCAAACTTAATGCCCAACACAGATATCCTCAAACCCCGACAAATCACAAGCAGATGAGCTGAGCCCCAATGGGGTTTGAGGCAACAATGGGATCCAAAACCATACTGGTACTAAGGTGTAGAGACTCAACCACAGAATCAGATATAAAAGAATACGAAGCGCCAAAATCAAAAAGAGTCCTAACAGGATGATTGGAAAGAGGAATCAAACCTTCAACAAAAAATTTCCTACCTCTATCCGATACACCGGCCACGAGAGCATGCATCTTCCCTCCAGAAGATCCTGCCATTTGGCCTTGTCATAGCTTCTCCGGGCACTACCTAATGTTGCATCTAACTTTGCCATAGTTGAAACAAGCGTTATTTCTTTCATTGCATGACCAAATGATGCAAGTGCTCATGACATTTCTTCTTGCCTTTATTTGAACTTTGTCAGGCTCTCCTTCTTTCATCTATGTTCCCTTCTAAAGCCACCATTTTTTTCATCCTTGGGTTGTGCTCCTTAGCCTTAACTCACTTATTCTCCTTTTTACCATCCTTGTGTAACATGCTAACAAGTCTCTCGAAAGATGCCTCCATCGCACGGAAATCCTTTCTAAGTTTGAGAGAAAATTAGACGTAGGTGAAATTACTGCGGCTACAGATGGAGGTTAGGCACTTCTTTGCCCTTTGACATGTGCTGTAGTTTTAACATGCCTATGGAACCATGCCGCAATGGGGACACCCTACTCGAAGAATCGCTTCCCCAGACATGCTGAAAAGAAAAGGAAAAGGGACTCAAGCGGAGAATCGAGAGATATTTTATATGGATTTAAGGAATATGCTTTTCAAAACAGAATTTTCTTTTGAAAACAATTTTCAAAATATTTTATCCAATCGGGTAACCTTCAGTTCTGATACCAAGTGTGACACCCCACGTCCGTTAATGTCACTCATTAAGAGAATGCATTAAGTTTCGTGAAGCGTTAAAGGTAAACCGAAACAGAAACATTACAAGACAGACATAAAATAGCAGCGGAATTTAAAACTTTTATTAAGCAGAAAACATCATGGTCCAAAACATGGTTACATCATAAGTCTGAAATATTGAAAACATAAAACTTCTGTGTTGTACAAAAATTATCAGAGTACAATAAACATGAAAAGATCATAATCCCCAAAAACATAGCCATAGTAGAGAAGATAAGAAATCAAGTAGTACGTCTAAGCAACTTCAAACAGAATGAAAGAAGAATCCTGGGTCAAGCTTGAGTATTCCCACCCTAAGAACCTGGGAAGGGGAGGGGGAATGGAAGAGAAAGAAGAGGAAAAAAATAGGTCAGACATAAGTCTGGCAAGTCCAGTTACTTTTAGCATATAAATAAGTAAAAGCATCATGACAGCCATATAAACTAGATGAGAGAGATAATGGTATCATAAGACAGGGTTAACAGGATAAACAGAGCAGTATATATGGCTCTTCTTAAGTACTTTTCTCTGCACCAATACTAGTATAATAGAAACAAGATGATCCCAACAAAAATGTAATGGTAGTCTTAGGTGTACTCTAATAGCGTGTTTTACCCCCAAACAGAATTAACCGGCACCTAAGCAGAAATAATGGGTGTTAACCCAAACAAAAATACTAGTACCCCATAGAAACAGACATGACTAGATGTACCTTAATACTACCACCCCAATCGATTGGCTCCCTATCTCGTAAATACCCTGTGTTGGCCCCACAATAGTGTGTATTACTTCCTAAAGTGGCAACCTGTAGAAGGACACCGACCTATTTACTAGTGCTACATCGGCTTATTTTCCCATAGCAGTCCGTACTCATGCACGCACATGTGTCCGTTGGAATGCGCCAGTATACACCTCCTCCCAGATGAACCTCTTACAATCAGCTCAGTAAGTGTGCCCTGACCCCTACCTAGTGCGGGGTCCCCTTTAATACCAGAATAAATTACTGACTAATATGGGTCCCATACAACAAATGATACAAGCTTCCCTCTAGGCTTTCATCCCCAATACTAGGATTTCCACAGGTTGTGCCTACTGGTCTAACAAGATTGCATAACCCCAACAAGTTAAGTTTGTGGGCCTATATATACAATATTACCCACCGCCCCAAGATTTACTTAACCCTTCCACTGATTCAAGCAAGTTTACTTAACCCTTACACAAGTTAAACAGTTCATGTAATCCCTATGGATTCAATCAGGTTAAGTATTACAAGTTTATCACCATTCATTCATTAATGGTTACAATGCGCTAGACCTCCCACATTAAGTCTACCACTTGTGGATGCTGGATATGCCGATTGGGTCCAGGCAGACTCTTCCACAAGTCGGACTTAACCTCGTGTCTTAGCACCGTCTCTGTTTATGCACTTAGACCCCTCACATTAGATTCACCACTTGCGGACGCTGGATATGCCGGGTGGTTCCGGGAAGACTTCTACCACAAGTGTACTCTAACCTCGTGCCTAAGCGCGGTTATAGTTTCTAATTACTGTAATTATAGGCATCTTCTTTATTAACCAATTATTCCTGTTTCATTATAGGTTTTCATGCCCCTTTCCCAAGTCATATTCATCATGCACCAAATATCCGAAATTAAGGTCTTTTAATTACAGTTTGGCTTATGCCCCAAATTCATATTCAAGTATGCAACCCAAGCTATACCCAAACTTTCCAATACAAATTATGCCCCAATTTTTCAATACATACTATTCCCTGATTTTAACGTTTCCCCTCGTTCCCAATTTCACGCATTCGCATATTTCAGCGGCATGCCTAGGCTCGAAGTTAGCCTGGCTATAAAATAAAAAGGGAAAGAAGGAGGAAAGGGAAGAGAAATAAGCATGACGATAAGATAAGCATATAACGACAAAAATTGGCATAGCATCGAAATAAACATGTAGTGTCAGAATTGGGCATAATGACATGATCATAAATAGGCATGATGAGATCTAATCAGTGAAATAGATATACAAATAATGACATATCTGACATGATAAATAGGCATAAGGTCAGATCTAATTCGTAGTAATGTCAAAATAACTTAGATACATAGGTTATTGTAGATCTGGTATGATTCAATTAGTCACAGGCTTAGATCCAATTTGTAGGCATGTTAATATTACATTTTAATTACTTATATCTAAAAATAACGTAGACTCACTACGATTGGATCTAAGAAACAGAAGAATTGATTGTAGTTATTGTAAAACATATCTCTGAATTTGAATAACTTGTTTGTTGAAGAAGAATAGGCTAGATCAAACTATGTTGGAGCAGCACCTCGTCGTCGCCATTGAATTAGATGAATAAACCAATGGATATATGGTCCTATTTATAGCTTAGGATCAACGAATCTAGCCATAATACAAGTCCACGTTCGAAAAATTGAATTCTTCCCACATTTGTACGGGGGTCGACACCACCCTTTGGGGATCGACCCCCCCTTCGGGTATCGACCCCTAGGTCGACCCATGGATCGACCCCAAAGAACTTGGGTCGACCCCCAGGATGAGTCGGTTCCGTCCCTAGGTCTTCCCGCTAGCTGTTTCAATTTTTTTTAAAACATTTGATTTGTTTGTATATATATAATTCTCTTGTGCGTATACAAACTTCTAGGCTTAATAACTTCTTCATATGATGTCCGTTTCACGCAAACTCGGAGTCTATCTTAAGAAAAATTCCGATACGAGCGCGATGGCATAGTCCGTTTTACTTAATTCTCGATATTAAATTAAGTATTCTTTAGTTTATCAATTTAACGTTCTTTAAAATTACGGGGTGTTACATAATATGTAATTAAGTATACTTCATCTCAATTCACCTATTTTCTATTTAACAGGTCACCACAACTTGTCGTTGTTTACTTATTAACTTAGTTCTCTTAACTAAGGTTTACTAATAAGTTCCCTTTCCTTTTATTATAACTTATGTTATAATTTCCACTTGTCCCCAGGACAAGCCTACCTATTATATAACATTCTCATTAATGAAATTAATTATAATAGGTTGTTATCATTCCCCGTTTATTCCAATTCATTTCAATTAATCACAATTAGTGCCATTTATTTCTGTCCTTTTATGTACATATATTCATATATATGTTTATGCCCTAGACCTTTCATGTTAAGCCACCACTTGTGGTTGCTGGATATGCCGGGTGGTTCCGGGCAGACTTCTACCAAGTCGGACTTAACCTCGTGTCTTAGCACCGTTTACGTGTACTTTTACGCACTCGACCCCTCACATTAGATTGACCACTTACGGATGTTGGATTTGCCGGGCGGTTCCAGGCAAGCTTCTACCATAAGTGCAATCTAACCTCGTGTCTAAGTGCAGTTACAGTTTTTATTTACTATAATTCTAGGCATATTCATTCTTACATAACTATTCATGTTCATTGTAGGTTTTTCAATTAAAGTATTCAATTCAACAGATTTTAGCAGATTAGTCATTTTAACAGATTAAACATCTCCTCAAGTTATAGCAGGTTACTTACAGGTTTATTATCACGCTCTGCTAATCGTAAATTAAACCTACTGATTTATATAACCCAAATTACGATCATAATTCTCAATATAACATTTGCCCTAAGCTTTAGTCAAATTGTACAATAAAGGTTATGCCCCAAAACCCCAATCATGATTCATAATACAAGTTATTCCCAAATTATAGCTTTAGATCATTGATATGCCTTATACCCCAAATCCCAAGTTTTTGCTCAAGATACAAAATATGCCCAAATTTCCCAATCACGTTTACAATATGAATTATGCCCCCAATTTAATCATTCCCAATCGTTCCCAAATTCGTGCGTTCGCGTATTTCAGCTATAGGCCTAGGCTCGAAGGTAGCCTGACTATAAAAACAAAAAGGGAAAAAGGGAGAGAAGAGAACAAGGATAGACATAGTAAATAAAACTGGCATATGATGACAAAATTAGGCAAACTAACATGATAGGCATAAATTGACATGATTGGGTAAATTAACATAATAGGCATAAGGTGACATGATTAGGAAAACTAGCATAATAGGGATGTCATGAATAGACATACTGAGATATAAACTGTGAATTAGATATACAAGTAATGGCAGACCTATCGTGATTTCAGATTTCTAATAGGCATAGGTTTTGATCCAAACTTATAGGCATGTCAAGATTTCATTTTAAGTGTATATATCTAAAAATAACATAGACTCACTGTGGTTGGATCTAAAGAACAGGGAATTGATTGCAGATACTGTAACACCGATCTCTAAATATGAATAACTTGTTGTTGAAGAATAACATGATATTTTAATCTAAGATGGGGAAGCACCTTGTTGTTGCCATTGATTTAGATGAATAAAACAATGACATTAAGGTCCTTTATATAGCCATCATCCAACGAAACAGGTCAGAAACTGAGTCCACGTTCAGAAGTACGCACCTGCCTCAGATCTCGGGGGTGTCGACCTAGGTGTCGACACCCCTTGTGGGTGCCGACCCATGGGACGACACCCCTTGGATAGGGTCGACACCCAATGGGTTTGGTTCCCGCGTTGGTTCCCGCCTATGAATTCGAACTGATTTGAATTATTTTGAACTGTTTTCGATTATTCTGTGTATATATAATTCTCTTGTGTGTATACAAACTTTAAACCTTAATATCTTCTTCATACGATGTTTGTTTTACGCAAACTCGAAGTCTATCTTAAGCAGAATTCCGAGGCGAATGCAATGGTGCGGTCCATTTTACTTAATTCTATATATTTAATTAAGTATTATTTAGTTTATCGTTATTATGTTTGTTAAAATTACGGGGTGTTACAAATATATTCGATATATATATTATATTAAAACCTTTAATCTTGTGTATTAATATTTACATGTAATGTGTTTTATTAATATCTTTTACATACGGACTCCATTTTAAGTAAATAAAATATGAAAATGGATCAGAATCTTGCCACGAATGTAATTACGATACTTTCGTGGCCTATTTTCCAATAACTAAAAATTCCATTTTTAGCCCATTAACTTATTATTATTATTAAATTACCCCATTCTTATTTCAATTTTATTTTATGGGGTGTTACATTTTTCAGTTTGATTTTTGTTTAATACCTGAGTATCACATTCTTTTATTTGTAATAAGCTTATTTGCAAGTTGGGTTTGTAAATTGAGATTGTTGATAGACCATTGATTGTGACTAATCTACTAGGAGGATCTTCTATTCTTTGTATGATTTTTTATGGTCTATTCCTATTGAGTCATGGTTGCTCTTTTGTTTGTAATTGCTTTATTTTGAACTTAGTTGGATTTGGGATTATTTTCGTTGTGGACTGGCTCAAGTGGTATGCAGCTATCATGGATTGCGAGAGGCTCGAGGTGACGATCAATAATGTGGATGTGCAAACCATAGTGATACATTGTTTACTAGAGGATGGTGTTCTTGTAAAAAAATTATACTCTCTTGTGATTCCACGAGAAGGATTGTCATGGTGTCAATCACTAGTGAGTTTTTGGATGTCTGTGAAGAGGCCAAAGGGTTTCCACTACATCGAGAGATTGAGTTTCAATTTGATTTGACAAATGGAACCAGTTCTATTGTTATGACTCTCCGGAGGATGATGCCTAAGGAACAATGAGAGTTAGAGGTGCAATTGAACGATCTTTTGAGTGATGGATTCATTCGGATAAGAATGTCCGAATGGGGTGAACAAGTTGTATTTGCGACCAAGTCCTACGGATCGTTGCGGTTGTGAGTGTATTATTGTGAGTTGAACAAGGTGGCCAAGAAGAACAAATATCCATTGCCGAGAATCAATGACTTGTTTAATCAGCTTCGCGAAGCCAAGGTGTTTTCTCAAATAGATTTGGTAACATGATTTCTCCAGCCGAGAGTGGCTAAGGACAGTGTGCCAAAGACTACTTTTAGGACACCATTCATATTCTATGAGTGACTGGTGATGTTGTTTGGACTGACTGACATGCCATTGCATTTTGTGGTTCTTATGAATTGAGTTTTCAGATATCAGTTGAGTAAGTTTGTACTTGTTTTCGTGGATGACATACTGGTTTATTCCCGGACGGAGGAGGAACACAATACACGCTTGAGGATTGTTTTGGAAATCTTATGGAAATGTAAACTGAAGGCTAAGTTTTCGAAGTGTCACTTCTTGAAGGAAGAAGTGAGTGTAATGACCCGGATTTTTGCGACTTTGGTTATCGACATAAACTCGATGTCGATAACCAAACATCGAAAAATCGTGGTAATTAAAAAAGAAATTAGAGGGTGAGGGAAGATAAGGTAGAAACTTAAATAGAAGAAGAAAAACAAAACATCAGAGTAACACGAATCTCACAGCGGAACGAATAACATACAATATATAACATAACTTTGAAATATAACAGTTATGTATACAATAGCACTTATAAGAATACAACACTTACAACACAGCGAAAATAAACTACAGCTATATGATCCTGAAGCCTCCTGCTCCAGCTCTTCAAGTATATCTGTAAATCCCGACTACTTGACTGCCCGTACAAATTTAGACACCCAAGAATTTAGGGAAAACAAAACAAAGTAAACTCCGGGTCAGTCATGGGACTGGTATGAGTAAAACAGTTTGAACAAGTAAACAATATCTCATAAGACCACGCCGTATAGCGGAACGGGTTTTTCCCTTATAAGAATCCAAAATATCTTTATATCAAAAACCTTTTGATATTATAATAATGTCTATGTACAAATAGATATCAATCTAGCAGAAACGCTTTCATCTCACGTTCTACATAAATAGTATACAATCAAAATCGCAAGCACGTATTGTGTAATGGATTTCCAACTATGACAAGGTATGGAACCACCTTCCGATCAGTGTACTCTAGGAACGATACACTGGAGTTCAACAAGAACATCTTGCAACTCAGCCACACATGACCGACCACTCATTTCGCTTGAGTGTATCGAATGTACATCACCAACGGTTGGGATCAGCAACCGTTCCCGTATATATATATGGGACATCATTGATAGATTAAAGAAGCAAATGAATATTCTCTAGATAGGTGATTATACACCCTACTTCAGTGCGACCGACTTAGCCATGCTGCCTGCCCGATTTCTGTCATTTACCGGATGTGAGGCTAGAAGCTACGCTTATCTTTTCATATCAAATCTTCATTCACTTTGAATGTCACATCGTCATACCCACCAAATCACAAATTGATTTCCCCAAAAATACCACGGGCATAAAGCTAAGGGAAACTAATTCCTCCGCCACCAACATAAATACGTTTGAAACGATCAACTTACGTGATCTACCAGATATACTCTGTCAGACCTTCATCCATACAAGTTGTCCTGGGACTGGAAAAACCGAAGGCACTATTCAGTACATCCATCTTAGGCACTATTATCTAAGACTTATACAATAGCCTTTGCACTTTACTTCGTCTTCAATTATCTTTAGCATATATGATTCGCAACGCTTATGCCAATACAGAGTGGTTCTTTGGATAATGATCCAACCGGTCTCTCCATATTAACAATGTTAAACTGGTCAAAACATTGATAGTCTGTGATTTAACTATCAAAGAAAAACTCGTGTGTAAACAACGATATTATTTCCAGGTGGAAATTCTATCAATCAATCATCAATCATGTATATATATATATATATATTCATATTTCCTTATTTTCTATGTTTAGAAAATATACGTTAACACTGGAAAACATTTCCACAACTTATTTACGTATCACTATTCTTCTACAACCATCAGTCCCTAACTGTAAACTAGTAAGAGAACAATTCTCTAAGTATAAACCCCGAAGGCCGAAACCAACATCAGATCGATACTCAGAAAGCTGTTCAACATAACTAATCTCCAGTCAGTTTATAATTTTGTTTAACTCTATTTGATTAACTCTTATTCGAATAACTAATATCTGTTTTAATTTTATTTCGAATAACTATATTTGATTTAACTCTAATCGATTAACTCTAACTGTTTAACTTCAACTTCGAATAACATATATTTGATTAACTCCTTTTAATAACGTTTCTCCCTTTATAAAGATTTACTTTTTAGTAACGGTTCTTCACTTTACAAATGTCCTTTTAATAACATTTCTCCACTTAAAAAGATTCCCTTTTTAACAGCGTTTAATCACTTATAATGATTTCCTTATAACAGCGTTTAATCCTATTTATTTACCAAATAAATATTCCTTTATTACTTCACTTCTATTCATTAGATCCTCATTATAAATTGATAAGTGAATAAACTTCTCAGTGTTAATCCCGAAGGCCGAAACCAACATCAGATCAACACTTTGAAATTTACTCAACTCAATCAATGTAGAACAAGTTCCAATTACTCAAAACCATACCCTATCATCTTTAACACTTTTAACTCAATTCTATTTATTTTCTAATAAATATCTCTTTTATAAAATCCTTTGATTTTATAAATATTTCATTTTCAATATACGTTTTGAAAATTCCCTTTTTCTTTCCAGTATGTTATGGTATTCAACATATCAAATCACGATGATCAATATCGTCCAAACACATATAATCGACAATAGATTATATATCACATCATATCCTCAATATATGAAACAAACAGTAAAATAAATGTTGAGGAATCCAGTTGGATTCCTCCAACCAGTTCCCCTGCATCACAGATGTTAGACAATAATATTAACATTGATTTCACTTCGATGTGAAATATTCTGATGGCAGAATCAACATATAAATATTCAGCGGTATATATATATATATATATATATATATATAATTTGCACTAACTGACCAGCAGTTCAATCAAATAGTCAACACATAGTCAAACAGACAATTTTAACAGTTCTAAAATACAACATGAAAATATATACTGTTCAGGGTTGGTGAGTTTTACTCACATTGGACGATCATCGTTAATAACGATAACCATCTTTGATTCTGACGGACAATTTATTTTTCTATAAATTGTAACGGACTCTGATTGACTCGCGGTCAGTTCTATTGTGTAGTGTCCGTCCATACGATCCCAACGGATCCTGTTTCGTAGAATTACGACAAGGTTTGCTCAAGTTATGGTCATTACAAATTAATATACTTTAATTTAAAATAACACTTGGGCTTTAAATTACTAAATGGGCCTTACCCTATCAACTAAGCCCATCTTCCTTCCTTAGACCTGACCCGCTCAACCATTCTTCCTCCTTCTCCTGATAAACCTGCTCCGCACTTCCCTTTTACCATAGACGTGAATTTCAAACCCAAACTCCCCATTCACTTAAGAATAAATCCAAGTAAAACCATCCTTTAAATCTCGAAGGCAAACTGCATCTCCTCTCACCACAAAGTAGAACTCGATTAAGCCCTCTTCATCCCCTCCAACGCTCCTCCCATCTCTCCTCACGCTGGTGTTAAAAACAATGAACCCGAGATGCTTGCACCCGTTCGAACAGAACATCGGATCATATAAGAAGTCGACTGGAATCCCCATACTTGGGTTTAGAGATTTATGGACCCTCACTTGATTTTATATGGATTTTACGATTCATGTTTTAGTGAGGATGAGCAAAACAACTGGCGGCTACAACTTTGGCTGAAATTAGGTTTATAGAATGTATTATATAGGGTATTATTTGAGTTGGTTTTTATTCTATAAAGTAAACATTCGGTGTACGTGTATTATGTTAAACCGACCAAAAGCACAGACGAGGCAACCTTCTGGAAAGAAGAGACGTGCACCTATAAACTACACATAAAGTGTCATCACTTAGGAGCCAAGTATTCTAAAAAGTTGATAAGACATATGCAATGAAAGTTGAAAGTATAACGGCAGAAGTGAGGTATACATTTGGAGATACTTCTTACTTTAGCCTTTAAGTTTTCACATTATAAAGCTTAGCACACCCTTCTACAGGAAATTCTGTTCACATACGAAGCTATTACGGACAGAATTAAAACCACTGCTGTGACGAGCAATGCACCAGGACCCCAAAAATATAATAATACCGGTAGGTTCACTCATATTTTGAAACTTCAAAATGTTGATTTCAGGGTGCGAAATACTTCAAATAAAAATTCACTTATTTAATTAATTAAAAATTACAGTAAAATTCTAAAAATTAAATTATCACTATCCCAAAAGAACCTTGTCTAAATTCAAACCCGATCTCTAGTTATCTCGAATAAACCGATACGGTCGATAAACGATTCTATAGCGACTATTTTAAAATTTGATTTGGACATATCTCAATATCTACACGACGAAATCCTAATTTTTCCCTTCCACTAGAAAGATATACTCCATCAGCTCCACACGTTTCTTGTTTCACAGAAATCCGATTTAAAATGAATCCTGTACATCCAGTTGAAGTTCAAATCGCCAAATAGCGAACTGCTACGTGGTTACGCGCTCTATTTTAATTATATTATAATTCTACATTTCAAACAGACGTCGATTGAATATATTCGTCAATATAATTCAACTCTAAGCTGAATTAAATCTTAGGGATGACCCAGTTCACATTATATTGTCAATTCACTATTTCTGGTTATTTTTGAATTAAATATATTATTCCATATTATTTAATTAAATTAATTATTCCATATTATTTAATTAAAGGACGATTTAATTCACTATATCACTGTTTATATAATTAAATAAATTAATTATAATACCTCTGACAATGCGGGTCATTACAGTGAGATTTTTTGGTTATATCGTGTTGGGACAAGGAATAGCGGTAGATCTTGTTAAGGTGGAAGCAATCCGCGATTGGGATCGACCCAAGAATGTGACGGATGTTAGGAGTTTCCTTAGTTTAGTTGGATATTACAAACGATTTATCAAGGATTTCTCGAAGATAACTGCATGGTTAACAGAATTGATGAAGAAGAACCAGACCTTCGCATGGAACACAAAGTATGAGTAAGCCTTCAAGTTTTTGAAAGAGAGACTGACGAGTGCTTCTGTATTGACTATTCCAAGTAGGAATGAAGAGATGGTGGTATACACCGATGCATGTGGCACTGGACTTGGAGCAGTGCCAATGTAGAAGGATAGGATTGTGGCTTATGCGAGTCGACAACTGAAGCCGCACAGAAGGAATTACCTGACTCAGGAATTGGACTTAGCGGCGATAGTGTTTCTCTAAATATTTTAAGCCAATACTTGTTGGGAGTTAGATTCGAGTTGTTTACAGACCATAAGTCATTAAAGTACCTTTTCCTCCAGTAGGATTTGAATCTTCGGCAGTAGCGATGGTCACAGTTTTTGTCGTCATATGATTTTGGTATAGCCTAAACCCCAGGAAAAGGTAACATAGTGGCTAATGCATTAAGTAGAAGACATGCTAGTTTGAGAGCTATGTTTTCGATATGGAAGCATCTCGAGTATCTAGATGGATTTGATTTCATACCCCATTTTAAGTTAGAGCCCGAGATGTTAGCAAGTTTATCGATTAAATTAACTCTCATCGAAAGGGCTAGTGAAAGACAGAAGCAAGATTTTAAGCTTATAGAGACTATTCAGAGATTAAAGATGTGAGTAGAACCCGAATAAATTATTGATTTTGAAGTTGACCAAGATGGTTGTCTTGCAAGAATGGATGACAGGGTGTTCCTGATATAAATGGATTGAGAAATGAAGTTTCGAGGGATTGTCATCACTTTAGATTGATGTATCGAGAGATGAAGAAAATTTACTACTAGGAAGTATTAAGAGGGATGTCGGGAAATTTATCTCGAAATATATGAATGTCATTTGGTTAAAGCCGAGCAAAAGAAGCTGAGTTGATTATTATAGCCAATGGAAATTCCTATATGGAAATGGGAGCAAATGTCAATGGACTTTATTGATGGATTACCTAGGACAAGGACAAGGAATGATAGTATATGGATCATCGTGGACTCTTAACCAGAAACACAAGCTTTATTCCAGTCAGGTCGACTAGGATGTCATCAAAGTTGGCTGATTGTATCTTAAGTGCATAGTTATATTCCATGGAATTCTGAAGAGTATTGTCAGCGATCCAGATCTGTTGTTTACCAGTGGATTCTGGAAGAGTGTATAAGAAACATTAGGAACTGATCTATGTATGAGTACAACTTATCATCCCCAGACAGATGGTCAGACTGAGAGTATTGGAAGGTCTTCTTCAAGCTTGTGTATCATATTTTGGAGGATCGTGGGAAGACCATCTGCATTTAGATGAGTTTGATTACAATAACAGCTACTAATTGAGCATTAGAATGGAACTGTGTGAAGCATTGTATGGTAGACCGTATAATTCTCCATCCCGTTGGTTAGAGACTGGAAAGAAGTTGGTTCTTAGGCCAGAGATGATAAGAGAAACAACAAATAATGCTAAGATCATTCGACAACGAATGAAAACGACCTAGGATCATAAGAAGAGTTATGTTGATAAGCGAAAAAAGACATGGAATTTTTAGTTGGTGTGTTTGTTAAGGTTTCGCCTCTAAGGAATGTTGTTCATTTTTAAAGTAAAGGAAAATTAGTATCAAGGTTTGTTTGGCCATTTTCGATTGTTGAGCGTATTGGGAAGCTCGCTTATAGAGTAGATCTACCTGAGACGATGGCAGGTGTGCACATTGTGTTTCATTTTTCGTTTCTATGGAAGATTGTGCACGACTCGAATTTTGTGGTATCTTCTGATCAGATTGAAGTTTTAGAGGTCAAACCCGAAGTTTTTAATCCTCGTAATCCGCTTCTCTTCGTGAGGAGTGACATGAAATAGCTTAGGAGGAAGGTTGTCAAGTTAGTGAAGGTACTATGGAGAAAGGACGATGACGATTGCATATGGGAAACATAAGAGAGTATGAGGTCTACTCATCCAGAATTCTTTGAGTGGTATGTCCCATATTTCATATCTTACTTATACCATTGTGTCTTGGACTATTAGAGATCCGCATGCTAGGGTAGGATATTGAATGCATGGATTGTTGGATGCAGGATCGGATGGTAGATTGGATACTCGTGAATGATAGGCAAGTAGATTACATTTTTTCTTGTGTTTGCTTGGAATCTCAAGGGCAAAATTCCTAAAGGGGGGGGGGGGAATGGAATGGTCTATATTTTAGGAAAGTAAAATAATTATATTTATTTCCTTAGTAGTCGGATCATTCTCAGATTTTAATCTATTGTTCATGGGAATGTGAGACATGTCCATGATTTTTACCGAATCAATTTGTGACCATTTTCCCTTATAGACACAGTTTTGGCTATAAATTTTGATAGAGGCTGAATTAGGTTCTTGAATTGGTCTTATTGGATTGGAATAGCGGTTTATGATTCCCTGGAGTGGTCATATTAAAGATTTAGCTCAGTATTTTTGGAGAAATTGCTGTTTTCAATTTTAGTTTCTGCCAAACTATAACACCCCGTAATTTTAAAGAACACTATAATGACAAAACTAAAGAATACTTAATTAAAAATTGGGAATTAAGTAAAATTGATTGTACCATTGCGTTCACCTCGGAATTTTGCTTAAGATAAACTCCGAGTCTGCATAAAACGGACATCGTATGAGAAAGTTATTTAGCTTACAAGATTGTATATGTATAAGAGAATTATATATATACAAACCAAGTCAGAATATTCAGAAAAATTCAAACAACGAAGCGGGGAAAATCTAGAGAGAATCGACCCATTGGGGGTTGATCCAAGACCCGGCTGGGTCGACCCAGGGGCTTGGTCGAACCATGGGTCGACCCAGGACGTGGTGTGTCGACCCAATTCAGATCTGGGCGAATGCATAATACCGAACGTGGACTGGTTTTTTGTCTGGGTTCGTTAGCTTTAGGCTATATATAGGACCTCATTTCTATTATTTTTACACACAAAAAATAATGGAGACAATGAGATTCTGCCTTAGCTTGGATTGAACTAGCCTATTTTTCTTCAACAACAGCCTATTCGTATACAATAATTTCTTCTACAACTTCAGCATATTATTCTCTGTTCTTTAGATCCAATCTCTGTAAGTTCATGTTATTTTTAGATATAAACATTTAACAAGTAATCCTGACATGTTTATAAATCTGGATCTAAACCTATGCTTGTTAAGAATCTAATTCATACCTAATCAGATATGCCATTACATGTATTCCTCTATACACATAATCTACTGTTCAGTTCTTATATGCCTATTTCTGTTACCATATGTCTATTCTGTTAGTATGCCTATTTCCATTCTCTTTTCTCCCTCTTTCCTTTTTTATTTTTTATCGCCTTGGCTACCTTCGAGTCTAGGCCTATCGCTAAAATATGCAAACAAACGAAATTGGGAATGGTTGGGAAAGATAAATTGGGGCATATATTGTATTATGAATCATGACTGGGATTTGGGGGCATAACCTATACTGAGATGTATGACTAAAATTTAGGGCATATCTTATACTGTGAATTATGACTTAATGGTTTGGGTATGTAAACCCATAAGCTTAATTTATTGATTAAGCGGAACATGTAATGAAACTGTAAATAACATGTAAAACCTATTTAGATCCATGGAGGCTATATGAACCTGTTAAATAGTGGGGGTTAAGTAAGCTTGTTCGAATCAGTGGATGGTTAAGTAAATTTGTTAAATTTGTGGGGGTTATACGAACCCGATAAATTTAACCTGTTTTATCTGTCGGGATTATGCGGGCTTGGTAATCTGTTGGCATATCCTGTCAAAATCCTAGTAGTTGGGGATACAAGCGTAAAGGGTGGCTTGTGGCATCTGTTGTGTGGGACCCATATTAGTCAGTAACCCAATCTGGTATCAAAGGGGGACGCCGCTCTAGGCAGGGGTCAGGGAACGCTTACTGAAGTGATTTTAAGAGGTTCATATGGGTAGAGGTGTTCTGATGCACGTTCTAACGGAGTCATGTGCGTGCATGAGCCCGTCTTTCTTGGGAAAATAAGCCGCTATAACACCAGTAAATAGGTCCGTGTCCTTATGGGGTTTGCCACTTTAGGAAGCGATACATCCTACTGTGGGGCCGACACAGGGTATTTAAGGGATAGGGAGCCGATTGATTGGGGGTAATAATTAGGGTACATCTAGTCCTGCCTGTTTAGGTTCCCATTGTTTCTGGTTGGGGTAACACCCATTGTTTCTTTATGGGTACTTATTATTACCGTTTGGGGTAAAACCCGTTACTAGAAGTACACCTAAGTCAACCATTATGTTTCTATTGGGACCATATCTGTTATGCTAGTATTGGTGCAGAGAAAGTAATTGTTGATGGCAAAAAATGTCGTAAACACCAAAGATTCCCAATTACTAGGAATTATAAATATGGTCACATATACAAGAACATAAAATAGAACATAAGAAGTAAATAACACAAGGAATTTATAGTGTTTCGGTCTCAGTGAGGGCCTACGTCCACTATGAAGAGTCGTTGGAATTTTATTAATCGCTTGGAAGATTACAAGGTTGAGACTATCTCATGATATCTCATTACATTCACTTTTCATGATATATGATGTCATAATCATCAAATATTGAATAAATAAGGAAAAAGCAATTTTGTCCTTTTTCTTCCTTAAAGAGGAGATGTCGTCAATGAAGCTCTATGGAGGCTTCCAAGCTCAAGAATCCAACCCCCTTGAAGTGTGAGGCCATGGGCTATTTATAGGAGTGGGGGTAGGTAGGATTAGGTGGGAGGTTCGAAATTTCGCACCCCGGGGGGGGGGGGGGGGGTGGGGTTCGAAATTTCGAACCTCTCCGGGAGGTTCGAATTTTCGTACCCCCAGGGGGATTCGAAATTTCGAACCCCTTGTAGGGTACGAAATTGATGAGGAGGAAGCTGAACTTCTTGGTGCTGAATCCTTGCCATTTTTAGGGTGTCGAAGCTCCTCAACACGAAGTGAAGGAATCCGCCATTTTGCTGCTCCGAAGTGAGGGAATTTGAGCTTCCGGCGTGGAGAAAATCGGATGAATCGGGTGTTGCCCACAGTTTCGACCTAACCGGTTAGGTTGATCGTCGCCGGGACTGTGGGGCCCCGGACCCCCACCGGTGCTGCGCCCGGACCCGCTTGACGGCTCGCCTTCGGTTCAGATGCAGACGGATACTGATGGAGGTTGTGTCCGAGGAATGCGACATCCTGCTAGTGGCCAGACTAGAGTCTTCTGGTATTGGCCCCCCGGATGATATTGGCGACACCTCCGGGCTGTAATATCACGCGATATGTTGAGTCGAGTGTGTCTTCATGCTTTTGGGAACCGGACCAAAAGGCTGGTTAACAGTAATTGAGAAGCATAGTTTATCTTGTTTATTTTATTTATCATGTCCATCATGTTCACACCTGTTATATGATGCTTTTGTCTTTCATCAAGTTTATATGCCTGTCACGATGCTTTTACTTATTTATATGCTAAAAGTAACTGGACTCGCCAGACTTTGTGTCTAACCCATTTTGTTTCATTTTCTCTCTCTTTCCCTTCCCTACCAGGTTCTCAGGGTGGGAACGCTTAGGCTTGATTAGGATTCTCTCTTCTGTTTCTGCTTGGATTTGGACCTGCTTCGATATACCGTTTTGTCTATTTTCTTGCTTATGGCTTTTCACGGGGACTATGGCTTTTTCCTTATGTACTCTGATGGTTTTGTGCAAGACAGATGCTCTTTATTTGATGTATTTTGTTCCAGTATTTCAGTATGATGTTGTAACTGGATTTTGAGACCACGATGTTTTCTATTGGAAAATAAGTTTTAAATTTCTGTTTTATATATTTGTCTTGTGATATTCTGTTCTGTTTACCTATAACGCTTCACTGAACTTAATGCATTCTATTAAAGAGTGACATTAAAGGACATGGGGTGTCACATTTGGTATCAGAGCCGAAGGTAACAAAATTGGATAAAAGGTTTTGAAAGTTGTTTTCAAAAGATTCCAAAGATAGTATTTTCAATGGAAAAGTCTATTCTTGAAAAACATATTCCCCAAAGCCATATGAAATATCTTTCGATTCTCTGTTTGAATCCCATTTCCTTTCCTTTTCAGCATGTCTGGGGAACCAAATATTCTCGAGGGCGTCCAGATACCGGCTTGGTTCCGTAGATATCTTGAGGTTACGGCACCTGCCGAAGGCCAAGCAAACTCCCCTCCCTCAGCTACAGCCGTTGTTCCTCCTCCTCCGCGAGTGGATAATTTCTTTAAGATATGCAAGGACATCTGTGCTATGGGAAGAAAGCCACTCCAAGGAACTGAGAATTTTTTGGAAGCATGGAATTGGCTAAAAGAGACAGAGGATTTGTTTGAGATTTTTGAGGATGACGACCGTAGAAAGATTCAGTTGGCCGTGTGCTAGTTGAAGGATGAGGCTTCATTCTGGTGGGAAGTAACGCAATCAGGGCGTCCAGTGGAGACTTGGGTGATTTTCGATAGAGGTTCGAGACAAATTTTCTTTCTCAGGCAGAAGAGAGTATGCAGATGGAGAGGATACTGACACTTAAGCAAGGGAATATATCTATCAAAGAGTATGTCAATAAGTTCAATCAGTTGGCAAGGTTTGGGCTGGAATTGGTGAATACCCCGCATAAGAAATCTTTCAGGTTCATGATAGGATTGAATGAATCCCTCCATGGATTGGCTATGTCTCATATTCCGATGGGACAACTTTCGAGAAGCTCTTTGATATGGCATTGATGCACGAAGAAAATAAAAGCGAAAAGAAAGATGCAAAGAGCGATGAGACACAAAACAAGAAAGTGTGGCCTAAGAAAGAACAACAACAACAAAAGAAAGGCAAAAAGAATGACAATTCCCAAGGCAATAAGAAATGTCATGGTTATGGGAACGTGGGCCATTTGGTCAAAGATTGCCGAAAAAGGAAGAATGCTTGTTTCCACTGCGGTGAGGTCAGACACTATTCTAGGGAGTGCCCAAAGAAACAAGGACAAAGCCAAAGGACAGGATCTTCTAGAGGGAAGGTGCATGCTTTCGAGGCTAGTGTTCCAGACAGAGGTAGGAAAGTTTCTGTTGATGGTTTGATTTCTCTTTCCGATTATCCTGTTAGGATTATTTTTTATTCTAGCGCTTCGCATTCTTTTATATCTGATTTTATTGTTAAGTCTCTGCACCTTAGTACTAGTATGTTTTCGGATCCCATTGTCGTCTCAAACCCCATTAGGGGCACGACTCATCTGTCCATGATTTGTCGGGGTTTGAGGATATCTATGTTGGGCGTTGAGTTTGAGTGCGACGCATATATGCTTGGTTTTATGGGTTATGGTTTGATTCTAGGTATGGATTGACTAGCTACGTATGGTGCCATTCTAGACTGTGAGAGGAGGGTCGTTAGACTTTTGACTTGCTGAGGAAGGATTCTCGAAATTTCTTGTGACCCATAAGGGTCTATCATGCTTAGTTTCCTAGAATCACTTGATGCTTCTATCGATGATTTACGATTTGTACCAGTAGTCTGTGAGTATTCGGATGTTTTTTAGGAGGTTAGGGGCTTACCTACGAGGCGCAAAATTGATTTCTGGATATACTTGGTGGTAATGCGAAGCCAGTCACATTGCATGTGCGCCACATGGCTCCTAAGGAAAGGAGGGAGATCAAGCAAGTCTGGGAGCTACTGAAGAAGGGGTTTATTAGGCGAAGCATATCAGAATGGGGTGCTCTAGTTGTCTTTGCAATTAAGGCGGATGGCTCGCTTTGCTTATGTGTGGACTACAGGGAGTTGAATAAGCTCACTAAGAAGAATAGGCACCCACTTCCGAGGATTGATGATCTGTTTGACCAGCTTGTTGGTGCATTTGTTTTCTCTCAGTTAGACTTGGCCACGGGGTTTCATCAGTTGAGGGTGGCCGAGGACAGTATAGACAAGACCGTTTTCAGAACTCCAGATGGTTTCTTCGAGTGGTTAGTCATGCCTTTTGGGTTGATGAATGCACCCGCGTATTTTGTGGATTTGATGAGTAGGGTGTTCCGGGAGTTTCTGAATAACTTCGTTGTAGTCTTTGTGGATGACATTATGATCTTCTCAAAGAGCAAGCAAGAGCATGCCCTACATTTAGGGGAGGTTCTGAAGACTCTCTGAACACACCGGCTTAAGGCGAAATTCTTTAAATGTCATTTTTGGAGAGAAGAAGTGAGATTTCTAGGGTATGTGGTCTCCAAGGATGGGATAACACTGGATCCCGCGAATGTAGTTGCAGTTCAGGATTGGAAGGTTCCAAATAACGCAATGGAGTTGAAGAGTTTTCTTGGTTTAGCGGGCTATTGTAGGAAGTTTATTAAGGACTTCACAAAAATATCAGCTCCGCTCACTAGACTGACGAAGAAGAATCTGACCTTTTCTTGGAGCATTGACTATGAGGATGCTTTTCAGCGGTTAAAGAGGGCTCTGACAACAACCCCAGTTTTGACTTTGCCTGATGGGAATAAAGTAATCACAGTGTACACTGATGCATGTGGTATAATGCTTGGTGTTGTCTTGATGCAAGAGGGGAGGGTAGTATGTTACGGTGGTAGGCAGTTGAGAGTTCATGAGAAGAACTACCCTATCCACGATTTAGAGTTGGCTAATATAGTATTTGCGCTTAAGACCTGGCGACATTATCTACTTGGAGAGGAGATTCGAGTTGTACACAGATCATAAATCTCTGAAGTATCTGTTCTTGCAGAGGGACCTCAACCTGAGATAGCACAGATGGATAGAGTTCCTAGCATCCTCTGATTTTTAGATTGCTTATACCCCTGGCAACGGTAATGTGGTGGCAGACGCGTTGAGTAAGCAGAGGGTGACTTTGAGTCCTCTATTCGTATAAAGGCGGAGCTTGGAGTACATATTGACCTTCAATTTTAGGCCATTTACGGATTTTACACCCGGTTTGTTGGCATCCTTAGAGTGCGACCTTCTCTTATGGATCAGGTAGGATCCTCACAGCGAGAAGACCCACAGATAGCAGATATCTAGGATAGGCTTAGTAGAGGGGAGACTTCTAGTTACCTCAGTAGATATTCCATGGATGATAGAGGTTGGTTGCGAAGGGATGGAAGGCTTTGTGTTCCCCGAGTTGGGAGTCTGTTGAAGACAGTCCTTGAGAAAGCCCATCATTCTAGGATGACTATCCACTTGGGCGGTGATAAGATGTATAAAGATATAAAGGGGGTTTTCTTTTGGGCTGGGATGAAGAAAGATATAGTGGAGTTTGTCTCTCGATGTTTAGTTTGCCTGCAAGTCAAAGCTGAGAAAGGGAAGCCTGGTGGTTTGCTGCATCCTTTGGAGGTCCTACGGTGGAAGTGGGAGAGCGTCTCTATGGATTTCATTGATGGTTTGCCTAGATCGAGGAAGGGCAACACTAGTATCTGGGTTATAATAGACATGCTTACTAAGAGCGCTCATTTCATTCCTGTTAAGAGAAAGAGAATGACAACATGGTTGGCATCAGTTTATCTTCGTGAGATAGTCTGTCTACATGGTGAGTGATCGTAACCCCATCTTCACTAGTGAGTTCTGGAAGAGTCTACAAGAGGCATTAGCTACACATTTATGTTTGAGCATAGCATATCACCCTCAGACCGATGGGCATACTGAGAGGGTGAATAGAGTTCTTGAGGATCTTTTGAGGCTGTGTATCCTAGACTTCGGAGGGACTTGGGAAGAGCATCTTCCGTCGATTGAGTTCGCCTTCTACTATAATTATCAGGCTAGTATTGGCATGGCACCCTTCAAAGCATTGTACGGAGGACCTTGTAGATCACCAACTTGTTGGTGGAGTCTACATGTAGGCTTCTACTTGGGCCTGAGATGATTAGAGAAACCTCAGAAAAGATTGATCTTATCGGCATACGCATGAAGACAGCTCAGGACAAGAAGAAGTCATACGCAGATAAGAGAAGGACCGATATGGAGTTTGAGGTGGAGACTTGGTTTTCACCAAAGTATCACCTCTGAGGAATGTGGTTCGCTTTGGATCTATAGGGAAACTGGCGCCAAGGTTTGTAGGGCCATTTCCCATAGTGGGAAGGATACGTCAAATGACCTATAGGGTAATGCTACCAGAGAGATTGGCGGGTGTTCACGATGTTTTCAACGTTTCTCATTTGCGGAAGTGTCTGCACGATACAATAGAGGTAGTTGAACCGAGCATGCTTGAGGAAGTAGAGGTAGAACGGGAGGCGACAGTTAGATGAGTTCCTACCCGTATACTTGGATCAGAGGTTAAGAAGCTTCGCAATAGAGAGGTCAAGTTGATAAAAGTTCAATGGGGAGAAAGTCGCGAAGATGCAACTTGGGGGACTGAAGACAAGATTCGTGCTTTGTACCCTTTTCTTTTCAAGGGTATGTTCTTAACTTCTTTTTCCAAGCTTTATTTCATACTTGCTTCTATTATTTGAGTATATCCTATTGATTGAATCTTTGACCTTTAGGTAGAAAACCAATAGATGTAAACATGTGTTTGAAACATGTTATGTTTGATGGATACAAGCGGATGCAAGTGTTTGCTAGTGGTTGCTCGTGGATGCATATACACGCACACACTAGGCATTAGATCGGCTCAATCACTTACATATTGCATATGGATGTGTGTGTATTTTAAATTTTTATGGATGAAAATGATTGTATCATCATATGGATGTTGCATTTGGATGGATTATTGTGCACACATATAGCGTTTATGTGATATACTAGGACTATTTTCATACATATTGGATTCATGGCACTGATATACATTTCATTTAGGAGGTCGACTGAATCAGTAGACCGCTTGATTTTCGCATTAGCATAGGGACATATACACACACCTTTGCATATGTTCATATAAGCATTAGAAATATTTTAAGAACAATGGATGCCTGTGATTGATGGATGAGTAGATGGTTGATGGACATTAGGATATGCATTCTTCTTGGAGATTACGGGGACGAAATTCTTTAAGTATGGGAGAATGTAACACCCTAAAATTTTAAAGTACACTATAACGACAAACTAAAGAGTACTTAATTAAATATTGGGAATTAAGTAAAATGGACTGTACCATTGCGTTCGTCTCGGAATTGTGCTTAAATAGACTCCGAGTCTATGTAAAACAGACATCTTATGAGAAAGTTATTAAGTTTAGAAGATTGTATACGTATACGAGAATTATATATATACAAACCATGTTAGAATATTCAAAAAAATTCAAACAATGAAGCAGGGAAAATCTTGAGGGAATCGACCCATTGGGGGTCACCCAAGTCCCAGCTGGGTCGACCCAAGGGGGTGGTTCGACCCAATGCAGATCTGGGTGAATGCGTAATTCTGAACGTGGACTGGTTTTGTGTCTGGGTTCGTTGGATTTAGGCTATATATAGGACCTCATTTCTATTGTTTTTACACATAAAAAACAATGAAGACAATGAGATGATTCCCAACTTGGATCGAACTAGCCTATTTTTCTTCAACAACAGCCTATTCGTATACAAGAATTTCTTCTGCGACTTCAACATATTATTCTCTGTTCTTTAGATCCAGTCTCTATGAGTTCATGTTATTTTTAGATATATACATTTTACAAGTAATCCTGACATGTTTATAATCTAGATCTAAACCTATGCTTGTTAAAAATTTGATTCATACCTGAACAAATGCGTCATTACATGTATTCCTATGTACACATAATCTACTGTTCAGTTCTTATATGCCTATTTCTTATATGCCTATTTTTGTTATCATATGCTTATTCTTTTAGTATGCCTATTTCTGTTCTCTTCTCTCCCTCTTTCCCTTTTTATTTTTACATCCTAGGCCACCTTCGAGCCTAGACATATCATTGAAATATGCAAATGAACGAAATTGGGAATGGTTAGGAAAGATATATTGGGGCATATATTGTATTAGGAATCATGACTGGGATTTGGGGGCATAACCTATAATGAGATGTATGACTAAAATTTGGGGAATATCTTATATTGTGAATTATGACTTGAGGGTTGGGGCATGTAAATCCGCAAGCTTACTTTATAGATTAAGCGGAACATGTAATGAAACTGTAAACAACAAGTGAAACCTGTTTAGATCTATGGGGGTTATATGAACCTGTTAAATAGTGGGGTTTAAGTAAGCTTGTTTGAATCAGTGGGGGTTTAAGTAAATCTGTTAAATCTGTGGGGGGTTATAAGAACCCGATAACCTTAACTTGTTTTATCTTTCGGGGTTATACGTGCTTGGTAATCTGTTAGGCATAACCTGTCAAAATCCTAGTAGTTGGTGGTACAAGCCAAAAGGGTGGCTTTTTTTATCTGTTGTGTGGGACCCGTATCTGTCAATAACCCATTCTGGTACCAAAGGGGTACCCTGCACTAGGTAGGGGTCTGGGCACGCTTATTGAACTGATTATAAGTGGTTCATATGGGTAGAGGTGTTCTGATTGCGTGTTCCAACGGAGTCGTGTGCATGCATGGGTTCGACTTGCTTTGGAAAATAAGCCGCTATAACAACAGTAAATAGGTCTGCCTTCTTCTCGGGGTTGCCACTTTAGGAAGTGATATATCCTACTGTGGGGCCGGTACAGGGTATTTACGAGATAGGGAGCCGATCGATTGGGGGTAGTAATTAGGGTACAACTAGTCCTGCTTGTTTAGGTGCCCGTTGTTTCTGGTTAGGGTAACACCCGTTATTTTTGAATGGGTACCTGTTAATACTGTTTGGGGGTAAAACCCGTTACTAGAAGTACACCTAAGTCTACCATTATGTTTCTGTTGGGATCATATTTGTTGTACTAGTATTAGTGCAGAGAAATTAATTAAGAAGCATAGTTTATCTTTTTTATTCTATTTATCCTGTCCATCCTATTCACACCTGTTATATGACGCTGTTATCTTTCATTCAGTTTATATGCCTGTCACGGTGCTTTTACTTATTTATATGCTAAAAGTAACTGGACTCGCCAGACTTTATGTCTGACCCATTCTGTTTCCTTTTCTCTCTCTTCCCCTTTCCCCTAGGTTCTCAGTGTGGGAACGTTCAGGCTTGATTAGGATTCTCTCTTCTATTTCTGCTCGGATTTGGACCTTTTTTAATATACTGTTTTGTCTATTTTCTTACTTATGGCTATTTATGGGGACTATGCCTTTTTTACTTATGTACTCTGATGGTTTTGTGCAAGACATATGTTTTTTTATTAGATGTATTTATTTCCAGTATTTCAGTATGATGTTGTAACTGGATTTTGAGACCACGATGTTTTCTGTTGGAAAATAAAGTTTTAAATTTCCACTGCTATTTTATATATCTGTCTTGTGAGATTCTATTCAATTTACCTATAACGCTTCACTGAACTTAATGCATGCTATTAAAGAGTAACCTTAAAGGACATGGGGTCTCACACAAATAGATTAATTACCTGCTAATGGGATGATTAGTGAAGCACATTGGGCTAATGACCTGCTGTCTATAAACAGAGTGGCTTGGGGAAAGAATTTAGGTTTCTCTCTTCATTCAAACATATAGGCTTGTGTCTATGATTCACCTGATTTCTCCATCCTATTCATTCTAATTCATCATAAATCACATCTAGGGGCTAGATCTACATCGAGGAAGATTAGATCACTTCAAATTGCATCAATTTTTGGGATTTTCATTGTTGTTCAGATCTGATTTCATTGAGTTTGCGTTGGATCTTGAAATCAGCGAGTGATAGAAATCTCTCACATGAAAACTATGGATTATGTGGGTGAATTAGGATTGATTCACATCATACATGTTAAATTCACCTTAGATTTGATCATATATGTTTAATTCAGAGATAGACGTTCTAGGATAACCTAATTCAGTCATAGGAATAGACAAGAAATTAGATTAGTCATGTTTGAAAATCCAAATTATGTTAGATCTACTATTTATGATATGTTTTATGTATATGTATGTTTGTTTGATCACGATTTGATGATTCATTGTTTGTCATGATTGAATTGAATGCATTACCTGAATTGTTTATTATAACAAATAGTCATTGATCCAAGGATGGAAGAACAAAGAAAATCAGAGGTTCAGATGATTGGATTCAGACGAGACTTGGTAGAGGCGTTGTAGATGATGCAAGAAAGGAACCCAAAAATTTTGAGTTTGAAATATTATATTTGTATGGATTGGCACCGGTCCATGGCTGATGGACCGACACCGATCCATCACAGTTGGTCGTATAATCTTAAGCTTTTGAATGTTGCATCGTTGTGGTAAATCGAAGCTACATAGAATTTTTAAGTGATTTGGTTGTGGTTTAGGATGGGTCGAAGTTGATTGCTCGAGCATTGGTCGATGGATTGACAGGATAATTCATCGAAAAGGAATTAGGGTTCAAGGATGGACCGGGAGGAAGTGCTCGAGGATGGTATATTGAGGTTCAAACACTTAGTCGAATATTGACTAAGTGTATGGATTGGCACCGATCCATTGCCGATGGACCGGTACTGGTCCATCAAATAAGTTGATTTGGGGCTCGAATTTTGTGAGCTTTGTTGTGATATCTTCTGGAAGTTGCTAGTAAAGTTTGATGAACGATGGACATTGGATGGTTAGTGTGCAACGCAAAGATGGATGGTGCTTTGATTGTGAACTCAAGACGGAGCGGTCAAAGTTAGATTGATGTGATACTAGTCATGGGATGATGCACGATCCAGTAAGATGATTGATTGACTCAAATGGGAGTTGATCGTAGATGATAATGGAATTGGTTTAGGAGATGGCTCGAACTAAAGATGAAGTCGCCAAGGAGAAAGGCTTAAAATTTGAAGTGCTAAAGGATCATTAGTTATCGATGGTTCTAGCGGGCTCAAAGCAGGAGTATCATAGGGATGCCCATCAGGATCAAATGAATAGTGTACGCTTAATTGAAATCTAGTAGTGATCTAGTTATCTCAGACGGATGCAAACAAACACAAGATGGATATATGAAAGTCTGACTAGAATCAGGTTTTTCTATTCTGTTCATATATTCATTTACGCAGATATTTTGTATTGATGACTCTGAGAAGTTATAGAAATTTGCTTTTCTGTTCTATTCTACTTCACTACGAAAAGTTTTATTCCGAGTTATTCTTCCTTGATGATCATCTCATATCAGCTTGGCACATCACACAATGCACTTTTCCTTAGTTCAGTGTAGGAGTTATAGGGCGGTCGTTATTGCAATCTTCTGAAGTTCCAGCTACTTTATATATGGCTACTTCCTCCAATTCGAAGGCTCCAGTTACTCAAGCCTAATTCTTTGAAGTGACTACGAAATTAAAGGGAACCCGGAGACCGCTTGATAACCAAATTATATAGAATATTGAATTGATGGAAATACTCAGGGAAAATATCAATAAAGGTATTACACGCCTTCAAGCCAATAGGAATTCTCAGCCAGCTCTTTATATTTCATAAAGTTCTTCTTCTGATACCTGCCATAGCGACCATAGCCAAAGGCAAAGGACTAACAATGATGGTGCTACAATTGTCATTAGAGAGCGACCCATCATTGCTCTCGGTTGGGCCATAGTAATGCTCCATGAACTAGTGCTCAACCAACTACCAAGCAGCCTCCGCCTGTCTCTGCTCGGAACTTGGTGCCTATGCTCAGAACCACTACTCAGGCCCAAGATGCTTCCGAACCGCCTCCGTAAAACCAAAGGGTTTAAATTGATGATTCTCAAGCAGACAAAGATGTTCATCATAGGAGGAATTCTAGTCCTCAAACCCCAGAGTTGGATCACAACCGCTAGAATTGATCGGAGATCTAACCTTCGATTCTCACCGACATAGTCCGTCAGATCATGAGGGAATCACAAGGGCACATCATCGACGACTGGGAATCTAGTTCGAGACGTAATCCATTTACCAATGCTACCCTTAATACCGAATGTTCATGAAGATTCAACATGCCACAACTCATGGTTTACATGGAGAAGACCGATCCTCGTAACTTCATAAAGCGATATGAGTGGTATATGGACTCCAACCGCGCCATAGACACAGTAAAATGTAAATGCTTTCCTTTCTTCCTCAAAGGCATGGACCTGCTATTGTTCTCTTGACTTCCACCGAGAACCATATCAACTTTTGATCAACTTGCCAAGGAGTTGATTAAATAATTCAGGATGCATATTACAAGGCCTAAAGACATCCTGACAATGTCAAATATCTACCGGGGCACCGCGGAAACTCTTAAGTTCTACCTCCAAATTATCAACAATACCCTGGCATAAGTAGAAGATCCAGAACCCTTCACTATCCTTGTTAATCTTGCCAACATCATACTACAAAATTATGAATTCGGGGTCTGGATTGATTAAAACCGCCTAATTGCTTGGAGGTGCTCTATGAGAAAGTAAATCAGCTCTTATGCTAGGAAGAAGCGCACAGGAATACATTTGCTCGAAATGGCCATCCCCATAATCCACACCAGGGCGCTGCGAAAAATAGTGTCATGGCTAAAAAACCCTGAGAAAACTCTGGAAAGGTTAAAGGGATCCACCCATTCAAGCCGAACCTAAATAACGACAATCATGGGAGCCATAATCTAAAGAAGTAGTCTAAAAAACATGACCGATTTCCTTCCCACAAGGTCTACACTCCACTAAATACTCAGTTGGAGACAATTTACCTCAAGATCTGTAACACGATGTAGTACACGAAACCGACATCAAGGGAATCTACTAATAGAGAGAAGAACTCTGGAAAATATTGCAGATCCCAAGACATATTCGATCATAACACCAACGACTGATACCAACTTCGAGACGCAATCGAAAAGCTTATTTGATACTCGAACAATATGTTTATAATTTTCTCCAAATAAATAGTTGTGGACCCTTCATTGCCTGCACCTCCTCAAATCCAAGCAGCACCTGGGCCGTCCAATCTAAGACCCTCCAGAGTGGTACTGTGATAACACCATCTACGGTGGTCCTTACCCGACAAATAAAAGCTTTCAATATATGAAGGAGTACATAAACTCTATCAAGCACGCTGAATATGAAGAGTGCTCCGCCGCGGACGAGGCAGTCCCGGCAAAACTGTAGAAGACTATGAGAGACGACATCGTCTTCAAGAAATATGATGCTATCAGGGTTGAGGCCCTATATATTGATCCATTTGCTATCTCCACCTATATAGTCCCAACCTATGTTGGAAGGATCCTCTTCGACTCAAGGAGTTCCATGAACATATTATTTAAGAGGGCATAAGATCAAATGAAACTTGAGGATAAGGACTTGAAGCCATGTCGCACCACTATTCACGGCTTTAATGGCCCAATTAACTGGCCAGCCGGACTCATTGAACTGTCGGTGCAACTCGGAGATGGGGATAAAAGGCAAGTTAGAATCCTCACCTTTATACTCATCGACATACCTTCTCACTACAATATCTTTCTATGGCGGCCAACCCGTATGGAATTCAAATTTACATGGCACCATAGTGCCTGCTCATCAAGTTCTCGACTGAGAATGGGATTGGAATCTTCTGGGGGAAAACCAAGCCGTTGTGAGATCCTGCTATCTTGTGGAATGGAAAGACGCAGTTAACCGAGAGAAGGGAAAAGGTATAAAGACTACACTCTGCAGCAAAAATATCAATGCCTAGCAACCTGTGGGGTCTTACTCTTGGCTTAGACGCCACAACCATCTTTCCCAAGATCTTGTTCCACGAAAATACGAAGATTCCACCATCGACGCTCCGATCAACCCCACCGCTCCGACTTGGGTTTTGAATATTGGATCATAGCTTCACCCAGTGATTAGGGAAAAATTTGTTGACTTTTACATGCCAATCTTGATGTCTTTGCATGGGCTCACTTCGATATGTGTGGCATCAACCCAGGAATTGCTTGTCACATTCTTGGTATTGACCAAAGTTCCTCCCCATCAATCTGAAACATCGATTCTTAGCCTAAAAGATCGAAACCACTGAGAGAGTAGGTGGATTGAGTACTTGAAAACAACTTTATAAGCGATGCCCTCTATCCCGGATGGGTCTGCAACCTGATCTTGGTGAAGAAATCGAATGGGAAGTGGCGGACATGCGTTAATTATTCTAACTTGAACAAATATGCCCGAAAGACAGCTTATCACTTCCGAAGATTGACCAGCTCATTGATTCTACTACCGGCCATTAGCTCTTAACCTTCAGGACGCATACTCAGGCTACAATCCGATTCCTATGTACTTCCCCGACAAAACACGCACTTCATTTATTACCGATCTTGGGCTATATTGCTATGTAGTTATGCCCATCGGTCTCAAGAATTCTAGAGCCGCTATCAGTGAAAAGTCTTAGATCGGAATACCCATGGAAGTTTACGTGGACAACGTGCTTGGTAAAACATAACTGTCGAATGGCAACGTAATCAACCTCACGGAGTTGCTCAGTATTTTTCGCAAATATGGCATGAAACTCAATCCCTGGAAATACTTTTTTGGCGTTGTGTTGGGAAAATTCTTGGGTTTTATTGTCAATTCACAAGGAATTAATGCCGGTCCAGGAAAAATCGAAGCTGTCCGAGGAATCAAAGTTCCAGAGAACATCAAGGGTGTTCAATGCTTAAACGAAAACGTGGCCACTCTAAGTCGACTCATCTCTAAAGCAATCGATAAGTGCATTCCTTTCTTTGATATAATCAAGAAGAGGGAGCACAACTTTGCATGGACACCGGAATGTGTCACCGCATTACAAAATTTCCTGAATCACTGGAAGAGACCTATTCTATCAAATTCCACGAATCTCGAGGACTTATTTATCTATTTGGCTTTTTCTGTACATGCAATCAGCTTGGTGCTTGTGCGTGAAGAAGATTGTATCCAGAGGCCAGTTTACTACATCAACAAGAGATTGACAAGAGCTGAAATAAATTATCCAAAGCTCGAGAAACTCACATACTGCTTGTAGATCTCTTCTCGGAAGCTTCACCCATATTTCCAATCACTTTCCATCAAGTCTACACTGACTAACTGCTACGACAGGTCCTTCAACAATCTAAGGCATCTGGGAGACTCTAGAAACGGAATATCGAGATGAGTCAGTTCAACCTAACCTTCATTCCTTGAAGATCCATCCTAGAATAAGCCTTAGCAGACTTCGTAGTCGAGTTTGCTACTCTAGACGATTCACTTGAGGGTAGTGAGCCTCCAAACATCCAGTGGAAGCTGTAGGTGGATGATTCATCAAACTATCAATGTTCTAGCACTGAAGTTATACTTATTACTCCTAAGGAACGCTCGATTTTCTATTGCTCTAAAGCTCAACTTCGTGGACTCGGAATTGAAAAAGAGGTCATCCAGATCTTCTTAGATTCACAACTCATCGTGTGCCAAGTGCATGAGGAATATCAGGCCAAAAGGGCATGGCTCGCTCCTTTCCTTGCTCAGGTTCGTGAACTACCAAATGGTTTTGAGTACTAAATCATCACTCACATCCCTCGAGAAAAAAATGAGAAGGCCGACTCTTTAGCTAAGCTAGCAAGTTTTGGGCATGCTCAGATTTTGGGAATTACCTGAGTTGAAGTGCTCGATTCTTCGAGTATCGATCAGATGAAGACTAATGCGATATAAACGATGGACCCCAAACCTCAACTAGCATCATGGATGACTCTAGTCAAAAACTATTTGCAACAAGGAATCTTTTGTATCTAACAATTCTATGATTTTTGTTTGATGATAACAAACATATATTTATTATTATAAATGTGTTTGTTATTGTACTGTTATGCTACATCACATACTGAATATAATATTTATATTTATATTTAAATAGAATACTAATGCACAAGAAATTAAGAATTCAAATAGTATTTTATTTAAATATAATATTTTATTTCAACATTTCAGACAATACAAATTTATAAAACCACTATTTGTACATTTCACTATTATACAATACATTCACATTCAATTTCATTTGTACACATTACTCCTCAGTACAGTTCACTTAGTCAATCAGTTTTTATAGTGTTGCCTTACTACATTTCTCTCAGTCACTCAGTTACAGATATTCATACATTCACTCACTGACACATACTCTTGTCTTCTTTCTTCTGCTAGCTTCACAGTTAGTCCAGTCTTCTGTTTACCTATCATAGGAACACACACAATAATCTGGATCGAAAATATTTTTAAATTCTAGAAAATATAATTTTATTTTTAAAATTTATTTGCCTCGGAATTTTGGTGTGTTTCTCATCATTATTCATGACTTGATCTGATTTACATGGACATCCATCTATGTCTAGACTGCTTTTGATATTCACAGTGATACACTGTAAATACCACAAAGTAGACAATATTTCTAGTGCTCATATATATATACACACTACACATGCATAATACATATATACACATACATGTGTATGTATATACACATATTTGTGCAGGGACAGTACAATCAGCATTGGACAAATATGTCAAACAGGTTATGTTCAGTGAAAGCCTGACTGTCACATATGCACAGTGCATGGGTAAAGTATCCATGAAAACATAAGATGGCAAGAAATCAATGTACATTTTGGCATGAAAAAATACACAGTAAAACCAAGTTATTAACAAAACGAGCCATGATCAATGCATGAGTACATCATGCAAAATACATTCAATTTGAATGTGCATGGAGGGGTAGCAATATGGTCTGGCTTGAGTTAACACAGTGTAACAATTGTGTGCAAGAAAGGTCACAATACAGCAAAGCATGGTGATCATGTACAGGATCAAGCTCAAATACACAAACCAGTACAAGTGATGCAAAAGATCAAAGAAATTGCAAAAGAACAATGTTGAAGCTAGCACAAAGTACACAGCATGTACAAGCACAATAATAATGCTTGTAAGTGCACAATATCAACACTGTGTGCTACAGCAAATTACAGGAAATAGGTGCACATGAAATTGCTAGCTACATGGCTACATGTATATATATATATACATATATATATATATTTATATATATATATATATGTTGCAATAAAGCCATGCTGTCAACAATACAAGCCAAGTTGCAAAACCAGGTTCATGCAAATACAACATGGTACAATATTTCGGATTCAAAGAAGTGGCAAAATAGTTTCTGCAAATCAAAGATAACAAGAATAACCATGTATTCATATGTACAGGCTAAAGATTCAAAGTTTGGGAATCTTGTTTTACAACAGTTTAATTTGTTTTGGCAAGAAACATTTCAGATTGGGAAGCTTGTCATTGTTTCCAATTTTGTACAATTCATTGTTTGTCAAGAATACAACACAGTATTTTTTGCAAACTGTTCTGGGCAAGAAAAACATTTTTCTGAAACAGTTTAACATTGGGCAAATTTCAATTCAGTATTTTTTCGCAAGAATTATATTTTGGCAAATCAAGTTTTTACAATACAAATCTGTTTCCAGAAATAAACAGTGAAGAATCTTTTTGGGCAAGTATCAATTCGGCGGAAAACCTGTTTGGCTAATTCATATATTCCTGCAATCAAGTGTGGACACTCATGGGAAATGTTTAATTCAACAAATAAGGCAAGTGATATGCAATAATGTTGGGCAAGAAATCGCTCGAGCGTTTCCAGAAACAAAATCACGTTTTTGTAAAATCGATGTTCATATTTATGGCAAGAAATAATCTATTTTGTTTCCAGAAATTCTTTGCAATCTGTTTAGCAAAAAACATTCTTATTTTGATTCCAGAAGTCACACAAATATTTTAGGCCGGTTCATTAGTCATGGCAACAAATCCAACACACATTCAAAGCCTAAATCATGTGCAATCAGATAAGCCACATATGTGAAATTAGAGAGTAAAATTGGATTCCAAAATCCTATTTATACACCATTATCATCATCGGCTAAAACGATCGAAAATCAAGAAAGAAAATCGAACAAGAAAAATTCTCAGAGAACTCACAATTTCAATAGATTTACGGTCGCAACCTCAGCCCAAATCAATCGAGAAGCAAGCCACGAGATTTATAATTCATAAGAGAATCAACCTCAAACAATCATTCAAATTTTTGGGAATTTAGGAAAACCCAAAAAGTCGTCGCCGCCATTTTTATTTTCTAGAGAGGAAAAGCAATCGAGCCAAAGAAATAAGAATGCAAACAAAATATAATGGGCCAACCTATATTACATTAGTCAAAAGGTTTTTTATTTTGTTTTAATTTTTTGTTTTGTTTTAATTTGTGTTGTAAAATCGTCGTATGTGTTTTCTGATTTTTCTGTAAAAACTAGGTCATCTAGTTATAAGATTTTAACTAGCAGTTTTCTAGTGTTTGTAATAACTAGGGTTACTAGCTATGGGTTTGTAGCTAGGGGAAAATCTGGTTTCGGGGACAGAAATCAGTGCAGGGTTTAAAGTATAGATTTAGTTCAATAGCAAGGTTTGCGAGTGTACAAGACTGTATAGGTGGTTAGCGAGGGAGTCGCGAGTTTATAGGTTTTTGTATGTGGGAGTTTTTTTTTTAATTCTAGTAAAAACCTTAGGGAATGAAGCTATAGGAAGGGTTAACGAAGCTAGATATAATCTTTATGTCATTTACTTTTTGCATTTATTTTATCTACTATAATCTGTTCTATGATATTTTTAATATCTCAAATTAATTTAATAAACCCTATTCACCCCCTATAGCGTTAATCTAGATCCAACAAGTGGTATCAAAGCGAGGTTTTCCTATTAACTCTAGAGTCATGGGTTATCCTAGTTGTCAGTCCTTTGAGAGTCAATCCAGTCTTATTCCAACTATTTTTAAAGGTACATATTTTTTAAATTGGAAATCAGGAATGGAATCCTATTTAAAATCTGTTGATATTACATGTTGGAATATTGTTATAAATGGGTATGATATGGTTAATACGACCAATATTGGGTTTAATTTTCATGTTATTCATATTTTATATTTTTGTATTCATGATGTCCAATATAGCCTTATTCCCCACTGTTTAACTATGCAGGAAATGTGGTGTACTCTCAATACATTGTATCGACGAAAAGAAGAAACTGCTCAAAACCTTAGAAGGTCAACTCAGATTCAGATCTATGCTTGAAAGGAGAAATAGATAAAAATTCAGATGAATCAGACGATGGAGATTCAACAGGAAATTTATCTTATGAAGATTTAGTTTTTTATGTGTGCCAACTTAACTAAATCTATTGAAAAACTCCAAAGGAAAAACAAACTTCTAAAATCTAAAAATTCCAAGATGACTCACAAAAATAATATGTATAAATTAAAACTTGAAAATTCTAATTGTAAGAATAGTTTAAATTTGAAAAAAAATGATCTTGCTCATCTAAATAAAAATCTTCAGAAACTTGAAAATGAAATTGTAAGTTTAAAACAAAATAAAGATGAGAAAATTTGTAAAAACGATGTCTTGCGAAAGGAGTTAGATAAGCTTAATTTCAAACAAAATATTTTTGTAAAAAAAATTTTGCAGAGAACAGAGTCAATCATGAATAAATTTAAAAAAGAAATTGCGAAATTCAAAGATTTTGATAAACTCGAGTTTGAAAAGCTGAAACATTTTGAGTTTGAAATTTCTGAGTCCGAAGCCAAAATCAAATTACTTGAATCAGAAAATTTGGTTTTGAACAACATGATACTGAAAGAAAGATCACTGCCAATCGTTTTTCAGGTTTAATAAAAGAAAACAATGACCTTAAATCCAAAATTCAATGACTAGAATAAACTTTGGATAAATTTTCTAATGGGAAAAAATCGTTAAATATGTTGTTACAAAATTAAATTTTTATTGGAAATAAATGTGGTCTTGGCTTTGATAAAATAATTGTTTTTGAAAACCAGAATTCAAATGGTTTCAAAAATCCTTCAAACTGCTTTGAAAAGAATTGATTTGAAATTTTAAACTCTGATAATTTCAAAGGATTTTTAAATCATAAACATGATGTGAATTTGTTTTATAACAATTCAATTAAATGTCTTTGGACCCCAAAAGAAAATAAAATAAGCTTTGTTAAATTCAAACAGATCTGGGTTCCTAAAGGCACAAAGATAAATTCGAATGGAATGTTATATAAAAGGTTTGGGTATCAAAACGTGTAAATAAAATTGTGAGTGGTTTTTCAAACTTTGTTAGACCACTCGATCCCCTAAAGTACCAGAGGCTGGCTGAGGAACGACCCTCTAGAAGACTCAATATTGTTCCATATCAACATCATAGCTTATTGACATATGTTCCTTAGCAGAGATTAATGAGTTAGAGATTCTGGTTTACATCGATTTCAGGTATAATCTCTATAACTCATCTGTGTTAATATTCTTTGTTTTTATTCTTCTTTGTTCATTCCTTCTTCTACCCCTTCTATTTTTTTGATTTGGTTTGTCACTGCTATATATATATTATTAAGCTTTCTTAACTTCAAATTGAAGAATTCATGATTTTCTGGAAATACGCTTCATTTGAACAAACTCTCATGTTTTAATCATTTCCACATCTTGAATTTAAACTTGTAAATATCTACAATTATTTTGAAGTTTATTACTTTATTTTTGAATTCCTAATACTGCTGAAGCATTCTTGTAATATCTTGAACACTATTATTTTGAATTCTAAATTTTTGCAGATTTGAAAACAATTGAAATTTCATGCATCTCTGCTATTTTGAGTTTCTTCTAATTCATTTTGGAAACACTTGAAATATTATACTCATTACAATACACTATTATTTTAAGTTGTGATAATTTCTTGATTTTTGGTTTGGGTTGAATATTTCTGAATTGATTTTTTTTGACTTGAGTCATTGTGTTACATCTTGAAATTTATTATTTCTTCATGATCATATTACATAGATATTTGTTTGGTGAAATCATTTGAAATTTTTGATATTTTGAATCTCACACACATATTTGAAATTAATAATCTTATGTGATTGATTCTTTGTATCTCAATATTTACATTTATTCAAGTGATTTTAAATAAACTGTTTAATTTTGGATCATGAATATCTCTCAAGATTGATGTAAATATTCTAAAAATTTCTCTTGTGCTTGTCAGAAATATTTATGGAAAATTCTTTGAAGTCTTGTATTGAAACTCACTATTATTTCATGATCATTTGATTTGAATAATTGTTTGTTTGAAATCATTTGAAATTATCGATTACTTGAATCTCACACACATCTTGGAGTTGAAATTTATAATCTGGTGTGATCGATTCATTGAATCTTGAAATTTTAATATTTCCTGAAATGATTTCAAATAAACTGAGGGTCATGAATCATCTTTTATGACTATCAGAAATATCTTGACAAGTATGCTTTGAAATTGGTTATTGTGCTGATCTGATAAAAGGAATCATTTTGAAAATGTTTTTTGATAACTGCTTGTTTATGGAATCATCTGCTGCCCTGATAAAATGGTCCGAACTGAATCATGATTTGTCCTCTTGAACTTGTTGAAAATTGTCAAAGAACTTTATTGTGAAACTTATTCTGAATGTGTCTTGCTGCTTTGATTGATGAAACTGAATTGTTAAGACTTAATTGCTTGGGTTTTGTGACTGGATATTGTTGTCCGATATACCCTTGTTAGCCACTAGTGTCATATTAAAATCATCGTTGATGGAGACAACAAGTGGTATCAGTTTATATATGTTTTTTTAATTGATTTGATTCTCATCCTGCACATATTTTTTATATCCCTCTTGTAATTGATTTTCAAATTTAAAATTACTTATTGATCATTTATTCAGAAGTTGAAATCAATAACCAAATTGAACTGTATTTAAAATTCATCAAAATTATTATCAGAATGTTTGAAATTGTGATGAGTTGTGACTACAGTATATTTCACAACAAGAGGATATTTTATTTATTTTTTCATGATGATTGAATAGTCTTTATAATATCTTTGAACTGGGACTTATTTTACGATCATCTTCGTAGTCTATCATCATTCTGCCATCCATCATGATCTTATATTAATGTGGAGAGTTTAATATTTTTAAAATCATCTTAAATAAACAGTTGAAATATTTGTGATGGAATTGTGATTATATTATTTTTCAGAAATAGAGACAATTGAAAATTTTCAGGAATCCCGGTACAGTTGAACATATTTCATAATATTATTAATTTAGAAATTTATTTCACAACCTTTTCTGTACCTACCACAATTCTATCATTCATATTGGTTTTATATACAATGGAGTTTTTCTTTTGGACCAGAAAATAATAATAATATAATATTCATAAGTGTTTCTCTAACCTCATTTAAAAATCCAAGCTCTAGTCATGCATGGTTATGAGATTACTTATTTTTAAGCTGCAACTAACCTCATTTAAAAATCCAAGATCTGGTTATGTGTGGTCAGTGTTCTCTTAAATAAAAAGAAAAAGAAAAAGAAAAGGGAAAAATTTGCTATAAATAATTTTTTCATATGAAATTCTCCTTGGTGTGTAAAAACCAGCCTATCAATCCATTTTTCTAATATGTGAAATGTGTTAATATTTTATGAAATATTATGATTCGTTGATTAATAGCTATTAGGATTTGAGATTATTTGATTTTGTCCCTTAAATTGAATTTATATTCGTAGTCCAAATCCATCACTGTTTTGTACTCAATTTTTAATATAATTTTTTGAAAATAATTGGAAATCATATATTTTAAAAATCTCCCCATTTATATAAATTTCATTGTAAATCCATTATTCTACAATGTGAAATTTGTCATTAGTTTTTTAGAATATTATGATTTTTGTTTGATTAATTGAGATTTATAATGAACATTCTTTCTCTTAAGCTGATATTAGATTTTTAGTCAATTTTTTCATCACTATTTTAATTCCTGTATCCTTTTGATGATAACAAAAGGGGGAGAATGGGTTAAGCTTTTGATCGATGAGTGGATACTCTTTGAATATCTTAATATTAAAGGTTCAATAATTGTTTTTCACTCATGTACATATCTAGAGGGAGTTTTTTTGTTGTTGGGGGAGAATTCAAATAGGGGGAGTTCATTAATTCACTGTCAAACACATTTATTATAATATTATATTCAAAATCTTATTTTATGTTCGTCATCATCAAAAGGGGGAGATTGTTGTATCTAACAATTCTATGATTTTTGTTTGATGATAGCAAACATATATTTATTATTATAAACGTGTTTGTAATTGTACGGTTACATTACATCACATACATAATATAATATTTATATTTATGTTTAAATAGAATACTACTGCACAAGAATTTAAGTATTCAAACAGTATTTTATTTAAATATAATATTTTATTTCAACATTTCAAACAGTACAAATTTATAACTCCACTATTTGTACATTTCACTGTAATACAATACATTCACATTCAATTTCATTTGTATACATTTCTCCTCAATATAGTTCACTTAGTAACTCAGTTTTTACAGTGTTGCCTTACTACATTTCTCTTAGTCACTCAGTTACAGATATTCATACATTCACTCACTGACACATACTCTTGTCTTTTGTCTTCTGCTAGCTTCAAAGTCGGCCGAGTCTTCTGTTTACTTGTCACAGGAACACACACAGAGTAATCGAGATCGAAAATATTTTTAAATTCTAGCAAATATAATTTTATTTTTAAAATTTATTTGCCTCAGAATTTTGGTATGTTTCTCATCATATTTCATGACTTGATTTGATTTATATGGACATCCATCTGTGTCTAGACAGCTTGTGATATTCACAGTGATACACTATAAATACCACAAGGTAGACAGTATTTCTATTGCTCACATATATATATACTGCACGCACACTATACATATATACACATACATGTGTATGTATATATACATATTTGTGCAGGGACAATACAGTCAGCATTGGACAAATATGTCAAACAGGTTGTGTTCAGGTAAAGTCTGACACACATGCATAGTGCAAGGGTCAAGTATCCATGAACAAAATAAGATGGCAAGAAATCAGTGTACAATTTGGCATGCAAAAATACACAGTAAAACCAAGCTATCAACAAAACAAGCCATGATCAATGCATGAGTATAGCATGCAAAATAGATTCAATTAGAATGTGCATGGAGAGGTAGCAATATGGTCGAGCTTGAGTTAACACAGTGAAACAACGGTATGCAAGAAAGATCACAATACAGCAAAGCATGGTGATCATGTACATGATCAAGCTCAAATACACAAACCAGTGCAAGTGATTCAAAAGATCAAAGAAATTGCAAAAGAACAATGGTGAAGGTAGCACTAAGTACACAACATGTACAAGCACAATAATAATGCTTGTAAGTGCACAATATCAACACTGTGTGCTACAACAAATTACAGGAAATAGGCGTACATGAAATTGCTAGCTACATGTGTATATATATCACAATAAAGCCATGCTGTCAACGATACAAGCCAAGTTGCAAAACCAGGTTCATGCAAATACAGCATGGTGCAAATTTCAGATTCAAAGAAGTGGCAAAATAGATTTTGCATATCAAATATAACAAGAACATCCATGTATTCATATGTTCAAGCTAAAGAGTCAAAGTTTAGGAATCTTGTTTTACAATAGTTTAATTTGTTTAGGCAAGAAACATTTCAAATCGGGGATGTAACGGCTGGAAATTTTCGGCTCCTCTAGAGTTGAAAATTCCGCGACGTTAGTGAAAGAATTTAGAAGGTGAGAAAGAAAAGATAGAACTAATAGAATAGAAGAAGAAGAAGAACATCAGAATCATCAGAGTAACACGAATCTCACAGCGGAACGAATAACATATAATATATAACATAACTTTGAAGTACACAGTTATATATATACAATAGCACTTATCAGAGTACAACACTTACAACACAGCGGAAATAACTATAGCTATCCAATCTTGCAGCCTCCTGCTCCAAGCTCTCCAAGTATATCTGTAAATCCCGACTACTTGACTGCCCGTACAAATTTAGGCACCCAAGAGTTTAGGGAAAACAACAAAGTAAACTCCGGGTCAGTCATGGGACTTGTATGAGTAAAATAGTTTAAAACAGGTATAGGATATCTCATAAGACCACGCCGTGAATACGGAACGGGTTTTTCCCTTATGAGTATCTGAACAACTTTGACAAGCAATATCATTGTGATATTATAATAATGTCTAAGTACAAATAGGTATCAATCTAGCAGAAACGCTTGCATCTCACGTTCTACATACATAGTATAAAATCATAAACCGCAGGGCGCTTATCGGAGAATGGATTCCAACAGACAAGGTATGGGAGCACCTTCTGAATAGTGTACTCTAGAGGTGATACACTCAGGGTTCAACAAGAACGTCTTGCAACCCGGCCACACATGACCGCTCACTCATTTAGCTTGAGTGTCGCGAATATATTGCCACCACGGTTATAGGCCATCAAACCGTCATACGAAGATACAGAATCAAAAAGAAGTATAAATATGAATATTCCCTAAATCGATGACAATACACCCTGCTTGGGGATGACCCAACTAGCCATGCTGCCTAGCCCAACTTTTGTTACTTCCCGGTGTGAGGCTAGAAGCTACGTCTATCTTCAGAACATCTGATCACCATTCACTTTGAATGCCACATCGTCATACCCGCCAAATCACAAATTGACTTATCCAAAAATAACACGGGTATATAGCTAAGAGAAACGAATTCCTCCGCCACCAAACGTGAATACGTTTGAACAGATCAACTTACGCGATCCATTGGATATACTCTATCAGACCTTCTTCCATATACGTTGTCCTGGGACTGGACAAACCGAAGGCACTATTCAGTATATCCATCTTAGTCACTGTTATCTAAGACTTATACAACAGCCCTTGCACTTTACTCCGTCTTCAATTTATCTTTGGCAGATATTGCTCGCAACGCTTATGCCAATACAGAGTGGTTCTTTGGATAATAATCCAACCGGTCTCTCCATATTAACAACGTTAAAATGGTAAAAACTTTGATAGTCTGTGATTCAACTATCAAATGAAAACATGTCGGTGTACAAACAACGATCTTATTTCCACATGGAAATTCGATCGATCAATCATCATATGTTCATATTTCCTTATTTCATATATTTAGAAAATATATGTTATTAATCATTGGAAAACATTTCCATAGCTTATTTTCACATCACTATTATTCCGCAACTATCAGTCCCTAACTGTAACTAGTATGAGAACAAATTCTCTAAGTATCAATCCGGAAGGTCGAAACCAACATCAGATCGTCACTTAGAAAACCGTTCAACTTACCCTCTCCAGTTAGTTTCTGAATTTCTTAACTCTATTTCTTAAATTCTTATCATGAAAACATTTCATTTTCTATGTTTAGAAAACATATCTGACTATATTTGGAAAACGTTTCCAAAACTCATTTACGGATTTCCAATGAACGTTGTATAAAACATCGTTACGCTTAATCCATTAATCGCTTATTACTTAACTATATTTCAAATCAACCTTTTCTATCGAACCACAACTATTCCTTTGTCAATTCTGAAGTCCATCAAGTTGGGGTATAATTACCTCTCAGACCTTAATTGAACAACGTCCTTTACTGTGAAATAGATGAAGCTCGTCACTCACTTTTTCCAATCATCTGTTTACGTAAATTCTCGGATTCAGGTTACGAATCTACTTCTTATATGAAAACGTTTGATTATAACTATAACGTTATAATTCCTACTTCTGCAATATCTAACCTAAATTATAACTTTATCTCCTAACTCGAATAATTTAACAGACACCTAATTTCTAAATCAATAACTAAATCTTGATTTAAACCCTGGAAAGTAAATAGTACTTTCCCGAATTCGCTATAATTGAATTCGACGTATAACTCTCTTTCGAGTAATCTCTATTTGATTAAATCTTCTTCGAATAACCTATATTCGATTATCTCTCTTCGAATAACTCATATTCGAAATCTCTCTCTTTCGAATAAACAATATTCGATCTCTTTCTTTCGAATATGCTATATTCGAAAATCTCCTTTCGATTTACTAATCGATAACTCCTTTCGATCAAAATAAAATCGATAACTCCTTTAACTCTATTCGAATAACTAATATTCGACTAACTCCTTTGGATCAACTCATTTGATTAACTCCTTCGAATAACTAATTCGAATAACTTACCTTCGAATCACCAATATTCGATTTACTCTAACTCGATTAGCTTAATTCTAATCGATTTACTCCATTTCGATTCAACTTAATTCAAATCGATTAACTTAACTCAAATTGATTAACTCCTTTCGAATAACTAAATCCGATTTAACTCTAATTGAATAACTAATATTCAATTAACTCTTACGTGTTTAACTCTATTTGAATAAGTAATTCGAATCACTCTAATGTGTTTAACTCTATTCAAATATCTAATTCGAATAACTCATTTCGAATAACTAAATTCGATTAACTCTTTTAACTTTACTCGAATAACTATATTCGATTAACACCTTCTTTCGAATAACTATATTCGATTAACTCTTCGACTAACTCCTTTGGATTAACTAACTTCGAATAACTCCTTTGGATTAGCTAACTTCGAATAACTCCTTTGGATTAACTATCTTCGAATAACTCCTTTGGATTAACTAACTTCGAATAACCAATATTCGATAACTACTCTTCGAATACATAATATTCGGTAACTCTTCTCAAATGAATAACATTTGATTTCTCCACTCGAATAAACTATATTCGATTACTCTTCCCTCGAATATACTATATTCGATAACTCTACTTCGAATAAGTGATATTCGGCAAATCTACTCGATTAACTCCACTTGGATAACTCTAACTGGTCAACTCTAACTGGTCAACTCTAACTGAGTAACTCTAACTGATCAACTCTAACTGGTCAACTTTAACTGGTCAATTTTAACTGGTCAACTCTAACTGTTTATCTTTAACTGGTAAATTTTAACTGGTTAACTCAAATTGTTTAACCTAACTGGTTAACTCAAATGGTTTAACCTAACTTGATTTACTTGTCTCAATTTACTGAACTAATCCACTTAGTTTAACTTAGTTAATTCACTTTGATTAAATCTAACCAATTCACTTAGTTTAACTCAGCTAATTTACTTTGATTAACCCAACTAATTTACTTCGATTAACCAATTAGTTTAACTTGACTAATTCACTTAGTTTGACACAACTAATTCACTTTGATTTATCAATTAGTTTAACTTAACTAATTCACTTTGGTTAACTTAACCAATTACTTTGATTAACTCGACTAACTTGCTTTGGTTAACCTAACAAATTACTTTGTTTAACTCGACTAACTTGCTTTGGTTAACCTAACCAATTACTTTGTTTAATCCTTTTATCACACTCTGGTTATCATTCCTACTTCTACAATATCTCCTTAAAATCCATATCGTGTTATACTTGTGTGCGAAGCACGTGTTTAAATCTATCCTTGTATAATTCTATTTATTTTCCGAACAAGTGTTCCTTTATTTATTCCCCAAATAAATATTCCTTTATTCCATTTATTTATAATCTAAATAAATGTTCCTTTATTTATTTCCTAAATAAATAAATGTTTTCATTTTATAAAATCCTATCGATTTTATAAATAAGATTTACTTTCAATATAAACATTGAAAATTCCCTTTTTACATTCTAGTATCACCTACGGTGTTTAACGTGTCGTATAACAATGATCGGTATCATTCAAACATATGAAATCAATAACAGATTTCATAACACATCATATATCACAATATATGAAAAACAGTAAAATAAATGTTGAGGAATCCAGTCGGATTCCTCCAACCTGTTTCCCTGCATCACAGATGTTAAACAATATAAATAACATCACTTTCGGTTCCATATGATATATTCTGTTAAATAGAATCAATATAGAAATTAAATCAACTGACTAGCAGTTCAATCAAACAGTCAACATACAGTAAATCAGCCAATATCTAACAGTTCTAAAAATACAACATGAAATTATAAACTGTTTAGAGTTAGTGAGATTTACTCACATTGAACGTTATCGTTAAATAACGATTTACGGTCAGTAGTTCCAGATCGGACAATTTATTTTGATATAAATTGTAATGAGCTCCATCCCCTTTCAAATCGGTTTTCGTACGTAGTCTGCGGTTCTATGATTTCGACGGGACATGCTTTTCTGAAATCCGATGACGTATACATAAGTTATGGCATAACAAATTCGTACTATTTTAATTAGACTAAACATTTACTCATTTTATATTTAAAACAAAATGGTTTCACCTTTATGGAATTGGTCCAACCATTTTTATTCCCCCATCTCTCATATCCACACGTTTGCCAACCCGTGACCATGAATCTCCCTCAAGTGTTCACAGCCACTCCCACCGTACCATCTCTACTTCACCCCAAATATAAACCCACGTCCAAAACAGTGCAGTCTTCTTCCTTTATATTTTGATCAACCCATCACGATTTAACCCAAAGACCCGGTTCACACTCTAATGATTTCTTCCCTTACATATTATTTCAAAACCCCTTGATTCCTTGTACAATTCTGTGCACACATCTTCCCATACTTATCACTTCCAGCTTCCGCTCCAACAAACATCATGGCCAAAACTGTATTGTCTCATCTCCTACCCACCTTCTATACTCCATGAAATTCAGATTCAACCCCATCAGTAAGCTCCCCTTCGACTCCACTTCCACCCACATCAAAATGAACGAACTTGATTTCTCCCAGGTATATCGCGAGTTCCTCTCCACAGTGGAACACTGCCCAAAAAGTGCGAACTTGTTCGCAACAGAACCCTACCAGAACTTCATGAACCCTCGTCCCTCCTACTCCGACATTTCTGCCATTCTCCTTAACACCCGTTCGACCAGTGCTGAAAACAAAAAAACACCGAACAGCTCCTCTATTTCCATGCATGAACCCAGCTCAGCTCCCGATCTTCCCACATTGCACCACTGACTAGCGTCAGTTCCAGTCATCAAACCCACCCTAACGATGCAGCGCCTCAGCCCTAAGCCTTCGCGGCTTCAAACCAGCGAATGAAGTCTCCTTCGAACCCATCAACCAGTATACCCGAATGAAGAGGAGCATCATGCGATTCCAACGAATTTGTTTGAGGGTTTAGAGGATTTTAATTGGAATTATTTTGATTTATTAAAAAGGGTATTTCTCGTTTCGTGTTTTGCTCAGAGGAAAGAGCGGCGGCCTTGCTGTGTTTGACTAAAGAGAGGAATTAGGTTTTAAGGCTTATGATAGGGGTATTTATAAGGATTAGAAATTTCAGATATTATTTTGTGCGGCTGAAACAAAGGAGTCGTGGATCCCCTTTTGGCCTTGTATTTAGTTAGGATATTTTGTTAAGGTGTCCACGTTTTTATTTCCCTTTTAGCATTCTGAAATTTCATCATTTAATCATCCCAAATGTGTGCATAGCTGAAGAAGACCCAATACCTAATTTAGTCTAGTTATATACGATACTAATGTCTGTGTATTTGCTTCAGTTTAAAGGATTTTGGTCATCTCATTTTATAAAACTTCGTTAATTTACGAACTGCTATCGACCGGATCAAATACACCATCGTGACGATCAATGTGCCACGATCCCAGAAATATAATAATACCGGTAGGTGGATTCATATTTTGAAACTTCAAAATGTTGATTTCAAGGTGCGAAATACTTCAAATAAAAAGTCGCATATTTAATTAATTAAAAATTACAGTAAAATTCTAAAAATTAAATTATCACTACTTCCCAAAAGAACCTTGTCTAAATTCACACCCGATATCTAGTTATTTTGAAATAACCGTTATGGCCGATAAACGATTCTATAGCGACTATTCTGAAATTTGATTTGGACATATCTCAAAATCTACACGACGAAATCCTGATTTTTCTCTTCCACCAGAAAGATATACTCCACCAGCTCCACACGTTTCTTGTTTCACAGCAATCCGATTTAAAACGAACCCTGTACATCCACTTGAAGTCTAAATCGCCAAATAACGAACTGTCGCGTCGTTAAGCGCTCTATTTTAATTATAATATAATTAATACGTTTTAACGTCGATTATTAAATCGATTCGTTATTCAAATTCAATTCTAAACTGAATTAAATATTTTAGCTGATCCAATTCACACAGTATTGTGAATTCGGTGATTTCCGATTATTTCGACATTATAATATATTATTATATTATTTATTTTAATTAAATATTCAATATTATTTAATTCAAGTCATCGATATCGCCCAATCGATATTTAATAATTAAATAAATTAATTATTCGACAGCTAACAAAACGCGTCATTACAGGGGAGCTTGTCATTGTTTCCAGTTTTGAACAATTAATTGTTTGTCAAGAATACAACACAGTACTTTTTGCAAACTGTTTTGGGAAAGAAAAATAATTTTTGGAAATTGTTTAACAGTAGGCAAATTTCAATTCTGTATTTTTTGGAAAATCAAGTTTTTACAATACAAATCTGTTTCCAGAAATAAACAGTGAAGAATCTTTTCGAGCAAGTATCAATTCAGCAAAAAACACATTTGGCTAATTCATATATTCCTACAATCATGTGGGGACACTCATGGTAAATGTTCAATTCAACATATAAGGCAAGTGATGCGCAATAATGTTGGGGAAGAAATCACTTGAGCATTTCCAGAAATCAAAATCACATTTTTGGAAAATCGATGTTCATATTTTTAGCAAGAAATTTCCAGAAATTCTCTGCAACCTTTTTAGCAAAAATCATTCTTATTTTGATTCCAGAAATCAAACAAATATTTTAGGCCGATTCATTAGTCATGGCAACAAATCCAATCATATAGTCAATGCCGTAGATATCATCAACAATCAAAGCCAAAATCACGTGCAATCAGATAAGTCACATATGTGAAATCAGAGAGTAAAACTGGATATCAAAATCATATTTATACACCATTATCATCATCGGCTAGAACGATCGAAAATCAAGAAAGAAAATCGAACAAGAAAAATCCGCAAAGAACTCACAATTTCAAGAGATTTTCGGTCGCAACCTCAACCTAAATCACTCGAGAAGCAAGCCACGAGATTTCTAATTCACAAGAGAATCAACATCAAACAACCGATCGAATTTTTGGGAATTTAGTAAAATGTTAAAAGTTGCCACCACCATTTTTATTTTCCAGAAAGGAAAGCAATCGAGCCAAAGAAATAAGGATGCAAACAAAATAGAATGGGCCGGCCTATATTACAATAGTCAAAAGGGGGTTTTTCAGTTTGTTTTGTTTTTTTGTTTTGTTTTAATTTGTGTTGTAAAATCGTCATTTGTGTTTTCAAGTTTTTCTATAAAAACTAGGTCATCTAGTTATAGGATTTTAACTAGCAGTTTTCTAGTGTTTGTAATAACTAAGGTTACTAGCTACGGGTTCATAGCTAGGGGAAAATCTGGTTTCGGGGACAGAAATCAGTATAGGGTTTTGAGCATAGAATTAGATCAACAACAGGGTTTGCGAGTGTACAAGACTGTATAGGCGATTCGCGAGGGAGCCGCAAGTTTATAGGTTTTGTATGCGGGAGTTTGTTTTTAATTTTAGGAAAAACCTTGAAGAATGCAGCAGCAGGCAGGGTTTGCCGAAGCTGGGTAAAATCCTTGTGTCATTTACTTTCTGCATTTATTTTATCTACTGCAATCTGTTTTGTGATATTTTTAATATCTCGAATTAATTTAATAAACCCTATTCACCCCCCTCTAAGGTTAATCTAGATCCAACAGAATCATCCCAAACAACCGGAATGAAAAACGATCTCTCATTCTCAAATCTTCATGCTACATCATTCGGGATGAAGTGTACCAAAAAGGATTCTTTGTTCCACTACTCTGGTGTATAGCCCACAACAACGCCAAAAGTGTACTACTGAAAGTGCACGAAGGCAAGTGTGGTGACCACACCGTAGGGTAAACTCTGGAAAAAAATATTTTTTTTGCTATGGCTATTTCTGGCCAACTTTTAAATGGAAAGCAACTGACTACACCCATAAATGTGACAAATGCCAAAGATTCTTCAAAATTCTCAGGGCCTCGCCTACTGAGCTTACACAGATGATTAGTCTATGACCGTTCGCAATATGGGGAATAAACATCATCGAAAATCTTCCAATGGAAAAATGCAGTGCTTGATATGCTATCGTCATCGTTCGATTACTTCACTAAATAGACCGAAGTCGAGCCTCTTGCGGTAATAATGACCAAGAAAATAATCAACTTCATCATCCATAACTTCATTTGTCGTTTTGGGAGCTCCCTAAACTATGATTTCTGATAAAAAAAATCCAGTTTGAGAGTTCTGAGTTCAAAGACTTTTGTCCCCATCATCGCATCAAGAAACGATTTTCAGTAGTGGCTCGTCCACAACCCAATAGTCAAGTTGTAGCTGTCAACAAATCGTCAAATCCATCATCAAGAAGCATTAGGAGAAGGCTGGAGGCAAATGGGTAAATGAACTCTCTCTAGCCCTTTAGGCTTACCAGACTACCCATAAGTCAATGATCGGACACACTCTATTCGCTCTCTCGTATGGGTCTGAAGCTGTAATTCCCATTGAGCTTGAGCAACACACTCATCGAGTCACTTATTACGATTCGAAGACTAACATCGATCTCCTTCTGGAATTTCTCCGCTTACTCAAAGAGAAAATGGATGAGTTCGAACTCAGTGCAGCTGTACTCCACCGACAGGTCGCCCGATAATTTAACACTAAAGTCCTTCCAAAGAACTTTGACATCGGCGACCTCGTCCTCAAGCGGATCTTTCCCATACTGACCGGTCTCGGTCCTTACTGGGAAGGTCCGTACGCCATTCAAGGCTTGGGGATGATACTTTCAAGCTAACAACCGTTGATGGCACCGAACTACCAAGAGCATAGAATGATGAGCAACTTCGCCTCTACTTCGCCTAGCTTACTGTACAAAATTTACTGCTTTCCATAAAGGTTTTGTTTTCAATTCAGGGCATTGTAAAAGAAAAAGCTGTTAATACCCTAGGTATTGATTTTGATGACAATGACCATATAAACATTACTACTAACATTTCTTTTAGTTGTACAGTTACATCAGATATATTATGAAGATATTTACAGAGATAAATAAGAGTATAAAAGAAGAATTATAGAAGAATTTTAATTAGGGCAATTGAAGAATAACAGAGGAAGGATAATCAGAGCAATTGAAGACAAAGCCTATTAGATAAGAATGCTGAAGAATAGAGGTGTTTGAAGCGATAAGGAGTTGGTTAATCCTTAGAATATCTTATTAAAGATCCCATGACAATTTTACTTGGAGCTCATCAACCATTGACCTCAATAAAACTAGCAGAATCCATAAATATAAGATATGATACCAAAGGGATGTTGACATAGGGGTAGTACATATTGACATGGTAGGGGAGATTTGATACCAGAGGCATGTTGACATGGTGGGTAGTACATTTTAACATGGGAGGACATATCGACATGAGGGGTAGTACATGTCGACATGGTGACCATCTTTTCAAAAATTTGAATTTCAAATAAAGAGACATTTCCCTCCACCCCTTAACCAAAAGACACATAAAGGCTTCTAGAAAAAAAATTAACATCAAATTATCTCATTTTTATTCGACTTCCTCCTCTCCATATATTTACTATTCAAATACATTGAATACTTTCCAATTATCTTTGAAAATCTACTCTCTTTAACTCAAATTCTTTAAGGATTTGCAAACCACACAATGTCAGAGAGTTGTACTTGAATTCACATTATTCTTTCTTTGATTTCATCCTATTTCCTTAAAGAATTCAAAGATGTATTGCCATTGGAGGTCTACAGGATCATTATACCAAATCTGCAACAATTTGTACTGAAGATACGACTACTTGCCATAGTTTGTTGCTGTTGATAAGGATAAGGTGTATCTTGTGGCCCATGAAATCAAGATTGTAATGTTGTTCTTCTCACCCATGGAAAGCAAGCGATTATAGTGAAATTCTGCATGTTGGAGTGCAGATCTGGACGTAGAATTTGTTAATCCAAACTAGTGTAAAAATCCTGGTGTATTTACTTTACTAAATTTCATTTTATTACTTATTTCTTTTTGTTTTCAAATTGAATAAATATAGTGTTAAATCCATAAGTTAGTCTATATATTTGAAATATACACTTCACCCCTCTTGTAACACCTCGTATTTGATGTAAATATAAAACGGGAAATGTTGATAATTTAAGATTTTAGTATTTAGCCCCGAAACATATACCATTGTGTTCACGACAATTTTTTGATTCATTTTTATATATGACTTGCCCCACGGAGCCCGTATGGAAAAGTTATTAACAAATAAAAATTTAAAAGATTGTATGCATATATACGAGCAAAATTTTGAAATTAGATATATGCAATAAGTGGAAAATAATAATTCACATAACAAACTTTAATATTAATGTTAAACAAGAATTAAAATAGTGCGGAATAACGTTTAGGACACATGCTATTGGTCGACCCAGGCCTCACATGGGTCAACCCATGGGTAGACCATGGGGTCGACACACGGGTCGACCCACCCGGGGCCACATCTTGGTTATTATGATGTGTATTTCCTGCTTTAAACGGGTCGTATTTTCTATTATTAAATCCGACGGACTATAATCTCCTGTACTTATAAATAAACTATAAGAGCCTAGCCACCAACTCATATTTTCTAAGACGACGCCAAGGCTTTGTCATTTTCTTTCCTCTCCAAATCTTTTAGAAATTAAAATATTAGCTTTTAGGAATTCTGATTTAAGATTTAAAGATAAAGAATGTAGATCAACAATATGGGTAATCAGATTTCTTGTCAACGTGAGGTAAATCCTGTGAATATGAACCATTTAGGTTTATTTCTTTCCTTCTTCTTTTAGTATCAGATTTGTAAATCCGTGGTTATCTTAATATTAGATTCAATTAGAAAGACCATGGAATAGAAGAACTAAATTAGATTCAAGGATTGGTTAGCAGTTAGGTGAGCAAATTTAAGAATTATACCCTTTGGTAATAATATATTTATCATTGGTATTCCCCGTAATTCTTAACCTGATTAATAACAGGAATATATGGTAATTTCATTGAATCCTATTTAAATTAAGTTGAGAATATTGTTATTGAAATTTATTCAATTAATGTTCTGTTAGGGTTAAGAATTACTGTAATATCAAAATGGTAAACTTGATTATAATTATGTATACATTCTTGAGGTTGCTATTCAATAATAAATTGGATATGTTGAAAAAGGGAATTACACTGAATTCTGGAAATCTTGGTAGAAGAGTTGATATGCCTAATTATGTACGGAAAATTTACAGTAATTGAAAACGATAAATGAAAAACAGGAATTAACATCTAAATCAGAAAATGAAGAGGGGAAAATTTAGTAGTGGAATGAATTATTTGGATTTTGGGAAAAGTGATACATTTCCATATTGGTAAAATTATTAAGAACATGGTTGCAAGAAAAGAAAGGAAAAGAAGATTAGTGTGAAGTAGGGGTTCTTTTACCATATTGCACACTAATCAAATAATTTATACATGTATGTCCACAATGAAAATAAAAGAAATAGCTTGCAACTATGGATCTTAATTAATGTACATTATGGAAATAGATCTTTACAACTTTTCACTAACCAATCTAATGAGGTATGCGAAACATTTTCCTAAAATAATAAGAATGTACATGACGGTAATTAAAGAAAGATCACAATAATAAAAGTTGGTTCATATTAAGGAATCTAAGATAAAATGTGATGAACGAGGATATAACCTATTATAATTAATTATAGGGATGAGAATGTAATATAATAGGTTGGCTTGTCCTAGGGACAAGTTGAATTATAACATGGGTTATAATAAATGAAAAGAGAACTTATTACTAAACCTTAGTTAAGAAAGCTAAATTAATAAGTAGACAACAACAGGTTGTGACAACATTGTAAGATAAGGTTATGATAAATAAGAAATAATAAAGTAGGCTTATTATTAGTAGCCTTATAAACAAGGCCATTAAGTCTAATAAATGTAATAAATAATAACAAAGTCTGCTCCGACGGTGTAATATGTGGATAATCAAGTTAATTAGCAACGTGATGAGATAAAGCAAACGCATGATAAAAAAATTAGACATAGGATCTAATGACACATTTGCGTGATACGCTTGGACCAGTCCGTAAGTCTGAGGGTGAAGAACCCAACATGATAATCATCGTGGTGTCTGGATACACGAGAGGAGCATGTTTACCTAATTATTCTGCGGGACTATAGGGAAACATGTGGCATTTGTGGGACGTGGTAGGGTACTCCGAGTTGGTCCTCTGTGCGGTACATCCTCAAGTTGTACTCGTTTGGGTTGGGTCTATGCGTTACCACATAGTTAGTATACTTTGACTGCAAGTGTAGTTTGGCGGTAAGAAGTCTATGGCGGATGTCGTTGGGTGATTCAGAAGTTTGCCTCGGGAAAGGCGGGTCAGGACCAAATACATGATAGTAGTCATCATATACCTACCATGGCAGTTTGTGTGATGCGAAAAGACAAGAGCTAAACCTATAGACCATCAATCTTTCATTACCGAGACGTTGGATGCAGGGCACGCTAAATCAGATGTTAGATTGTTTGATAGGGGCACATCACTTAGCTCTTGATGTAGTCGTTCATTATTGAGGAAGGGGATAGGGTGAGGCTATAGCCACTGTGAAAATATAGACCATACTTGGATATCTATAATGTAGGCCTAATGAAGTGGACCTTTACAGGTATTGAAAGCTCCCAGCCGAGTTTCGTGCATTGGATGCAGCCCTATTACGGGACTCATGTTACAGTAGATGGTACATTCGTGAAAGGGTCTAGATACACACATTGGGTGGTGTACTGTAGAGAGTAGGGCATTACTTCATGTGGAGGTTTGAGTCGACCGAGGAGTTTGGATATGACGATCTGTACGCTTACAAGGCAAAGCGATGGTAGTTCTGTGCGATTACATGGCGTAATGATATAAATTGCCATATGCGATTTAGTATAGGATGGACATTGTATAAGCTTCTGTAGCATGACAGCGGAGACCGTACGAGGAGGGTACTATGAGGTGTACCTTGATATGTTGGGTTTAGTTATATATATACTATATTATGTTTAGTCTACCGGGGAGTAGATTGGTGTGACGTGAGTATAGAGCCTTGAGTGCTGTTAACCTAAATAACCTAATATATAAGAAAACATAACTGAATGGTATATGTAGGGTTATTTCAGAATGTATAATTTGTCCATTCACTAGAACTTTGTGTTCTGACTCACTCCTCATAACATACTCGTAGGTTAGATTTATGGCAGAGATTTCGGTAGCCTTTGGACACTTGTTAGACAGTGTTATTATTTCGGTAATTTTTTATTTGATTATTATATTTTATCCACTCAATTGTGATATGTTTTATCGATCACTGATATATTTATTATCTCTGTCTTTTCTGCAGGATACTAAATAAGCCAACTCGAGCTTCAATATATTGGGTTTTTTTGGAAAAAATCAGTTTGTTGAAATTCGGTTAGTTACATCTGGTATCAGAGCTTAGGTTTAAGATTCATGTATATATAATAAGTGAACGTATATGTATATTCTTATATAAAGGGATATTATGCATATACCTGTATGCATGGAAGACGTCGAGATGCCGAGATTATTACACTAAAGTAATGATAATGGAAATATAAGAAAGATGAACCATTAAGCAGTCGGGTTAAAAAAGTGTACAGAGTGGCTAGAACAAATACTAAATTGGCTCAAGAAACTTTTTGGAATATTAGTTTCCTTCAAGGAATTAATGGAAACGACGTTATAACGGTGGAAGAAACGTACGAGAAGTGGAACGGACTATCGACGGACACAAAGAAAATATTTTCAGATTTAGGAATAGCGAATCATCAGTAGGAAACTCGGAAATGAAAGGTCGAACATATATATATATATACACATATATATTAACAGGTTGGGCTGACCCAGCTTTCGAATGGGTTGACCCAGCTTTCGGATGGGTCGACCCAGGGGTCGACACACCCTGAAGGTGGGTCGACCAACCTGCGTTGTTACTGGCCATATTAAAATGATGAATCCAAAGCTCGTCATTTCATTTCCTTCCTCCCCCAACCCGTGAGCAGCCAAACCATCCCCTTTCTCCACTTCCATCACCCGCCACCACTCCAAAATTCCACCATTTTTCGCGAAACTGGTATCAAATTGAAGCTCACGACCTCCTCTATCAGATCTACAACCTTTTTCACAGATTTGAAGAAATTTCTCCATGCGTCCTAGCCCCCCTTTAGCCACCTCTTTTCCCCAATTAAACCCCCAGGAGAATGCTTGGTTCCAAAAACTTAGGCGCGTAGCACATGCCTATGTGGATTATGTAGGATGCCGAATTTTACTTGGAAGACCAGTTAGATTTCTAGATTTTATGGGTCCCCCTTGAAGCATCTTTTTCTTGATGTGGGGTTGGATTCGATACTTGACCATGCTACGGTAGAGTTGACTGCCTACCTCAGGTTTGTTCGCCTTTTGGTTGCTAATTTAAATTAAAGAGAAGAGAATAATGTTTGATTCTGAGGTTAAATGAACTTCCGTTGTTTTTATTAAGAGGCAGTTTAGGGCTATGCTTGGTATTAGAGGAGATGGTTTAAGATTAGAGCAGGTTGAGATGGCTAATGTGGCTGTGTTAGGATGGTTTTTATTGATGTTGGGCATAGAGCTTGAGATATGGGGTATTTGCGCCCATTAGTTAGATATTTATACGCTTACAGTGCAACTTGGTTTCTCAGATGGGTAGTTTCGATAGGGTTACTGGCATTGTTAGGCACGCCACTTATGCTATTTTTTCTGGACTTGGCATCAATTGGGCACGGGAGATTATGGAATATTTTGCGACCGCCACCGACACTAGACAGTCTACGATTCCATTTGGACAGTTATGTTTAGACAGTTTCAGGTTCCCTTAGGGAATGAGAGCTCTATTGTGGAGACCGACCCTCTGATAGATGTATTCACTCTGACTAGGATGCATATTGACTTAGCCTTGGTACAGGAGGCCTAACCCATGGAGCATGAGGAGGAGCATCAGGGGATGATGGTGAGGGTTAGTAGGACCAGGGGATGCAGTTTTACCCAGTTGGTTATCAGTCAGAGGCAGGGTTTAGAGACCAGTTTGCATAGGAGGAGGGGCAAGGCATAGAGGAGCCATACCAGTATTTTAACCCTCCAGTAGGACATGACTATCAAGGTGCAGAGCCATACTGGGGTTGCGTTGTGTCTTCCCAGACATCTCTGTGTAGCCCATGGCCAGAAGTGGAGCCATGGGATTTGAGAAGAGATGTTAGGTCCAAATCCGAGAGACAGAACTAGTTAGCCAAAGAGCACCGTGAGATCTTGCTTGGACAACAAGATATGGCCTGCACATAGCTTGACTTTGCCCAAACCCAGCAGCAGTCCTTACAGGAGATTTATGTGGCCCAACAACGATTTGAGCAGATGCAGCTAAAGTGTGAGACATGCACTTGGAGGTTCGGGATGGCACTAGGCACCAAGAGGAGTGCCTAAGTAGGTTGGACTCTTTTCTTAGGGGTATCTTTCGGCAAAGACCCAGGCCTCCATTCTGAGGGTAGATTGACATCAGTGTTACTACATGTAGGACTCTTCTTTTTAGAACTTGACTATCTTTTGTTGATTTGGCTACTATAATGGAAGCTTGTACTTAGAAGTTATTTTCCATTACATTCGTACTTTTAACTTTGTGTCAGAAACTTTTCTCTAATTAATGAGGTTCCTGTTAAATCACTATGGATATAATTGGATAATAAAAGAAACAGAAAATATACTTTCATGATAGTAAAAAAACAAATTTTTTCCTTAGAAATTTTGAGTGGAAAAATTCTGAAAATTAATTTTTGGGAAATTTGAAATTTTAAAAGTTAGTTGGTAGGGTTTTGAATGCAAAAATTGGATGAACTATGCTCTTTCTCTCTAAGAGTGTGAAAAATTGGATGAAAAAAGTAATTTGAATTTCGAAGAATTGCCTTAATATAGTAATTGCCAGTATATTTAGGATGTATGCATCATGTTTTCAAGAAGGCTTTCAAGAAAATTCGCATTCATATAGGAAGTGCCGCTTAGGCATTCATTACATTAATGCATTATTATACTATATTACACTTTGCATAAGTGCACAGATGATTGAAATTTTGGATATACACATAATGGTTGCAATTTATACATGGAAAAACATTACTCCACCTTTATCAAATTTTAGGGGGAAATTTCCTAAGGAGGGGAAAATTTAACACCCCGTGTTTCATGTAAATTTAAAATGGAGAACGTCGATAATTTAAAATTTCAGATTTTAGCCTCAAAACATATAACATTGTGTTCGCGACAATTTTCTGATTCATTTTTATATATGACTTGCCCCAAATAGAGACCGTATGGGAACGTTATTAACGAATAAAGATTTAAAAGATCATATGCATATATACACGCATAAATTCAAAATTTGAAATTAGATATGTGCTATAAGCGGAAAATAATAATTCACATAAGGGATATTTAGAAATATAACGAATGTTAATATTAATGTTAAACAAGAATTAGAATCGGCTAAAATACCATTAAGGACCCAGGCTGTGGGTCGACCCAGGCCTTACATGCGTCGATCCATGGGTCGACCATAGGGTCGACACATTATAAAGGTGGGTCGACACATGGGTCGACCCGCCCAGGGCCAGATCTGAGTTATTATGACGTGTAATTCCTTCTTTGAATGGTTTGGATTTTATATTATTAAATCCGATGGACTAAAGTCTCCTGTACACTTATAAATAGACTAGCAGGGTCTGGCCTCCGACTCATATTTTCTGAGACGACGCCAAGGCTCTGCCATTTTCTTTCCTCTCCAAATCTTTCATAAATTAGAATATAAGCTTTTAGGAATTCTGATTCAAGATTTGAAGATAAAGAATGTTGATCTACAATATAGCTGATTAGATTTCTTGTCAATGTGAGGTAAATCATGTGAATCTGAACTATTTTGGTTTCTTTCTTTCCTTCTTCTTTTAGCATCAGATTTGTAAATCTGTGGTTATCTTAATATTAGATTCAATTTGAAAGACCACGGAATAACAAATGTGAATCAGATTCAAGAATTGGAAAGCAGTCAGGTAAGTAGATTTAAGAATTATAGCTTTTGCTAACAGTATATTTATCGTCGGTAATCCCTGTAATTCTTAACTTGATTAGTAACTGTAATTTGTGGTAATTGCGTTGAATCCTATTTTAAATAAGTTGAGAATATTGTTGTTGTAATTTGTTCAATTAATGCTCTGTTTGGGTTAAGAATTACTGTAATACCGAAATGAAAAACTTGATAATAATTATGCATACATTCTTGAGATTGCTATTCAATAATAAATTGGACATGTTGAAAAAGGGAATTATAATTAATTGTGGAAATTATGGTAGAAGAAATGATATGCCTAATTTTGTATGGAAAATTTACAGTAATTGAAAACGGTAAATGAAAAACAGGAATTAACATCTAACTCGGAAAATGAAGAGGGGAAAATTAGTGGTGGACAGATTTAGTTGGATTTTGAAAAAATGGATACATTACCATAATGGTAAAATTATTAATAACATAGTTGCAAGAAAAGAAAGGAAAAAGGGATTAGTGTGAAATATGGGTTCTTTTACCGTATTGTACACTAGTCAAATAAACTATACATGTATGTCCATAATGAAAATAAAAGAAATAGCTTGCAACTACATATCTTAATTGACGTACATTATGGAAATAGATCTTTACATCTTTCCACTAACCAATCTAATTAGGTGTGTGAAACATTTTCCTGAAATAATAAGAATGTACATGACAGTAATTACAGAAAGATTACAATAATAAAAGTTGGTTAAAATTAAGGAATATAGGAAGAATTGTGACGAATGAGGAATATAACTTATTATAATTAATTATAGGAATGAGAGTGTAATATAATAAGTACGATTTTCCTAGGGAATAGTGGAATTATAACATGAGTTATAATAAATGAGAGGAGAACTTATTAATGAACCTTAGTTAAGTTAATAAGTAGATAACAACAACAGGCTGTGATAACAGTGTAAGATAAGGTTATGATTAAATAAGAAAGAATAAAGTAGACTTGTTATTGATAGACTTATAACTAAGGGCATTAAGTGTAATAAATATAATAAATAATAAGAGGAAGTTCGCTGTGGCGACGTAAGGCTGAATAAAGGTAATAAAAGCCAATTGTTAGCTATGGAACCATGTAATTTGAATAAAAAGTTAATATGTGGATAATCAGGTTAATTAATAACATGATGATATAAAGCGAGCACATGATTAAAAGATAAGACATAGGATCTAATAACACGTTTGCGTGATGCACTTGGACCAGTCCGTATGTTTGAGGACGAAGAACCCTACCAGATAGATCATCATGGTGTCTAGAGACACGAGAGTAGCACGTCCATCTGATTATTCTGCAGACTTGGAGGGAAACACATGGCATTTGCAGGACATGGTAGGGTACTCCGAGGTGGTCCTCTGTGTGGTACATGCTCAGGCTGTACTCGCAGGGGTTGGGTCTGCGCGGTACCACCTATCGAGTATACCTTGACCGCAACTGTTGTTTGGTAGTTAGAAGGCTATGCGGATGACATTGGGTGATTCGACAGTTTTCCTAAGGAGAGGCGGCTCAAGAAATTTTACTGGATAGTAATCGTCGATAACTGTCATCCACAGTCAATGTGACGCAGAAAGATTAGAGTTAAACTTATATACCATCGACCTTTCACTATCGAGACATTGTTGCCAGACACGCCAAATTGGATGTTAGATTGTTTGATAGGGGCATGTCACTTAGCTATTAATGTAGTCTTTCGCTAGTTAAGGGAGGGGCCAGTGTAAGGCCATAGCCACTATGAAAATACTGACCATACTTGGATATCTGTATTGTAGGCCTAATAAAGCATACCATTACAGATATTGAAAGATACCGATCGAGTTTCATGCATTGGATGCAGCCCTATTACGGGACTCAGGTTGAAGTAGACATTACGTTTGTGTGAGGATCTAGATACATGCACTAGGTGGTGAACTTCGTGTTGAGATTTGATTCGACCGAGGAGTTTGGATACGACAATCCATACGCTTACATGGCATAACGATGGTAGTTCTGTGCGATTACGTAGCATAATGATATAGATTGTCGTATTCGATTTGACATAGGATGGATGTTGTATACGCTTTATTGGCATGACGGCGGAGACCGTACGAGGAGGGTACCTTGAGATGTTGGGTTTAGTTACATATATATTGTATTATGTTTAGTCTACCGGAGAGTAGATGGGTACGACGTGAGTATAGATCCTTGAGTGATATTTACCTAAATAACCTAATAAATAAGAAAACATAATTGAATGGTATATATAGGTTTATTTAAAAATGTATAATTTGTCCATCCACCAGAACTTTGTATTCTGACCCCTCCTCATAACATACTCGTAGGTTAGATTTATGGAAGAGATTTTGGTAGCCGTTAGACACTTGTTAGACAGTGTTATTATTTTGGTAAGGCTATATTTGATTATTATATTTTATCCATTCCGCTGTGAGAGGTATTATCGAGCTCTAATATATTTGTTATCTCTGTCTTTTCTTAAGGATACCAGATAAGCCAACTCGAGCTTTGATAGTTTGGGGTTTTTGGAAAAAAAAAACGGTCTATCAAAATTCTGGTTATTACATCTTTAGTGTTTGAATAACCTTAAGATCCATCCAACACTGTGTTGTAGACACCCCAGTTCCCAATAATTGGTATTAGAGCATTGGATTACAAAAATTCATAACTTGGTTTTTGAAAAGTATAAATGGATAATGACACCAATAGCACATTTTTTAACACTTTTATAGAAGGGCAATCTACCGGTGGACCTTCTCAATTTGATGGTAGAAATTACGCTTATTGGGCTTGTATGATGAAATTTTATTTGCAGTCTAATGGTTTAGATATTTGGAACATTACCCAAAAACAATACATAGAGCCTCAAACTGAATATTCAAAATGGACGTTAGACCAAAAGACACAACAACTTAATAATTCTAAGGCCATGAATATTTTATTTCTCTCTTTAAATAGAAATGATTTTAATCGAGTGTCTATTTGTAATTCTACATATGAAATTTAGCAAACACTACAAGTCACACACGAAGGCACCAGTAAATTAAAACAGATAAAGATATCTTTGCTAACTCACCAGTTTCTACTCTTTCAAATGAAACCTAGTGAGTCTATTACAGATATGTATTCTAGATTTCAAGATTTAGTACATGCTTTAATATCATTTGGATAGAATATTTCTGAAGGAGACCAAGTCAGAATGATGTTGAATTCACTTTGTAGTGGATGAGATCATAGGACTCTAGCAATTGAAGAATCCAATGATATTAGTACTGTGGTAATAGAATAATTAATCGGTAATCTAATGTCCTATGAAGTAATATTTCAGGTTAGAAAAGTGAATCAGGGAAATGAGAAGAAATCACTGACACAATGCTATGATCGAGAATGATGAACCAAATGATGATGCTGTTGATGATGATATCGAGTTTATTACCAAGATGATCATGAAATCCTTGAAGTATTTGATAATGAACAAACTTCGAAAAACTAACAACAAAAATTCAAGAAATGGAAATGTTGTTAGATGTTTCGAATGTAATAAACTAGGTCATTTGAAAAGAGACTGTCCCAACTTGAAGAAACCAAAGCACATTTCAAATACTTTCAATAAGGAGAAGAAACATGCATTCAATGCAAAAGGGATGATTCAGATACATCATCAAGTGATAGTGATTCAGAAACAGAAAATGCCAATGTAGGCTTCATGGAAATGGATGACCAATTATGGAAATTTAATAAAGAAATTACTATTGTTTTAAATGATATGAATCAAGGATATGAAATACTTAGGAACGAATACTACAATAATTTGACAAAAATAAATAGGCTAAAAATATATAATGAAAAAATAAGTAAAGAAAAACAATGTCTAGAAGATGAAATTGAAAGATTTAATGCTCGCAAAATGGAAAGGATTTAACACCTGGAAGTTTTGAAAAACTAAAAAGTGAAAATGAGGCCTTATAATCAGAAAATCTTTCAATAAAGTCGCAAATCACTAACTGGAATGGCGAAATAACATCTCTAGACAATGTTATTCTTAACCCAGTAAGGATTTTGATAAGATGAAAACTGATATTGATAAATTTAACAAAGGAAAGGATAATCTAGAAAAATTATTATCTGCATCTAAACACACTAGGAATAAACATGAACTTGGATACACCCCTAAGGATAAATTAAAGAAAAATAGTACTCAAATTACTAAATTTGCTAAGGCTACCAAGTTCAAACAAAAACCTTGGAAATTAAAGACAAATCCTCCAAATAGGTTCATTAACTTATGGGTTCTAAAAATGTTGGATAATATTGAAAAAGAAAAATATATTGATAATTTCATTAATAAGGTTCATTCATCTAATGATTATATTTTGAAAGGGCATTCAAACTCTTCATGGGTTTGGCATCCCAAAACTTAACCCTATGGACCCTAAAATAATAAGGGTACCAGTGTGCATATTTTATAATTTTTTTCAGGTATCAAATAGCAGATGATCAAAGAATATGACAAGAAATCTATTGAACCTTGGATAAACATGGAAAGGATTTTTTATTGGCATCGGCAAAGTCGGTAACTGTAAAACTCATCTAATTATTTAATCAAGTGTATTCATGTTTTGGAATTATTTGGTTTCCCTTATTGTGTTTTATTTATATGCATGTACAAACTCTACATATTGTCTAACCATAAATTAAACAATTCTTCTTACCCTTTTTGTTGATGAAAAATGGGGGGAAAAGGTATATACGAGGCAAAATTATAGGGGAAGTGCACAAAGTTAGGGGGAGTCAAATATTAAAAAGTACTATATTTTATCTCTCAAATATTTATATGATTGTCATCATCAAAATGGGAGAGATTGTAATACATTAGGTATTTATTTTGATGACAACAACCATACAAACTTTACTACTAACATTTCTTTGAGTTTTGCAGTTACATCAAATATATTATGAAGACATTTACAAAGAGCACAAAAGAAGAATTATAGAAGAAGGTTAATCAGAGCACTAGAAAAATAATAGAGGAAGGATGATCAAAACAATTGAAGGCCAAAGCCTATGAGAGAAGAATGCCGAAGAACAGACGTGTTTGAAGTGATAAGGAGTAGGTTGAACCTTAGAATATCTTGTTAAAAATCCGATGGCTATTATACTTGAAGCTCATCAACTATTGACCTCAATCGAATCACCAAAATCCACAAATATAAAATTTGATACCAAAAGGATGTTGACACGGGGGATAGTACATGTTGACATAGTAAGGGAAATTTGATACCAGAGGCATGCTGACATGGGGGGTAGTACATTATGACATGGGCAGACATGTCGACATGAGGGGAAGTACATGTCGACATGGTGACCACTTTTCAAAAATTTGAATTTCAAATGAAGAGACATTTCCCTCCATCCTTTAACCAAAAGAGACATCTCTTCAATCACTAGTCAAAGGCTTGTAGAAACAAATATTAACATCAAATTTTCTCACTACTCCTTCCCCATACATTTACTATACAAATCCATTGAATACTTTCCAATTATCTTTGCAAATCCACTCTCTTTCACTCCAATTCCTGAAGGATTTGCAAACCACACAATATTAGAGAGTTGTACCTGAATTCACATCATTATCTCTCTGATTTCATCTTATTTCCTCAAAGAATTCAAAGATATATTGTCGTTGGAGGTCTGTAGGATCAATGTACGGAATTTGCAAGAATTTGTATTAAAGATATGATTACTTGTTATAGTTTATTGTTGTTTATAAGGAGAAGGTGTATCTTATGGCCCGTGAAATCAAGATTGTAAATCTATTCTTGCCACCCATGGAAAGCAAGCAATTATAGTGAAATTCTACATGGTAGAGTGCAGGACTAGATGTAGGATTGGTTAATCGGAACTATTCTAAAAATCTTGGTGTTATTTACTTTACTCCATTTCATTTTATAACTTATTTCTTTATGTTTGCAACTTGAATAGATATAGCGTAAAATCCATAAGTTAGTATATAGATTTGAAATATACACTTCACCCCTTTAGTGTGTAAATAGCCTTAAGATCCATCCAACATTGTGTTGTAGACACCCCAGTTCCCAACAAAGGACGTTACCGTCAACAATTTATTAGTAAAGGCTTTCAGATCCCCATGTTCTTAGTTTGTTTACTTTCTGCGTAGTATGTTAAAATTGTGATAACAACTGATTTGCATACATGAGCGCACAACACTAGATTGACACCTCAAACCTTGGAATCGATATACCACCTCGAGTCTTTACTAAGACTCAAACCTTGTGGAGTTGTCCGCCCTCCATAATCAACTATAGTCTCGTACCAATGAGGAGGCCGAGTATAAATAACTCGCGACGTTTATTAAGCTAAGTGTACAACTCCGTTCCTTAGTCTCCGAACTTGGGGGGAAACCCATGTATTAAGTAAGTGTGATTTCGAGCACTGACTTGGGTAACTCCGATCCTCATAGTTTGAATCCAAGTATAAAATTAGAAAAACAATGATGTCTCGACTCTAAACCCAAAAAAACAATGGAAGGGTATAAAGGATGAACCAATGACGTTCACTTATAACTCCTCGCGATTCGGGATCGACGACCACACGGAGGTCCTGAGAGTGGAGTTACCAAAACCCGAGCTTCGCACGCTCAAGACTGACGACCGAGGGGAAGTTTTGAGAAAGAAGTTCACAAACTTAGACTCCGTACAACTCAAGGTTAATGATTGAAAGGAAATCTCGAGAATGGAGTCAACTCACTTGAACTTCACATGACCTGAGTCTCCTAAGAGATAAGTTTCAAACAACTTGAATTTAAGTGTGACAATAAGTTAATTTATAAAAGTACAATACTAAAAAATGTAAAGAATATATGAACACTTAAAACGATATGTGATATAAGCAAAGTAAACTAACATTCATTCATAAGTCAAAATATTTCTTTCTAACCAGACGATGTGCATCAAAACCACATCGTTCCTCCAAAAGTGAGGGTCATACTCGCATATCCTATCGGCATACTATACCAAAAGCTATCTATAACAATCACTTAGATGGGTTACCCTTCTTCTTTTTCTTCTCAGACTCGGTCTTCGGTAGCTCGTCCTCATCCTTCTTTTCTTTTTCCTCTCTCCACTCCCTCCAATTCCTTTTGGTTCTTTTGGTTGAGTAGGTATGGAGTGATGCCTTAGCTTAAAGCCACCAGTGAGAGTTCCTGGGAGTGCCCACATCCTCTCTTCATCGGAGTCTCCCGAAATTTCTGTGATTTCTACGCCATGGCCGGGTAAGATCTTCAGGAGATTAGGTTGAGACGCGATGGGTAACATCAGCACCATGTCTTTGTCCACCCCCTTTTTGGATTCCTTCTTGGATTTTCTGACCACCCCGATAACCTTCTTCTTAGCCTCATTCTCATCCTTCTTCTGGGCCTTCTGTTCAGCCTTCAGCTTCGCCTTCCCCTAATCCTTCATCCTTTTGAATTCCTCTTTTTCTATCTTACGGGTTGCTTCCTCCTTAGCTTTCTTTCAGGGCTCTTCCTGTGCATTGGCCCGAGTTTATGTTGTTTGACCATCTCATGCATTGAAGACCTGCCCGCTTCTATCTGCCCTGTTTGGCCAAGGATCCACATCTTTCCTTCTCTTCTCTTTCTTGAAAAGTTTGGAGAAATCATCCATCTCTATCTCGCCCATCTTCAAACCTGGGAACATCTAGGGAAGACCAAACTCTTATCCCATCTACCTTTTGTAGGCCTTGATATCAAACCCAAGGCCGATAACCATCATTATTTCGAAGCCGGTTGTCATCCTCATTCCAAAAGAACTTGCGCTTAAAAGAGGAAGATGAGTTAATCTACTTCTACTCCGCGTTATCATCTTTTCGAATACTAGTAAGAAAGTGGGTATACCTCCCATTATTTGATGTGTGGCTTCCATTGGTGTAGTGCTTCCAGCTACTGGTGGAAGGAAGCCTTTGTGTCACAACCCTGGATGGTCCGTGTCGTACTCCGTAACCGCGTGAGCTAGCACAAATGGGCTTCGAGTAACAATTTACTGCCCTTTCTCAATTTGTTTCTATTGGGAATCACCACCTTCAACTTTGTAAGAAACCATGATGCTTTGGGTAACTATTTCCTTCCCTTTCTCCGTAGCAAGTCGTTCCGGCTCTTCCACCTCAGCTCTTCTTTAAGCATAGCTTTCCCTTCGACAAACACCTGGCACTTCTCCTCTGTCAAGTAATGGGCAATCAGCGCTTCTTCATCCACTGTCTCTACCTCCCAAGCAACAACCCCATCCTCCCGCAACCTTTCCCAGGCCAGAGCGAGAGTTTGGGCATAGTCTTCAACCCACGAGATTCCACGGAATCGAAGGATTTTCACATAAAACCCCCAAACCGTTGATTTAGCTCCCTCTCTGCCTCCGCTAAAGTCGTGCTAGCTTCGACTCTGAGATCTTCTTATTGGGCCTTGAATTCAGTCCTGACCCCCTCAAATTGGCCCAATACCTCTTTATTCGATGCTTCTATTGCCTTTTTCTCATTTCTGGCCCACTATAGCTTTGTACGATTTGCTTTAAGTGTTTATCTGAGCTCCTCATTCTCTTTCAACTAGCTCTGGGCTTCTTTATTTTCCTTTTACAGCCTCTAATTCTCTCCAATCAGCGCTTCATTTCCCTTCGAAGCTGCTGCAGTTCTTCATTTCCCTTTGAATGCATCACTACAATTTGAGAACTTATATACATTGAAGGGACACATCTTTATGAACCTAAAAGCATTCTATGAAATGCTTGACTTAACGGAAAGGCATTATAAGGAATGCTGCAAAACATGCATTCCAAGGAATGCATCAGACTTTATCAAATTCATTCTAAGCAATGCATCTTATTTAATGCTCCTTGGACAAGGTTACTACATTAAAGCAGTATATCTAGGCATGTGTTTATCCCACTAGCATTTAAATAGAAAATTGAAGCCTGAATTTTTAAGCATTTAGGTATTTAGGTTTCCTGTCTCTTTTTGCTGCTTTATTATTCTTTGACAATATGACCCATTTGTTGTATTCTTTTCTTTTGTAGTTACGGGCGAAAATCGGTCGGACTAGACAAAATTGGACTAAATGAAGATGTAGTCTATTTTTGTCCTAAATAAAATCCGACCAGGCACAAATTGGACGAGAATTTTTTACCATACTATTTTTTCCTAACGCGTGTCCAAATTATAATCAGTCGGACATGAACATACGCTTTACGGATAATGACACGAATGTGACACGAGCAGACACAAACAGTTATGGGTATCTATACCAAATTTTATAATTTTTATTAGATTTTTCATCAGTTAGATATTGAACTACAAGAAACTCAGATGAATTTGATTTGCGATAGATTTACCAAATAATCAAGGTGATTCATCCTAATTATAGTGTTCTCACTGAATTAATCTTTTCTACAACTTCAAATTTCACTTGATTTGTCTAAACATAAGATAATTGAAATAATCGATAGTCCTATGCTCTTGTTCAACTATTCTTCTATTAATTCAATTTGTTCCCATTAGCACACTAAAGCTATTTTTTGCATATTAGTGATTTGTATTAACAGTCATAATGAATGTCATTACTATGCATAATATAACATTATCATTTCAATTTTTCCTAGCTGCATTCCATGGAATGCATTTAAGTTGTCTTATAGCATTCCATGGAATGCATATAAATTATCTAGTGGCGCTATAAGGAATGCATTTCGGTTAAGTGAGATGCATTCCTTGAAATGCTAATATTCCAACATTCGTTGGAATGCATCTCACCTAACCAAAATGCATTCCGAGGAACTCCATTGGATAATTTATATGCATTCAATGGAATGAAATTGGATAACTTATATGAATTAAAGGAATGCATCACTACAATTTGGTAATTTATATGCATTGAAGGAACACATCTATATGAACCTAAAAGCATTCTACGAAATGCTTGACTAAACGGAAGTGCATTCCAAGGATTGCAGTTGTGACACTCCACATCCATTACTGTCACTCTTTATCAGAATGCATTAAGTTATGTGGAGAGGTATAGGTAAATAGAAACAGAATCTCACAAGATAGATATATAAAATAGCAGTGATAATTTAAAACTTTATTTTTTTTGAAACGTTAAATCTTATCTCCACCCGACCGAGGAGGTTATTCATCAACTATTGTTGATGTTTGAGGAGTTTACCTTGATATATCATCTAGCTCCTGAATTCGGCCAGAATCTTGTCCATGTCGTCCTTAATAAGATATCGGGATGTGTCTTCATGAGAGGAGGCTTCATGACTTGCTTCTGCACCGTTTGTCTCAGTTGCGTTAGCGTTTGCGGGTCGGGAAGATGTTGCATCCTTCTTCCGCTTGTTTGCCATGATCGGCTTAGAGATCGCTGAAGGCGTTCGAAGGCCTTAGGGTATGCCTTGGCGGCAGTAACCTCTACCTGGCATGCCAAAGTGTTGACGTCAAAAGTTGGTCACTAGTGACAGTCAACCCCCAATTATGCGTAGAACATGCGGATAATAATCACAGAATGCAGAAAAGTAAAATAACAAGAGGAACACGCAGAATTTTTATAGTGGTTCGGCAAAGACGGTGCCTACGTCCACTTTATACATATTGAATTTCTTTTTAATACAAGTACAATATGCTTTCTTTTTGGGGAAAGTTGGAGATGAACACAAAGTGATTGTGTTGCAGAGGAGTATTTGGCTATTTTGAAGTTAGCTGTGGAGGATTTGATTTAGAGAGCAAATTGAAGTTGGAGAGAAAGTCCCAGAGAAGCTCCTCTTTTCCATTATTGGTATGGAGGTATTTATAGGCGAAGAGTTGGGCTGAGTGAGGTGCAATGTGGCCTGCTTCTTTTGTGGATATTGTACATGTGGAGCTTGAACATTGGACACAGTTGCGACGGTAGGACCCGGTCTACTGCTGATTAATAGTATCCTCGAAAATTGTGGCTTGCGTGGCACTCGAGATGAGGTGTATCAAAAGTAGAGCTTTGTCCGGAAGTGTTTGACCGCCTTTATTTCCTTGAGAATCGGGTTAATTAATAAATGACTTATCTGGATATTTCCATGTAGATTTGAGTATATCTGGTCGATCCGATCTTTAAGGGAATGATCGACTTGGTCGGTCAGGGTGAGCGATTATTCCGGGACTTGATTAAGCAGATATCTGAAGAGGCCGTCTCGGGTCAAATCTTGCTCGGGATTTCTGGAAAAAAGGTCGTCCGTTGGGATCGGTCGACGCTGAAGAGTAATCTTTTGGGCATTGGGCTTCGATCTGTTGATTCGTGATAGCTTTGGCTAGAAAGTTGATCAACACTTTGCCCCTCGGAATACATCTTTCCTGGTAAAAGAAGGTGTGTTTTGAATGTTGAATCGGAGCTCAATGTCCGAGTAGCTATGGTCACGCCGAACCATATTAAGGCCGAAAATCTGACGATCCTAACGGTTGTATTAAGGCCAGAAAACCGACGATCGGTGCAGATCGTATTAAGGTCGGGAAATCGACAACCATCAGGAACCGTATTAAGGCCGAGAGATGCAATATCTGATAATTGCGAAGATAGTTTAGACCATTCTCAGTTTAAAGAAGGCTTTGGCATTTGTTTGGGCAAGTATCAACCTTACTCGGCTTAAAGAGTTAGGGTAACACCCCATAATTTAAAAAGACATTAAAATTGATAAGTTAGAGAATACTTAATTTAATATTAGGAATTAAGTAAAATAGACTACACCATTGCGTTCGCCTGAGAATTCTGCTTATGATAGACTCCAAGTTTGCGTAAAATGGACATTGTATGGTGAAGATATTAAGGTTTGAAGTTTTAACATATAAGCCACTTATATATAAATAAAATAAATCCAGAATTCAAATCAGTTCAAGTTCGAAGGTAGAAAACCAACGCGGGAATCAGAACCGTTGGGGGTCGAATCCAACCAAGCGGTGTCGACCCAAGGGTCGACACCCACACAGGGGTGTCAACACCCAGGTCGACACCCACACAGGGGTGTCGACACCCAGGTCGACACCCCCCGGATCCAAGGCAGATTTAGTTCTGCGTATGTGGACTTGTTTTCTACCCAAATTCATTGACCCAAGGCTATAAATAGGACCTTAGTCACATTGTTTTATTCATCCAAATCAATGGCGACAACAAGGTGCTGCCCCAACACAATTTGATCTAGCCTATTCTTCTTCAACAACAAGTTAAACGAATTCAGAAATATGTGATTCAACATATACAATCAATTCCCTGTTCTTTAGATCCAATCTCAATGAGTCTATCGCTGAAATACGCGAACGCACAAATTTAGGAATGATTGGGAATGATGAATTTGGGGTATAATCCATATTGTAAACATGATTGGGAATTTTGGGCATAATTTGTACCTTGAGCCAAAACTTGGGAATTGGGGGCATAATCTGTATCTTGATCTAAACCTTAACCGGGGGAATAACTTGTATCATAGATCGGACGGGGATTTGGGGAATAATAAACATGAAAATTGGTTAGTTATGTAATGCGTAGATTTACAGTAATTAGAAACTGTAACCGCGCTTAGACACAAGGTTAGATTACACTTGTGGTAGATGTCTGCCCGGAACCGCCTGACATATCCAGCGACCATAAGTGGTGAATATAACGTGAGGGGTCTAAGTACATCAACATACATGTGACAGTGCTTAGAGATGAGGTTAAGTCCGACTTGTGGAAGAAGTCTGCTCGGACCCAACCGGCATATCCAGCATCCACAAGTGGTAGACTTAATGTGGGACGTCTAGCGCATTATAACCATAAATGAATGAATGGCGATGAACTTGTAATACTTAACCTATTTGAATCCATAGGGATTACATGAACCTGTTAACTTGAGTAGGGTTAAGTAAACTTGCTTAAATCATTGGGAGGGTTAAGTTAATCTTGTTAAATATGTGGGGGCGGGTTATACATATAAACCCGATAAACTTAACCTGTTGGGTTTATGCGATCTTGTTAAACTGGTAGGCATAACCTGTTGAAATCCTAGTAGCATGGATGAAAGCGTAGGGGGAAGCTTATATCATCTGGTGTGTGGGACTCGTATCAGTCAGTAACTTATATCGGTATCAAACGGGGAACCCCGAACTAGGTTGGCGTCAGGGCACGCTTACTGAGCCGATTATAAGAGGTCACTTGGGTAAAGGTGTCTGACGGTGCATTCCATCGGTCTCATGTGCGTGCATGGGTCCTCCTGCTCGGGAAGATAAGACGCTGTGACTTCTGTAGATATAGCTGTGCATCTTGGGTATAACGGGGCTGCCACTTTAGGAAGTGATACATCCTACTGTGGGGCCAGCACGGGTATCTACGGAGTTAGGGAGCAGATCGTTCGGGGTAGTAATTAGGGTACAGCTAGTCTCGCCTCTTTAGGAGCACGTTACTATCGTTGGGGGTAACACCCGTCAGTTCTGTTAGGCTGCCTGTTATTGTATGGGGGTAAAATCTCTCACTAGAAGTACACCTAAGTCTACCATCTTGTACTTGTTGGGATCATCTTATTTCGGTTATACTAGTATTGGTGTAGGGAATAGTGTTAGAGAAGCGCAATATATTCCATCTGTTTATCCTGTTTACCTTGTCATACCTGTCTTATATACTGTACCTTTCTTATTTAGTTTATATGTCTGTCATGATTCTTTTACTTATTTATATGCTAAAAGTAACTAGACTTGCCAGACTTTACGTCTGACTTATTTTGTTTCCTCTTATTTCTCTTCCGTTTCCTCCCCCATAGGTTCTCAAGGTGGGAATATTCAGGATTGATCAGGATTCTTTTTTCATTCTGCTTGAAGCTGCTTAAATGTACTGCTTTGATTCTGTATCTTCTCTACTATGGCTATGTTTTGGGGATTATGCTCTGTTAATGTTTAGTGTATTCTAATAATTTTAGTACAAGATAGAATTTTTAAGTTGATGTACTGGGTTTTATGTGTTCCAGACTTATGATGTAACTATGTTTTGAACCACGGTGTTTTCTGCTTAATAAAGTTTTTAATTCCACTGTTATTTTATATCTATCTTGTAATATTTCTGTTTTTGTTTAGCTATAACGCTTCACGAAACTTAATGCAGTCTATTAAAGAGTGACATTAACGGACGTGTTTGGTATCAGAGCTGAAGGTTACCAGATCGGATACGAGATTTTGAAAATTGTTTTCAAAAGGGTTTTAAAAGAAAGCATTTTCAAAATAAAAGTCTATTTTGAAAAACGTATTCCCCAAAGCCATATGTAGTATCTTTCGATTCTCTGTTTGAATCCCTTTTTCCTTTTCTTTTCAGCATGTCTGGGGGAACCTAATATTCCAAAGGGCATACAGAGACCGGCTTGGTTTCGTAGGTATCTGGAGGCTATGGCACCCGCCGAAGGCCAAGCAGATGCCCTTCCCTTAACTGCATCCATTGTTCCTCCTCCTTCTCCTCCGCGTGCTGATAATTTCTCTAAGATATGCAAGGATTTCTGTGCTATGGGCGGGAAACCATTCCGAGGAACTGAGACTTTCGTAGAGGCAAGGAATTGGCTTAAAGAGACTGAGGATTTGTTTGGAATTTTTGAAGTTGATGATCATAGGAAGATTTAGTTGTTCGTTTGGCAGCTGAAAGATGAGGCTTCGTTCTGGTGGGAAGTGACGCAAGCAGAGCGTCCAGTCGAGACTTGGGATGATTTCCGATAGAGATTCGAAATGAAGTTTCTTTCTCAAGCCGGGCAAAGTATGCAAATGGAAAGGTTTTTGGCACTTAAGCAAGGAGGCATGTCTGGGAAAGAGTATGTTAATAAATTCAATCAATTGGTGAGGTTTGGCTTGGAGCTAGTGGATACCCAGCACAAGAAGGCTTTGAGGTTTGCTAGAGGACTGAATGAACCCCTTCATTGGTTTGTTATGTCTCATATTCCGATGGGGGAAACTTTTGAGAAACTTGTTGATATGACATTAATGCACGAAGAAGATAAAGGTGGGATGAAAGAGGCTAAGGTTTAGGAAACACAAAATAAGAAAGTGTGGCCCAAGAAAGGACAACAACAACAACAACAACAACAAAAGAAGGGCGGAAAGAACGACAAGGCTAAAGATAAGAGGAATTGTCATAATTGCAGACGCGGGGGTCATTTGGTCAAAGACTGCAAAAGAAGGAAAAATGCATTTTCAATTGTGGAGAGGTCGGAAACTTTTCTAAGGAGTGCCCGAAGAAGCAAGGACAAGGTCAAAGGGCAGGATCTTCGGGAGGGCATGTGCATGCTCTCGTAGACGGCAGGCCAGATAGAGGTAGGAAAGTTTCCGTTGAAGGTTTGATTTCTCTTTCCAATCATCCTGTTAGAACTCTTTTTGATTTGGGCGCTTTGCATTATTTTATATCTGATTCTGTGGTTGAGTCTCTGCACCGTAGTACTAGTATTGTTTTGGATCCCATTGTTTTCTCAAACCACATTAAGGGTACGACTCATCTGTCTATGATTTGTCGGGGTTTTAGAATATCTATGTTGGGCGTCGAGTTTGAATGCGACGCATATGTGCTTGGTTTCATGGGCTATGATTTGATTCTAGGGATGGATTGGCTAGCCATGTGTGGTGCCATCCTGGATTGTGAGAGGAGGGTCATTAGACTTTTGACTTGCAGTGGGAGGACCCTCGAGTTTTCTTGTGACCCTAAAGGGTCTGTCGTGCTTAGTTTCCTAGAGTCACTTGATGCATCTATCAATGATCTGCGATCTGTACCAGTAGTCTGTGAGTATCCTGATGGTTTTGAGGAGGTTCGAGGATTACCTCCGAGGCATGAGATTGATTTTCGTATATACTTGGTGGACAAAGCAAAGCCAGTTGCGTTGCGTGTGCGCCACATGGGTCCAAGATAAAGGAGAGAGCTTAGCAAGCAAGTAGAGGAGCTACTTGACAAAGGATTTATTAGGCGAAGCATATCTGAATGGGGTGCTCCAATAGTATTCGCAACTAAGGCGGATGGTTCACATTGCTTATGTGTGGATTACAGGGAGATGAATAAGCTCACTAAGAAAAATAGGTACCTACTTCCGAGGATAGCTGATCTGTTTGACTAGCTTGTTGGTGCATCTGTTTTCTCCTAGTTAGACTTAGCCATGGGGTTTCATCAGTTGAGGGTGGGCGAGGACAGTATAGATAACACTGCTTCTAGAACTCCAGATGGTTTCTTCGAGTGACTCGTCATGCCTTTTGGGTAAACAAATACACCCGTCTATTTTGTTGATTTGATGAGTAGGGTGTTTCGGGAGTTTCTAAATAAGTTCGTTATGGTCTTTGTTGACGATATCTTGATTTTCTCGAAGGTCGAGAAAGAGCATACTCTACATTTGAGGGAGGTTTTGAAAATTCTCCATCCACATCAGCTTAAGTTGAAATTCTTCAAATGTCATTTTTGGAGAAAGGAACTGAGATTTCTAGGGAATGTGGTCTCTAAAGTTGAGATAACAGTAGATCCCGCGAAGGTACTTGCAATTCAAGATTGATATATCCCAAAGAATGCAATGGAGGTGAGGAGTTTTCTTGGATTAGCGGACTATTATAGGAAGTTCATTAAGGACTTTGCAAAGATATCAGCCCCACTCACCCGACTGACGAAGAAGAATCTGACATTTTCTTGGGATGTAGACTGTAAGGATGCTTTTCAGCGATTGAAGAGGGCTCTCACAACAGCCCTAGTTTTTACCTTGCCTGACGAAACAAGGTGTTCACAGTATACACCGATGTATGCGGTACAGGGCTTGGTGCGGTTCTGATGCAAGAGGGAAGGGTAGTATGTTATGTAGGTAGACAGTTAAGAGTCCATGAGAAGAACTACCCTACCCATGACTTAGAGTTAGCTTCCATAGTATTCGCTCTTAAGACTTGGCACCATTATCTACTAGGAGAGAGGTTCGAGTTGTACACCGATCATAAATCTCTCAAGTAATTGTTCTCGCAGAAGGATCTTAATTTAAGGCAACAAAGATAGATGGAGTTCCTAGCGTCCTATGACTTTGAGATTGCTTATACCCCTGGCAAGGGTAATGTGGTGGCAAACGCATTGAGTAGGTAGAGGATGGATTTGAGTCCTCTGTTTGTGAAGAGGAAAAGCTTGGAGTTTATATCGATCTTTGACTTTCGACCCTCCACCGAGTTTACACCTGGTTTATTGGCATCATTAGAGGTGTGACCTACTCAGTTGGACAAGACTGGAACTTCGCAGTGAGATGACCCCCAGTTGGCAAATATTTTGGATAGGCTCAGTAGAGGGGAGACTTCTAGTCACCTCAGTAGTTATTCCACAGACGATAGAGGGTGGTTGCGATGAGATGGAAGTCTTTGTGTTCCACAAGTTGGGAGTTTGTTGAAGGCAGTCCTTGAGAAAGCCCATCATTCTAGGATGACTATTCATCCTGGTGGTGATAAGATTTATAGAGATATGAAGAGGTTTTTCTTTTCGGCTGGGATGAAGAAAGATGTAGCATAGTTTGTTTCTCGATGTTTGATTTGCCAGCAAGTCAAATCTGAGCAAAGGAAGCCTGGTGGTTTACTCCATCCTTTGGAAGTCCCACAGTGGAAGTGGGCGAGCGTCTCGATGGATTTCATTAATGGTTTGCCTATATCAAGAAGGGGAAACACCAGTATTTGAGTTATAGTGGACAGGCTTACTAAGAGCTCTCATTTAATTCATGTTAAGAGTAAGAGGACGGTAGCATGGTTGGCAGCAATTTACCTTCATGAGATAGTCCGTCTACATGGAGTACCTTCCAGTATCGTAATTGATAGTGACCCCATTTTCACCAGTGAATTTTGGTGGAGCTTGCAAGAGGCAATGGTTACATACATAGTTGTGTTTGAGCACCGCTTATCACCCTCAGACTGATGGACAGACGGAAAGGGTAAATAGAGTCCTTGAGGATCTTTTAAGACTACGTATCCTGGACTTCGGAGGGACTTGGGAGGAGAATTTTCCTTTGGTATAGTTATGCTACAATAACAGTTATCAGGCTAGTATTGACATGGCGCCCTTCGAAGCATTGTATGGATGACCCTGTAGGTCACCGACTTGTTGGTGGGAATCTACAGAAAGACTTCTACTTGGACCTGAAATGGTTAGAGAAACCTCAGAAAAGATCGATCTTATCCGCAGGCACATGAAGACAGCTCATGATAGGAAGAAGTCCTACGCATATAAGAGAAGGACTGACATTGAGTTTGAGGTAGGAGATAAGGTTTTCATTAAGGTATCACCTTTGAAGAATGTGATTCGTTTTGGATCTAAAGGGAAGTTGGCAGCAAGATTTGTAGGGCCATTTCCCATAACAGAAAGGATTGGCCAAATGGCCTATAGAGTAAAGCTACTAGAGAGACTGTCTAGCATTCATGATGTTTTCCACGTTTCTCATTTAATAAAATGCTTGCATGATAACGTAGAAGTAGTTGAGCCGAGTATGCTAGAGGAAGTAGAGGTGGAATGGGAGGCAACAGTTAGATGAGTTCCTACCCATATTCTTGGATCAGAGGTTAAGAAGCTACACAACCGAGAGGTCATGTTGATGAAAGTACAGTGGGGAGATAACCAAGAAGATGCAACATGGGAGACTGAAGACAAGATTCGCACTTTGTACCATTTTCTTTTCAAGGGTATGATCTTAACTTCTTTTTCCAAATCTTTTATTTATACTTGTTTCTGTCATTTAAGTATATCCTATCGATCATATCTTCGACCTTTAGGTAGAAATCCCATGGATGTAAACATGTGTTTGAGACATGTTATGCTTGATGAATGCAAGTGGATGCAAGTTTTTGCAAGTTGTTGCTCGTGGATGCATATACACACATTAGGCACTTGATCGGCTCAATCACTCTCATACTGCATATGGATGCGTGTGCATATTTTTCTTCTTTTAATGGATGTAAGTGGGTGTATCATCATATGGATGTTGCATTTGAATGGATGATTGTGCATGCATATAGCCTTTATATGGTATATGAGGATTATTTACATACATGTTGGATTCATGGCACTGACATACATTGCATTAAGAAGATCAACTGAATCAGTAGACCGCCTGATTTTTCGCATTAGTATAGGGACGTATACACACCTTCGCATATGTTCATATAAGCATTAGAAATCTTTTAAGGACAATGGATGCTAGTGATTGGTGGACGAGTAGATGGATGTTGGATGTTAGAATATACATTCTTATTAACTTGGAGATTTTGGGGACGAAATCCTTTAAGTAGGGAAGAATGTAACACCCCGTAATTTTAAAAGACATTTAAATTGATAAGTTAGGGAATACTTAATTTAATATTAGGAATTAAGTAAAACGAACTGTGCCATTGCTTTGGTCTCGGAATTCGGCTTAAGATAAACTCTAAGTTTGCGTAAAAGGGACATCATATGAAGAAAATATTAAGGTTTGAAGTTTATAAACATATAAGCCACTTGTACATCAATAAAATAAATCCAGAATTCAAATCAATCCAAGTTCGAAGGCGGAAAACCAACGCAGGAATCAGACCCGTTGGGGGTAGACCTCAGCCAAGGGGTGTCGACCCATGGATCGACACCCACACAGGGGTGTCGACACCCAGTCGATACCCCTCAGATCCGAGTCAGATTCAATTCTGCGTATGTGGCCTTGTTTACTGACCAAAGTCGTTGACCCAAGGCTATAAATAGGACCTTAGTCCCATTGTTTTATACATCCAAATCAATGGCGACAACGACGTGCTGCCCAAACTCAGTTTGATCTAGCCTATTCTTCTCCAACAACAAGTTAAACGAATTCAGAAATCTATGCTTCAACATCTGCAATCAATTCCCTGTTCTTTAGATCCAATCACTGTGAGTCTATGTAATTTTTAGATATAAACACTTAAAATTGTAATCTTGACACGCCTATAATTTTGGATCTAAGACTATGCCTATTAGTAATCTGAAATCACAATTGATCTGCCATTACTTGTATATCTAATTCACTGTTTAGGTCTCAGTATGCCTATTCATGATATCCCTATTTTGTTAGTTTACCTGATCATGTCACTGTATGCTTATTATGTTGGTTTGCCTAATCATGCCACTATGCATATTCTGTTAGTATGACCAATGCTATCATCATATGCCATTTTTTATTTTCTATGCCTATTCTTATTCTCTTCTTCCCCTTCTTTCCCTTTTTATTTTTATAGCCAGGCTACCTTCGAGCTTAGGCCTATCGTAGAAATACACGAACGCACGAATTTGGGAACGATTGGGAATGATTAATTTGGGGCATAATCCATATTGAAAACATGATTGGGAATTTTGGGCATAAATTGTACCTTGAGCCAAAACTTGGGATTTGGGGGCATAATCTATATCTTGATTTAAACCTTAACCGGGGGAATAAAATGTACTACAGATCGGAAGGGGATTTGGGTCATAATAAACATGAAAATTGGTTAGTTATGAAATGCCTAGATTTGCAGTAATTAGAAACTGTAACCGCGCTTAGACGTGAGATTAGATTACACTTGTGGTAGAAGTCTGCCCGGAACCACCCGGCATATCCAGCGACCATAAGTGGTGAATCTAATGTGAGGGGTATAAGTGTATAAACGTACACGTGATGGTGCTAAGACACGAGGTTAAGTCCGACTTGTGGAAGAAGTATGCCCGGACCCAACCGGCATATCCAGTATCCACAAGTGGTAGACTTAATGTGGGAGGTCTAGCGCATTATAACCATAAATGAATGAATGGTGATGAAATTGTAATACTTAACCTATTTGAATCCATAGGGATTACATGAACATGTTAACTTGAGTAGGGTTAAGTAAACTTACTTAAATCATAGGGAGGGTTAAGTTAATCTTGTTAAATATGTGGGGGCGGGTTATATATATAAACCCAACAAACTTAACCTGTTGGGGTTTTGCGATCTTGTTAAACGGGTAGGCATAACCTGTTGAAATCCTAGCAGCGGGGATGCAAGCCTAGGGGGAAGCTTGTACATCTGGTGTGGGACCCATATCAGTCAGTAACCTATATCGGTATCAAACGGGGAATACCAAACTAGGTCGGGGTCAGGGCATGCTTACTGAGCTGATTATAAGAGATCACTTGGGTAAAGGTGTCTGACGGCGCATTCCATCGGTCTCATGTGCGTGCATGGGTCCGCCTGCTCGGGAAGATAAGACGCTGTGACATCAGTAGATATAGTTGTGCATCTTGGGAATAACGGGGTTTCCACTGTAGGAAGTGATACATCCTACTGTGGTGCCAGAACAGGTATCTACGGAGTTAGGGAGTCGATCGATTGGGGTAGTAATTAGGGTACGTCTAGTCTCGCCTATTTAGGAGCTCGTTATTATCGTTGGGGGTATCACCCGTCAGTTCTGTTTGGCTGCCTGTTACTGTATGGGGTAAAACCACTCACTAGAAGTACACCTAAGTATACCATCTTTTACTTGTTGGGATCATCTTATTTCGGTTATACTAGTATTTGTGCAGAGAATAGTGTTAGAGAAGTGCAATATATTCCATTCTGTTTATCCTGTTTACCTTATCATACCTGTCTTATATACTGTGCCTTTCTTATCCAGTTTATATGTCTGTCATGATGATTTTACTTATTTACATGCTAAAAGTAACTGGATTCGCCATACTTTATGTAACGCCCCACCCCGAGACCCATATTAACAAAGAGCATTAACAAATAATGTCTGCTGATATGGAGAATAGGGCTGTTTAGGAGCGACCATGTACTTCTGCATTAAACAAATCCTAAGTACATTGAAAACGTGTTATGATTTTTTTTCTTGCCTCAGGTGGCTCGACGTACTAAGTACTTGCCTAATACACTACTACAGTGGCTTTAGGATCCATACAGAACAAAACATAACATATATAATAATCATATATCACAGAACATTAAACATCGTCACAGATATACATATACATCCAGTATAATACATAGTGTAGTGACATAACCACCTTATACAAATATACATCATGTCCCCACAATAAAGAAATAACTACAATTAAGTCGATGATGTCCATAGGGTAGATACACTACTATGCGAACTAGTCAAAAGTCGATAAGAAATCCCATGGTGGAACAACTAGGCAATGCCATAAGAGTTAACCTGCAACTCGGTGTGACCTGAGCAATAAATACACGGGTCAGTCTAGTTTAAACAGACCATTATAATAAGATGAATGAACTATATTATCATTAAGATAATAATTTCTTTTCATAAGGATAGAAACCCCATACTCACGAATGAATTAAAGACACAGAGGTGATGATTCCTTTCTATCCAAAAGGAATAATATGAAACCGGATCAACAAATTTCCCAAATGATAAATTCATGAGTTCACACTTAGTTTACTCGTGGATTCCACGAACAAAGGCTCAGTTGTTTCCATCAACACTGATTACCCAAATTCTACAATTTGGATAATCAAAATTAAAAGTTCATAGGCATAAGATAGAAAACTTTGGAATCAAAGAAATACGAGAAATCACATAAATCATATGAATCACAAAACTCATGGAACCCAGTTAAGAGTTCAAATCCCTGAAAACAAAGAAGTCACAAAACACAGGAACTCATTTAAGAGTTCAAAACATAGAGATGAAATCACCATATATCTATAATAATTACCATCTCAAATGGTAAACTCATAAAGAAAACTCAGAATTCAGTACATAGCTCAGATCGGATTCGAAAAGAATATAATGGCCAGGACAAGGTCGCTTACACCTTTCTCCAGCAGTTTCGTCGCAAGGACATGGTCACTTACACCTCCTCCGTGCAGTTTTGTCGGCCATGGCAAGGTCGCTGACACCTCCCTCAAGCAGTTTCGTCAGAAGGACAAGGTCGCTAACACCTCCCCAAGCAGTTTTACCATTATGACAAGGTCGCCTACACCTTCTCCGAGCAGTTTTGTCGGCCTTGGCAAGGTCGCTGAAACCTCCCTCAAGCAGTTTCGTCACAAGGACAAGGTCGCTAACGCCTCCCCAAGCAGTTTTGCCATTATGACAAGGTCGCTTACACCTTCTCCGAGCAGTTTTTTCTTAAAGGACAAGGTCGCTAACACCGCTTCAGGCAGTTCTGTCAATTATCCAAAGAATGTGTTACAGACCCTCAGATAGTAACCCAAATAGTGTTAATAATGCGTTCCATACCACACACTCTCACTTATCGGTTTACACACCGTAAGTCAATTCCACATTAGAAAAAGAACCACAAAAACACAATAGCTTCGAAAGAACAAATCTGGAATTAACCGAAATAGTAAACCTATGTGTCCCATACCACACGGTTTACTAAATCGTTTATTTTCTAACCTTGTTCTCTCAAAGGGTGTTAAATTATGTGTTATTTTATAGGAAAATATATTTTAAGAAAATAGCGGTTTAAAACGAGTTTAAGAAAATATTTCAAGAAATCAACTTCGGAAATTTCTTCATATATTAGAAATATTAGTAATAGTGTATATATATATATATATATATATATATATATAATGTAACGACCTGCATTATATGCATCTGAGGATCGTAGAATATTTATTTCATTCTCATACAAAGTCGTATAGTCGTGTAACTTTGGGATATGACTATTGGGGTCATTTCCCATGTTCATGATTTTTAACGATTTTTAAATGACCATTTTACCCCTGGCGAATCTTGTTTCGCCTATAAGTTTTGACTGATAAGGAGTTTTGACCTGAAACCACTTCCATTGAATTTGGATGATGGTTTACCTTTCCGTAGAGTGGTCACATTAATCAAACGGACTTACCGTTTGAGAGATATGGTTGAAATAAGGTTTGGAAGATGAAAAACAACATAATTGGGCTTAACGGGGTGATTAGCGGCTAGGCCCATAACCCATTTCGGGATTAGGGTTATGGGGAGGCTGAAATGAGTTAGGAAACCATCTCATTTCATTTTTCTCAGCCGCCACTTTCATTTCTTCAACCCTAGCAATGGCCTCCACCTTCTAAATTGGTCTTTAATCACTTTCTAATCACATATTAGCCAAATCTACATCAAATTAAAGCGGATTAGCATAGAAATCGAGATAGAGCTGCCGGAATACATTGAGATCCATGCCAAATCAGTTAGAGTTTCAGATCTACAATTTATTTGTGGCTAAGGTGAGTCATTTGCATTTTTATTCACTAATTACGGCTAATTAAGGGTGATTAGTGATAAATAGCGAAATTATGCATCATAAAAATATGGAATTTATGTAGAAATTCTAAAATATTATTTTATGTCACTGGTGAAAATTTGGATTAATTTGGAGTAAGTTTGCTAATTCTATAGTTAAAACATGGTTAAGTGGATTAAGGGGAAAATCATGGTTTTGGGTATGTTTGATCCATAATTACATGTTAAATCTTTGTTTGGATGTTTATGGTTGATTCTATATGTTGCTATGTTTTGGGTATGTTTGATCCATAATTACATGTTAAATCTTTGTTTGGATGTTTATGGTTGATTCTATATGTTGCTATTACTGTTTGGTATGTTTTGTGGTTGCATAAGAAGGTTAGAATGGTTGAAAACGACGTTTTGTGGTTGCATAAGAAGGTTAGAATTTGTAAGATGCCGTGGTCGGTCGCGCATACGACAACATTTGTGAAATGATGTGGTCGGTCGCACCTACGACAACACTTGTGAAATGCAGTGGTCGATCACGCAAGCGTTTCGGTTGCACCTAGCTACGATAGCACTTCTAAAACGCTGTAAAAAGGGCAGAAATGCTGTGAAAGCCAGTTTTGTTTAGCTCTTCACTCAAGATGAATGCAGAATTGAACCAGGAGATATAACAGCATTTCTGAAAAGCTTTAAAAGGCTGTTGTGACATTCTTTCTAGTTTTCATAGCCTAAACAGCTTTGTTGCGAGACGTGTGCAAAGGAGCTATCGATGTCTATAACTTTGGTTCACCACTGAGAGACGGGTTATTGGCTATGGATCAGTGCTGTGGAGTTTTCAAGACCCCAAAGGGCAAAGTGATCGTAGCATGGCTATGGATCAGTGCAGGGGAGTCGTCAGGACTCCAAAGGGCAAAGTGATCGTAGTAAGGGATTATTGACTATGGACCAGTGCAGTGGGGTCATCATGGCCCTAAAGGGGGCAAAGTGGTTGTAGTAATAGCAAAGGATTTGGCGATCGAAGTGGTGGATATCGTATGCTTTACGCACTGAGTGAGAGATGTGAGGATGATTGCTATGTTTGATGTTTGTTATCACCATGACATGCACATTCCCATTTTACACTCTATGTTAGTGTTTACCTTAGAGTACTGTACATCTTGTTGTGCTAACCCTAGTTGCAGGCCCAGGTTCAGGTATGATTTAGTTATACCTGTTATTGTTTATTTTTCTGCTATCGCTCATACCAGACTTTTGTCTGACCCAGAGTTTTGTGTCTCTTCTTATTACTCTGTGTGCTCTTAAACGATCAGACTAGAGACAGGTCAGGTGGTTATGCATGAGTAGATGTCCTGAGATGAGGAGGAGGCTTCCACGTACTCTTTACATATATTCTCCCTGTGTTGTTGATGGTCACTGCTTTGGGCATTAGTAGTGTACCTTTCTATTTTGCTTTAGAGATAGTATTTTGAAGTTGTAATAATGGTTTGGATCATAAGCTGTATTTTGAATTTCGCTACTCTGATGGATATGATTTAGTTTTCAGCTTATGCACTGTCTCGCCTGTTTTATATCAAGTTATGTTATTATTATATTTTATTCCAGTCGATGTGAGATATACTATAGGTCCTTTGTTGATTCATAGTTTCAAATCCCTTTCTTTTGACGACCGTCCCGTGCTAGTCGGGCATTAACACAGTGCAATCCAGGGAAAATATCGGCTGGTGCGGGCCGGGCTGTCACACTTGGTATCAGAGCCAGGTTGCGTAGTTAACCTAGGGGAAGACACCAGGGAGACATAGTGTACGTATATGTGAGTGTGTATTTGTGATATTTTGGTTTTCAAAAGCTATATATATTATTAGTATAGCTAAAGATGAAGTCGCACTGCACTGGCACCACTAAAGAGATGGTTAATCGTTTTTTTTTTCTCTTTACAGATTGAACGATGAGCCGATATACAAGGAGTACGGGTTCAGGGCCAACAATGGGAATGTCCCTGATATGAGGATGATGTTTACTGCCTTCATACGAGAAATGCTTAGGGATGCTCAAGGAGCAGTTCCTAATGCTGCTAACGGTGGTGGTGCAGCGGTGCAGGCGCCTAGAGCCGATTTCGCCAAGCTCAACAAGGATTATATTAATCATGGTGGAAAGCCGTTCCATGGAACGGAATCGGCAACGGAAGTTCAAGATTGGCTTGATAGTTGTGAGCGCATCTTCGAGGATTTAGGGATTGAGGATGCAATGAAGAGAAAGTTAGCATCACGTCAACTTCAAGGATGGGCAATGAATTGGTGGAATGCTATTAAAGTAGCTACTCCAGAGGATCAAGTAACTTGGAATCGGTTTAAAACTCGCTTCAGTGATAAGTTTATCCCAGCAGCTCAGAAACCAGAATTGTTCAGGAAATTTTTGGAACTTAAGCAGAATGGTAGGGCAGTCTCGGAATATATTGCTGAATTCGATACCTTATCGAAGTATGGATTATCTCTTATCGATACTGCTGAGATGAAGAATGAGAAGTTCATAACTGGCTTAGATGAGTACTTGGGGGAAAGACTTATCACTACAACAAAACAGATCTATTACAACGGGCAATGCCCGTTGTAATAGGGGTTTTACAACGACCTGCCCGCCCGTTGTATTAGACCATGTTGTTATATGTCCTTTTTTACAACGGGCATTGAACGTGGTAACAGACAGTTGTAAAACACTTTTTACAACGGGCTTATGTTGTTGTATGTTCCTTCAATAGAATAGCAGCCCGTTGTAATGTTTTTTGCAATAGGTATTGACCGTTGTAATATCCTCTATAACAACAGTTAATGCCCGTTGCAAAATGCTGAAAGTTGCAATGGATTTGAATATTACACATAATATTAATAATATTTACAAGAATTGAATATTTAATTCAAAAATTATTTTTAAACAAATATTTATTACACTTTCAAATAGTACACATAGTGTTTCCCCTATATTTACACAATCACTTGTACATACACTTCCTCACTACATTTCACTCCTATACATTGACTCCTCACTACACACTTATTCACTCATATACACGTATACAGTCACTCTTAAATCTTACAGGTATACTGTACATAGCAACATCAAAATTACCTCTTAGATCTTCCACTCAGTGCAGCAACACCACCACGCTCTGCGCTTGAATATTTCTTGTACGTGACTTGTGTCGGTTGCAGGCATGCATCTCTGTGATATTTCAGTATCATCCTTGCACACCTCCTGCAAATTTACGGTAGGTGTCTTAAATGAGATTAAGCAAAAACTCTTTGATACTGATATTCAACTACCTTTCATAGCAATACCCCAAGATTAAGCAACAAATAAAGCTTTACCATTAGTATTAAATCAAAGTAGATTTAATAAGAAAATATGTTGTGTTAATATCAAGCATCAAGCAAATTGGAAGCAACATATGACTAAATCAAGCAAATTGGCAGCAAATACAAGTGCAATATCAAGAAGGCCAGTCAATACTTGCCAAATGAGTTTCATGAATTTTAGGCCTAACAGGCACCCACTAGTGGAAATAGGGTAGCATAGTATGGTGTACAAGTGTCTACGATGGTGCAGCCAAGGGACCAGGCATATAACAGTAGTAAACATGCACAAGTGAATGACCAAAGTACAAGATCAAACATGTGCAGCTTTACAACGACAGGGAGGTCATGGCGCATGAAAATCACCAGTTCCAGTAGAGATTTAAGATTGCACATTGGTACTACAAGAGCCAAGTCTCACATGCATACAAGAAAAGAAAAAGAAAACATAAAGATAAAAGTCTGGCAGCAACGGGAAGCGTTTCACCATACCAGCGAAGAAATCAATATCAGTATTTGAAATGCAAAAGTATAAACATGTTTATACGTGTGTACATATTCATTTAAATATGCAATTTCAGGTCATCATCTGAGCAAGACATTATACTTCTAAGTTTTAAGCAAAGCAACATAGCTATAGTGTTCCAACATGGCAACAAAATAACATAAAAGTAAGTTATTTGAAGGCAAGATGCATGGAAATAAATCCCTTTAATGTTACATGTTATAAAATTAACAATCAATTTTATGAAATTAATTAATTAGATGTCTAGGAGGCTAGAAAATATGCTTCCTAAAAAAATAAAAATAATTTATCCTTGGTTTCTCAGCAGCTTTCATGTTGATTCAGTTCATCATCTTATGTAAATAATCCATTTTTATATTTCTATCACTCTGCATGAATACAAATAATTAATTCAAAATTAAGTAACAAGCATCAAAATTAGGAAAAGAATCTAACATTTAACTATACCTTGCATCATAATTGAGTTCACATACATTTTGGTTATTACAGAGTGAGCTATAGAAAAATATGACAAACAATAAGTAATACCCACAGCAACATAAACCGACATTTTTCTTTAATCCTTGATCTTTTAGTGAAGACCTTAACATATCTCTATAGTACTACTCAGACTCTGTTTGTAGCAGAATATTTTTTTATGAGTTTCATTAATAAGGAAGTATGATATATGAAATTAGTAATAACTGGGCACTCACCACTGTTTGTCATATGCAGAAGATTATTTACTCATTGCTATTTAACAAGAAGTGTGGAGGCAAAAGGTTATATTTATTGCTTCCAAAAAAATAAGTTTGTGATAAAGTTTACAGTGCAAAGTGCAAACTACACTTGTACGAGAATGATGTGACCAGGCTAGTAGGCTTAACTTTGGACCTAACAGTAAGCTGGATAAAAAGGCCTCAATGTCCATAAGTTTCTACTTTCTCATATCTATTACCTATAATAGAAAGTAAAATAAACAAAATGCTGAGTTGAATGGTTACTTTTTTTGTATACCTGATGTGTCAGAAGAAGCCACCTCGAGGAAATCTGTCAAAATACAAAATAAGGACTTGTAAGTGAAGCAGAAGAAGCCGCCAAAAATATCAAGATCATTCACTCGTATAGAAATAAATATAGTTGTCACACTTGGATCAAAATCTTATATATCTCCTGCAATAGATATTATTTTATATAATGAACTCACTTCTTCATGTATGTACCCATTATATATTGCTGCAGCATGTATTCACTGGTAGCAATAATCAAGTGGAGTATTTCAGTTTAAATCAATTTCCTACAAACTTTGTAAGGATATTTATTGAATAACTACTTCATTCATTGATTTATTTTTTTGAGAAAATACTACATTATTTGTACAGCTGATCGTTGAGCAACACCAAAAATATGTCGATGCCTGTGCAAGTATCAAAAGAGAGACAGAGAGAAAACTCATCCGCTCTTCAAAGTGTACAAAGACCCTTGTATTATTACATATAAGTTAACCTGACATCCCAACAGATTTTCAAAATTTCACTGTTTTCTCATATGCGAGCAATATACGAGTTAGACTGAGTAACATAGCGAACCCATTTTTGTGGACTGTAGTTAGGTAATTTCTTTGAGACTTGCAGATATCTCACTTGAAGCTTTGATGCATTATACATAGGTATAGAAAAATTCATGCTTACAGGCCCAGCTTCCTTTCCATGTGACTCCTTTGAATAAGAAAGCATGGCACGAAGGGTAAGCTCTGAGCCACCTACAATCTTTTTCAAATTCCATTCAAGTCTCTTGTTTGCTTCCTTGAAATCAGCTGTTTGTTTCATGGAATCCTCTTCTACCTCAAAACTTACACATGTTGTACAGAAAGGCAGCGACATTTGAATTGATGTTGAGTTTGCTACGATATTAGGAGGAAAATCACTACGTACTATCAGAATAACTTCAGCCCTGCATGCTCCTGTATCTTCAATTATTGCATTAATGCAAAAAGGAGGCCTAAATTCTTGAGTTATCCTATATTTCATTACAGTCAATTCTCCGTCTGAAGGTGCAAGTGACATAGTTCTGTCTATGTCAAAACTGTCAAGGCGGACTGATTCATGAAAATTGCAATCATCGAGAATTAAAGTACCTCCCCCTGATGAACTTCTATAACCGTACACTGAAGGACCACTAGCACCAATACATAGATCTTCATTGAGGGCAAGGCAAACATCTAGATTGCCACTAAGATAGCTTTTCATTTGGATGCTACTTGAGCTGAATGTGACACGTATTTTCTCACGACATCAACAAATATTTCCTCCCTCTTCCTACCACCAGGTTCATTCGCCACAACTGATTTAGTGACAGCTGTTGCCGGCATCCGCTTCGCATTTTGCATAAACAATGCTGCAGGTCAAAGCGGTGGTAGGAGTGCAGGTTCAACGGCATATGGCTTGTTAAATGTATAAACTTTCAATGTTGCGGTTGACATGGTTTATGGATAGCCAAAGTCAATTACTTCGTCGAACAACTCATACACGAGCACAAATTTTTTTCTTAATGAATCTTCATTAAATACACCGAGGTAATCTTTGATAATGCGCGCAATTCTTTCTAAAACCTCCAAAACAAGTGACGGTGACACATTAGCTTTTGTAGTTGCCACAAAAAACAATCCAGAAATCTTCACATGAATATAGTTCACACCATCTACAATAATCGTGAAATACGAAGTTGTCGCCTCTTTTAGAGAGAATGAAAATTTGGCAGATCATTTCGTATCTCCTGTTTTTCACCTCACTTCATTCGTTGCATTCGTGGATCATTAATGTGCAAAGGAATGAAGGCGATAGGCGTCATTTACAGCATATACTTGAAGCATTGTTTGTGATATCATTTTGCATGACTACGTACAGATAACAAGCTTAAGCATTTTGAAATCTGCTTATAAGCCCAGGCTAGCAGATAACAAACTTAAGCATTTTGAAAAGCAGCGTATTGGCCTCAGTGCTGCTGACATATAATCCTCATTGTTCATAATTCAGACACATGTCCCATTGTTGCCAAAGAATCAAAAGGATAGGGATACATCAATCCAATAACTAACATGTAATTTAACAAAAATCCATTCAAACATCTATAATTAAATATAGTTGTGTGAGATACAAGAATTTCACCTTGGATTCAAAAAGAGGGAAAGGACTGAAATGGATTAACTGAAAGACATGGGTCATCTCCTCTACTTCAATTTAGCTTGAAATCCGTCATTGATTATGATGCTACTAACCAAAATTTCACAGCAGCAGCCTCTGACTATTCACGTTCGAGTTCACGAAGACCTACGGCGAAGCCACGCCTCATTCCTTGCTCGCCTTAGCCTCGAAGCCGCCTCCATGTGCGCAGATTCCCTCATGCCACCGATTGTTAATGAACAAGAGCGCTTGATTTCATTTTTTTTTCTTGAATGAATCGGATTTCCATTTAGGGTTTGTGGGAGTGCGGGCTCCACTTCAAGCGCCATTATTATTTGTGGCTATCGTATGGGATGCTCAATAATTGCAGGTAAAGGAGGACAGAACATGTGGGTTATTTGGAGAAGGCATGGGCATAAGAAAAGACGAGGGAGGTGAGCCAGAAGGAGGTATTGGAACTGGGTCTGAGAATGGGAGTTTTGTTCGTGTAAATGAAAATTTGGGGTTTGGAGCCAAAACTTCGTGTTTTGGAGCCAAAAGTATCGTTTCCAGCCAAATGAAAATTTGTATACACCTTTAGATCATTTTAATATGGAACAAAGATAGACATGAGTATTGAGATTTGAAATGTAATATTCGTATTTTTCAAACGCGTCAAAAGTCGCTTGTAAAGTGATCAATTAAAGCATGACTGTTTTGGTAAATGCATCGAAGGTGCTTCCATGGTTTAGAAAATTACAATTTTTTGAAATATGAATATAAATATTAATTATCAAATACAAAATAAAAAATATATCTTGTTAATTATTAATATTAATACTTATAGACTATTAATTATTAAATATTAGTCTTAATTATTAATTATTTGATATAAACTATTAAAAAATAATTATTAAATGTTTTATTTGTTTGATATTGATTATTTTTATGAAATGTAGTTAATGAATATTAACGGAATTCACTAATTACTAATAATTAACTATAATAAATATTAGAATATAAAATTTAAATTAATTATAGATAATAATTAGTAATTATAAATTATTTATTAGTAATCACTAGTAATATATGATTAATTATTATTAATAAATTATCATTCATATAATATTGAGTAAGTATTATCGGTTATTAAATACAAATTACAAAATATTAATTATTATAGTATTTAAGTTTAAATTGCATATTTAATTTAAATTATTGTTTATGATTATTTATAAATTATAAATTAGTGTATATAATAATAAATTTATTATTTATTTATTTATATATTAATAATTAAACATACTATTATTAAGCTTGTTGGAATATTAATTTCTATATACTAATTGGTAATTTGTGATTACTTATTAATAATCATTAATTATTATGAGTTATAAATGACTATTATAATATTATTAATGATTAGTAATAATATAATATTATAGTTAGTAATTAGTAATATATGATTAATTATTAAATAATAAAAAATTATCAATATTAATTTTAAGAAAGCATTATAATCATTAATCAAAGATTGTCAAAAATTGGTAATAGACATTTATTACAATAGACATTGATCATTGTAAAATTGGCACCGGTTAAAACGAACATTTTATGACCTTTGTAAAATTGGCACATATTACAATGGGCATTAACCATTGTAAAATTGGCACATCTTACAGCAGGCATTTTGTGACCGTTGTAAAATAGGCATCTATTACAACGGGCATTCCCTGAACGTTGTAAAATTGATATTTATTACAACGCGCATTTAAAGACCGTTGTAATAACATTCTATTACAACGGACAGTCCGTGCCCGTTGTAAAAAGAGCGTTGTACATGACATCTATTACAACGGTCCAGAAATGACCGTTGTAAAAGAGTTCTACTACAACGAGCAGAAATTGCCCGTTGTAAAATGGACGATGTAATAGAGTATTTTTGTTGTAGTGTATAAACCATATCAATGAGACATTCGAATCTATTATAGGAAAGGCATTGAGATCAGAGAGCCTTTACCCTAAGTCAAAGACCGAGGTTGCTATTGCATCTGCAGGAGGGCCAAAGCCGTAGGCAAGCGGTGGAGCCAAGAATAATTCCCGTAATAAGAGAAAACAGAACCCAACTAAGGATGGTTAGAGGAAGAAGGACAAGAAAGATCTCGAGTGCTATAGCTGTGGCAAGAAGGGCCATTATTCTAGAGATTGCCGAGCAAAGCCAGCGGACAGGAATTGCTTCAACTATAGCCAAGTGGGACATCTCAAGGATAAATGTCCGCAATCCCTAAAGAGAAGCAGATCGTGAAAGCATATGCTATCAACGCTGTTCCTTCTTCGTCGAATGCCCCAACTGCGACGTAGAAGGGAAAAGGTGTCGTTATTCAAGGTATGCTTTCCATTTATGATGTTCTTGTTCGAGTTTTGTTTGATACCGGAGCTTTCCATTCCTTTGTATCTAGTGACCTGGTCGATAGATTGGAATTGGAAACCGAGCTTGTTGATAGACCTTTAGTTATGACGAACCCGATCGGTGGTTCGACTAGCCTTAGTACGATTTGCCGTAATTTGGTTTTATCGAGTCATGGATGTATGTTTGCTTGTGATTGCTTTGTTTTGGGCTTTACTGGGTTTGGCATTATTTTGGGAGTCGACTGGCTCTAAAGGTATGGGGTGGTGGTAGACTGTGAGGGGTCTTCGGTGACCATTAGAGCGAATAATGGGCGGAGGGTGGTATTGGATTGCCTACCTAGTGATGGGGTGATGGCTAGTTTTCTAAATTCCCTCGACATTCCGCATGATGAGTTGTTAGATGTGTCTATTGCTGGCGAGTATCCGGACATTTTCGGGGAAGTGACCGGACTTCCACCACATCGAGAGATCGAATTCCGAATTGATTTAGTGAAAGATGCCAGACCTATAGTGATGCCACTTCATCGTGTGGTGCCAGGGGAGCAGCGAGAGATCGATGTGCAAGTGGGCGATCTTTTGAAGAAGGGATTTATCCGAAGAAGTGTTTACGAGTGGGGAGCACCAGTTGTGTTTGCTACCAAGGCCGACGGTTCCCTTCGCTTATGTGTGGATTACCGCGAGTTGAACAAGGTGACTAGAAAGAATAAGTATCCTCTTCCACGGATAGTTGATCTGTTTGATCTTCCCAGTTGGATCTCGCGACAGGTTTTCATCAGCTCCAAGTAGCAGTTGAGAGTGTACCTAAAACGTCTTTTCGGACGCCGTCTGGATTCTATGAGTGGTTGGTCATGCCATTCAGGTTGACCAATGCGCCCGCTTATTTTGTGGATCTTATGAATTGGGTTTTCAGAGATCAAATGAATAGGTTTGTTCTTGTGTTTGTAGACGATATCTTGGTTTACTCGAGGACAGAGGAAGAACATAAGGAACATTTGAGGATAGTGATGGAGGTGTTGAGGAAACACCAATTAAAATCAAAATTTTCTAAGTGCCACTTCTGAAGGAGGGAAGTGAGATTCTTGGGCCATGTTGTTTCAGAAAATGATATTGCCGTGGATCCTGTGAAGGTGGCTACAGTGCAAGATTGGTCTACGCCCAAAAATGAGACAGGCGTAAGAAGTTTCCTGGGTTAGCTGGATATTATCGTAAGTTTATTCAAGACTTCTCCAAGATAGCGGCACTGTTTACTCAGTTGACCAAGAAGAATCAAGCTTTCATTTAGGACGAAAGGTGTGAGGATGCATTTAAGGGTCTAAAGGAGAAGTTAACTTACGAACCAGTGTTAGTTATTCCTAAGGGGAACGAAGAGATGATGGTATACACGGATGCATGTGGTACCGGACTGGGTGCTGTACTGATGCAAGGAGATAGGGTTGTGGCTTATGCTAGTCGGCAACTGAAACCGCATGAGAAAAGATATCCTACCCATGATTTTGAATTGGCAGCGATCGTATTCGCGTTGAAGATGTGGAGACATTATCTCTTGGGAGAAAGATTCGAGTTGTTTACCAATCATAAATCATTGAAGTACCTTTTCTCTCAAAAGGATTTAAATCTTCGTCAGCAGAGATGGTTAGAATTCTTGGCTTCCTATGATTTCAATATCGCATACACACCTGGAAAGGGCAATGCGGTAGCTGATGCATTGAGTAGGAGACATGCCAGGTTGGGGGCTATGTTTTTGGAATGGAAGAAACTGGAGTATATCGCGGGATATGATTTCAGACCTAAGTACGAATTGGATCCAGAAATGTTAGCAAGTTTGACGATCAGACCGACTTTGATTGAGCGGATTGGTTCCAGTCATAGGGATGATCCTGATCTATTAGAAATCATCTCCAAGATAGAGATGGGTATCGACGGTGGGGCAACGAACAAGTATGGACTTGATCGAGAAGGATGGCTTCGAAAGAATGAGAGGCTGGTTGTACCCAACGTGAATGGATTGGGAGATGAAGTGCTTAGAGAATGCCATCACTCGAAACAGACTATACATCCCGGTGGTAACAAAATGTATCGAGATATGAAGCAGACCTACTACTGGGAAGGGATAAAGAGAGACACTGGGAAGTTTATATCCAAGTGCATGAACTGCCAGTTAGTTAAAGCCGAGCAAAAGAATCCTAGTGGTTTGTTACAACCATTGGAAGTTCCCGAATGGAAATGGGAACAAGTCTTGATAGATTTCATCGACGGTTTATCAAGGATTAGATCAGGCCATTATAGTATTTGGGTGATTGTGAATCGATTGACCAAGAGTGCAAGGTTTATACCAGTCAATTCGAATAGAACGGCAAATAAGTTGGCGGAACTGTATATGAAATGGATAGTGAGATTTCATGGAGTGCCAAAAGGTATTATGAGTGACCGAGATCCATTATTTACTAGTGGGTTTTGGAAAAGCTTACAAAAGGCTTTAGGGTCAGAACTACATCTCAGTACCGCATACCATCCTCAAACTAATGAGAGTTTGCATATTGGATTTTGGGGGTTCATCGGAAGACCAGTTGCATCTGGTTGAGTTCACATATAATAATAGTTATTAGTCCAGTATTGGTATGACTCCATTTGAAGCTTTGTACGGAAGACCGTGCAACTCACCATCATGTTGGTTGGAGACCGGTGAGAAATTTGTGCTTGGGCCAGATGTAATAAGAGAAACTTCAGATAAGATCAAGATTATTCAACAAAGAATGAAGGCTGCCCAAGATAGGCAGAAAAGTTATGCTGATAAAAGACGAAGAGATTTGAAATTCTCCGTTGGCGACTTGGTATTTGTCAAGATTTCTCCATTGAAAAGTGTGATTCATTTTGGCAGGAGAGGTAAGTTGGCACCAATGTTTGTTGGTCCATTCCCAGTTCTCGAACCAGTTGGGAATTTAGCGTATAAAGTTGGATTTCCTGACAAGATGGCGGGAGTGAACGACGTATTTCGTGTTTCTCAGTTAAAGAAGTTTGTACATGATTCTGATATGAATATTTCACCAAATCAGATGGATGATATCGAGGTAGAATCCGAGGTAGTTGGAAGCCGTAGACCGATTCGTATTGTCGGACACGATACGAAGTAACTTCAGAGGAAGACGGTGAAACTGGATAAAGTTCAATGGGGGTGATAACGAGAGTGATTGCACTTGGGAAACTGAGGAAAACATAAGGAACTCATATCCAGAGCTCTTTACCTGGTAAGGTTTAAATCGCAATGTAGTTATTCAGCATGCTAGAATAAGCTTGTTGTGTTTATTATGTATGTTTGATTGTTGCAAATGGTTGATAGGCATGTTTTCTGTTTTCTTAGTTAAGGAATTTCGGGGGCGAAATTTCTTAAGGGGGGGGGGGGGGGGGGGGAGAGTGTAACGACCCGCATTCTATGCATCTGAGGATCGTAGAATATCTATTTCATTCTCATATGAAATCGTATAGTTGTGTAACTTTGAGGAATGAATATTGGGGTTATTTCCCATGTTCACGATTTTTGCCGATTTTTAAATGACCATTTTACCCCTGGCGAATCTTGTTTCGCCTATAACTTTTAATTGATAAGGATTTTGGACTTGAAATCACTACCATTAGATTTGGATGATAGTTTACCTTTCCGTATAGTGGTCACATTAATCAAACGGACTTACCGTTTGGGAGATATAGCTGAAATAAGGTTTGGAAGATGAAGAACAAATAATTGGGCTTAACGGGGTGATTAGTGGCAAGGCCCATAACCCATTTCGGGATTAGGGTTATAGGAAGGCTGAAATGAGTTAGGAAACCATCTCATTTCATTTTTCTCAGCCGCCACTTTCATTTCTTCGACCCTAGCAATGGCGTCCACCTTTTAAATTGGTCTTTAATCACTTTCTAATCACATATTAGACGAATCTACATCAAATTAAAGCGAATTAGCATAGAAATCGAGATAGAGTTGCTGGAATACATTGGGATCCGTGCCAAATCAGTTCGAGTTTTAGATCTACAATTTATTTGTGGCTAAAGTGAGTGATTTGCACTTTTATTCACTAACTACGGCTAATTAAGGGTGATTAGTGATAATTAGCGAAATTATGCATCATAAAAATATGGAAAAATATGTAGAAATTCTAAAACATTATTTTATGTCATTGATGAAAATTTGGATTAAGTTTGCTAATTCTATAGTTAAAACATGGTTAAGTGGATTAAGGGAGAAATCATGGTTTTGGGTATGTTTGATCCATAATTACATGATAAATCTTTGTTTAGATGTTTATGGTTGATTCTATATGTTGCTATTACTGTTTGGGATGTTTTGTGGTTGCATAAGAAGGTTAGAATGGTTGAAAACGTCGTCGTATGGCGAAGATGGCTTGTTGGCATGTATGTAGGAAATGGGATCGGTTGCACCTACGACAGCGTTTGTGAAACGCTGTCGTCGGTCGTGCATACGACAACACTTGTGAAATGCTGTGGTCGGTCGCACCTACGACAACATTTGTGAGATTCTGTGGTCGGTCGTGCATACGACAGCATTTGCGAAATGCTGTTGTCGGTCTACGACAACATTTGTGAAATGCTATGGTCGGTCGCGCCTACGACAGCATTTGTGAGATGCTGTGGTCGGTCGCGCATACGACAACATTTGTGAGATGCTGTGGTCGGTCGCGCATACGACATCATTTGTGAAATGCAGTGGTCGGTCGCGGATGCATTTCAGTCGCACCTGAGCTACGACATCAGTTCTGAAACGCTGTAAAAAAGGCAGAAATGCTGTGAAAGCCGGTTTTGTTTAACTCTTCACTCCAGATGAATGCAGAATTGAACCAGGAGATATAACAGCACTTCTGAAAAGCTGTAAAAGGCTGTTTTTGACTTTTTTTCCAGGTTTCATAGCCTAAACAGCTTCGTTGTGGGACGTGTGCAAAAGAGCTATCGAGGTCTGTAACTTTGGTTCACAACTGAGAGACGGTTTATTGGCTATGGATCAGTGCAGCGGAGTTGTCAACACTCCAAAGGGAAAAGTGATCGTAGCATAGCTATGGATCAGTGCAGCGGAGTCGTTAGGATTCCAAAGGGCAAAGTGATCGTAGTAAGGGATCATTGACTATGGACCAGTGCAGTGGGGTCATCATGGCCCCAAAAGGGCAAAGTGGTCGTAGTAATAGAAAAGTATTTGGCGATCGAAGTGGTGGATATCATATGCTTTACGCACTGAGTGAGAGACGTAAGGATGATTGCTATGTTTGATGTTTGCTATCACCATGACACGCACACTCCCATTTTACACTCTATGTTAGTGTTTACCTTAGAGTACTGTACATCTTGTTGTGCTAACTCTTTGGTTGCAGGCCTAGGCTCAGGTATGATTTAGTTATACCTTTTATTGTTTATTTTTCTACTGTCGCTCATACCAGACTTTTGTCTGACCCAGAGTTTAATGTCTCTTCTTATTACTCTGTGTGCTCTTAAACGAGCAGACTAGAGACAGGTCGGGTGATTATGCACGAGTAGATATCTGGAGACGAGCAGGAGGCTTCCACGTACTCTTTACATATATTCTCTCTGTGTTGTTGATGGCCACTGTTTTGGGCATTAATAGTGTACCTTTCTATTTTGCTTTAGAGACAGTATTTTGAAGTTGTAATAATGGTTTGGATCATAAGCTATATTTTGAATTCCGCTACTCTGATGGATATGATTTAGTTTTCAGCTTATGCACTGTCTCGTCTGTTTTATATCAAGTTATGTTATTATTATATTTTATTCCATGCGCTGTGAGATATACTACAGGTCCTTTGTTGATTCATAGTTTCAAATCCCTTTCTTTTGACGACCGTCCCGTGCTAGTCGGGCATTAGCACAGCGCATTCCAGGGAAAATTTCGGCTGGTGCGGAGCGGGCCGTCACACTTGGTATCAGAGCCAGGTTGCGTAGTTAACCTAAGGGAAGACACTAGGGAGACATAGTGTAAGTATATGAGAGTGTGTATTTGTGATATTTTGGTTTTCAAAAGCTATATATATATAATATTAGTATAGCTAAGGATGAAGTCGCACTGCACTGGCACCACTAAAGAGATGGTTAATCGTTTTTTTTTTCTCTTTATAGATTGAACGACGAGCCGATATACAAGGAGTACGAGTTCAGGGGCCAACAATGGGAATGTCCCTGAAATGATGACGATGTTTACTGCCTACATGCGAGAGATTCTTAGGGATGCTCAGGGAGCAGTTCCTAATGCAGCTAACGGTGGTGGTGCAGCGGTGCAGGCGCCTAGAGCCGATTTCGCCAAGCTCAGCAAGGATTATATTAATCTTGGTGGAAAGCCGTTCCACGGAACGGAATTGGCAATGGAAGTTCAAGATTGGCTTGATATTGTGAGCGCATCTTCGAGGATTTGGGGATCGAGGATGCAATGAAGAGAAAGTTAGCATCACGTCAACTTCAAGGACGGGCAATGAATTGGTGGAATGCTAATAAAGCAGCTACTCCAGAGGATCAAGTAACTTGGAATTAGTTTAAAACTCGCTTCAGTGATAAGTTTATCCCAGCTGCTCAGAAATCATAATTATTCAGGAAATTTTTGGAACTTAAGCAGAATGGTAGGGCAGTCTCGGAATATATTGCTGAATTCGATACCTTATCGAAGTAGGGATTATCTCTTATCGATACCGCCGAGAAGAGGAATGAGAAGTTCATAACTGGCTTTGATGAGTACTTGGGGGAAAGACTTATAAGCCATATCGATGAGACATTCGAATCTACTATAGGAAAGGAATTAAGATTAGAGAGCCTTTATCTTAAGTCTAAGACCGAGGTTGCCATTGCATCTGCAGGAAAGCCAAAGCCGCAGGCAAGTGGTGGAGCCAAGAATAATTCCCAGAATAAGAGAAAACAGAACCCAACTAAGGATGGTTAGAGGAAGAAGGACAAGAAAGATGTCGAGTGGTATAGATGTGGCAAGAAGGGCCATTATTCTAGAGATTGTCGAGCAAAGCGAACGGACAGGAAGTGCTTCAACTGTGGCCAAGTGGGACATCTCAAGGATGACATGAAAATTTCTCAAGTGTATAATAGAAAAGTTAATCTTTTGTATAAAAAAAGAATCAATGAATTTAGTTTAGAAACGGGCTAGATATACTATCCCAAACATGGACTCAGGCCATGTTTGCGGCTGTTCAAAACACTGGATTAAAAACACTCGTAGATTCAACTTTGAGGCATGTTTCAAGTGAGCAATTGACCTCATAATGACATGCAGTATATAATAGAAAAGTTTATCTTTTATATAAAAAAATAATCAATGAATTTCTTTGAGAAATGAAGATGATACACTGTCCCAAACATGCACTCAGGCTATGTTTTCAGCTGTTTGTAAAAATCAATTTACAGCGTTGAATTTACTACTTAAACCACTGAAAATCAAAATTTCCAACATGAATTAAACTAGAATTTGTGAAGGGAAAGCTCACCTTGGATTTCAGGCAAAAGATAGACTCAAAGCTACTTGAATTTAGATTGAATTGGATGCTTGGAGGCCCCTTTTTCTTGCTTTAGCACCTGCAGTTTACACAATTTCGACATGCAAGAAGGAAATTCTTCATAAAATGACTTATATTTGCAATTCTAAAGCCCTTGGTTTAGATCCTAATTTTCATTTTTTATGGGTTTTGGACCTTGAGAATTTTGTTTGCAAGAGTCTCTTATTTTTCTGTATGTTTCTTCTGAGGAGAAGAACGACGCGTTCCTCTTTTTTTTTTTTTTTTTTTTTTAAAGGAAGATCCGTACTTTTCCCTTCTCTAGATCCTTCTTCATCGAACGCTTAAAGTTTAAGCATAATTAGAGGTCCAATTAGAGAGTAACACTATTTTAGGCCTAAATGTTGCAATTTACACCTCTTTTAACTCATGTTATACTATTTCTTCTTATTTTGAGATTTGATTTTCAATTAATCACACTAAGTAACTTTATTAAACAGACAATCATACATTTAAAACATTTTTAACTCTTTTCAACACAAATTTGATCATATTGATGCAAAATCACATTTTCCCAGACATTAAATTTTAAATTCTTTTGTTAAAAACTTACATTTCTCAACACCAAAATTAATTAAATTGCTTTATTTTAATACTAATGAAAACACAAACATATAAAAAATAATTTTCCATCAATGTTTACATTTCTACATTCTTCTTTTCACTCAATTATATTTGTAAAAACACGGTTTCTCAAAAAATTCATTGTTTGCTAATATATTGCAAGATGTTCCAATAATTAGTATTCAAAACATATAAATACTTGTTATAGTCAAATTTGCACCTTATAATGTTTACAAAAACTTTAATTTCCATTTATTAAATTTATTTACATTCAAAGATTAAATCTGAAATCTCCTTCCTCCCAATTATTATTATTTTCAGTACAAATTTAGCTTCAAAACGTAAACAGATTGTTTGAATTTTTTCCTCAAATTAACAACAATTTGATTGCATTTCAACCACAACTTCTTATTTAATCATTCAATATGATTAAATACCCACTTACTCCAAATTTCACAGTTAACTCCAAAACCTAATATTATAATGTCACTCCATAAATTTTATTTAACCATTTTCAAACATGGTTTATTCTTCTTAAAATTTAAACTACAAAACATGTTATAATCTATTTAGTCCGGGTAACCGAAACCAGGGTTGCTACAAACTCCCCCCAAAAAGAAATTGCGTCCCCACAATTTTCTTATGATAATACTTTTTTTTTTGATGACTTTTCTCAACTTCTTTCAGAAAAAAATTGTTTAAGTTTCCAAACACGCACAATTTTCGAAGAAAATTTCTATACTCTTTACTTGGTTTTTTTTTTTACTGAAAACAATGTTTTCGAATATTAACTATACAGTTTATACAAATTTATCTCGCATCCTGTATAAAACAAATAAAAGATTTTGGTTATTATCTCCCATTTTTCACATAGCGTATACTTAATTTAACAACTTATATTCAAAACACTTTGTACTATTTTTTTTCTTTTTAAAAGACCATTTTCACTTAACAACTCATAAATTTGTTAAAATAATATTAAACCACCAAATTTATTACAATTCTCCTTGTTATTGGCTGTAAAGTCAATATATTATTGCTATTGTCGCACCATCTTTACTACTATGCACATGTATTATAGTGGTTTAACACTATTTTCATATGAAAATTTTACATTACGCTTTCCCAGAATTTATTATATTACTCCAAAAATGTGTTTCAATGTCTAATATAAGTGTTTAATAAATTCTTATCAATATCGTTAATCAGGCGAATCGACCCGAACTCTAAAAATACCTAGCGGATAATTCAACACAATATATAATCATAGATATTTTTTTCATACATGGTTGCATTACTTAATTCATATCATAAATAACCTTGCTTTATTTTAAATAAATGCAACTCACCCTGGAATTTCATTTACAACTCATTCATTTTATTATCACTCCTTCATTAACCTTTAATAATAATAAAAATTAATAATTTACTCATCATCCGTTAATCCCACTTATAAACATATTAATTTTTAGCACAACAATAAAAAGTTTCACTTGTTTTCGATGCGCAACTCTGATTAATTTAAATCATTCACATTGATTATCCCAATATTAATCTATATTTATTATTTCTTGGATTTTTATTATATTCCCATCCTACTTTATTTATTTTCCCCAATTTTAAAAACATACAGAGGGACACAATTTCTAGTTCCATCAAGTATAACTCGAGATATTATACACAAAAAGGATTCGATAATATAAGGATATTCTGCAAAGATAAACAACCGATAATATGAATTTACTCATGGAATACTAAAAAGTCAAAATATTCCCGGAAAAATTCCAAGTTATCCACCCTCAAAGGACATGAAAAAGTTAAGGCCCTAATTGAGGTCGGCTTTGGTTAGGGACAAGGTCATCACTTATATTATACTTCGATATACTATAGTATGTAAACTGTTCTATGCTTTATCACATTTTGTTCTGAACCTCGCTCTATTACCAAGTTGTAACGCCCCACCCCGAGACCCATATTAACAAAGAGCATTAACAAATAATGTTGTCTGCTAATATGGAGAATAGGGCTGTTTAGGAGCGACCACGTAGTTCTGCATTAAACAAATCCTAAGTACGTCTTATGATTTTTTTTCTTACCTCAAGTGGCTCGACGTACTTAATACTTGCCTAATACATTACTACAGTGGCTTTAAGATTCATTCAGAACAAAACATATATAATAATCATATATCACAGAACAGTAAACATCGTCACAGTTATACATATACATCCAGCATAATACATATTGTAGTGACATAACCACCATATACAAATATACATCATGTCCCACAATAAAGAAATAACTACAACTAAGTCGATGATGTCCATAGGATAGATACACTACTATGTGAACTAGTCAAAAGTCGGTAAGAAATCCCATGGTGGAAAAACTAAGCAATGCCATAAGAGTTAACCTGCAACTCGGTCTGACCCGAGCAATAAATACACGGGTCGGTCTAGTTTAAACATACCATTATAATAAGATGAATGAACTATATTATCATTAAGATAATAATTTCTTTTCTTAAGGATAGAAACCCCATACTCGCGAAAGAATTCAAGACATAGAGGAGATCTACCAGAAAGGAATAATATGAAATCGAATCAACAAATTTCCCAAATGATAAATTCATGAGTTCATACTTAGTTTAATCGTGGATTCCACGAACAAAGGCTCAAATGTTTCCATCAACACCGATTACCCAAATTCTATAATTTGGATAATTAAAATTAAAAGTTTCATAAGCATAAGATGGAAAACTTAGGAATCAAAGAAATACGAGAAATCACATAAATCATATGAATCACAAAACTCATGGAACTCATTTAAGAGTTCAAATCCCCAAAAACAAAGAAATCATAAAACACATGAACTTATTTAAGAGTTCAAAACATAGAGATGAAATCACCATATATCTATAATAATTACCATATCAAATGGTAAACTCATAAAGAAAACTTAGAATTCAGTACATAACTTAGATCGGATCCGAAAAGAATTTAATGGCCAGGACAAGGTCGCTTACACCTTCCTCCAGCAGTTTCATCACAAGGACAAGGTCGCTTACACCTCCTCCGAGTATTGTCGGCCATGGCAAGGTCGCTGACACCTTCCTCAAGCAGTTTCGTCACAAGGACATGGTCGTTAACACCTCCCCAAGCAGTTTTGCCATTATGACAAGGTCGCCTACACCTTCTCCGAGCAATTTTGTCGGCCTTGGTAAGGTCGCTGATACCTCCCTCAAGCTGTTTTGTCACAAGGACAAGGTCGCTAACACCTCCCCAAGTAGTTTTGCAATTATGACAAAGTCGCCTACACGTTCTCCGAGCAGCTTTGTCCTAAAGTACAAGGTCGTTGACACCACATTAGGCAGTTTTGTCAATTATCCACAGAATGTGTCATAGACCCTCAGATAGTAACCCGAATAGTGGTAATCATGCGTTCCATACCACACATTCTCACTTATCGGTTTACACACCGTAAGTCAATTCCACATTAGGAAAAGAACCACGGAAACACAATAGCTTCGAAAGAACAAATCTGGAATTAACCGAAATTGTAAACCTATGTGTCCCATACCACACGGTTTACTAAATCGTTTATCTTCCAACCTTTTTCTCTCGAAGCGTGTTAAATTGTGTGCTATTTTATAGGAAAATATATTTTAAGAAAATAGGGGTTTAAAACGAGTTTAAGAAAGTATTTCAAGAAATCAACTTAGGAAATTTCTTTATATTTTAGAAATATTAGTAATGGTATATATATATATATAATCACTTTAATTATTAAACATTTTCCTTAAACAATAGATATAATACAAAACTCTTTTTAATAAAAATAGACAGAAAATATGCGAACGTGTGCTCAGAATCACAAAGAAAGACATCATAAAATGAATTATCAAAAATTCGCTAAAATCTCAACTTTGATTCGCGGAAAATCTAGGCTTCTTCATGGTAGAAGAAAGTCAAACATTCTCATGAAACACGATTCATTATATGAACAAAATGATGCAGACCTCTTAAGATCAATACAAAAATCTTTCATCTAAACTATGCCAAAACAATCTCGAAGTGTATGATTTGAGACTTCAACAGTTACAAATGGAATATCAAGATATATAATGGGATCTATCATAAAACCAAGGCGTAACATGTAGATTAAAAGAAAAGTGGCGCACTTTATCAAGGCCTGAAACCTTTCCTGGGTCCATTTTTAGGTGTGTTTCAGGTGACTTGTCGACATCAAAATGACATTAAAATTGATGTGCCTATAGAAAAAAAAACTATACCTTTCAACTGCAAAAGGAATCAATGAATTTCGTTAAGAAACGAAGAAGCTATGTTGTCACAAAACTAGACTCAGGCCATGTTTGCAGCTATTCAAAACGTAGATCTGAAAACACTCGCAGGTTCAACTTTGAGGCAAATTTCAAGTAAGCAATCATCATCAGAATGACATGAAAATTGCTCCGTATATAATACAAAAATTTATCTTTCAGATAAAAAAGAATCGATGAATTTCGTTAAGAATCGAGGAAGATAAACTATACCAAACATGGACTCAGGCCATGTTTGCTGCTGTTAAAACGTAAGTCTGAAAAGACTTGTCGGTTCAACTTTGAGGCATATTTCAAGTGAGAAATCTACATCAAAATGACATGAAAATAGCTAAGTATATAATACAAAACTTTATCTTTCAGACAAAAAAAAGAACCAATGAATTTCGTCGAGAAACGAGGAAGATACACTATCCCAAACATGAACTCAGGCCATGTTTGCAGCTGTTCAAAATGCTGGTTTGAAAACACTCACAGCTCCAACTTTGTGGCATGTTCAAGTGAGAAATCTACCTCCGAATGACATGAAATTTTCTCAGTACATAATAAAAAACTTTATCTTTCAGATAAAAAAAGAATCAATGAGTTTCGTTGAGAAATGGGATAGATACACTATCCCAAACATGGACTCCGGCCATGTTTGCGGCTGTTCAAAACGCAGGTCTAAAAACAGTCGCAGGTTCAACTTTGAGGCATGTTTCAAGTGTGCAATCTACCTCAGAATGACATGAAAATTGCTCAGTATAAAATAGAAAAGTTTATCTTTTGTATAAAAAAAGAATCAATGAATTTCGTTTAGAAACGGGGTAGATACACTACCCCAAACATGGACTCAGGCCATGTTTGCGGCTCTTCAAAACACAGGTTTAAAAACACTCGTAGATTCAACTTTGAGGCATGTTTCAAGTGAGCAATCAACCTCATAATGACATGAAAATTACTCAGTATAAAATAGAAAGGTTTATCTTTTATATAAAAAGAGAATCAATGAATTTCGTCGAGAAATGAAGAAGATACACCGTCCCAAACATGCACTCAGGCTATGTTTTCAGCTGTTTGTAAAAATCAATTTACAGTGGTGAATTTACTACTTAAACCACTGAAAATCCAAATTTTAAACATGAATCAAACTAGAATTTATGAGGGGAAAGCTCACCTTGGATTTCAAGCAAAAGATAGACTCAAAGCTACTTTAATTTAGATTGAATTGGATGCTTGGAGGCCCTTTTCTTCCTTTAGCACCTGCGGTTTACACAATTTTGACATGCAAGAAGGAAATTCTTCATAAATTGACTTATCTTTGCGAATCTGAGGAGAAGAACAATGCGTTCCTCTTTTTTTTTTTTTTTTAAAGGAAGATCCGTACTTATCCCTTCTCTATATCCTTCTTCCCTTCTCTATATTCTTCTTAAACAAACGCTTAAAGTTCAAGCATAATTAGAGGCCCAATTAGAGGAGTAACACTATTTTAGGCCTAAATGTTGCAATTTACACCTCTTTTAACTCATGCTATACTATTTCTTCTTATTTTAGGATTTGATTTTCAAATAATCACTCTAAGTAACTTCATAAAACAGACAATCATACATTTAAAACATTTTTAACTCTTTTCAACACAAATTTGATCATATTGATGCAAAATCACATTTTTCCCAAACATTAAATTTTAACTTCTTTTGTTAAAAACCTACATTTCTCAACACCAAAATTAATTAAATTGCTTTATTTTAATACTAATGAAAATACAAACATATAAAAATTAATTTTCCATCAATGTTTGCATTTCTACATTCTTCTTTTAACTCAATTATATTTTTAAATACACAGTTTCTCAAAAAATTCATTGTTTACTAATATATTGCAAGATGTTCCAATAATTAGCATTCAAAACATATAAATACTTATTCTAGTCAAATTTGCACCTTATAATGTTTACAAAAACTTTAATTTCCATTTATTAAATTTATTTACATTCAAAGATTAAATTTGAAATCTTCTTCCTCCCAATTATTATTATTTTTAGTACAAATTTAGCTTCAAAATGTAAACAGGTTGTTTGAAATTTTTTTCTTCAAATTAACAACAATTTGATTGCATTTCAACCACGACTTCTTATTTAATCATTAATATGATTAAATACCCACTTACTCCAAATTTCACAATTAACTCCAAAACCTAATATTATATTGTCACTCAATAAATTTTATTTAACCATTTTCAAACATGGTTTATTCTTCTTAAAATTTAAACTACAAAACATGTTATAATCTATTTTGCCCGGTAACCGGAGCCTGGGTTGTTACACTTTATGTCTAAACTATTTTGTTTCATCTTCTTTTTCTTTCGTCTCCTCCCCCCCCCCCCTCCCCCCCCCCCCCAAGGTTCTTAGGGTGGGAATACTCAGGCTAGATCATGGTTCTTCTTTCATTCTGCTTGAAGCTGCTTATATGTACTGCTTTGAATCCGTATCTTGTCTACTATGGCTGTGTTTTGGGGATTATGCTCTATTTATGTTTAGTGTACTCTGATGATTTTAGTACAAGACAGAAGTTTTAAGTTGATGTACTGTGTTTTATGCGTTTCAGACTTATAACGTAACTATGTTTTGAACCACGATGTTTTCTGCTTAATAAGGTTTTAAAATCAACTGTTATTTTGTATGTCTTGTAATATTTCTGTTTCTGTTTACCTATAACGCTTCATGAAACTTAATGCATTCTCTTAAAGAGTGACATTAATGGATGTAGGGTGTCACAGTTGGCGAGCAGTGATCACGCTCGGCTTAGAGGAGTGGCGAGTATTGACCATACTTAGCTTACAGAGGTTGCGAGTATTAACCATACTCGGCTTACGGAGGTGGCGAGTATTAACCATACTCGGCTTACAGAGGTGGCGAGTATTAACCATACTCGGCTTATGGCGAGTGCTTATCAGGCTCGGCTTATATATCTTTGTCTAATGGAATCAAATATGGTACAAATAGCATTCCGGTATTGCGAAATTCGCCGAGTGGAGGGCACACTCGATTTGTAGAGGGGGCGAGTATGTTCATACTTGGCTTACAGAGGGTTAACCATACTCGGTTCGAGGAGTTGGTTTCGATATGGTGGCAGGTATCGATCGTAGCTTAATGACGGTGGCGAACACTGACCATGCTTAGGTCGGCGAGCGTCATTCGTGCTTGGTCTGAACATAATCCATATTCGCTAAAGAAATTTTATTACTGCTAAAAGCTATTACAAGAAAATAAACTCTACGTAAGTGAAGGGTGAATCCAGAGCATGCCTAGGAGCTAAATCCTAACTCCATCCATATGTACTTCAGCCTACCCATATTATTAAAAGGAAATAGATTGTGTTAGGCTCCTAGGATTTAGATTTCTTCCTTTTTCAGAAATGTATTTTTCTTTTAATAATATGGGTAGCTGAAGTACACACGTATCGAGTTAGGATTTAGCTCCTAGGCATGCTCTGGATTCAGCCTTCACCCACTTAGAGTTTATTTTTCTTGTAATAGCTCTTTAAGAGCAATAAAATTTCTTTAGAGAACATGGATTATGTTCAGGCCGAGCATGGATGACGCTCGTCGACACAAGCATGGTCAGTGTTAGCCACCGTCTTTAAGCCAAGGTTGATACCTGCAACCATATCAAAACCAATTCCTTGAGCCGAGTATGGTTAACCCTCTGTAAGTCGAGTATGGACGATACTCACCCCTTCTACAAACCGAGTGCGCCCTCCACTCGGCGAATTTCGCAATACCCGAATACTATTGGTAAAAATATGGTCGAAACCTGCTACCATGTTTGATTCCATTAGACAAAGATATATAAGTTGAACCTAATAAGCACTTGCCATAAGCCGAGTACGGTTAATACTCGCCACCTCCATAAGCCGAGTATGGTTAATACTCGCCACCTCCGTAAGCCGAGTATGGTTAATACTCGCCACTCCCCTAAGCCAAGTGCGATCACTGCTCGCAACCTCTTTAAGCTGAGTACGGTTGATACTCGCCCAAACAAATCCCAAAGCCATCTCTAAACTGAGAATGGTCTACACTATCTTTGCAAGTATGGCATATTGCATCTCTCGGCCTTAATACGGTCCTTGATGGTTGTCAATTTCCCAGCCTTATTACGATTTGCACCGATCATCGGTTATCTGGCCTTAATACAACCATTGGGATCGTCAGATTTCTGGCCTTTATATGGTTTGGCGAAATCATAGCTACTCGGACTTTGAGCTCCGATTCAACATTCAGAACACACCTTCTTTTACCAAGAAAGATGTAATTCGAGGGGAAAAGTATTGATCAAATTTTTGGCAAAAGCTATCACGAATCAACAGATCGAAGCCCAATTCCCAAAAGATTACTCTTCAGCGTCGATCGATCCCAACGAATGACCTTTATTCTAGAAATCCCGAGCAAGATTTGTCCCGAGCCGGCCTCATTCAGATATCCTCTTAATCGAATCCCGGAATAATCGCTCACCCTGACCAACCGAGTCAATCATTCCCTTAAAGATCGGATCGACCAGATATCCCTGAATCTACGTAGAAATATCCAGATAAGTCATTCCTTGATTAGCCCGATTCTCAAGGCAATAAAGGCAGTTAAACACTTCCAGACAAAGCTCTGCTTTTGATACACCTTATCCCCACACAAGCCACAATTTTCAAGGATACTATTAATCAGCAGTAGACTGGGTCCCACCGTCGCAACTGTGTTCAATGATCAAGCTCCACGTGTCCAAGCTCCACAAAAGAAGCATGCCACGTTGCACCTCAATCAGTCCAACTCTTCACCTATAATACCTCCATACCGAGAATGGAAAAGAGGAGCTTCTCTGGGACTTTCTCTCCAAGTTCAGTTTGCTCTCTAAAGCAAATCCTTCACGGCTAACTCCAAAAATAGCTAAATAATCCTCTGTAACACAATCACTTTGTGCTCACCTCCAATTTTCCTAAAAAAGATAGCATATTGTACTTGTATTAAAAATTAAATCAATATATATAAAGTGGACATAAGCACCGTCTTTGCCGAACCGCCATAAAAATTCTTCGTGTTCCTCTTGTTATTTTACTTTTCTGCATTCTGTGATTATTATCCAGGTGTCTACACACGATTGGTGGTTGACTATCACTAGTGACCAACGTTTGGCGTCAACACTTTTCAATAGAAAACATCGTAGTCTCAAATCCAGTTACAACTTCAGACTAAAATACTAGAACAAAATACATTAAAAAAAAACATTTGTCTTGCGCTAAAAACCATCAGAGTGTAAAAATGTAAAATCATAATCCCCATAACTAGCCATAACAAAGTAGACAAATAGTCAAAGCGATACATCAAAGAAGATCCAGATCCAAAAAGAAACAGAAGAGAGAGAAAGTCCTAATCCTGCCTGAGCGTTCCCACCTTGAGAACCTGGGGGTGAGGGAAGGAATGAGATAAAGGGAAAAACAAAATGGGTCAGACATAAAGTCTGGCGAGTCCAGTGACTTTTAGCATACAAAGAAATAAAAGTATCAAGACAAGCATATAAACTGGATGAGAGATAATTGTAACATATAACAGGTATAAACAGGATGGACATGATAAACAGAATAAATAGTATAAACTATGCTTCTCAACTACATTCTCTGCACCATTATTAGTGTACATGATTTATGACAGAATTAGGTGTTCCCTAATATAACAGAAAGCAGAATGATCCTAACAGAAACTTAATGGTAGTTTTAGGTGTACTCTAGTTTCAGAACGGGTTTTACCCTAAACAGAAATAACAGGTACCCCAATAGAATATAACGGGTGTTTGCCTAAACAAAAATAATGGGTACCTCAACAGAAACAGACAGGACTAGATGTACCCTAATTACTACCCCAAGGCGATCGGTTCTCTAATGCGTAAATACCTAGTGTCGGCCCCACAGTAGGGTGTGTTAGTCAAAGTGGCAACCTACAAAAGGACACAGACCTATTTACCGGTGCTACATCGGCTTATTTTCCCAGGCAGGCCGGACCCATGCACACACATGACTCCATTGGAACGCGCCATCAAACACTCCCTTTCAGATGAACCTCTTGCTATCATTTCAGTATGAGTGCCCTTACCCCTACCTAGTGCAGGGTCCACGTTCAATACCAGAATGGGTTACTGTTGATATGGGTCGCACACAACATATGACACAAGCTAAACCCCTAAACTTGTGTCTCCAAATTTACTAGAATTTTAACAGGTTAAGTCTTATAGCATAACCCCCACATATTTAATAGGTTATAGATTAACAGGTTTGCATAACCCCAACAGATGTAACAGGTTAAGTTTTACAGGTTAACAGGTTCATATGACCCCAATAGATTAAACAGGCTTAATTAACCCCATATATTTAATGGATTCCACAGGTTACATACAGTTATATTAACATGTTTCACTTAATCTTTGAATTAAGCCTACAGATTTACATATTCATACACCCCAAGATTTCAGTCATAATTCAAAGTACAAGATTCCTAAGTTTTCCCTATTTTATTTTCATTCTCAAACATTCCCTAATTGTCCCAATTTCGTTCATACATATGTCGCTTATGAGATTGGCCTAAGCTCGAAGGTAGCCTAGCCTTATAAAATAAAAAGGGAATAAGGGAGGGAGAAGAACAAAAATAGGCATATAATAACAACTGAACAACAATACAGGTGTATGACAAAATATATGTAATTATCGCAGAACTGTTTAGGTATGAATTAGTTTCTTAACAGGCATAGGTTCAGATCCAGGTTTATTAACATGTCAAGGTTACTGTTAAATTTTTATATCTAAAAGTAACATGAACCCACAGAGATTGGATCGAAGTACAAGAAATGTCTCTGATGTATGTATAGGATGGTGTTGTAGAAGATAGTCTGATTCAATCCAACCTTAGGCAGCATCTCCTTGTCTCCATTGTTTTAGGTGTAGGAAAACATTAGAAATGTTGGCTTTTATATAAAATATCTTCAACAAACCCAACAATCAAACAAGTCCAGGTTCAGAAAATGAATTCGCCCAGATCTGGGATGGGTCGACCCTGGGGTCGACATTAAGGTCGACACACCCTTGTGTGGGTCGACCCCTGTGGGGTGTGGGTCGATCCACAACGGGTCTTATTCCCGCTTTGTTTTGCCGCTTGTTTAAATTTGATTGATTTTGAATTTGGGCTTTTTTATTTACATATATCCTTTTTATGTGTATACAAACTTCTAATCTTTATAACTTCCTCATACGATGTCCGTTTTACGCAAACTCGGAGTCTAACCCGAATTTCGAGACGAACGCAATGGTACAGTTTGTTTTACCTAATTCCCAATATTTAATTAAGTATCCTTTAGTTTATTGTCGTTATTGTTCTTTAAAATTACGGGGTGTTACATTCTCCCCTACTTAAAGGATTTCGTCCGCGAAATCTCCATGTCAAGAAGAATGTTACTATCTTAACATCCACCAACAACCATCTACTCATCCATCATCCACAGTAATCCATTGTCCTTAAGAGATTTCTAATGCTTGTATGAACATATATGCAAAGGTGTGTGTATATGTTCTTATGCTAATGCGAAGATCAGGTGGTCTACTGATTCAGTCGACCTCCTTAACGCAATATATGTTCGTGCCATGATTCCAAAATGTATGAAAATAGTCCTAGTATATCATGTTAATTCTATATGTGTGCACAATCATCCGTCCAAATGCAACATCAATACGATAATACACCCATTTTCATCTATAAAAGTTAAATGCATACACATCCGCATGCAGTATGAGTGTGTTTGAGCCGATCTAGTGCCTAGTGTGTGTATATGCATCCACGAGCAACCACTAGCAAACACTTGCATCCATCAAACATAACATGTCTCAAACATATGTTTACATCCATTGGTTTTCAACCTAAAGGTTGAAGGTTCGATTGATAGGGTACACACGAATGGTAGAAGAAAGTACTAATAAAAGCTTGGAAAAAGAAGTTAAGAACATACTCTCGAAAAGAAAAGGGTATGAAGCGCGAATCTTATCTTCAGTTTCCTAAGTTGCATCCTCGCGGCCTTCTCCCCGTTGCACTTTTATTAACTTAACCTCTCTGTTGCGCAACTTCTTAACCTCTGTTCCAAGTATTCGGGTAGGAACTCGTCTAACAGTTACCTCCTTTTCTATCTCCACTTTCTTGAGCATGCTTGGATCAATCATTTCTGTTGAATTGTGAAGACATTTCCGCAAATGGAAAACTTGGAAGGAATCATTAACACCCGCCAATCTCTTTGGTAATTTCACCCTATAGGCCATCTAACCTATCCTCTCCGCTATGGGAAATGGCCCTACAAACCTTTGCGCCAATTTCCCTATAGACCCAAAGCGAACCACATTCCTGAAAGGTGATACTCTGATGAAAACCATATCTCCTACCTCAAAATCAATGTCAGTCCTTCTCTTATCTACGTAGGACTTCTTCCTATCCTAAGTTGTCTTCATACGTCGGCGGATAAGGTTAATCTTTTCTGAAGTCTCTCTAATCATCTTAGGTCCAAGTAGAAGCCTGTCGGTAGACGCCCACCAACAAGTTGGTGATCTGCAAGGTCGTTCGTATAGTGCCTCTAAGGGTGCCATACCAATACTAGTCTGATAACTGTTGTTGTAGGCGAACTCTACCAAAGGGAGGTGCTCCACCCAAGTCTCTCCAAAGTCTTGGATACACAGCCTCAAAAGATCTTCAAGAACTCTATTTACCCTCTCAGTCTGTCCATCGGTCTAAGGGTGATATGCGATCCTCAAACATAATTGTGTACCTAGTGCCTCTTGTAGGCTCTTGCAGAACTCACTATTGAATATGGGATCACGATAACTCACTATGTTAGAAGGTACTCCATGTAGGCGTACTATCTCACGAAGATAAACTGATGCTAACCGTGCTGCCGTTCTCTTGCTCTTAACAGGAATGAAATGAGCGCTCTTAGTAAGTTTGTCTACTATAACCCAGATACTGGTGTTGCCTCTCCTCGATCTAGGAAAACCATCAATGAAATCCAAAGAGACGCTCTTCCACTTCCATTGTGAGACATCCAAAGGATGAAGTAAACCTCTAGGCTTCTTCTGTTCAGCTTTTACTTTCTGGCAAACCAAACATCGAGCTACGAACTCTGCTACATCTTTCTTCATCCCAGCCCAAAAGAAATTTCTCTTCATGTCTCGGTACATCTTATCACCCCCCATATAGATATTCATCATAGAATGATAGGCTTCCTCAAGGACTTACTCAACAAATCTCCAACTCGGCGAACACAAAGCCTACCATCTCGTCGTAGCCACCCTTTATCATCCACGGAATATCTACTAAGGTGACTAGAAATCTCCCCTCTACTGAGTCTATCCAAGATGTCTGCTATCCGTGGGTCCACTCGCCGCAAAGATCCTATCTGATCCATAAGAGTAGGTCGCACCTCTAGAGATACCAATAAACCAGGTGAAAGATCCGTAGATGGCCTAAAATCGAAGGTCGATATGTGCTCCAAACTCTGCCTCTCTACGAATAGAGGACTCAAGGTCATCCTCTGCCTACTCAATGCATCCGCTACTACATTATCCTTGTTAGGGGTATAAGCAATCTCAAAGTCGTAGGATGCCAGGAAGTCGATCCATCTTTGTTGTCTCAAATTGAGATCCTTCTACGAGAACAGATATTTGAGCGACTTATGGTCCGTGTGTAACTCGAACCTTTCTCCCAAGAGATAATGCCACCAAGTCTTAAGTGCAAACACTATGGCAGCCAACTCTAGATCATGGGTAGGGTAGTTCCTCTCATAAACTCTCATTTGTCTACTACCATAGCATACTACCCTTCCCTCTTGCATCAAGACGGCACCAAGCCATGTACCACATGCATTAGTGTACATTGTGAACACCTTGCTCCCATCAGGAAATGTCAAAACTAGGGGGTGTTGTAAGGCCCTCTTCAACCGTTGAAAAGCATCCTCACCATCAATACTCCAATCAAAGGTCAGATTCTTCTTCGTCAGTCTAGTGAGTGAGGCTAATATTTTTGTGAAGTCCTTGATAAACTTCCTATAGTAGCTAAACCAAGAAATCATCTCGCCTCCGTTGCATTCTTTGGAACCTTCCAATCTTGAACTGCAACTACTTTCGCGGGATCCACCACTATCCCATCCTTGGAGACCACATGCCCTAGAAATCTCACCTCCTTTCTCTAAAGTTGACACTTGGAGAATTTCGCCTTAAGCTAGTGTTCTCTGAGAGTCCTCAAGATCTCTCCTAAATGTAGGGCATGCTCTTCTTTGCTCTTTGAGAAAATGAGGATGCCTTCCACAAAGATCACCACGAACTTGTTCAAAAACTCCCTAAACACCCTACTCATCATATCCACAAAATACGCGGGTGCATTCGCCAACCCAAAAGGCATGACTAGCCACTCAAAGAAGCCATCTGGAGTTTTAAAAGCGGTATTATCTATACTGTCCTCGACCACCCTCAACAGATGAAATCCCATGGCCATATCTAACTGCGAGAAAACGGATGCGCCAACAAGCTAGTCAAACAAATCATCTATCCTCGGGAGTGGGTGCCTATTCTTCTTGGAGAGTTTGTTCAACTCCCTGTAATCTACACGTAGATGAAGTGAGCCATCCGCCTTGGTTGCGAAGACAACTGGAGCACCCCATTCTGAAATACTTCGTCTAATAAACCCCTTCTCAAGTACCTCCCTAACTTGCTTGCTAAGTTCCCTCCTTTCCCTAGGAGCCATGTGGCACACAAGCAATGTGGCTGGCTTCGCATTATCCACCAAATATATCTAGAAATCAATCTCTCGCTTCGGAGGTAAGCCCCTAATCTCATCAAAAACATCTGGATACCTATAGACTATGGGTACATATCGCAAACCATCGACAGAAGCATCAAGTGATTCTAGGAAGCTAAGCATTACAGACCCCCTTGGGTCATAGGAAATTTCGAGAGTCCTCCCACGGAAAGTCAGAAGTCTAATGACCCTTCTCTCACAGTTTAGGATGGCACCATACATGGCTAGCCTATCCATCTCTAGAATCAGACCGTGGCTCATAAAAGCAAGCACATACGTGTCGCACTCGAACTCGATGCCTAACATAGATATCCTCAAACCTCGACATATCATAGACGGATGAGTCGTGCCCCCAATGGGGTTTGATATGATAACAGGATCGGAACTAGTACTAAGGTGCAGAGACTCAATAATAGAATCATATATAAAAGAATGAGAAGCGCCAGAATCAAAAAGAGTCCTGACTGGATGATCGGAAAGAGAAATCAAACCTTCAATAAAACTTTCTACCTCTGTCCGGTCCACTAGCCTCGAGAGTATGCACCATCCCTCCCTAAGGTCCTTCCCTTTGCCCTTGTCCTTGCTGCTTCGGGCATTCCCTAGTATAGTGTCCAACTTCACCATAGGTGAAACAAGCATTCTTCCTTTTTCTGCAATCCTTGACCAAATGACCCAGCTCCCACAACCATGACATTTCTTCTTGTTCTGAGCTTTGTCATTCTTTCCACCCTTCTTTTGTTGTTGTTTCTTGGGCCGTATTGTATTGTTTTGCGTCCCATCGGCCTTGACCTCTTTCTTCTCATCCTTACCCTCTTCGTGCATCAATGCCATGTCAACAAGTCTTTCAAAAGTTGCTCCCATAGGTATATGAGATAATGCCAATGCTTGGAGAGGTTGATTCAACCCTCTCGCATACCTTAAAGCTTTCTTGTGCGGGGTATTCACCAGTTCCAGACCAAACCTTGCAAGTTGATTAAACTTATTGGCATACTCTTTAACAGACATACTTCCTTGCTTAAGTGCCAAGAATCTCTCTATCTGCATACTCTCTTCTGCCTGAGAAAGAAACTTTGTCTTGAAACTCTGTCGGAAATGAGCCAAAGAATCTACAGGATGCCCTTCTTATGTCACTTCCCACCAAAACGAAGCCTCATCCTTAAGATGCCATGCGGCCAACTATATCTTTCTACGGTCGTCGACATCAAAAAGTCCAAACAAGCTCTCTGTCTCTCGCAGCCAATTTCGTGCTTCCACAAAGCTTTTAGTTCCACAGAATGGTTTTCCTCCCATAGCAAAGAAGTACTTGCATATCTTAGATAAATTATCTACTCGCGGAGGTGGAGGAATAGCGGTTGTTGTTGGGGGAGGGGCATCTCCTTGGCCTTCGGTAGGCGCCGTAGCCTCAAGATATCTATAAAATCAAGCCGGTATTTGAATGCCCTAGGGAAGTTTGGTTCCGCTGACATGTAGAAAAGAAAAGGAAAAAGGGGTTCAAGAAGAGAATTGAAAGATATTTCATATGGCCTTGAGGAATATGTTTTTCAAAAATAGACCTTTCTTTTGAGAATACCTTGCTTTTGAAAACATTTTTTCAAAAATTTTATCTGATCTTGTCGCCTAGCAGCACGACGCTTGTATTGCTCTCCCACAACCCCGTTTTCACGGTTTAGGCTGCTCCCATTTCGCTCGCCGCTACTACGGGAATCGCTTAATAAAAAGTAAGGCCATTCCATTTCGACAAAAGACCATACCCAAGTTCAATAGCTTTGCGTCCGCTATCCCGATCGTGATTTTCTTACCCCCCCCCCCCCCAGAGGGAAAGGACATTCCCTTTTGGGCCGGTTATGGGCGAGGAGGGATTCGAACAACTTAAACTAATAAAGAAATGGCATAGCTGAGTGTTATACGTCCAGTATATTAATTGGATCTCTTGCGAGAAGATTGCGGACGATTAACTTCTCTTCACCCGAGCCTATCCAACCTAGAGGACAACCAGGTAGAAAGAGAGGGAAGCGGGACCCAAGTCAGTAATCAACTTAGCTATTACGCACTCTTTCAAGGGAGGCTGCTTCTAGGCAAACCTCCTGGCTGTCTCTGCACCCCTACCTCCTTTATCACTGAGCGGTCATTTAGGGGCCTTAGTTGGTGATCAGAGCGGTCGGTTGTTAACCGATTGGTCGTTGGTTCGAATCCTACTTGGGGAGATTTGATTAATTCTTAATTTCATTAAAGAATGAAGAATTGAATGAAAGGGCTCGCTTTGACCATTAGGGGTAGGTAACCCATTCCTTGTCTTTGTTTCTATTGCATTCTATCTTTTTTTCAATCTCAAATTGCAACTCCGCAATTTGTTCTTGTATCTCAATGCCGTAACTCTTATCCAACAAATTGTTGATTCGTACCCTTGTTGGGATTTGAATCCTTCAATTTCAAATTTCAATTTCTATATTGAAGATATACTTAACAAAGTAGTTTAATTTATTAATTGTTACTAACCCTAGATTCACCCCCCGATAAATGAATCAATATGTTTTGCTCTAACTCCATCATGTACTATTCCTATTTACCAATCCAATACAAATTCTTCAAGCTTCCCTTCATTCGCTTCGCGGGAGTCGCACACAGCACATAGCTGGAAGTCAGAGGGCCCGTACTACCTGCCTAACCTAGTACTATCTATTCTGAGGGACCGTAGACCGGAAAGCGCCTTCTAATCATTCTAAATTAGATCTTATCATGTCATGGTAATGATCTATTTTATTTGCTTGATGGGTCCAAGAATAAATTCTACTGAATTAACGAATGGTTTTATTTGAAACGTCTCATGATTTTTAACCAATTTTGTGCTTCAATATAATTACCTGGAGTAAGCGCTATAGCTTGTTTCCAATACTCAGCAGCTTGATCGAACCACGCCTCCGCAATTTCAGAATCACCCTGTAGAATGGCTTGTTCTCCGCGGTTGGAATAGGTGGTTCAATTCCTTCCCTTAGAACCGTACTTGAGAGTTTCCTACCTCATACGGATCAGCTATCAATTCTTTTTCCGGTATCATCTTATATTTACCCTATTCCCCTAGACTAACTGAATTCTATTTATGAGAAATAAATCCCATTTTTCTTGGGTTAACCAGAAAAAATTAATTACATAAGTTTAAAATTCTAATTGTGATCAATAATTAGTTTTATCTTTTTTCCCACCTTAAGAAAAATGAAACATTGATATCCCCTATATCGTTATAATTTTCTGAAAGGTAACTATCTCGGTTTCATATATGAAATTTATATAGAATCTTTGAAAAAGACTTTCTTCCATAAGAAAAAAGAACTTACTATCTTTGGGATCTGATGCTACACCGCTGCTCAATACTTTAGTGGATCGACTCTATTACATAAGTTGATTCCTAACTTTATATATCATTTCATGACATAAGTATGAACTAATTATTCTTTTAATGAATTTTTTTTATAAAAAAATTCATTAATTTATGAAATGCCCATGTAGTAACCTTCAGCTCTGATACCAAATGTGATACCTCACGTCCGTTAATGTCACTCTTTATCAGAATGCATTAAGTTCTGTGAAGCGTTATAGCTAAACAGAAACAGAATCTCACAAGACAGATATGTAAAATAGCAGCGAAAAATTAAAAATTTGTTTTTCAACAGTAAACATCGTAGTCTCAAATCCAGTTACAACATCGGACTAAAATACTGGAACAAAATACGTAAAACAAAAACATCTGTCTTACGCTAAAAACCATCAGAGTACAGAAATGTAAAATCATAATCCCTATAACTGGCCATAATAAAGTAGACAAATAGTCGAAGCGATACATCAAAGAAGATCCAGATCCAATCAGAAACAGAAGAGTGGAAAAGTCCTAATCATGCCTTAGCATTCCCACCCTGAGAACCTGAGGGGAAAGGAAAGAGTGAAAGGAAAAAAAACGGATCAGACATAAAGTCTGGTGAGTCCAGTGACTTTTAGCATATCAAGAAATAAAAGTATCAATACAGGCAAATAAACTGGATGAGAGGTAACAGTAACATATAACAGGCATAAACAAGATGGACAGGATAAACAGAATAAAGAGGATAAACTATGCTTCTCAACTACATGGGGTTTGTCTCCGATTTCCATCTCGGCTCTGAAAGCTAATATCGGAAAAATCTCGGGATGTATGATATGTTAAAAACTGGTATTCTTGGCCTGTAATTTTCATGGATGTTATTATAGAAATTGTAACACGGACTTGAATTGCAAAATCACTTTATTGTTCTTAATTTACAAAAGAGCATTCACGTTCATAAATCACATTATGATTAAAATGAAAAATAAACATAATAAAAATAGATTAGTGCTTACAAATTATGATCCTTGAACATGAATTATTGTTAGACAAAGAACATAAAAAGGTCAAAAACATTTAAACAGTGCAACATAAGCAAAACATAAAACACATAATTTCATAGGTAACATACTAGTTACAAAATGATGAATATGAAAATCATGAGCATGGTATAACATATTTGAATATACGATATGGTCATTTAACATGCAAAATATAAAATAGCAAGAGATTATTGTGGTTAGATTTGAGTTTTTGTTAATTATTATTTTGGTTTAGGCCTGGATTTAAATTTTAACTAAAAAAACTATGATCTCGGCCGATATTTCAGTATCTCATCTCGGTCAATATATCGTTTGATATTGCAATATCTCGGGCGATATATTCCAAATGAGATTTACAGTGATATCAGTTGTTTTGTTTTAGGAGGAGCTCAAAACAAGATCTCGGAGGAGATATCGGGCGATATTTTCAAGATTTCAAACAATGGTTTTACCCCCAAACAGAATTAACAGGTACCCCCAACAGAATATAACGGGTGTTACCCCAAATAGAAATAAAGTGTACCTCAATAGAAACAGACATGACTAGATGTACCCTAATTACTACCCCTAAGCCATCGGCTCCCTAATGCGTAAATACCATGTGTCGACCCCGTAGTAGGGTGTTTTACTTCCAAAATTGGCAACCTACAAAAAGACACGGACCTATTTACTAGTGCTACAGCGGCTTATTTTCCTAGTTCGGTCGGACCCATGCACGCACATGACTCCGTTATAACACACCATCAAACAACACCTTTCAGATGAACCTCTTACTCTCAATTCAGTATACATGCCCTGACCCCTACCTAGTGTGGGGTCGCCGTTTAATATCAGAATGGGTTACTGACTGATATGGGCCCTACACAGTAGATGACACAAGCTAAACCCCTAAACTTGTGTCCCCAAAATTTACAACGATTTTTACAGGTTAAGTCTTACAACATAACCCCCACAGATTTAATAGGTTACAGATTAACAGGTTTGCATAACCCCAACAGATGTAACAGGTTAAGTTTTACAGGTTAATAGGTTCATATAACCCTAACAGATTAAACAGGCATACTTAACCCCATATATTTAATGGATTCCACGGGTTACATACAGTTCTATTAACATGTTTCACTTAATCTTCGAATTAAGCCTACAGAGTTACATATTCATACACCCCGAGATTTCAGTCATATTTCACAGTACAAGGTATGCCCCAAATTTTCCTTCTTTTATTTTCATTCCTAAACATTCCCTAATTGTCCCAATTTCGTTCATACATATGTCTCTTACTAGATTGGCTTAGGCTCGAAGGTAGCCTAGGCTTATAAAATAAAAAGGGAATAAGGGAGGGAGAAGAACAGAAATAGGCGTATAATAACAACTAAACAACAATACAGTTGTATGAAAAAACATATGTAATTATAGCAGAACTGTTTAGATATGAATTAGTTTCTTAACAGGCATGGGTTCAGATCCAGGTTTATTAACATGTCAAGGTTACTGTTAAACATTTATATCTAAAAGTAACATGAACCCACAGAGATTGGATCTGAGTACAAGAAATGTCTCTGATGTATGTATATGCTGGTGTTGTAGAAGATAGTCTGATTCAATCCAACCTGAGGCAACACCTCCTTGTCTCCATTGTTTTAGGTGTAGGAAAACAGTAGAAATGCTGACCTTTATATAGACTATCTTCAACAAACCCAGCAAGCAAACAAGTCCAGGTTCAGAAAATGAATTTACCCAGATCTGGGGCGGGTCGACTCTAGGGTCGACACACCCTTGTGTGGGTTGTCCCATAGGTCGACCCCTGTGGGGTGTGGGTCGACCCCCAACGGGTCTTATTCCTGCTTTGTTTGGCTGCTTCTTTAAATTTGATTTATTTTAAATTTTAGTTTTTTTATTTACATATATCCTTCTTTTATGTATACAAACTTCTAATCTTTGTAACTTCCTCATACGATGTCTGTTTTACGCAAACTCAGAGTCTATCTGAACCAGAATTCTGAGATGAACACAATAGTATAGTCCATTTTGCTCAATTCCCAATATTTAATTAATTATCCTTTAGTTTATTGTTGTTAATGTTCTTTAAAATTACGAGGTGTTACAGCAGCAAAGCATGCATTCGAAGGAAGACATCTGACTTTATCGAAATGCATTCCAAGGAATGCATCTCATTTAACGCTCCCTGCACCAGTTTACTACATTGAGGCACTATATATTTTACTACTAATGTTTTAATAGTTTAGTATAATAATGTATTGAACTGCTAATGTGGCCTCAACCCAATCATCAAGGTGATTCATCCTGATTATGTTGTTCTTACTAACTTAATCTTTGCTACAATTTCTAATTTCACTTGATTTGTCTAACCATAAGATAATTGAAATAAATGATAGTCGTTTGTACTTGTTGTACTGTTCTTCTATTAATTTAATTTGTTTTCATTAGCATATTAAAGTATTTTATTGTATATTAGCAAATTGTTTTAACAATCATAATGAATGTCACTACCATGCATAATATAATATTATCATTTCAATTTTTCCTAGTGGCATTCCATGGAATGCATATAAGTTATCTAATGGCATTCCAAGGAATGCATATAAATTATCTAGTGGCGTTCAAAGGAATGCATTTCAGTTAAGTGAGATGCATTACATGGAAGGCTAATATTCCAACATTCGTTGGAATGGACCTTACCAAAACAAAATGCATTCCAGGAAACGCCACTGGATAGTATAAAGGCATTCAATAGGATGCAATTGGATAACTTATATGCATTAAAGGTAAGCATCACTACAATTTGATAACTTATATGCATTAAAGAAACGCGTCTATATGAACCTAAAAGCATTCTACGAAATGCTTGATTTAACGAAAATGCATTCCAAGGAATGTAGTGAAGAATGCATTCCGAGGAATGCATCTGACTTTATCAAAATGCATTCCAAGGAATTCATCCCATTTAATGCTCTCTGCACCAGTTTACTACATTGAGGCACTATTTATTTTACTATTAATGTTTTAGTGGTTTTGTATAATACTCTGTTGAACTACTAATGTGGCATCCTGTGACGACCGCCCATAACCCCCGCACTAAACAAGAGGAATAATGCGCTGAAAGGCGTGCCAGGCTGCTATGGACGATCATCATAGTAAGTGAACACATCGAAACCTGTCGTAGAACTCACAGCGCAAGGATAAAATATAATAGAACATATACAACAGGTGATAGTAATGAGGTATCATATAGCAAACTTTTGAAACTCTTTCAAAATCCAAAAAGATTATCCAACTGATATCCAAGTTTGTACATAAGGCCTCACTACAACTCTCAAGCAACTCAAACAGCGGAAACAGAAATACTAGATAGAATAAAACTGGTACGCCAGCCTCCTGCTCGTCATCGCTCAGCTTCCTCCTATCACTAAGCTCCATTACCTGTAACCTGCTACTTAGTCTGCCCATCCACAACCGGATGAACAGCCCAAGGTAATAAGAGGAGACACAAAACCTTGAGTCAGACAATAGTCTTAGTGAGCGATAATACAGCTAACAAACTTCAACAAGAAAGCATATGAGAATGGGTAAATGAACAACTTATCTACCCACATCACCAGAGAAGAACTCAACCTTATCTTCCCCACATCGGACAGTGATAGCCTTTACACCAAGCATTTCAACCATTCATCCATAGAAACCAGAACACCCACTCAATCATAGAGAACACACATGACATTCAGATAAGTCTCACGCAGACAACCCTTATCGAGTTTAACATTCCTCAAGTACTCTCGCCAGAGGCCTAGACCAATATCACTTAAGCACTCAAAGAACCTCTCCCTCGACTTTGGATAATCTATGTGAGATAGTACAAACAGAACAACTAATCATCCATGACTGACTCTGGCTATCACTGCCAATCCTGCTTCGAAACCATCATTATCGTATGACGGCCAACCTTGCCATATGTCAAGGGCTAATGATAACCCCAGTTCTAGCATGAACTCCATATGCCCAACCTTGGCAATGTCCAACCTTGACACTAGGCCTTTCCCCAACCAGAAAGACCCGGGGTACTCGACCAACAACCGGTCTTTTGGGCCTTTCAACGATACCCATCATACCCCTGCTTTGAGCCTGCTAGAACTAACGACAACGATGACTTCTCGGCCTTCGCATCTCTAATCGTCCAACCTTGACGATGTTTCATAGCTCAAGCAACCTTCTCGAGCAACCATTATCCAACAACTCACGACCTTTGAGTTGTCTCCGCATTCGTTGTTTCACCTTGATCAACGAACACATTCATCACTTCGAGTCTTCCTACTTGAATCACCTCGAAGTCACGCCATCACCGAACCAAAACACATCACTGCGCTGCGGCTAGGGAATAACCAAAACACATCACTTCGAGTCTTCCTACTTGAATCAGACCTTTTTGGTTCGTACCCGAGTCGTACCCAAAAACGTACTTTTTCAGAAAACGACCTTGCCAAAACCGACCAGAACCTTGCTCCAGAATGACCAGCAAAAAACCGACCAGCCTTGCTCCAGAACGACCCGCCAAAAACCGACCAGCCTTGCTCCAGAACGACCCGCCTCCATGCAGCTTTGGATCGACTCGACCTCCTTGCAGCTTTGGATCAACTTGACCTCCTTGGGACCGACCAGCTTTGGATCGACCCCGTCAAGACCGACCAGATTTTGCTCCACCTGACCGACCAGCTCCTTCAGAGCGACCAGGATTTGCTTCCAGTAAAAACCAACCAGAATGCCACCATCTGAAACCGACCAGAATGCCACCATCTGAAACCGACCAGAAACACTTATGCTCCTTCTGGACCGACCAGCTCCCTGACTTGCTTCCCAAGCCATACTATGACCAACCACCTCATTCCAGACCGACCCGACCAACTCCAGGACGACCAGAAACCTGCACATCTCCAATTCGACTCCGATTTCGACCAAAACTTCGCCCAACGACGAATCCGACGAAACCAACTTATCCGATTCATCCAAATGCAATCACAAACATGTTATGCAACCAACAATATCATCAATCTAACAATTTCCATCAAAACACATAAATTTCCCAAAACATGATAAGTGAATCATATGAACATAAAAAGGATCTAACTTGCATAATCTTGAGAAAAATCATAAAATTAACCATTTAAATTATCTAGATCAGATCCTAAGGTGATTCATATATAAAATGGACTTAGCATGGTGTGGATCTAAGGAAAATAACATGGAAATGATGAAATTAACATCCTAAAACCCATATACTTGCATGAATCCGAATGAGAGATGTAAATCACTCACCAATTATCCAAATCTAAGCAAAAGCAATGAAAACGCAATCCGGACAGCGAACACTTCGAATCAAACTCTTCAATCCGATGAATTCGCCCTTGAGACGATGTAGATCTAGCCTCTTATGGTGTAGATCTTCGATTTCCCTCCTTGGATTTTGGAATTTTAATGGTGCAAAGATGTTAGAGGAAGAAGGAGATTAAAGCCTCCCCATAAGAGAATGGAAAATGCCAACCTTTCTCCATACCCCTTACCCCCTATTTATAGTCTCCACCCACCCTCTAATGGGCCTTCTCCAAATCAGCCCATTAGCCTTCCAAAACATGAACAGCCAACTGAAAAACCTTAAAACAGCGATTTCTCCCATACCGCTGAACCAAATCCTCAATGTAACCACTCTACGGAAAGGGAATCATCAATTCCTTTCCAATGGCATGGCATAGGTCTCACTCTCTGATTCGACCTGAGTCAAAAGTTATGCCCAGTACAAGACTGACGGGGGCAAAATGGTCAAAAACAAAATCGGTAAAAATTATGGACATGTCACACATCCCCATAAGCAACATACCAAAAGATGAGAATGATCCAACCCTCAGGGAATAAAATAAAAATATTTTACGATCTTCCGATACGTAAAATGCGGGTTGTTAAAAATCCCCCCAACCATCACGGTGATTCATTCTGATTATGTTGTTCTCACTGGCTTAATCTTTTCTACAATTTCAAATTTCACTTGATTTGTCCAATCTTAAAATAATTGAAATTACTGATAGTCCTATGCACCTATTCAACTGTTCTGCTATTAATTTTTTTGATGCAAAAAGGTAGTGAATCGCTAGATTCACGCCTTCATTCATTCAACAAACATAAAACAAGTACAACGTGTTCAGCGTGTAGAGGAGTAGCTACTGATTACAACTATTTACATAAATATGTACAACCAAAATTACATGCACACAGGCATGTTTACATAGTGCCCAATATATACATAAAACAACTACATAGTAGCATGCAAACCCAGTAGACTGAAGCGTGGCAGCATCAAGTTCGGCTACCACGAGCCCTATCCATTACTCGAGCGCCGATTGTGTCTACGAATTTGATCTCCTCCTTGCCTGACCAAAGAGAAACAAAATTAAGAATGCGAAAAAGAACTGAGTTGGGCTGTTTCATTTTGCATTTAAACTTTCGTGAGTTGCGTTCATGCTAAAGGATCCAAACATAAGCAAAATTCAAAAGGGCAAACATATGTCGCATGTTTGTGTCAGGCTGTGAAATAATAGTGCTGTGCCAGAAAAGAAATTGATCGGTGATGAAGTTGGACCAGTCTAAGCAGATATTAAGGCTAACTAAACACTTCGTCCACACATAAAAGGCGAAATCGCAATCAACAAAAAGATGCTGGTAATCCTCGTCGTCGTCAGCGCAAAAAACACAGCCCCCAGCGACATGAACACCTTTTTGACGTAATCGGCTCACTGTATTAAGCTTGTTGTGCATGATCGTCCACATATGAATCTTGACCTTAGTGGGTACAGCCTTAAAACTCCACATTCTCATGAATCCATCATACTTTCTTCCTGCGAAGTTCATCATCTTATAAAGTGCGCTAACGCGAAAGTTATTTCCACCAATCTTCCATACAAATTCATCATCCTCATTGCCATGAAGTTGTACATCTTCTAACAAACGAACCAGGCCACATAGCTGAATCAAAGCATTACCAGCCAAAATACGACAAAAGGTCAGGTTCCATTTAAAACTGGCAGAATTCGCATTAAACATTGCACAGACTGAAGCTTCTTTGTTGCATGCAATATCAAACAGGTCGGCAAATTCAACATGCAAAGGGATAGGGAGCAACTAGCAGTCAGACCAGAAAGAAATGTTGCAACCATTTTTAACTACAACCTCAGTCCCAATCTTCATCCAGTGAATGTTTGCCATAACACCACGCCAGAATATCAAGCAATGAGAAACGTCCGCGTTCCAATCAAAACTTCCACCGTAGCAAGTGTTTAAGGTCCACTCCTTCCAGAGAACTTTCTTATCACTAAGCATAGTCCACAGCCATTTACAAAGCAATGCAGAGTTCATGTTTTTAAAATTTATGACTCCCAATCCTCCTTGATCTTTGGACATGCACACCTGGTCCCACGACACTAGACAGCAAACTTTACGCGTGTCCTTCGTACCAGTCCATAAAAAATTCCGATGAACAGCATCAATCTTCTGAACTACCCAACCGGGACATGAATAAAAAGAAAGCCAGTATAAAGGGATAGCAGACAGAACAGAATTCACCAGCACCAGCCGTCCAGCCTTTAATAAACAATTCCCCTTCCATCTCGCCAAGCGCCTGTCAACTTTATCAATCACATACGGCCAATCACTCTTCATCGGTCTTTTTGGACAGATGTAGGCTCCAAGGTAGATGAGGGGGAAAGAATCCACCTTGCAGTTAAGCATTTCAGCACATTTCCTGTTCACATCAACGCTATAGCCCAAAGTGTAAACACTGCTCATATGAAAATTAATCTTTAAGCCAGATAAGCTTTCAAAAGCATAAAGCAAAAATTTTAAAGAGGCAATATACTTGCAATCAGGGTTGCAAAAAATAATGGTATCGTCAGCATATTGTAATGAATTAATACCCCCAATGATGTGATCTCGCCCGAAGCTTTGGATAATATCATTAGCACTTGCCACCTGAAGGATCCGATAAAAGACATCGGCAGCCAAGTCGAAGAGAAGTGGGGAAAGTGGGTCACCCTGACGCAGCCCATGCTTGGAGACAATGGTCTTGCCAGCCACACCATTCACACAAATATTGGATCTGCTTGATGTTAAAATGCAGTGAATCCAGTTTAGCCATCTACACGGAAAGCCTCTCGCGCTAAGAAGATCCATGATGAACCTCCAATCAACGGTGTCAAAGGCCTTAGCGAAATCCAGCTTCAAGATTGCGCAAGGCACATTATGTCTGCCACTATGGGAGATAACTTCCTGGACAAGTACCGCTCCATCAAGAATGAATCTTCCCTTAATAAATGCTGTCTGCGAAACATCGATCAGGTCATCCATCTTCGCTTTCAGTCTGTTTGCAAGAACCTTAGTGATCAGTTTGAAGCTAATGTTCAAAAGACTGATAGGTCGAAAGTCCGCAGCAGAGACATTTCCTCCTCTCTTAGGGATCAAGACTACGTTAGCGTACCCCAACATATCCAATCTCAAGGAACCGGAGTGAAATTCATTGAAAATGTTGATAACATCATGTTTAATCAAATCCCAGTATTTCTTATAAAAAAAGTTTGGAAAACCGCCAGGGGCTTTATCACCGGGCATTTCGTTTAAAGCCGCGACAATTTCCCCTTCCGAGAACTCAGCATCAATGCCACTAAGATCGACAGAAGAAGGATACAACACCTTCCAATCAACGTTCACATGATTCTCAATTCGTTCTCCAAAGATACCCTTATAAAATTTAGTAAAAACTTCTCTTATCCTTTGTTGATCACAAATTTCAACTCCATCTTTCCAAATGCTACATATTGTGCTAGTTCTCCGTCTACCGTTTGCAACTTTATGGAAGTAACTTGTGTTACTATCACTAAGCTTCAGCCGCTGAGTTCTCGATCTCTGTTTCCAAAAAATCTCTTCTTGGTCAATCACAGTTAGAAGCTCCTTTTCTTTAGTTTTTAACAAGGCTTGCTCAACATCATTTAAATTACGTTCTTGCTCAAGCACATTCAACTCCATAATCTCAGATTCAAGTCTTTGTTTCTTAATTCTGATGTTCCCAAAGACTTCTCGATTCCATTTGGCTAAAAAAATTCACAACAGTCTCATTTTTCTACAAAAATTGCTAGCTGCATCCCCAAAGCTGCGAAAGTCTACCCACTTCTGGCGAAGCATCGCATCAAAATTTGGCTCAATGCACCACAAATTCTCGAACTTAAAAAAAGATTTCCTTCTATACTCAGCGTTATTGTTTAGGACAAAAGGGCTGTGGTCAGAAATAAGGGAACTAAGACCTCTCTGAAGGGTCGGGGGGTGCAAGTCTTCAAAAGCAGAATTAATGAAGAAACGATCGAGGCGAACTAAAGTAGGAGGGGTCCTACCGTCAGTCCACGTATATTTTCTATTAGTCATGGGTAAGTCAATAAGGCCACAGTTACCAACAAAGTCACTGAAATCGTTCATATCGCCCAAGCCAGCGTTTTTCACTACATTACGTTCAGACATAAATCTAGTGACGTTAAAGTCGCCGCCAATTACCCAGGGACCATACATAAGCTTATGAAAATCCAAACCCTCAGCCCATAAAGTCATTCTTTCTCGTCTTGTATTGGGTCCATAAACATTTGAAAAGAAGTAAAGAACATTTGTAGATTTACATTCAAGGGCCAAATGCAGACAGTAAGTTTGTTTAATTTCTTGCTTAATCGAACAAGAATTGCTACTCCAACCAGTAAAAATGCCACCCGAGGTTCCCACAGCAGGTATAAAAGCCCATTCATCAATAACACCCCACCCCAAACATTTAAAAATAAATGGTTCAGGGTTCTCTAGCTTAGTTTCTTGAAGCATGATGATGTCAGGTTTTATAGACTTGAGATAATTCTTAACCCTAAGACACTTATCAAAAGTTCCTAGGCCTCTAACATTCCAAGTGACAATTATCATGATGAACCGTCAGCCCTCTCATTTTCTTTGTTCTTAAAATCACGTATCACATCATCATTCAACACAAAACCAGATTTACTTGCAATGTCATGAAGTTGATCACTAGATAGAGTATTAAGTATAGCAGGAACAAAAATGCTACCTGCCATAGGATGACCCATCCCTCTTGCACTGCGACGTAGCATGACCACTTCTTGGTCCATTGCACGCTTGCCTTTGCCACTTGTAGCCGAGCATTCCCCCGATCTAGTTGGAGCCAAAGCCAAATCTCCAGCCAAGTTTAGATCTTGTGATTCATTATCCATGACCTGTTCATCCACTGCCTCCCTGGCACCGTGCATGTTGCCTCCCTCCACAAAATCTTGCAAGCCAACACCATCATTTTCATTGACAGCGATGATCTCCCTATAGTTTGCCCCCACACCCATTATGTTGCCAACATCATCAACCTCCACTTCCACCCCATCATCAAAGCGAACCACATAGTTGTCATTATTTCCCCTTGCGTAAACATTACCTTCTCCTTCATTAGCCGATGAATCACGCACCGAGTCAATAACTTCATCAACATGCATTTTAGCTCCCCCCATCTTTACTACACATAACTTTAAGCTTCCCTTTGCCATCAGTTGCAAATACCCTTTGCTTGAAAAGAGGGACATTAATTTTGGGCGGTGAGTCCTCCTCGCATCTTTCAATCTGCACTACATGAGAAAATCCCTCAATTGGAATTGCCACTGAATCCGGCAATGGGGTACCCACCTCCTTCGTCAATTTGGCTCGTAAACAAGTATAATCTGCATCGTGAATTGCACCATATTGGACCCTCTCCACATCACCATAATCTTCCAGAGATGCTTGGAGAACATCAAGTTTACGACATACTAGCGGGGCATTTTTCAAGAGGTTCCAAAAAGTTTCCTTCTCCCTCGAGACACTGCCGAATCGCGGGCTCCACCTCCTCGGGTTAATTCTCCCCATGGTAAAATTGAAATTATATTGGAAGTTAACTGTCAGCAAGTGCGGTGGGAATCGAACAAAAAAAACATCTCCCATTCTCTTAACGTTGCAGTCCTAGGATGGGGCACAGCGGCCATACCTGGCCTTCAAAATCTCCTCGATCTGACGTATAGAAAAAGATCCACTCACAATGGAGATGATTACCATCGATCGAGCCCAATCGAAAGAATTTTGGTAGCGATTAGCAGAGATTTGTTTTCGGGATCTTTCTGCCATTTTTGGGGATGGAGAACGATGGGATTTGCAATTGAAACCCTTATGCCCCGTTTTATGACATTTAAAACAAATAACTGGATTTCGACATGATCGCACCCAGTGATCTGTCGATCCACATCTGAAGCAGCCATTTTTTGATTTGATTTTATTGAGATTTTCATTATAGCTGTGGAGAATGCGAGGAGACGATTTTGACAAAGGCCTTTTACTATTTAAAAAAATCGGATCTGGGTTTCGCTTTATAGCTAGCCTGAGCAGAATATCCTTAAAAGATGGATTAGCAGAAACGTTTTTAGCTTTTTCATCTTGGTCAACGTGTAAAGAAGAGATTTGTGAGGAGAAAGACGATTTCAGAGAAGAAAAAGCGTGTTTTGAATTTTCAAAAAGTGTGTTCTGCTATTAATTTAATTTGTTCCCATTAGCACATTAAACCAATTTTATTGTGTATTAGTGATTTTATTAAATTGTCATAATGAATGTCACTACCATGCTTAATATAACATTATCATTTCAATTTTTCCAAGTGGCACTCCATGGAATGCATATAAGTTAATTAGTCGCATTCCATGGAATGCATATAAATTATCTAGTGGCATTCAAAGGAAAGCATTTCGGTTAAGTGATATGCATTCCTTGGAATGCTAATATTCCAACTTTCATTGGAATGCATCTCACCTAACCAAAATGCATTACAGTAAACGCCACTAGATAATATATATGCATTCAATGGAATGCAATTAAATAACTTATATGCATTAAAGGAATGCATCACTACAATTTGATAACTTATATGCATTGAAGGAATGCATCTCTATGAACCTAAAAGCATTCTATGAAAAGCTTGACTTAATGGAAATGCATTCTAAGGAATGATGCAAAGCAGGCATTCCAAGTAATGCTGCGAAGCAGGAATTCCAAGGAATATGTCTGACTTTATCAAAATGCATTCCAAGGAATGCACCTAATTTAATGCTCCTTGCACCAGTTTACTACATTGAGGCACTATATATTTTACTATTAATGTTGTAATAGTTTAGTATAATACTCTATTAAACTGTAATGTGGCGTCAACCCAACCATCAAGGTTATTCATCCTGATTATGTTGTTCTCACTAACTTTGTCTTTGCTACTATTTCAAATTTCACTTGATTTGTCTAATCATTAGACAAATGAAATAAATAATAGTCCTATGCACTTGTTAAACTGTTCTGCTATTAATTTAATTTGTTCCCATTAGCACATTAAAGTTATTTTATTGTATATTAGTGATTTTTTTAACAATAATAATGAATGTTATTACCATGCATAATATAACGTTATAATTTCAATTTTTCCTGTTGGAATCCCATGGAATGCATATAAGTTAACTAGTGGTGTTCCATGAAATGCATATAAATTAACTAGTGGTGTTCCTTGGAATGCATTTTGGTTAGGTGATATGCATTCCAAGGATTGCATCTCACTTAACCGAAATGCATTCCTTAGAACGCCGCTAGATAACTTATATTTGTTCCAATGAATGCCACTAGATAACTTATATGCATTCCATGGAATGCCACTAGGAAAAATAGAACTAATAACGTTCGCATGGTAATGACATTCATTATAACGGTTAAAACACATCGCTAATATGCAAAAAATAGCTTAAATGTGCTATTGGAAACAAATTGAGTTAATAGCAGAACAGTTGAACAAGTTCATAGGACTATCAGTTATTTCAATTATCTTATGGTTAGACAAATCGAGATAAATTTGAAATTGTAGCAAAGATTAAGTCAATGAGAACTCCATAATCAGGATGAATTTCCTTGATGGTTTTGTAAATCTATCGCAAATCGAATTCGTCTGAATTTCTTGTAGTTCAATATGTAATTAATGAAAAATCTACTAAAAGTTATAAAATTTGGTATAAATAACCTTATCTATTCGTGTCTGCTCGTGTCACGTTCGTGTCATTGTCTGAATGGTGTATGTCCGTGTCTGACAGATTTTAATTAAGGCATAAGTTAGGACAACAAAATTTGTATGATAAAAAAATCTCATCCAATTTGTGCTCGATCAAAATTTATTTAGGATAAAATTAGAATACATCTTCATTTGGTCCAATTTTGTCTAGTCCAACCGATTAGCACCCGAAAACGCAAAAGAAAAGAATACAACAAATGGGTCATGGGGTTAGAGAATACTAAAGTAGAAAAAAGAGAAAAGCAACCTAAATGCCTAAATGCTTAAAAGTTCAGGCTTCAATTTGTTGTGTAAATGCTAGTAGGATAAATACATGCCTAGATATAGTGCCTTAATGTAGTAACTGGTGCAGGGAGCATTAAATGAGATGCATTCCTCGGTTTGCATTTCGATAAAATCAGATGCGTTCCTTGGAATGCATGCTTCGCAACATTCCTTGAAATGCATTTGTGTCAAGTTAAGCATTTCATAGAATGCTTTCAGGTTCATAGTGATGTGTTCCTTCAATGCATATTAGTTATCAAATTGTACTGATGCATTTCTTTAATGCGTATAAGTTGTCTAATTGACTTCCATTCAATGCATATATATTATCCAGTGGCATTCCCCGGAATGCGTTTTGGTTAGGTGAGATGCATTCCAACGAATGTTGGAATATTAGCATTCCAAGGAATGCACCCCACTTAACCGAAATGCATTTCTTTGAACGCCAGTAGTTAATTTACATGCATTCCATGGAATGTCACTAGTTTACTTATATGCATTCCATGGAACACCACTAGGAAAAATTGTAATGATAACGTTATATTATGCATGGTAATGACATTCATTATGATTGTTAAAACAAATTGCTAATATACAATAAAATATATTTAATATGCTAATGGGGACATATTAAATTAATAGCAGAACAATTGAACAAGAGCATAGGACTATCAGTTATTTAAATTAACTTAAGATTAGACAAATCAAGTGAAATTTGAAATTATAGCAAAGATTGAGTCAGTGAGAACAACATAATCATGATGAATCACCTTGATGGTTGGGTTAACGCCACATTAGCAGTTCAATAGAGTATTATACTAAACCAAAACATTAATAGTAAAATGTATAGTGCCTCATTGTAGTAAGCTGGTGCAGAGAGCATTAAACGAGATTCGTTCCTTGAAATGCATTTAGATAAATTCATATGTATTCCTTGTAATGCATTTCTGTTAAGGCAAGCATTTCGTAGAATGCTTTTAGGTTCATATAGATGCGTTCCTTCAATGCATGTAAGTTATCAAATTGTAGTGATGCATTCCTTAAATGCATATAAGTTATCCAAATGCATTCTACTGAATGCATATAAATTATCAAGTGGCGTTCCTCGGAATGCATTTTGGTTAGGCGAGATGCATTCCAGCGAATGTTGGAATATTAGCATTCCAAGGAATGCATGTCACTTAACCGAAACACATTCCTTGGAATGCCACTAGATAATTTATATGCATTCCACGGAATGCCATTAGGTAACTTATATGCATTTCATGGAATGCCCATAGGAAAAATTGAAATGATAACGTCATATTATGCATGGTAATGACATTCATTATGACTATTAAAACAAATCGCTAATATGAAAATAATAGCTCTAATGTGCTAATGGGAACAAATTGAATTAATAGGAAAACAGTTGAACAAGTGCATAGGACTATCAATTATCTTATGATTAGACAAATCAAGTGAAATTTGAAATTGTAGCAAAGATTAAGTCAGTGAGAACACCAAAGTCAGTCGGATTCATCTGAATTTCTTCTAGTTCAATATGTAATTGACGAAAAATCTACTAAAAACTCTAATTTGGTATAAATACCCATATCCGTTCTTGTTTGCTCATGTCACGTTCGTGTCATTTTCCAAAAAGCGTATTTCCGTGTACGACAGATTTTAATTAGGACACGAGTTAGGACAACAAAAATTTTGTGATAAAAAATCTCGTCCAATTTGTGTCCGATCAGATTTTATTTAGGACGTAAATAGACTTCATCTTCATTTAGTCCGGACAGTGAAGAACAGCGAAGAATGACCTCTGAATCAATCACTTTGATGCGATCTAACCATCTACAATGTTGATCTTCATTCTTCTAATGTAGACCTATGAATTGAAATGAAGTAGAGAGGTATCTGATGGAGTAGGGAGAATCACAAACTTCAGCCAAAAAGAGAAATGAAGAAACTAAACAATTCTCCTTACGTCAACCCTCCTATTTATAGCCAACAGCCCCTAGCCTTAATGGGCCTCACTAATCAACCAACAAATGAATAATTAGTCTATCCAGAAAATGTGTAGCACTAAAACAACAATTCCTCATAAACCGCAGAACTAAATACTTAATATGACCACTCTAAGGAATTGGAAACACCATTTGCGATCTAATGAAATTGATTTCAGCTCCTGATTCGATCTCATTCAAAAGTTATGCTCTAAACAAAAACAACAGGAGCAAAATGGTCTGAAACAAAATTGGTAAAAATCATGGACATGTCTCACATCCCCAAGAACAACATATCAAAATGGAGAATGATACGACCCTTGGGAATTAAATAGATATATTTTACGATCCTCCAATACGTAAAATACGGGTTATTACATTTCCCTTCCCTACCCCTTAGGAATTTCGTCCCCGAAATTCCAAGCAAACACGAGAAACCAAAACCATTCTGCATTCCTATCATTCATGAGCAGCCAATTTACCATCCAAACTAGCATCCAACAAGCCATGCATCCATAGCCTTAACCTAGCACGCGGAATTCTAACAATAATCGTACAAGCTAAAACAATGTAAGGGTGACACGATATTAATGGGTCATACCAACGAACAGTTCTGGATGGATCGTCTTCATACTCTCTTCTGTTTCCCATGTATAATCGTAATCATCCTCACTCCATTGCATCTTGACTAGCTTAACAACCTTCCACCTAATTTGTTTCGAGTCATTCCCCACAACGTGAAGCGGCTTACGAGATTTCGAAACTAAGGGATTGACTTCTAGATCTTCATACTGATCCGGGGATACCACCGCATTACAATCGTGCACACAACTGCATAGAAAAGACACATGAAAAACATTGTAAACACTCGACATCTTCTCGGGTAAATCCAACCTATACGCGAGCTTTCCAATCCGCTCTAGTATCGGAAATGGTCCAACGAATCTTGGGGCTAACTTTTCTTTATTTCCAAATCGAACTACATTCTTTAAAGGTGAATTTTCACGAAAACTGTATCACCAACATTGAACTCCAAATCCTTTCGACGCTTATCGACATAACTATTATGACGATCTTGGCCTGCCTTCATTCATTGTCGAACGATCTCAATACAATCTGATGTTTCTCTTATCATCTTAGGCCGATGTATCAACTTATCTCTAGTCTCTAACCAACATGCCCGAGAATTACACGGTCTACCATACAACGCCTTGTATGGTGCTATCCCGATGCTCTACTGGTAGCTATTGTTATATGCAAACTCAACCAAATGGAGATGATCTTCTTATGATCCCCCAAAAACAAATACACAATCTCTAAGAAGATCTTTCAATACTCGTTTAATGCTCTCGGTTTGACCATCAGTTTGGGGATGATAAGCCGTACTCAAACAAAACTAGGTTCCCAAAGTCTCTTGCAAACTCTTCCAAAATCCACTTGTGAACAAAGGATCTCGATCACTTACTGTGCTCTTCAGGATACCATGGAATTTAATTGTCCATTTAATATAAATCTCATCCAACTCTGATAATGTCCTAGTCGATTTGATAGGAATAAACCTTGTGCTTTTGGTTAAGTGATCCACGATGACCCAAATTCCTTCATTTCCTGCCCTGGTTCTAGGTCGTCCATTGATAAAATCCATTGATACTTACTCTCATTTCCACGTAGGAACTTCCAGTGGCTAAAGCAATCCACTCGGCTTCTTCTTTTCAGATTTCACCAACTGACTGTTCATACATTTGGAAATAAACATTCCAACATCCCTCTTCATCCCTTCCTAGTAGTAAACTCGCTTCATGACCTGATACATCTTATTACCACCAGGATGAATCATCAACTTCGAGTGCTGACTGTTACTACCAAAATTAGCATCGAGACTGGCTGACGGTGAAGGGGTATCAGACCGTCACAAGCATAAAAGAATGATCTGTAAGCAATAACTAAGCACAAGATAAATCCAGAAGCCTAAAGAAAGTTACTGGAAGGGTAGACAACCGACACCTTCATCAAAGAAGGAACCTCAAATCGAGTACAAAGAGAGATTATCGGCAGGGTAATTCCGGTAGGAGGGATAACCGACAAGGAATCATCCAGGACCGAGAGATAATGAAGAAGAAAGCAAAAGACATTGCAACCTGAGACCTGGGAGGACGAAAGGGCTATCGCTGTTAACTCGCTTAACACCGATACATCGAAGAACAAGAACATAAGGGGATCATCCGGGAGCCATCAACCGAAACCTCAACCAGACGGTCACCGAGAGTCCACTTAGTAATCAACTAATAAAGCACCGGAGGCAACCCTCCGGAAAGCCGAAACCTCAGGAAGAGATAAGCTATCCGCACCAATCTACTTAGTGTCGATACCTACAGGGGTGGCAGACCCGACAACCATTCACTTGAATCATGAAGGAAAGTACCACAAAGAACTGATAGCGAAGTCGAAAGTCCATATCTAAAAGCTCATGACCAGAAGCCCGTATCCGAAAGCTTATATCAGGAAGCCTGAAGCCTTCCTAAAGCTATCCATACTGACATGCTTGGTGTTGACATAAAGAAGGCAGACATGATAATCAAAAAGGAGTTCCAGAGACCGGGACCATCTGTCCAAGAGCCAGAACTGGCTCTATAAAGAGCAACAAGCAAAGCCTAAAATACGTTTGAGAGCCAAAGTTTCCGGAAACAAAGGGGAAAGCTGCCGATAGGGGCTTCTGCTGGCTCTATAGCAAGAGAGGGCCCAATTTGTCTATAAATAAGACCCCAGGGGTCTCACTTTTGGGGTGATTTTCTCATTCTTGTGCTCTTTTTCTCTAGAGTAAACCATAATTTCTAAATCAATTTGGGGATTTCAGTTGTAATCACTTATGTACCTAAAATCAAATATCAATAAAGAGTGGATCAATACTTAGCATATTTCCTTATGGGTTTCTCATATAATTTCTTATCTAGTTCCAGTGCAACATATTATATGCTTTCTACATGCTCACGGGATCCTACTCAAGGCTAGACACTTCCACAAAGTTAGTGTAGACCCCATTGTGTAAAAACCCGCAACTTCTCCGTTTAGGAAAGCGCGGATAGTTCGAGAACAAGCCACAACAGAACGCAAACGGGAGAACATTTCATTGTTATTGCAACAATCCATCAGATTACAAGAATATACAGAGTATAAATGAATATTACATAGAAATATCAGAGATTTAAATTACATTTAAATACATCGCAGCGGAAAATAATACAATACACAACCAGAAGAGATATACGGATACAAAGCTTTCCGGATACCGTTCCAGCTGTAAACCAGGATCCGGTGAATATAAATCTGCAAAACCAAAACTACTAGCTGCCCGTGTCAAAATAAGGGCACCCAGAGTTTAGGTTAAAACAATAAACTCCAGGTCAGTCATGTGACTGGTGTGAGAACTTAAATAGTTATTAATCTTTATTTTTAAAGTTAGGTAAATCAAGGGACCACGCCGTATAACGCGGAACGGGTTTCCTCCCAAGAATACCAGTGCATAAAACAAACAGCGCAATGCTAAATAAAGAAAAATGAAGCTGTTATAAGACCCAGGTCCTATCACATAATGCAACGCAAGCCGGGGGATAGGGTTTTCCCTTATAACAGCCAAAGAATGCTTGATACGTTTAAAACAAATCATTTGATACTATTCTAAGTGCATAGTGTATAAAACAACTTCAAATCATAAGTATCAATCATAGGCGGCATGGGTACCATATATCATGTCGCCATACTAGTTCTACAATTAAAACCGCAAAATCACGTATTTGGAAGTTGGATTTCCATCGGTGAACCGAGGCAAAAGATAGTCCTCAACCGATTCGAGACTCTCTAGCCCGAGCGTCAGGATCAGAACGCATCAACCCTTTAGATCGTCAGGGCCGGTCCACCGATGTGGATTATTATGCCTGAACACTACATTTCCTCGCCCTTTGGGTCGTAAATGAGCCAACGAATGACTCCATCGGACCCGGATCGTCCGATCAAACCGAGGCGCCTCGCAACAGCAACAACCACACAGGTGAAAAGTATATAAATGTCAGGGCTGGTAGGTCACTGACACCACCCTAGCTAGAAAGAAACGCATGCCCTCCCTGATGTCCTCTCCCGTTTTTGGTTCACAACCGGGGTGTGAGGCTCGCGAATTCACGTTACACAAAGCTGTGCCACACAGGCTGTGCTTTGATCATCACCACAAGACTTTGCTTTTCAACAGAAGCCTCGATCAATTGCATCTTAGCATGCCACACAGGCAAACCGCTCTATGCAACCGATATCAGTCACACAGAATGAAATCCAATGTCAGACACACAGTCCATTTACAAGTCCGTTATGGGTCTGAACGAAACCGGAGGCACTTTCCTCGCATATCCATCGATCTCCAAGAACATCCGTACGACCACCGATCGATTCCCTCATCTTGGGTGTACAGCCCAATCAAGATCATCAGTAATCACCCAAACGATGTGAAGACTTCCGGTCTCCAACCACCGTCTTCATCTTCGACTTATCGTCGTATTAGTTATTCAGAATGGGATAAACCCGGTCTTTCCGAATAACTCGCGTATATTTAAATAAGTGTTACACAAACACAATATATGCCTCATTCCAATTCATCAGTCACTAACCGTAAATTAATCAAGAGAATAATTTCCCAAATATTAACCCCGAAGGCCGAAACCAACATCAGATCAATATCCAGAAAACTATTCTGCTTGGCTAACCGACAGTTAGTTTCTAAATTCCACATTCATAGGGAAAGGTTCCCATTAATTTTATCCAAGATATATTCCTTGAATTTATTCTTTAATCATCTTTTGAATTTCAATTCAACTAGTCGGGATTAACGAACCTTACCGAAGTAATCATTTGTTTTAATTTTCCAATCCTAACCTATTCATCCCATGAAGTAAAACTGGTTATACTTCATATCTAACACCACGGTGTTATCGGTAAATTCAATTACCATTTCAGTTCAAATCTAATTAAAGATTTAACTAACGCCTGGAGCAAAACTGGTGATACTCCATTCTCGATTATTTCAATCTGATTAAAGATTCATTAAAGCTCCACTTAGTTTTAATCTTTGACTGGGTTAAAGAATCAGTGTCATTTAAAACACGGTTCACGATAAACCCAAAACCACATTCCATTAATTATCGGGTTAAAGAACGAGTGTTGTTTAAAACACTATCCACGATAAACCCAAAAATCAATATCAATTCAATTAAATATTATTTAATTGGTACACTTCATTAAATCAAAATAAAAAGATTTAATCTTTTCTCAACTGGGTTCAAGAATAGTGTTAGTCAAGACACCATTCACGACATACCCAAATCACATTTGATATTAAACACAAGGCTCTGAATAGAAAATATACCGGCTTATATTCAATATCAAATTCTACAACTAACAAATATCGTATTGGAAATAACGATATATATATATATATATATATCTTTCAAATTCCCATAACAATATCCGTATCATCACGAAATCCAACATCGAAATAATCCAAAGACAATTTCGATTCAAATCCATTCCAATATAATTATTGGAAATTCTGGTTATTTTCAAAACCATTTCAAATCCACTTTATTTATTTTAGAAATAAATAGAATTATAATTCTAGTTCAAAACTAGTTCATTTCGATAAAAAATCTATTTTTATCTTTTCAAATATGGAGTTTTTCATCCCAATTCTTTCTAAATCATTTCTTATGATTTTACACAAATTATTACTATTTTTAATAATTTTATCAAGGCCCGTACAGTCGATTTCCATCAATGGCCAACGAACTGCACTTACAGTGAAGTTTTTCAAATTTGATTTGGACATAATTCCAAATCCAACCGTTAGATTTAAAATTTCTAATATTCGTTAGAAAGCTCTTTTCGATACGAACCCAACGGTTCCGGTTTCAGGAGAATCCGACGGTCGGATCTCCCGCAATATCCGTTCGAAGTCAATGGTCGAAATTCGCGAACTGCAGCGGCGCGGCGCGTTCTATTCAGGCCATTATATTATATATATAATATATACTTCATCGATTTCAATTCAAAACGTGCTTTATAAATCGTTTTAAATTCATTTTCAAAACGTTTTCAACTTCATATTCAATTTCAAATCAAAATTGAATATTCCAATATAAATTCGTTTTAAATTCATTTCAAATCAATTTCAATTCAAATTGATTTCTAATTCAATTTCAGTTCTTTTTCAATTCAATTCAATTTCAATTCGAATTCATTTATATTCAATTCTTTTCAAAATATCAGATTTAGAAATCACTTTCGATATTCATTATAAAATGAATAAAATCGATATAAATATCGTTCACGTCAAAATGGCGTCAATCTAATCAATACGGCTTCATATATTCCTATTTCAAATATTCTATTTCAAATATTTCTTTTTCGAAATTGGAATGAGGCCCAATCAATTACCATATAATGTTAATTATATGGATTTTCTACACACATGTATATATCAACAACGATGAATAATCAACCATCATCCAAAGAGCATTCTACACTGTATAAGCTTCAAATATAAATATTCAACGCTTATAACAGCCTGTCAATCAATCGATCGACATACAACTAAACAATCGGGATTAGTGTACGTCAAATATCATCCCAATACCCGTGTGGGGTTTCAAGCAATCAAACACAGATTTTTATTTGTGCAGTTGGGCGATGTGTAAAATTTATCGTCCCAATCAATGTCCTTCAAATAGGTGTACATAAACAAACCGTCCGGTTTGTAAATGAATATTTATTTATTCACATTCACGTTAAAAATTATATTTTTAACGATCAAACTATTTTATTCAACCTATGAATATTCTATTCGGTCCATTTATTAAATAAAATGTTATCTTTATTTTTTCTAACTTATTTTTAGAAAATTTCGACGGCATAACGGCACGATACTAGAAACGGGACAAGGCCTAGCCATATCCTCGGTCTAGTGAAGGCCCACGCGATTCACACATCAATCAAATCAATTTCATTTCACCAAACAATTCAATTTCAAACCAAATAATCTAACCAACTACACAATCAAACAATTAAACAAACAAGCCATCCATGGTCTGTGGATGACGGGTGTCGGGTGCTGCTAAGCACCGTCTGCATCCTAGTATATATATAACTAGAAAAATTAAATTGAAAGGTGAGAAGTTCTCACCGAATTGCTAATCCAACGCCACGACTCTTCTTAGGTAGAAATCTTCGTCCTTCTTGCCTCTTGTCACGTTCTCTGCCCGTATTCTCTACATATGTAAAATCACATTTTTACTTTGCTACTCAATAAATAAAAATCGAATTTTTACTTTGCTATTCAATATATAAAAATCAAATTTTTACTTCTCTATTCAATATATAAAAATCGAATTTTTACTTCGCTATTCAATATATATAAATCGAATTTTTACTTCGCTATTCAATATATAAAAATCGAATTTTTACCTCGCTAATCAATATATAAAAATCGAATTTTTACTTTGCTATTCAATATATAAAAATCGAATTTTTACTTCGCTATTCAATAAATAAAAATCGAATTTTTTACTTCGCTATTCAATATATAAAAATCGAATTTTTACTTCGCTATTCAATATATAAAAATCGAATTTTTACTTTGCTATTCAATATATAAAAATCGAATTTTTACTTTTTCTGTAATATAAAAGTTATATTTTTATACTTGTCTATAATATAAAATTTATATTTTTAACTTTAAAAATCACTTCTTTCTGTATTTGACCCTCCTATAAAGATTATATTTTTATACTTCTACTATCATAAAAATCAGGTTTTTATTTGATAACCAAAACTAGTTTAAGTATTAGAAAAAAAACTGAATTAACTAACTAAAATAAACACACACCTTTTCTGCGGAGGAGGGGGTTTCACGCCAGTTGAGGAGGCCGGGGAGGTGGGGTCTTGATGCTGGCGTCAGTCGCAGGGTAGAGGGAGGAAGCGGGATCGCGCTCAGCATGAGGGAGGGGGTGCGGGTACGGATTCGAGGGGGGGATTAGGGTTTCGATGTGGGCTCCGTCGTCGAACGCAGGGCTGGAGGTTGGTCAATCAGAGGTGAGTTCGGCGGTGGGCAGCGCGGCAGGGGGAGAGGGTCCCGCGCGATGGCGTCGCCTGGAGGAGGGGCGACGTTCTTCGTTCGTTTTTTTTTCTAATCGGGAACGAAATGAACTGATGGGGAAGAAGGAAAATAAAGGGGGGGGGGGTTTATTAAAATTTATATTATTTAATTTATTATTCACAAAAAGGTTGACTTTTTATACTAACTCGAAATCAAGTCCACCGACTGTCGTCCCTAGCTTTTTACCCCCATTCCGAACACAATGGATTATGTATCGCAGGCCAATTCGATCGTTATGATCAGCTTTCATCAAATTTTAAATATAAATCTTTATATATTCAATTTAAACGTACATTCCAATTTACCGGGGCCACATACGGACTCCAAAAATTCCTGAAAAATATTTTCTAGCTTCGTATTCACGATACGGTCCTAACAAAACTAGTTTCGTCAAATTCTGAGACCTTTTGAAAAATGGCCATTTTCCAGTCGATTAAAATCAACTGAAACTGGTCAAACGCGTTTTCCTTTGCCACGCTCACATATTGATTCGAAAAATTACGAAAATTGAAATCTAGCAATAACTTTACATCACGGATCCAACAAAAGTGGTTTCGTCGAAATCCGAGGTCATTTGCAAAATTTCCATTTTTAAGGGCTTGAATTCCATAGCGACTATTCAGAATTTTCAACTGGACATATCTTTTGATTCCCGCTATGAAATTTCAATTTTTCGGATTTGTTGGAAAGATATTATCTATTAGATCCTATTATTTTTGGTTTCACTAAAATTCGGTTTATTTTGCACCCGGTATGTTTATTTGAAGTTTGAAATCGAATTATCGAACTACCGCGCCATTTTCAATTCTATTATAATTATATATATAATTATTTATATTCTAACGACGAACTATATAATATATATGTTCGAATTATATTCAAAATAAATTTCTCGTCCATATTATTTAAAATAATCTATTTTAAATGTTCAAAATTCACTAAAATTGCCAAAATAAAAATTTTAAACTGGCCCAGATTTTCGGGTTATTACAATCTCCCCCACTTAAAACTTTTCGTCCCCGAAAAGGAACAAAGTCGAAAGTGGTTTGATTAATCAACTCTACGTTCGATCTGGCTTCCATTCTCCAACTTTTCAGTATCTGAGAATTTTTCAAATTTTTCAAAAATTTGGCTAACACCCTAAATTTTCGAAAAATTTCGCCATAACCTCCCCTGCACCGGGAGCCACGGGAAAATCCCGAAATTGCCATATAGGCCTTCTGATCTTAAAAAGAAAAAGAAAAAGCCAAGCGGCTAGCCAATCGGCTCATAAAATTATCATCACCCAAACAAAACAGTAAATTATAGTAAACATGTACCTATTTGTCGGGCAAACAAATTTTATTCTCTGCTCTAGCCTCCTTGCTATGACCTGTTCAATGTAAGTACATGTATATGCAAGCAAATGCGACTAATTTTCGATACAATTCAATATTTGATTCAGTTAGGCATAATGGTTCAAAATTATCAAACAATTAAACAAACAACACAAACATCAATCAATTAGTGAATTATCATTTGAAATTCATAACTTTGGTATATAGACAAAAATCTCATTTTTGATGCCAAATCACAACAATAAGCCCTATCTAATTTGGTTCTCACACCAGTCAATAGGAAATATATAAAAATCTCACTTTCGTCGCTCGAATATAAACACTGATGATGAGGCCTCATCATCAGAATCATCTCCGGGCGACTAGAGTGTGATTCTATATCTATCCAATATATTAAAATTTCGAACACACGTTTGCAAGACGTATATGCGAAATCTCTATATACTGGACTGTCCTAATCATTACAAATAAATAATCAAATACGAATAATTGATTTAAATTTTCAAAACAAAATTTGTTTTCATTTTTAAAAATATACTCTTCACACTCGTTCTAGGATACTACTGATCCTATCTCTAACGAGTCATTCCCATTGGATATTACTAATCCAATATCTGATGAATTCTTTCGTATGGTTCTAATGTGTCTTGTTCTCTTCGCTTTGTAAACCAAAGCTCCGATACCAACTGTAAAAACCCGCAACTTCCCCGTTTAGGAAAGCGCGGATAGTTCGAGAACAAGCCACAACAGAACGCAAACGGGAGAACATTTCATTGTTATTGCAACAATCCATCAGATTACAAGAATATACAGAGTATAAATGAATATTACACAGAAATATCAGAGATTTAAATTACATTTAAATACATCGCAGCGGAAAATAATACAATACACAACTAGAAGAGATATACGGATACAAAGCTTTCCGGATACCGTTCCAGCTGTAAACCAGGATCTTGTGAATATAAATCTGCAAAACCAAAACTACTAGCTGCCCGTGTCAAAATAAGGGCACCCAGAGTTTAGGTTAAAACAATAAACTCCAGGTCAGTCATGTGACTGGTGTGAGAACTAAAATAGTTATTAATCTTTATTTTTAAAGTTAGGTAAATCAAGGGACCACGCCGTATAACGCGGAACGGGTTTCCTCCCAAGAATACCAGTGCATAAAACAAACAGCGCAATGCTAAATAAAGAAAAATGAAGCTGTTATAAGACCCAGGTACTATCACACAATGCAACGCAAGCCGGGGGATAGGGTTTTCCCTTATAACAGCCAAAGAATGCTTGATACGTTTAAAACAAATCATTTGATACTATTCTAAGTGCATAGTGTATAAAACAACTTCAAATCATAAGTATCAATCATAGGCGGCATGGGTACCATATATTATGTCGCCATACTAGTTCTACAATTAAAACCGCAAAATCACGTATTTGGAAGTTGGATTTCCATCGGTGAACCGAGGCAAAAGATAGTCCTCAACCGATTCGAGACTCTCTAGCCCGAGCCTCAGGATCAGAACGCATCAACCCTTTAGATCGTCAGCGCCGGTCCACCGATGTGGATTATTATGCCTGAACACTACGTTTCCCCACCCTTTGGGGCGTAAATGAGCCAACGAATGACTCCATCGGACCCGCCGGATCGTCCGATCAAACCGAGGCGCCTCGCAACAGCAACAACCACACAGGTGAAAAGTATATAAATGTCAGGGCTGGTAGGTCACTGACACCACCCTAGCTAGAAAGAAACGCATGCCCTCCCTGATGTCCTCTCCCGTTTTTGGTTCACAACCGAGGTGTGAGGCTCGCGAATTCACGTTACACAAAGCTGTGTCACACAGGCTGTGCTTTGATCATCACCACAAGACTTTGCTTTTCAACAGAAGCCTCGATCAATTGCATCTTAACATGCCACACAGGCAAACCGCTCTATGCAACCGATATCAGTCACACAGAATGAAATCCAATGTCAGACACACAGTCCATTTACAAGTCTGTTCTGGGTCTGAACGAAACCGGAGGCATTTTCCTCGCATATCCATCGATCTCCAAGCACATCCGGACGACAACTGATTGATTCCCTCATCTTGGGTGTACAGCCCAATCAAGATCATCAGTAATCACCCAAACGATGTGAAGACTTCCGGTCTTCAACCACCGTCTTCATCTTCGACTTATCGTCGTATCAGTTATTCAGAATGGGATAAACCTGGTCTTTCCGAATAACTCGCGTATATTTAAATAAGTGTTACACAAACACAACATACGCCTCATTCCAATTCATCAGTCACTAACCGTAAATTAATCAAGAGAATAATTTCCCAAATATTAACCCCGAAGGCCGAAACCAACATCAGATCAATATCCAGAAAACTATTCTGCTTGGCTAACCGACAGTTAGTTTCTAAATTCCACATTCATAGGGAAAGGTTCCCATTAATTTTATCCAAGATATATTCCTTGAATTTATTCTTTAATCATCTTTTGAATTTCGATTCAAATAGTCGGGATTAACGAACCTTACCGAAGTAATCATTTGTTTTAATTTCCCAATCCCAACCTATTAATCCCATGAAGTAAAACTGGTTATACTTCATATCTAACACCACGGTGTTATCGGTAAATTCAATTACCATTTCACGTTCAAATCTAATTTAAGATTTAACTAACGCCTGGAGCAAAACTGGTGATACTCCATTCTCGATTATTTCAATCTGATTAGAGATTCATTAAAGCTCCACTTAGTTTTAATCTTTGACTGGGTTAAAGAATCAGTGTCATTTAAAACACGGTTCACGATAAACCCAAAACCACATTCCATTAATTATCGGGTTAAAGAACGAGTGTTGTTTAAAACACTGTCCACGATAAACCCAAAAATCAATATCAATTCAATTAAATATTATTTAATTGGTACACTTCATTAAATCAAAATAAAAAGATTTAATCTTTTCTCAATTGGGTTCAAGAATAGTTTTAGTCTAGACACCATTCACGACATACCCAAATCACATTTGATATTAAACACAAGGCTCTGAATAGAAAATATACCGGCTTATATTCAATATCAAATTCTACGACTAACAAATATCGTATTGGAAATAACGATATATATATATATATATATATATATATATATATATATATCTTTCAAATTCCCATAACAATATCCATATCATCACGAAATCCAACATCGAAATAATCCAAAGACAATTTCGATACAAATCCATTCCAATATAATTATTGGAAATTCTGGTTATTTTCAAAACCATTTCAAATCCACTTTATTTATTTTAAAAAAAAAATAGAATTATAATTCTAGTTCAAAACTAGTTCATTTCGATAAAAAATCTATTTTTATCTTTTCAAATATGGAGTTTTTCATCCCAATTCTTTCTAAATCATTTCTTATGATTTTACACAAATTATTACTATTTTTAATAATTTTATCAAGGCCCGTACAGTCGATTTCCATCAATGGCCATCGAACTGCACTTACAACGACCTTTTTCAAATTTGATTTGGACATAATTCCAAATCCAACCGTTAGATTTCTAATTTCTAATATTCGTTAGAAAGCTCTTTTCGATACGAACCCAACGGTTCTGGTTTCAGGAGAATCCGACGGTCGGATCTCCCGCAATATCCGTTCGAAGTCAATGGTCGAAATTCGCGAACTGCAGCGGCGCGGCGCGTTCTATTCAGACCATTATATTATATATATAATATATATAATATATACTTCGTCGATTTCAATTCAAAACGTGCTTTATAAATCGTTTTAAATTCATTTTCAAAATGGTTTCAACTTCATATTCAATTTCAAATAAAAACTGAATATTCCAATATAAATTCGTTTTAAATTCATTTCAAATCAATTTCAATTCAAATTGATTTCTAATTCAATTTCAGTTCTTTTTCAATTCAATTCAATTTCAATTCGAATTCATTTATATTCAATTCTTTTCAAAATATCAGATTTTGAAATCACTTTCGATATTCATTATAAAATGAATAAAATCGATATAAATATCGTTCACGTCAAAATGGCGTCAATCTAATCAATACGGCTTCGTATATTCCTATTTCAAATATTCTATTTCAAATATTTCTTTTTCGAAACTGGAATGAGGCCCAATCAATTACCATATAATGTTAATTATATGGATTTTCTACACACATGTATATATCAACAACGATGAATAATCAACCATCATCCAAAGTGCATTCTACACTGTATAAGCTTCAAATATAAATATTCAACGCTTATAACAGCCTGTCAATCAATCGATCGACATACAACTAAACAATCGGGATTAGTGTACGTCAAATATCATCCCAATACCCGTGTGGGGTTTCAAGCAATCAAACACAGATTTTTATTTGTGCAGTTGGGCGATGTGTAAAATTTATCGTCCCAATCAATGTCCTTCAAATAGGTGTACATAAACAAACCGTCCGGTTTGTAAATGAATATTTATTTATTCACATTCACGTTAAAAATTATATTTTTAACGATCAAACTATTTTATTCAACCTATGAATATTCTATTCGGTCCATTTATTAAATAAAATGTTATCTTTATTTTTTCTAACTTATTTTTAGAAAATTTCGACGGCATAACGGCACGATACTAGAAACGGGACAAGGCCTAGCCATATCCCCGGTCTAGTGAAGGCCCACGCCATTCACACATTAATCAAATCAATTTCATTTCACCAAACAATTCAATTTCAAACCAAATAATCTAACCAACTACACAATCAAACAATTAAACAAACAAGCCATCCATGGTCTGTGGATGACGGGTGCTGCTAAGCACCGTCTGCATCCTAGTATATATATAACTAGAAAAATTAAATTGAAAGGTGAGAAGTTCTCACTGAATTGCTAATCCAACGCCACGACTCTTCTTAGGTAGAAATCTTCGTCGTTCTTGCCTCTTGTCACGTTCTCTGACCGTATTCTCTACATATGTAAAATCACATTTTTACTTTGCTACTCAATAAATAAAAATCGAATTTTTACTTTGCTATTCAATATATAAAAATCGAATTTTTACTTCGCTATTCAATATATAAAAATCGAATTTTTACTTCGCTATTCAATATATATAAATTGAATTTTTACTTCGCTATTCAATATATAAAAATCGAATTTTTACTTTGCTATTCAATATATAAAAATCGAATTTTTACTTTGCTATTCAATATATAAAAATCGAATTTTTACTTCGCTATTCAATAAATAAAAATCGAATTTTTTACTTCGCTATTCAATATATAAAAATCGAATTTTTACTTCGCTATTCAATATATAAAAATCGAATTTTTACTTTGCTATTCAATATATAAAAATCGAATTTTTACTTTTTCTGTAATATAAAAGTTATATTTTTATACTTGTCTATAATATAAAATTTATATTTTTAACTTTAAAAATCACTTCTTTCTGTATTTGACCCTCCTATAAAGATTATATTTTTATACTTCTACTATCATAAAAATCAGGTTTTTATTTGATAACCAAAACTAGTTTAAGTATTAGAAAAAAAAACTGAATTAACTAACTAAAATAAACACACACCTTTTCTGCGGAGGAGGGGGTTTCACGCCAGTTGAGGAGGCCGGGGAGGCGGGGTCTTGATGCTGGCGTCAGTCGCAGGGTAGAGGGAGGAAGCGGGATCGCGCTCAGCATGAGGGAGGGGGTGCGGGTACGGATTCGAGGGGGGATTAGGGTTTCGATGTGGGCTCCGTCGTCGAACGCAGGGCTGGAGGTTGGTCGATCGGAGGTGAGTTCGACGGTGGGCAGCGCGGCAGGGGGAGAGGGTCCCGCGCGATGGCGTCGCCTAGAGGAGGGGCGGTGTTCTTCGTTCGTTTTTTTTTCTAATCGGGAACGAAATGAACTGATGGGGAAGAAGGAAAATAAAGGGGGGTTTATTAAAATTTATATTATTTAATTTATTATTCACAAAAAGGTTGACTTTTTATACTAACTCGAAATCAAGTCCACCGACTGTCGTCCCTAGCTTTTTACCCTCATTCCGAACACAATGGATTATGTATCGCAGGCCAATTCGATCGTTATGATCAGCTTTCATCAAATTTTAAATATAAATCTTTATATATTCAATTTAAACGTACGTTCCAATTTACCGGGGCCACATACGGACTCTAAAAATTCCTGAAAAATATTTTCTAGCTTCGTATTCACGATACGGTCCTAACAAAACTAGTTTCGTCAAATTCTGAGACCGTTTGAAAAATGGCCATTTTCCAGTCGATTAAAATCAACTGAAACTGGTCAAACGCGTTTTCCTTTTCCACGCTCACATATTGATTCGAAAAATTACAAAAATTGAAATCTAGCAATAACTTTACATCACGGATCCAACAAAAGTGGTTTCGTCGAAATCCGAGGTCATTTGCAAAATTTCCATTTTTAAGGGCTTGAATTCCATAGCGACTATTCAGAATTTTCAACTGGACATATCTTTTGATTCCCGCTATGAAATTTCAATTTTTCGGATTCGTTGGAAAGATATTATCTATTAGATCCTATTATTTATGGTTTCACTAAAATCCGGTTTATTTTGCACCCGGTATGTTTATTTGAAGTTTGAAATCGAATTATCGAACTACCGCGCCATTTTCAATTCTATTATAATTATATATATAATTATTTATATTCTAACGACGAACTATATAATATATATGTTCGAATTATATTCAAAATAAATTTCTCGTCCATATTATTTAAAATAATCTATTTTAAATGTTCAAAATTCACTAAAATTGCCAAAATAAAAATTTTAAACTGGCCCAGATTTTCGGGTTATTACAATCTCCCCCACTTAAAACTTTTCGTCCCCGAAAAGGAACAAAGTCGAAAGTGGTTTGATTAATCAACTCTACGTTCGATCTGGCTTCCATTCTCCAACTTTTCAGTATCTGAGAATTTTTCAAATTCTTCAAAAATTTGGCTAACACCCTAAATTTTCGAAAAATTTCGCCATAACCTCCCCTGCACCGGGAGCCACGGGAAAATCCCGAAATTGCCATATAGGCCTTCTGATCTTAAAAAGAAAAAGAAAAAGCCAAGCGGCTAGCCAATCGGCTCATAAAATCATCATCACCCAAACAAAACAGTAAATTATAGTAAACATGTACCTATTTGTCGGGCAAACAAATTTTATTCTCTGCTCTAGCCTCCTTGCTATGACCTGTTCAATGTAAGTACATGTATATGCAAGCAAATGCGACTAATTTTCGATACAATTCAATATTTGATTCAGTTAGGCATAATGGTTCAAAATTATCAAACAATTAAACAAACAACACAAACATCAATCAATTAGTGAATTATCATTTGAAATTCATAACTTTGGTATATAGACAAAAATCTCATTTTTGATGCCAAATCACAACAATAAGCCCTATCTAATTTGGTTCTCACACCAGTCAATAGGAAATATATAAAAATATCACTTTCGTCGCTCGAACATAAACACTGATGATGAGGCCTCATCATCAGAATCATCTCCGGGCGACTAGAGTGTGATTCTATATCTATCCAATATATTAAAATTTCGAACACACGTTTGCAAGACGTATATGCGAAATCTCTATATACTGGACTGTCCTAATCATTACAAATAAATAATCAAATACGAATAATTGATTTAAATTTTCAAAACAAAATTTGTTTTCATTTTTAAAAATATACTCTTCACACTCGTTCTAGGATACTACTGATCCTATCTCTAACGAGTCATTCCCATTGGATATTACTAATCCAATATCTGATGAATTCTTTCATATGGTTCTAATGTGTCTTGTTCTCTTCGCTTTGTAAACCAAAGCTCCGATACCAACTGTAAAAACCCGCAACTTCCCCGTTTAGGAAAGCGCGGATAGTTCGAGAACAAGCCACAACAGAACGCAAACGGGAGAACATTTCATTGTTATTGCAACAATCCATCAGATTACAAGAATATACAGAGTATAAATGAATATTACACAGAAATATCAGAGATTTAAATTACATTTAAATACATCGCAGCGGAAAATAATACAATACACAACTAGAAGAGATATACGGATACAAAGCTTTCCGGATACCGTTCCAGCTGTAAACCAGGATCTTGTGAATATAAATCTGCAAAACCAAAACTACTAGCTGCCCGTGTCAAAATAAGGGCACCCAGAGTTTAGGTTAAAACAATAAACTCCAGGTCAGTCATGTGACTGGTGTGAGAACTAAAATAGTTATTAATCTTTATTTTTAAAGTTAGGTAAATCAAGGGACCACGCCGTATAACGCGGAACGGGTTTCCTCCCAAGAATACCAGTGCATAAAACAAACAGCGCAATGCTAAATAAAGAAAAATGAAGCTGTTATAAGACCCAGGTACTATCACACAATGCAACGCAAGCCGGGGGATAGGGTTTTCCCTTATAACAGCCAAAGAATGCTTGATACGTTTAAAACAAATCATTTGATACTATTCTAAGTGCATAGTGTATAAAACAACTTCAAATCATAAGTATCAATCATAGGCGGCATGGGTACCATATATTATGTCGCCATACTAGTTCTACAATTAAAACCGCAAAATCACGTATTTGGAAGTTGGATTTCCATCGGTGAACCGAGGCAAAAGATAGTCCTCAACCGATTCGAGACTCTCTAGCCCGAGCCTCAGGATCAGAACGCATCAACCCTTTAGATCGTCAGCGCCGGTCCACCGATGTGGATTATTATGCCTGAACACTACGTTTCCCCACCCTTTGGGGTGTAAATGAGCCAACGAATGACTCCATCGGACCCGGATCGTCCGATCAAACCGAGGCGCCTCGCAACAGCAACAACCACACAGGTGAAAAGTATATAAATGTCAGGGCTGGTAGGTCACTGACACCACCCTAGCTAGAAAGAAACGCATGCCCTCCCTGATGTCCTCTCCCGTTTTTGGTTCACAACCGAGGTGTGAGGCTCGCGAATTCACGTTACACAAAGCTGTGTCACACAGGCTGTGCTTTGATCATCACCACAAGACTTTGCTTTTCAACAGAAGCCTCGATCAATTGCATCTTAGCATGCCACACAGGCAAACCGCTCTATGCAACCGATATCAGTCACACAGAATGAAATCCAATGTCAGACACACAGTCCATTTACAAGTCAGTTCTGGGTCTGAACGAAACCGGAGGCATTTTCCTCGCATATCCATCGATCTCCAAGCACATCCGGACGACCAATGATTGATTCCCTCATCTTGGGTGTACAGCCCAATCAAGATCATCAGTAATCACCCAAACGATGTGAAGACTTCCGGTCTTCAACCACCGTCTTCATCTTCGACTTATCGTCGTATCAGTTATTCAGAATGGGATAAACCTGGTCTTTCCGAATAACTCGCGTATATTTAAATAAGTGTTACACAAACACAACATACGCCTCATTCCAATTCATCAGTCACTAACCGTAAATTAATCAAGAGAATAATTTCCCAAATATTAACCCCGAAGGCCGAAACCAACATCAGATCAATATCCAGAAAACTATTCTGCTTGGCTAACCGACAGTTAGTTTCTAAATTCCACATTCATAGGGAAAGGTTCCCATTAATTTTATCCAAGATATATTCCTTGAATTTATTCTTTAATCATCTTTTGAATTTCGATTCAAATAGTCGGGATTAACGAACCTTACCGAAGTAATCATTTGTTTTAATTTCCCAATCCCAACCTATTAATCCCATGAAGTAAAACTGGTTATACTTCATATCTAACACCACGGTGTTATCGGTAAATTCAATTACCATTTCACGTTCAAATCTAATTTAAGATTTAACTAACGCCTGGAGCAAAACTGGTGATACTCCATTCTCGATTATTTCAATCTGATTAGAGATTCATTAAAGCTCCACTTAGTTTTAATCTTTGACTGGGTTAAAGAATCAGTGTCATTTAAAACACGGTTCACGATAAACCCAAAACCACATTCCATTAATTATCGGGTTAAAGAACGAGTGTTGTTTAAAACACTGTCCACGATAAACCCAAAAATCAATATCAATTCAATTAAATATTATTTAATTGGTACACTTCATTAAATCAAAATAAAAAGATTTAATCTTTTCTCAATTGGGTTCAAGAATAGTGTTAGTCTAGACACCATTCACGACATACCCAAATCACATTTGATATTAAACACAAGGCTCTGAATAGAAAATATACCGGCTTATATTCAATATCAAATTCTACGACTAACAAATATCGTATTGGAAATAACGATATATATATATCTTTCAAATTCCCATAACAATATCCATATCATCACGAAATCCAACATCGAAATAATCCAAAGACAATTTCGATTCAAATCCATTCCAATATAATTATTGGAAATTCTGGTTATTTTCAAAACCATTTCAAATCCACTTTATTTATTTTAAAAAAAAATAGAATTATAATTCTAGTTCAAAACTAGTTCATTTCGATAAAAAATCTATTTTTATCTTTTCAAATATGGAGTTTTTCATCCCAATTCTTTCTAAATCATTTCTTATGATTTTACACAAATTATTACTATTTTTAATAATTTTATCAAGGCCCGTACAGTCGATTTCCATCAATGGCCATCGAACTGCACTTACAACGACCTTTTTCAAATTTGATTTGGACATAATTCCAAATCCAACCGTTAGATTTCTAATTTCTAATATTCGTTAGAAAGCTCTTTTCGATACAAACCCAACGGTTCTGGTTTCAGGAGAATCCGACGGTCGGATCTCCCGCAATATCCGTTCGAAGTCAGTGGTCGAAATTCGCGAACTGCAGCGGCGCGGCGCGTTCTATTCAGACCATTATATTATATATATAATATATACTTCGTCGATTTCAATTCAAAACGTGCTTTATAAATCGTTTTAAATTCATTTTCAAAACGGTTTCAACTTCATATTCAATTTCAAATAAAAACTGAATATTCCAATATAAATTCGTTTTAAATTCATTTCAAATCAATTTCAATTCAAATTGATTTCTAATTCAATTTCAGTTCTTTTTCAATTCAATTCAATTTCAATTCGAATTCATTTATATTCAATTCTTTTCAAAATATCAGATTTTGAAATCACTTTCGATATTCATTATAAAATGAATAAAATCGATATAAATATCGTTCACGTCAAAATGGCGTCAATCTAATCAATACGGCTTCATATATTCCTATTTCAAATATTCTATTTCAAATATTTCTTTTTCGAAACTGGAATGAGGCCCAATCAATTACCATATAATGTTAATTACATGGATTTTCTACACACATGTATATATCAACAACGATGAATAATCAACCATCATCCAAAGTGCATTCTACACTGTATAAGCTTCAAATATAAATATTCAACGCTTATAACAGCCTGTCAATCAATCGATCGACATACAACTAAACAATCGGGATTTGTGTACGTCAAATATCATTCCAATACCCGTGTGGGGTTTCAAGCAATCAAACACAGATTTTTATTTGTGCAGTTGGGCGATGTGTAAATTTTATCGTCCCAATCAATGTCCTTCAAATAGGTGTACATAAACAAACCGTCCGGTTTGTAAATGAATATTTATTTATTCACATTCACGTTAAAAATTATATTTTTAACGATCAAACTATTTTATTCAACCTATGAATATTCTATTCGGTCCATTTATTAAATAAAATGTTATCTTTATTTTTTCTAACTTATTTTTAGAAAATTTCGACGGCATAACGGCACGATACTAGAAACGGGACAAGGCCTAGCCATATCCCCGGTCTAGTGAAGGCCCACGCCATTCACACATCAATCAAATCAATTTCATTTCACCAAACAATTCAATTTCAAACCAAATAATCTAACCAACTACACAATCAAACAATTAAACAATTAAACAAACAAGCCATCCATGGTCTGTGGATGATGGGTGTCGGGTGCTGCTAAGCACCGTCTGCATCCTAGTATATATATAACTAGAAAAATTAAATTGAAAGGTGAGAAGTTCTCACCGAATTGCTAATCCAACGCCACGACTCTTCTTAGGTAGAAATCTTCGTCGTTCTTGCCTATTGTCACGTTCTCTGCCCGTATTCTCTACATATGTAAAATCACATTTTTACTTTGCTACTCAATAAATAAAAATCGAATTTTTTACTTTGATATTCAATATATAAAAATTGAATTTTTACTTCGCTATTCAATATATAAAAATCGAATTTTTACTTTGCTATTCAATATATATAAATCGAATTTTTACTTCGCTATTCAATATATAAAAATCGAATTTTTACTTCGCTATTCAATATATAAAAATCGAATTTTTACTTTGCTATTGAATATATAAAAATCAAATTTTTACTTCGCTATTCAATAAATAAAAATCGAATTTTTTACTTCGCTATTCAATATATAAAAATCGAATTTTTACTTCGCTATTCAATATATAAAAATCGAATTTTTACTTTGCTATTCAATATATAAAAATCGAATTTTTACTTTTTCTGTAATATAAAAGTTATATTTTTATACTTGTCTATAATATAAAAATTATATTTTTAACTTTAAAAATCACTTCTTTCTGTATTTGACCCTCCTATAAAGATTATATTTTTATACTTCTACTATCATAAAAATCAGGTTTTTATTTGATAACCAAAACTAGTTTAAGTATTAGAAAAAAAACTGAATTAACTAACTAAAATAAACACACACCTTTTCTGCGGAGGAGGGGGTTTCACGCCAGTTGAGGAGGCCGGGGAGGTGGGGTCTTGGTGTTGGCGTCAGTCGCAGGGTAGAGGGAGGAAGCGGGATCGCGCTCAGCGCGAGGGAGGGGGTGCGGGTACGGATTCGAGAGGGGGGGGTTTAGGGTTTCGATGTGGGCTCCGTCGTCGAACGCAGGGCTGGAGGTTGGTCGAACGGAGGTGAGTTCGGCGGTGGGCAGCGCGGCAGGGGGAGAGGGTCCCACGCGATGGCGTCGCCTGGAGGAGGGGCGGCGTTCTTCGTTCGTTTTTTTTCTAATCGGGAACGAAATGAACTGATGGGAAGAAGGAAAATAAAGGGTGGGTTTATTAAAATTTATATTATTTAATTTATTATTCACAAAAAGGTTGACTTTTTATACTAACTCGAAATCAAGTCCACCGACTGTCGTCCCTCGCTTTTTACCCCCATTCCGAACACAATGGGTTATGTATCGCATGCCAATTCGATCGTTATGATCAGCTTTCAACAAATTTAAAATATAAATCTTTATATATTCAATTTAAACGTACATTCCAATTTACCAGGGCCACATACGGACTCTAAAAATTCCCGAAAAATATTTTCTAGCTTCGTATTCACGATACAGTCCTAACAAAACTAGTTTCGTCAAATTCTGAGACCGTTTGAAAAATGGCCATTTTCCAGTCGATTAAAATCAACTGAAACTGGTCAAACGCGTTTTCCTTTGCCACGCTCACATATTGATTCGAAAAATTACAAAAATTGAAATCTAGCAATAACTTTACATCACGGATCCAACAAAAGTGGTTTCGTCGAAATCCGAGGTCGTTTGCAAAATTTCCATTTTTAAGGGCCTGAATTCCATAGCGACTATTCAGAATTTTCAACTGGACATATCTTTTGATTCCCGCTATGAAATTTCAATTTTTCGGATTCGTTGAAAAGATATTATCTATTAGATCCTATTATTTTTGGTTTCACTAAAATCCGGTTTATTTTGCACCCGGTATGTTTATTTGAAGTTTGAAATCGAATTATCGAACTACCGCGCCATTTTCAATTCTATTATAATTATATATATAATTATTTATATTCTATCGACGAACTATATAATATATATGTTCGAGTTATATTCAAAATAAATTTCTCGTCCATATTATTTAAAATAATCTATTTTAAATGTTCAAAATTCACTAAAATCGCCAAAATAAAAATTTTAAACTGGCCCAGATTTTCGGGTTATTACACCTTGCTACAAGTTGTTTAGTGCTTTGTCGAGGGTCGTGCTTAGGGAACCCTTGTCCCAAGATAACTGTCGGTTCTTGAGTTTCCTAAGCGTGATGCTCACCCCATTAAGGGAAGAGTAGCTAATCTCTTGGGCTATAAACCTTGATATCTAAGAAAAGAGTAAACTACTACAGATTCGTGAAAGCTGAACAACCCCATTTTTTTCTTATGTCCACTTTCATAGACCTATCTCCGGTGTTAATGAAAAATATTGTTAACATTTTGGCGCTAGAAGGAGGGATTGAACCTCCAACCTTGTGGTTAACAACCACATATCTAACTGTGTTGTTCTGTCCTTGGGTAAAAGGTCCGAATAAGAGTCTTATGGATCTTAGATGGATATGTCAGGAACCACGGACCCAAGAGTGACGGAAGAGCAAAGGTTGAGAATGGAAGCCTTGCGAATAATTAAGCGGAAAAGGGAATTAGAACAATATGATTCTGGCTATTGGAACAGTAACCCTTCCTACATAAGATGAACCCTAATCTTTCCTCTAAGTGGCTCTACATCAAAGGATTGTAATACCTTCTATTATGTAAGGAGAGCTCACCACAAGCAAATCAAGGGGATGGTATTCGAACGAGAAATAACAGACGATTTCAACCACTTTGCTTCCAAATTGTCTAAAAGGATAGCACTCCAATCTCGGCCTATCTTGGAAAGAGAAAACAAGGATATGAGTGAAGCAACAAGGTTTGGTAACAAAAGAGCTAAGTCCCAGCAGCAAGAAAGGAAGTTTACACCAAGATTACCCGAAGGATACTACCTTACCACTTCAATGGAAAAAATATATTTCCTAACCAAACATGAATTCAATTATTGGCCACCTACAAAGAAGAATCCCATGTACGAAAGGAAATTGAGAAGGCCTTACTATCACTATCACATGATGAATGGGCATGAAACTAACCATTGCAAAGCCCTCAAAGGAATGATCATAAAGTTCCTCAATCAAGGCTAGCTACAAGATTTTGTAAAAGGATCAAACTAAGTCCAATAAAAGTCCTTAATGAAAGGATTACCTACATGACTAGGGGTATGGAAACCCTCTCAAGAGTCAAAATAACCAAAGATGGATTAATGCACAAATGGATTAAAAAAACCTTGTCACCGCCGAGTTGGCCAGGAAAAGGCAACCCCCGTAGGGGGGTGGGGTATAACCCTTTCTCCGCGCCCGAATCAAAAAGGTCCATGTTAAAGTATCAAAAGCATAAACCTATGACCCACACCAGAAATGGTCGTGATGGAGCGTCTAATTAGCACACCCTGCGTCTGCTATGAACTAAGCATGTCCTACCTCTTCTCGCAGAATAGCATGTCCTACCACTGCTTATGTTCCGCGTTACCCGCAAAAGGGAACGCCAATCCTTATCATTGCTTACGATGGCCAGGATAAGGCACCACTTGGAGGGGATGGAGTGTAAGCCTCTATCACCGCCTATGATGGTCAGGGTAGAGCATCAAAAGAGTAAGCCTTAATTCCACATCTTCGACTGCCCGGTTTAAGCATCTAAGACATTACCATCGCCTACGATGGTCAGGATAAGGCGCCTCTTGGAGGGAGGTCGGGTAAGTCCTTAGACCTTGATTGTGGATAAGCTAGCCAAGCGCACCAGACGCACAGGCCCAGATAGTGGCCAAAAAAGCACGTACATCCTCTGCTTTGACAATAAAAGCCCAGAGAGTGGCTCAAGAAGCACGTACATCCTCTGCTTCACAAATTACACCCAAAAAGGGGTAACGAAACTAATACCATGAGTGGTCTCTTTTCTCCAGTCTTAATACTCGAATCTAGGTTAATTCAGATCTTAACTACTACACCATAAGTGGTTTCTGGTCTTCTATTCTAAATACCCGAATCTGGGTCGGTTCGGGACTCCTGTCATGCCAGAAGGGGATTTCTGGTCTTTCATAAAAATAGTCCAGATCGAGGTTAGCTTTGGACTCCTATTAACCAAAGGAATGTGTGACACCCCACGTCCTTTAATGTCACTTTTTATCAGAATGCATTAAGTTTCATGAAGCGTTTAGGTAAACAGGAACAAAAACATTACAAGACAGATATAAAATAACAGCGGAATTAAAAACTTTATTAAATAGAAAAGTTTCTTGGTTCAAATCCAGTTACACAATAAGGCTGGAATACTGAAAACATAAAACTTCTGCCTTGTACAAAATCATCATCAGAGTGCAATAATACATAAAAAGAGCATAATCCTCAAAACATAGCCATAGTAGAGCAAAAGTGAAAATGAGCAATATATCTAAGCAGCTCCAAGCAGAAAAGAAGAATCCTGGTCAAGCTTGAGTATTCCCACCCTGAGAACCGGGGGGGGGGTACGGAAGAGAAAGAAGATAAAACAAAATGGGTCAGACATAAAGTCTGGTGAGTCCAGTTACTTTTAGCATATAAATTTGTAAAAGCATCATGATAGGCATATAAGTTGGAGAGAGAGAGATAACAGTGTCATAAGGCGGGTATAATAAGATAAACAGGATAAATAGAACAAAACATGCATTACGCTTCTCTAATACTTTTCTCTGCACCACTACTAGTATAATTATAACATGAGGAACCCAACAAGAACAAGATGGTAGACTTAGGTGTAATTTTAATGAGAGGTTTTCACCCCCATACAATCATAACAGGTAGCCCCATATGACAAGTGTCATCTCCAACAATAATAACGGGCTCTTAAACAAGCAAGACCAGATGTACCCTATTTACTACCCCAATCGATCGACTCCTTAACTCGTGGATACCCTGTGCTGGCCCCACAGTAGGATGTATCACTTCCTACAATGGCAACCTCATTGTTTACAAGATGCACAACTATATCTACAGTTGTCACGGCATCTTATCATCCCCTCCTTGACTCCGGACCCATGCACGCACATGACCCCGTCGGAATGCGCCGCCCAAACCGTCCCTTAGATGGACCTCTTACAACCAACTCAGTAACCGTGCCCTAACCCGACCTAGTTCGGGGTTCTCCGTTTGATACCAAGATAGGTTACTGACTGATACGGGTCCCACACACAAGATTATGCAAGCTCTCACCTTTTTCTTGCATCCCCACAACTAGGATTTCAACAGGTTATGCCTAACGGTTCAACAAGATTGCATAACCCCAACAGGTTAAGTTGTCGGGTATATATATTTATTGTCCACCTCCACATACTAACAAGATTAACTTAACCCCCACTGATTTAAGCAAGTTTACTTAACCCCTACTCAAGTTAACAGGTTCATGTAATCCTTATGGATTCAATCAGGTTAAGTATTACAGGTTAACAGGTTACTCCATTCACATTGACTTCTCTTCAAGTTACCAAGTTCCTCTTTCTTATTAATTTCATATATATAACTTAATCCATTTAAGTTTATTAATAAGCCCATCACATGTTATTCTCTAGACTATAATTAACGAAAGTAATCTACAATCCCTTTTTATATTATTCATTGTCTGATTCCATAGTTCAAAAACATGTTTTACTTAATATGTAATTAAGTATACTTCATCTCAATTAACCTATTTTCTGTTTAACAAGTCACTACAACTTTTCGTTGTTTACTCAATAACTTAGTTCTCTCAACTAAGGTTTACTAATTAGTTTCCTTTCCTTTTATTATAACTTATGTTATAATTTCCACCTGTCCCTAGGACAAGCCTACCTATTATATAACATTCTCATTAATGAAATTAATTATAATAGGTTGTTATCATTCCCCATTTGTTCCAATTCGTTTCCATTAATCAAAATTAGTGCCATTTATTTATGTCCTTTTATGCACATATATTCATATATATATATATATATATATATATATATGTGTGTGTGTGTGTGTTTATGTTCCAGGTCAAAAATATAGTGAAATCCTAGACCTCTCACATTAATCCACCACTGTGGATGCTGGACATGACGGGTGGTTCGGGCAGACTTCTACCACAAGTCGGACTTAACCTTGTGTCTTAGCACCGTTTACATGTACTTTTATGCACTCGGCCTCTCACATTAGATTAACCAATTTTGGATGCTGGATTTCTCGAGTGGTTCCGGGCAGGCTTCTACCACAAGTGTAATCTAACCTCGTGTCTAAGTGCAGTTACTGTTTCTATTTACTGTAATTCTAGGCTTATTCATTCTTATATAATTATTCATGTTCATCGTAGGTTTCTCAATTACAGTATTCAATTCAACAGATTTCAGCAGATTTGTCATTTTAACAGATTAAACATCTCCTCAAGTTATAGCAGGGTACTTACAGTTTTATTATCATGCTCTGCTAATCTTAAATTAAACCTACCGATTTATATAAACTAAATTACGATCGTAATTCTCAATATAACATTGGCCCCAAGTTTTAGTCAAATTGTACGATATAGGTTATGCCCCAAAAACCCCAATCACGATTCGTAATACAAGTTATGCCCAAATTATAGTTTTAGATCAATGATATAGCTTATGCCCCAAATCCCAAGTTTTTGCTCAAGATACAAAATATGCCTAAATTTCCCAATCACATTTACAATATGAATTATGCCATTAATTTAATCATTCCCAATTGTTCCCAAATTCATGCGTTCGCGTATTTCAGCGATAGGCCTAGGCTCGAAGGTAGCCTGGCTATAAAAACAAAAAGGGAAGAAGGGAGAGAAGAGAACAAGGATAGACATAGTAAATAGAACTGACATATGATGGCGTAATTAGGCAAACTAACATGATAGGCATAAATTGACATGATTAGGAAAATTAACATAATAGGCATAAGGTGACATGATTAGGCAAACTAGCTACGAATAGGCATACTGAGATCTAAACTACGAATTAGATATACAAGAAATGGCAGATCTGTTGTGATTTCATATTCATAATAGGCATAGGCTTAGATCTAAACTTATAGGCATGGCAAGATTTCATTTTAAGTGTTATATCTAAAAATAACATAGACTCACTGTGATTGGATCTAAAGAACAGGGAATTGATTGCACATATTGTAACACAGATCTCTGAATAGGAATAACTTGTTGTTGAAGAAGAATAGGCTATTTTAATCTGAGCTGGGGCAGCACCTTGTTGTCGCCGTTGATTTAGATGAATAAACAATAGGATTAAGGCCCTTTATATAGCCATCAACCGCCGAACCAGGTCACATATACATTCATAAGTACACGCCCGCCCCAAATCTCGTGGGGTGTTGACCGGGGTGTCGACATGGGTATCGAAACCCCTGTGTGGGTGTCGACCCATGGGTCGACGCCCCTTGGCTGGGGTCGACACCCAACGGGTCTAGTTCCCGCGTTGGTTCCCGCCTACGAATTCAAACTGATTTTAGTTATTTTTAACTGGTTTTTATTATTCTGTGTATATATAATTCTCTTGTGCGTATACAAACTTCAAACCTTAATATCTTCTTCATACGATGTCCGTTTTACGCAAACTCGGAGTCTATCCTAAGAAGAATTCCGAGACAAACGCAATGGCGCGGTCCTTTTTACTTAATTCTCAATATTTAATGAAGTATTCTTTAGTTTATCATTATTATGTTTGTTAAATTACGGGTGTTACATTCTCCCCAACTCAAAGGATTTCGTCCCTGAAATCTATAACTTAAGAAGAATGTATTCCTAACATCCAGCATCCATCTACTCATCCACCAATCACAGGCATCCATTATCCTTAAAAGATTTCTAATGCTTATATGAACATATGCAAAGGTGTGTGTATATGTCCCTATGCTAATGCGAAAGATCAGGCGGTTTACTAATTCAGTTGACCTCCTTAATGCAATGTACGTTAGTGCCATGAATCCAACATGTATGCAAATAGTACTATTATAACATGTAAGTTCTATATGTGTGCATAACCATTTATCCAAATGCAGCATCCATATGATGATACACCCACTTTCATCCATTAAAAGAAGAAAAATATGCACACACATCCACATGCAGTATGAGAGTGGTTGAGCCGATCTAGTGCCTAATGTGTGTGTATATGCATCCACGAGAAACCACTAGCAAACACTTGCATCCACTTGCATCCATCAAGCATAACATGTCTCAAACACATGTTTACGTCCATGGGATTTCTACCTAATGGTCAAAGATTCGATCAATAGGATATACTAAAATGATAGAAACAAGTATGAACAAAAGCTTTGGAAAAAGAAGTTAATAACATATTCTCAAAAAAGGAAAGGATATGAAGCGTGAATCTTGTCTTCAGTCTCCCAAGTTGCATTCTCGCAGTCCGTTCCCAACTGCACTTTTACTAACTTAATCTCCTTGTTATGCAGGTAGGTACTCGTATAATCGTCGCTTCCCTTTCTACCTCCATTTACTCAAGTAAGCTCGGTTCTACTACTTCTGCAGTATTGTGTAAGTACTTCCGCAAATGAGAAATGTGGAAAACATCATGAACACCGGCCATTCTCTCGGGTAGTCTCACCCTATAGGCCATTTGGTCAATCCTCTCTGCCATGGGAAATGGCCTTACAAACCTTAGCGTAAGTTTCCCTACATATCCAAAACGAACCACATCCCTCCGAGGTGATACCTTGATGAAACCATGTTTCCCACCTCAAACTCAATATCGGTCCTTCCTTTGTATGACTTCTTCCTGAGCTGTCTTCATGCGCCTGTGGATAAGATCAATCTTTTCTTAAGTTTCTCTAATCGCCTCAGATCCAAGTAGAAGCCTAACTCTGCTATCTCAAGTTTTGAGATCCTTCTATGAGAACAGATACTCGGGCGACTTATGGTCCGTGTATAACTCATACTTTTTACCTAGTACATAATGGTGCCAAGTCTTAAGCGCGAATACTATGGCAACTAACTCTAAGTCATGGGTAGGGTAGTTCTTCTCATGAACTCTTAACAGTCTACCTTCATAACATACTACCCTTCAATCTTGCATCAGAACCGCACCAAGCCCTGTACCACATGCATCAGTGTATACTGTGAACACTTTGTTCCCATCAGGTAAGGTCAAGACTGGGTTGTTGTCAGAGCCTTCTTTAATCGTTGAAAAGCATCGTCCCATTCTATATTCCAAGAAAATGTCAGATTCTTTTTCATTAGTATAATAGGGATGATATGTTTGCGAAGTTCTTAATGAACTTCCTATAATAGCCCGCTAACCTGAGAAAGCTACTCACCTCCGTGCACTCTTCGGGATCTTCCAATCTTGAACTGCAACTACCTTCCCATGATCTATTGCTATCCTATCTTTAGAAACCACATGCCCTAAAAATCTCACTTCCTTTATCCATAAATGACATTTGGAGAATTTCGCCTTAAGCTGGTGCGCACAGAGAGCTTTCATAACCTCTCTTAAATGTAAGGCATGCTCTTCCTCGCTCTTTGAGAAAATCAAGATATCATCAATAAAGACCACGATGAACTTATTTAGAAACTCCCAAAACACCCTATTCATCAGATCAACTAAATTGGCGGGTGCATTCGTCAATCCAAAAGGCATGACGAGCCACTCGAAGAAACCATCTGGAGTTCTAAAAGAGGTCTTATCTATATTGTCCTCGACCACCCTTAACTAATGAAACCTCGTGGCCAAGTCTAACTAAGAGAAAATAGATGCACCAACAAGCTGGTCAAACAGATCATCCATCATCGGAAGTGGGTTCCTATTCTTCTTAGTGAGTTTACTCAACTCTCTAAAATCCACATATAAGCGAAGCGAACCATTCGCCTTAGTGGTTAATACTACTGGAGCACCCCATTCAGATATGCTTTGCCTATAAACCCTTTCTCAAGTAGCTCCCCTACTTGCTTCCTGAGCTCCCATCTTTCTCTTGGAGCCATATGGCGCACAGGCAATGCAAATGGCTTTGCATTGTCCACCAAGTGTATACGAAAATCGATCTCGCGCCTCGAAGGTTTGCCCCGAACCTCCTCAAAAACATCAGGATACTCACAGACTACTAGTATAGATCGTAGATCCCCGATAGATGCATCAAGAGACTCTAGGAAACTAAGCATGACAGACCCCTTAGGGTCATAAGAAATCTCGAGGGTCCTCCCATGGCAAGTCAAAAGTCTAACGACCCTCCTCTCACAATCCAGAATGGCACCATACATGGCTAGCCAATCCATCCCTAGAATCAAACCATAGCCCATAAAACTAAGCACTTATGCATCACACTCAAACCCAGTGCATAACACAGATATTTTCAAAATCTGACAAATCATAAACAGATGAGCCATGCCACCAATGGGATTTGAGACAACAACGGGATCCAAAACCATACTAGTACTAAGGTGCAGAGACTCAACCACAAAATCATATATAAAGGAATGCGAAGTGCCAGAATCTAAAAGAGTTTTAAATGGATGATTGGAAGGAGAAATCAAACCTTCAATGGAAACTTTCCTACCTCTATCTGGTACACTTACAACGAGAACATACACATGCCCTCTAGAAGATCCTTCCCTTTTGTCTTGTCCTTGTTTCTTCGGGCATTCCCCCTTATAGTGTCCAACTTCACCACAATTGAAGCAAGCGCTCTTCCTTCTTCGGCAATCTTTGACCAATTGACCCAAGTGCTTACAACCATGACATTTCTTCCTAGTGGAATTACCTACTCGCAGTGGTGGAGGAACAACGGCTGCAGTTGGGAGGGGGACGTCTCCTTGGCTCCTGGTAGGTGTCGTAGCCTTAGGATACCTACGGAACGAATCTGGTACTTGAACGCTCTCGGGAATAATCGGTTCCCCAGACATGCTAAAACGAAAAGGAAGAAAGGATTAAAATAGAGAATCGAGAGATATCTCATATGACTTTGTGGAAGATGTTTTTCAAAATAGACTTTTCTTTTGAAAATGCTTTCTTTTAAAACCTTTTTGAAAACAACTTTCAAAATATTTTATCTGATCTGGTAACCTTCATCTCTGATACCAAATGTGACACCCCACGTCCGTTAATGACACTCTTTATCAGAATGCATTAAGTTTCGTGAAGCGTTTAGGTAAACAGGAACAGAAACATTACAAGACAAATATAAATAACAGCGGAATTAAAAACTTAATTATTAGAAAAGCTTCGTGGTTCAAATCCAATTACATAATATGGTTGGAATGCTGAAAACATAAAACTTCTGGCTTGTACAAAATCATCATCAAAGTACAATAATACATAAAAAAAGCATAATCCCCAAAACATAGCCGTAGTAGAGCAAAAGCGAAAATGAGCAATACATCTAAGCAGCTCCAAGCAGAAAAGAAGAATCCTGGTCAAGATTGCGTATTCCCACCCTAAGAACTTGAGGGGGAGGGGGAAACGGAAGAGAAAGAAGAGAAAACAAAATGGGTCAGACATAAAATCTGGCGAGTCCAGTTACTTTTAGCATATAAATAAGTAAAAGCATCATGACAGGCATATAAGTTAGGGGAGAGAGAGATAACAGTGTCATAAGGCGGGTATAATAAGATAAACATGATAAACAGAACAGAAGATGCATTATGCTTCTCTAATACTTTTCTCTGCACCACTACTAGTATAACAATATCATGATGATCCCAACAAGAACAAGATGGTAGACTTAGGTATACTTCTAGTGAGAGGTTTTTACCCCATATAATCATAACAGGTACCCCCACATGACAAGTGTCATCTCCAACTATAATAACAAGCTCTTAAACAAGCAAGACTAGATGTACCCTATTTACTACCCCAATCGATCGACTCGCTAAATCGTAGATACCCTGTGCTGGCCCCAAAGTAGGATGTGTCGCTTCCTTAAGTGGCAACCCTGTTGTTTACAAGATGCACAAATATATCTACAGGTGCCACGGCGTCTTATCATCCCCTTCTTGACTCCGGACCCATGTACGCACATGGCCCCGTCGGAATTTGCCGCCCACACCGTCCATTAGATGGACCTCTTACAACGAACTTAGTAAGCGTGCCCTGACCCCGACCTAGTTCGGGATTCTCCGTTTGATACCAAGATAGGTTACTAACTGATATGAGTCCCACACACAAGATGATGCATGCTCTCCCCTTTGTTTTGCATCCACACTACTAAGATTTCAACAGGTTATGCCTAACATTTTAACAAGATTGCATAACTGCAACAGGTTAAGTTGTCGAGTATATATATTTATTGTCCGCCCCCACATACTAACAAGATTAACTTAACCCCCACTGGTTCAAGTAATTTTACTTAACCCCTACTCAAGTTAATAGGTTCATGTAATCCTTATGGATTCAATCAGGTCAAGTATTGCAGGTTAACAAGTAACTCCATTCACATTGACTTCTCTTCAAGTTACCAAGTTCCTCTTTCTTATTAATTTCATATATATAACTTAATCCATTTAAGTTAATTAATAAGACCATCACATGTTATTCTCTAGATTGTAATTAACAAAAGTAATCTACAATCCCTTTTATATTATTCATTGTCTAATTCCATAGTTACAATAATTACTTAATATGTAATTAAGTATACTTCATCTCAATTAACCTATTTTCTGTTTAACTGGTCACTACAACTTGTCGTTGTTTACTTATTGACTTACTTCTCTCAACTAAGGTTTACTAACAAGTTTCCTTTCCTTTTATTATAACTTATGTTATAATTTCCACTTGTCCCTAGGACAAGCCAACCTATTATATAACATTCTCATTAATGAAATTAATTATAATAGGTTGTTATCATTCCCCATTTATTCCAATTCATTTCCATTAATCATAATTAGTTCCATTTATTTATGTCCTTTTATGTACATATATTCATATATATGTTTATGCACTAGATCTCTCACATTAAGCCACTACTTGTGGATGCTGGATATGCTGGGTGGTTCCGGGCAGACTTCTACCACAAGTCGGACTTAACCTTGTGTCTTAGCAATGTTTATGTGTACTTTTACGCACTCGAACCCTCACATTAGATTAACCATTTGTGGATGTTGGATTTGTCGGGTGGTTCCAGGCAGGCTTCTACCACAAGCGTAATCTAACCTCGTGTCTAAGTGCAGTTACAGTTTCTATTTACTATAATTCTAAGCATATCATTCTTATATAATTATTCAAGTTCAACGTAGGTTTTTCAATTACAGTATTCAATTCAATAGATTTCAGCAAATTAGTCATTTTAACAGATTAGACATCTCCTCAAGTTATAGCAGGTTACTTACAGTTTTATTATCATGCTCTGCTAATCTTAAATTAAACCTACTGATTTATATAACCTAAATTACGGTCATAATTCTCAATATAACATTGGCCCTAAGTTTTATCCATAGTGTACGATATAGGTTATGCCCCATAAACCCCAATCATGATTCATAATACAAGTTATGCCCAAATTACAACTTTAAATCAATGATATAGCTTATGCCCCAAATCCCAAGTTTTTGCTCAAGATACAAAATATGCCCAAATTTCCCAATCACATTTACAATATGAATTATGCCCCTAATTTAATCATTCCCATTTTTTCCCAAATTCGTTCGTTCGCGTATTTCAGCGATAGGCCTAGGCTCGAAGGTAGCCTGGCTATAAAAACAAAAATGGAAGAAGGGAGAGAAGAGAACAAGGGTAGACATAATAAATAGATCTGGCATATGATGGCATAATTAGGCAAACTAACATGATAGGCATAAATTGACATGATTAAACAAATTATCATAATAGGCATAAGGTGACATGATTAGGCAAACTAGTCATGAATAAGCATACTGAGATCTAACTGAGAATTAGATATACAAGAAATGGCAGATCTGTTGTGATTTCAGATTCCTAATAGGCATAGGCTTAGATCCAAACTTATAGGCATGTCAAGATTTCATTTTAAGCGTTTATATCTAAAAATAACATAGACTTACTGTGATTGGATCTAAAGAACAGGGAATTGATTGCAGATATTGTAACACAAATCTCTGAATATGAATAACTTGCTATTGAAGAAGAATAAGCTATTTTAATCTGAGCTGGGGCAGCACCTCGTTGTCGCCACTGATTTAGATGAATAAAACAATGGGTTTAAGGTCCTTTATGTAGCCATCAACCAACGAACCAGGTCAGAAATTGAGTCCACGTTCAGAAGTTGCACCTGCCCCAAATCTTGGGGGTGTCAACCTGGGTGCTGACATCGGTGTCGACACCCCTTGGCTGGGGTCGACACCCAACGGGTCTGGTTCCCGCGTTGGTTCCCGCCTACGAATTCAAACTGATTTGAATTATTTTGAACTGTTTTTGATTATTCTATGTATTTATAATTCTCTTGTGCATATACAAACTTCAAACCATGATATCTTCTTCGTACGATTTCCGTTTTATGCAAACTCGGAGTCTATCCTAAGAAGAATTCCGAGACGAACGCAATAGCATAGTCCGTTTTACTTAATTCTCAATATTCAATGAAGTATTCTTTAGTTTATCATTATTATGTTTGTTAAAATTATGAGGTGTTACAGAAGGGCTCCTAAATTTCTACTTGATTTATTAATCTAAGTGATGGATCAAAATTTTATTATTCCCATAAAAGGAAAATTCTGGAATGCTATCTTTATTACCCTAATCTGGGTTACAAGATTGAAGCTTTTAATCCCAAAAGAAGGAATCAACTACCAGCACCCAGGATGATGGCATGAGCCTGCCACTCAAGAGTCTTCGATCGAAGATGAGGATCTTTCATCTTACTCAGGGAAGCTTTCCTTAATTCGTATATGCATCAAGTCATTGTTCATTATACCAATTGCTTATACGATACAAATAGCTACATTACACTAGAACACAAGCTAAAGAGAGAGCTAGAGTAAATATCTCAAACCTTACTAACAGGGCCCTGTAGTCAGGGCTACACCTTTTCTTAAAAGTCCTGTAAAGGGAGGTTTCTTGGAAATGCGTACTACACTAGGGGATTTTTACTAGTACGAAAAGTATAAGTAGACCCATTATCATTCCTACGTTCAATGTCGTGATTCTATTGATTTCAACAAAAGCAAGTGATATATCATGTGTGCCTTGCGAACTAACACTTAACAAGGTGCATCAAATTTATGTAGAACAGTACACTAAAATTCTGAAAAGAGAACGTTTCTAGTCAAAGAAGAATATTACATCCCAAGTGATATCCACACCATACACAAGCGTATTTACATAAAACTATGTCATAAGTTGTTGCGTACGCATAATTACTGTTTTTAGGGTTCTACACTAAAGACACTTAAAGGAGATGTCACATTTTTGACACACAGTAGACTCATGTCGGTCAAGTCCATCACTCGGAGTGAGGATTCTGTAAAGAAAATTCCAAGGAGGCATAACTCGCCTTTGTTTTCTTCAATTCGTTCTCTAACTCATCATTTTGTTAATATAATTTGCCTATCTCCGCATCGGAACTAGTAGAGGGGCCAACTCTTAGCTGACATTGCAGCTCTTGAATAGTCTCATTTCTCTCTTTAAGTTGATTCTTCAAATAGGATACCTGTTCCTTACGGTTTTTGACGGTTATCTTTTGTAGATAACACATCATTTTCCATCCTGAAAGAGGAACATCCTCAAAGATATCTTGGCAACCGAGATGGTCAAAGATTCTTCCCTGAATTGTGAATACGTGGTTTGAAATTGATCCTCCTACTCACGGATAAGACAAAATATAATGATGTGCAAAATCTAATTGCCAAGCAATGACACTGATAATGTCATACATTTCAAAGGAAAACAATCGCATAACTTCTAACATACAAATCCTGAAGTATTTCAAACATGTACATCCAAAGAGCATGATAACACAAATCTACTAGTCAATACACATACCATCCACATTACACATATTAATACAATACAATTGATCATAAGTGTTATGAGAATTAAACCACAAGTCGTGAAGAAGTTAATAGTGTCTATGTATAAATATTTAAACCGTCCTATTAGATGTTTCCCTGCAGGTTTACGAGATAAGCCTTCTGAAAGTCCTTTGTAGCTAATAACAATGGATATAAAGCATTACTATGACATACACCTTTGGAGGAGCAAAGAGCTACCGTAACATGAGGAGACTAATTATTGGTACAAATTCAAGAAGGAAGAAAGCATTTCAAAAGTGAGAGCCATACCTATGTGGAAGAAATGTCAGTTCGAACAGGAGTTTCTTTATTCTTTGGCTCTGAAGAATCACTTTCCTTGGAAGGAGTTGTAGTTGGACCTCAAGCAGATGGAGTGCTCAGGGAATCAGTAGTGATCCCCTCACGATCAGGTAACCCCACAGCAGCAGAAGAAAACACTCCATCGTCCCTACCAGGTTTGTCTCGCTGACTCCATCTCCTCCTCTCTCCTCGTCAACAATGGTGTCCTCATCTTCATCATTAATAGAATACTCAGGAAACTCCTCAATAAATAGAAAAGATTCAAGTTTTATCTAATCCTTTGGAAGAACTTTACCTTCTCTCTTGACCTGCTTGATTATTTCCAAATCTTTGCTCTTGATGGAGGGATGCACTGAAGTGAAGTCAATCCCTGGAAATTTCATGTAATTATCAAAGAAAGAAAGGAAGAGGGCATCTTCATAGTATTCCATAACAATTTAATTTAAGGTGAACTTTCAAAAAATCGGATATCTTGTTGCTAGTTTCGTAAATTATTCGTTTCACAGTAGAAAGCTGGTTGTTCATCCTTTTCAGTTCGACGCATGGTCGATTGCCATCCCTGCTTTCTCATTCTTGAGGTCTTCAACCTGCTTCGATAACATATCTTTATCCTCCTTCTCCTCCTTCAGCAAGGTCGATAATCTCCCGCATTAGCTATCACTTTCTGTCTTTTCCCACAATAGGGCGTCAACCTTACCCTTCAACGCTTTATTTTCCTCTCTAAGGGCAGTATCCTCAGTAGAAGATGAGAATGCTATTCCTCTAGATAAGAACCAACCTTTCATCACCTAAAAAAAAAGAATGGGATGAGCTTCGTATGAAAATAGCGCAATACAAGTAAAGTTAGAGAAAGCGAAATAGTACCAAAAGCTGGTCCTTGATTTGCCGCTAATAAAAAAAATTTGAGTCCAAAAACAAAGAAGATTGTGAAATGTTAGCAAATTCGGCAGACGAAAGAACGAGATTCACAAGCTGATCAAAATCTAAAGCTGATGGGGGCAAAGCAGGAAAATTAACATGCTGAGAAGAGGAGGGTATAAATGAACTACGCTCTCTAACATCTAATCCTCTGGGAGAGGCAGGTGATGCATAACTGCTTATAGTTTTACCTCTTGGAGAAGTGTAGGGGGAAGTATCAATGTTTATAACCTTATCGATGTCGGAAGCAGTGGGGTCAGAAGTTGTCCGTATTCTTGTCATGATATCGACATCCTCAGAAAAATGAACTAGTTTATCATGTTTAGGTCTTTTGGGCGATGACTCCATATCAAAATCGGAAGCTTCTTTGAAGCTTTAACGTCAGATTGGGCAAAAACATTGAGAGCGGAGGTGCCTTTAGAAGCTGTGGATCCTAAACAGATAGAGTTATATCAAAAAGCTAAGAACAAGGAGATCAATAGATAAAAGTGAAAAATCTTGTCCAAATAGAACTGTAATTCTGTTTAAGTCACCTGGAAATATAGGAGATGCTGCATTAAACGTATTTGAGTTTAGCGATAGACCCTTAGAACCAGAGAACTGAAGGGGAGGTTGTCCTAATATCTTTTTCCCCGGAGGAAGAAGGCCATATTGACAAAGCCTCTCAACAGTAAGAAGAGATGACCGATGTCTAAGATCTTCTAATGCTTGGAAGGTAGCCTCAACAACTTCAATTTCCTCTTCCGACAAGGTTATGTCTTTAGAAGGAGCTCTGTGTAAAAACATAGGCTAAACAAAAGCTACAAGTGTAACATAATTGCTTTTAAAAGACAAGAAACTTACCAAGTTCGATGAATTTGCCCGATATGCCGGAGCGGCACTTAACGAGAAAGAATTGGTCTTCGTAAGACTTAGTCTTGCTAATGCTGTCGCTTATCAGCCTTTTTATTGGATTCGCACGCCAAATAGGTGACTGTGCACTTTTGGAAAATCATATCATGTAACGGATGAGCTTGGGACTAAGAGAGGCTTGATTTGATGCAAGTGCCAAAACTTATAGGCATAAAAGCAGGGTATAGGTGTTGGGTGAGAACTGGATAGGAGCGACTCCCAGGTCAAACAAAAGACCGAGCAGGAAGGGTGGAAAAAAAACAAAACCTCCGTGCCAAATAGAATCACCGAGTATGCAAAGTACCCTTCTGGTGGGTTCTGGATAGAGTCTCGGGAAGAAGCAGCAATGGCATCATCTATACTAGATATTCCAGAACTGTCCAAAATAGTCTTCACCCTATCTTGAGAAATGATTAAAGAAGATTTTGAAGCGAACTCTTTCTTGGCTCGTGGAGTATTGGAACACTTAGCCTTCGATTTGGTGGGGCTCTTTTTGCTAGACATAGCGTTGCCAAGTGATATTATTTCATAACTTATGTGATTAACACTACATTCTTTATATATAAAAGTGCATCTAGCATCCATAAACCGGTCAACATAACAGTACAACTTGTTAGTATCATGGATGTAATATATTATGTAGCAAGCTGGTCCTAGGTGTTGATCTTAAAAGGGTTGGCACATAGTTTGTCCTCATTTAGAATTAATTAGGCCTTCGGTGGTGATAAAATTGGCTATCCCAACATCAAAATTTGAGGGATGAAAGGTATGTGCCAAGAAAATCGAATTGCTAATGTTGTACAATGGTGGCTCAGCCAAGGCCAAATAATTCGATATCGTCACCTAAAGCCTAACTAATTCCCAAACCTAGTACGAGTAAAGTTAAAATCCAGACATCCTGGTGACATAAGTTTACAAAGTTTTGCCGACACTCTTAAGCTAAGCCGGCACCCCTAAGGCGGAAGCTAAATAAACACAAGTAACAGAGTCAGCTAGGTCGGAAGCAAAAGTAAAGTGGCAGTAATGGTGATTAAACTAACTCGTACCAGGAGCATAGCATTTTACTTCATGATTTAGTTAGCCCCTTTTTGCATAACTAGTTTTGCATACTAAAATTCTTAAAGGGTGCATTTGGCAAACAAGTAACCTATTATTTCATCTATTAATTGTCGTGAAGTTATTACTATTAATTAAACTCGCAAAATGCATTGAAATCTTGGTTGATTTTCCAATCAATTTAAATGCATAATTTGGATTACATCTTATAGTAGGAACAAAGATACTTACAAAGAATCGAATTCGAAATTGTGGGAGGAAAGACTTAAGTAGTTCTTGAAAGAAGCGATAATCTAGCTCGAGAATTTGATTTGCAGGAAAAAGGAGGAGATGAAGAAGAAGAAGAAGTATTTATAATGAATTTCCTTGTAAATCCGAGTCGTACAGGTAGAAGTCCATCAACGGATCTAATCGAATTATGCCAAGAGACACAGGGAATTAAAACACCAAAGGAACATCAAAGTTTGACTTGAAAAGTCGAAAACACCCCATCAAAAGGGGGCAAACGTTACTACCAAAATTAGCACTGAGACAGGCTAACGGTGAAGGGGTATTAGATCGTCACAAGCATAAAAGAATGATCCGTAAGTAATAACCAAGCACAAGATAAATACGGAAGCCTAAAGAAAGTGCCCGGAAGGATAGGCAACCGACACCTTCATCAAAGAAGAACAAACCCAGTACGAAGAAATATTTCCAACAGGAGGGATAACCGACAAGGAATCATCCAGGACCGGGAGCTAATGAAGAAGAAAGCAAAAGACATTGCAACCCGAGAACTGGAAGGACGAAAAGGCTATCAGTGGTAACTCGCTTAACACTGATACATCAAAGAATAAGAGCATAAGGGGATCATCTGGGAGCCATCAACCGATACCTCAACTGGATGGTGACCGAGAGGCCACTTAGCAAGTAACTAATAAAGCACCGGAAGCAGCCCTTCGAAAGTCAAAACCTCAGGAGAGATAAGCTATCCATACTAATCTACTTAGTGTCGATACCGACAGGGGTGGAGGACCCAACAACCATTCACTTGAATCATGAAAGCAAGTACCACAAAGAACTGATAGCGAAGTCGGAAGTCCATATCTGAAATCTCATGACCGGAAGCCCGTATTCGGAAGCTTATATCCAGAAGCCAGAAGCCTTCCTATATCTGTCCACATCGATAGGCTTGGTGTTGATACAAAGAAGACAGACTTGACAAACAAAAAGGAGTTTCATAGACCTGGACCATCCGTCCGAGAGCCGGAACTGGCACCTTAAAGAGCAAAAACCAAAGCCTAAAATACGGCCGAGAGCCAAAGTTTCCGGAAACAAAGGGGAAAGCGGCCGACAGGGGATTCTGCTGGCCCTATGGCAAGAGTGGGCCCAATTTGTCTATAAATAAGACCCCACGGGTCTCATTTTCGGGGCGATTTTCTCATTCTCACTCTTGTACTCTTTTTCTCTAGAGTAAACCCTAATTTCTAAATCAATATGGGGATTTCAGTTGTAATCACTTGTGTACCTCAAATCAAAGATCTATAAAGAGTGGATCAATACTTAGCTTATTTCCTTATGGGTTTCTGATATAATTATTTTAGCTAATTCCAATGCAACATATTATATGCTTTCTACATGCTCATGGGCTCCTACTCAAGACTAGATCCTTCCGCAATGTTAGTGCGAAACTCCTTCCTACAAGTCGTTTAGCCTTTTGTCGAGGGTTGTGCTTAGGGAACCCTTATCCTAAGATAACCGTTGGTTCTTGAGTTTCTTAAGCGTGATGCTCACCACATTCAGGGAAGAGTAACTAATCTTTTGGGCTCTAAACCTTGATATCTAGGAAACGGTGAACTAACACAAACTCGTGAAAGCTGAAAGACTCCATTTTTCTCTTAGGTCCACTTCCATAGACCTATCTCCTGTGTTAACGAAAAATATCATTTACAATGACATTCCCTTGGAACCTCATATGTCAATCCATCGATATTAGGAACAACCAGTCGTCCTTTCTTACAAAGCGAACCATTTTGATTAACTTCGAATTCCTTATCATCCGGTTCCAACTTCTGGACGATCTCGACAAGCTTTCCATCATGCTTTTGGCTTTCGCTAATCCTTTCGATGAGAATAGGTCTTGTCAATAAGCTTGCAAACATCTCAGGTTCTAACTCACACCGAGGCCTGAAACAAAATCATGCCAAGTATTTGAGGTGCTTCCATTCCGATAACATAGCTCCCAAACCTGCATGTCTTTGACTTAACGCATCAGCCACTGCGTTACCTTTATCAGGAGTATAGGCTATACAAAAATCATAAGATGTCAAAAACTCTAACTACCGTTGCTGTCGAAGATTCAAATCCTTTTGGGAAAAGAGATACTTCAACGACTTGTAATCCGCAAATAGCTTGAATCGAACTCCCACCAGGTAATGTCTCCACATCTTTAGAGCAAACTTGATTGTCGCTAACTCCAAATCATGGGTCGAGTAACTCCTTTTGTGAGGCTTTAGATGTCGACTTGCATAGGCCATAACTCTATCCTTCTACATCAGCACTGCTCCAAGTCTAGTACCACGTGCATCGATGTATAACACATATCATTATTCCCGCTCGGAATAATCAAAATAGGAGCACTCACTAGACTCTCTATCAGGATTCCAAAATCTTGCCCACATTTTGCATTCGAAGTGAACACTTGATTCTTCTTCGTCAATCATGTTAATGGTGCAGCTATCTTGGAGAAATCCTTGATAAACCGACAATAATATCCTGCCAACCTAAGGAAACTCCTAACGTCTATTGCATTCTTAGGCCTATCCCAATCCTAGGTTGTTGCCACCTTAGCGGGATCCACCGCTATTCCGTTTCCAGGAACGACATGGCCTAAGAACCTTACTTCATTCTTCCAAAAGTGATGCTTCGAAAACTTCACTCTCAGCTGATGCTTCTGCAAGATTTCCAAAACAACTCGCAAGTGCATCTTATGGTCTTCCTCATTCCGGGAGCAAACCAGTATATCGTTCACAAACACAAGCACAAACTTGTTCAACTGATCTCTGAAAACCCTATACATAAGATCCATGAAATACATTGGTGCGTTGGACAATCCAAATGACATTACCAACCACTCAAAGAAACCGAATGGTGTCCTGAAAGTTGCCTTCGGTATAGTATCCTTCGCCACTCTAAACTGGTGAAATCTCGTTGCCGTATCCATCTGAGAAAACACCTTGGCTTCGTGAAGCTGATCAAAAAAGTCGTTTATCCTTAGCAATGAATACTTGTTCTTCTTAGTCACCCTTTTCAGCTTACGATAATTCACACACAATCTCAAAGATCCATCAGCCTTGGTTACAAACTCAACCGGTGCAACCCATTCGGACACACTTCTCTAAATGAATCCTTTACTCAAAAGGTCACGTACTTGCACCTCTAACTCTCATTGTTCTCTAAGCGCCATCCGCCTAAGGACCATAACGATAGGTTTAGCACATTTCCACCAAATCGATCCTACACTCAATCTTGTGATGCGGCGACAAACCTTTGACCTCTTCAAAGACATCATCAAACTCACTAGCAATCGACATAGATGACAAGTCTTCCCGTGGAATCACATGTGAATAAAAAAAGCTTATGAAGACACTATCTTTGGGCTTACATCGAATCATAACCATTCGCCCTTTCACATTCTCGACCATCACCTCGAGCTTCTCGCAATCCACTTTAGCCGCATACCTCTTGTGCCAGTCCATATCCAAAACGATCCCAAATCCACCTAAGTTAAAAACAAAGAATTCACACATGAAAGAGCAACCATGACTTGACAACATCAGACCACGACAAATCATACAGAGACTAAACGAACCCCAACTGGATTAGTCACAACCAATGTTCTATCACAAATCTCAGGTTCCAAACCCAAGCTGTACACAAGCTCATTTGCAAATGAAAGAATGCGATGCTATAGTATCAAACAACACTCGAATTAAAACACCTCCAATAGAAAGCGTACCGTGAACAACAACGCTCTTCCCTTTCTCCTCTGCCATAGTAGCTCTCGAAGAAAATGGCATAGCCTCCAAAGCATACGCCTTCACTATCTGCTTACCCTTAGCCGGTGGTGGATGATCCTTCTTGTTATGCCTAGGTTTGCCACAGTTGTAGCATTTCCTCTTGACTTTCGGATTCTTGCAATCCTTGGAAAAATGGACTTTCTGCTAGTATTTGAAGCAAATCACCTCGCTTTTCTGTTTCTTCTGGTCATTCTTTCTGGTGTTGTTGCTTCTTTTTCTTGTTATTACCACCTGTTTGGTTTCGGTTCCTCTTTAGCTGCAACAACAACTTCGTCCCTTGGAAACAAACTCTCATGCCTCAAAGCTTTCTCCACGATCTTCTCATAAATATCATTTAGATGATCAACCAACTAATTCCCAAGATATTTATCCAAAACCATGACAAACTTATAGTTCTTTTGATAAGGAGAGTCAATATACGAATGAGAATACTTGGACAAGGCTTCGAACTCAGAAATGTAATCCAACACTGGTCGACCATTCTGCTTTAGGTCAACAAATTTCGTGAATAGAACTGACTTCTGGACGGTAGAGATAAATTTTGTCTCGAACTTGACTTAGAATTGATCCCAAGGATCTCATCTTCAGGAGTCTTTAGAGTGACAGAGTTCTGTCAATCCATAGCTCAGGCCTGTAGCTGCCTTGATGCAAGCATCATCTTAGTCGCATCCTCAATACCTAGGTTCTGAAAATCCGAATGCAAGTATCAAGCCACCCTAGAATCTCAACTATCGGCTATGTACCCTTGAACGGCTTCCCACCAAGAGCAGTGAAATCCTTACACATCTTCGCAAAATCAACCACCCTCGGTACTTGCACTTGAACACCAACATCTACCATGGTTGCTCCTGGAGCGGGAACCCTCCTCATGATCGCTGCCATCACAGCCTTAAACATAGCGGGGTAATCAGGTATACCGCCATCTTCCCATCCAGGAAGAGTCTCCTCCCTAGCAATATGTCTCGAAGATCGATGACTCATTCTAAATATGAAAAATAGAATGATTTGTCCACACATGAGAAAAACTGTAATGGAGTTCAAACGCTAGTATACTATACACTAATATATAATATACATCCATCAGAAAATACAAATATTTCTCTCATACGTCATTACGTCTTAGAACTTTGACTAAAATCGAATAACCCGAGCTTTGATACCAAATATGACGACCACCCATAACTCCTGCACTTAACAAGAGTATAAATGCACTGAAAGACGTGCCTGAAAACTATAGAGATCATCAGGGTGGAATAACATAAGCGGAACATGTCGTATAACTCAACCGCAGGGATAAAATATAATAGAGCATATACAATAGGTAGTAATAGTGAAGCATCAACTAACAAAATCTCAAATTTCCATATCATCATGAAAAGAATATCCATACATCATTAGATTACATCACCAAATTCTGTACAAGAAGCCTCACTACAAGTTCACTCAAAGCAGTATACATCAAACATAAAAGTGGAAACAAGATATGTATAGTAGAAAATAATATGTAAGCCTCCTGCTCGTCATTGCTCTGCAGCATTGTCCTCATCAAGATCTACTACCGATCACTTGCTACCTACTCTGCCCATCCACAACATCGTGGATGAACAACCCAAGATAATAAGAGGGAACATAAAATATTGAGTCAGACAATAGTCTTAATGAGTAATAAAACAACTATATAACATCATCGATAAAGTATATAAAAATAGGTAGATCAATCGTATAATCTACCAACACATCAACAAAGAAGAAACCCAAACCCGTCTCCACCACATCTGACAGCGATAGCCTCCCCAAAACAACCGGAAAGAAACAAACAGTAAAGACATAGAAATCAATTATCCAACGTAGACCATCCTAATCGAGATCAAAATCCCCCAAGCACAAACCCCGAACACTTAAACCAACATCACACAAGCACCCAAGGGATGTATCCCTCGACGTCGAACAATCTACACAAGATGATACAAGAAAAACAATCAACATCCATGACTCTGGCTATCACCACCTATCCTGCCTTGAAACCATCGCCAGTCGTATGACCAGCCCAACTTGGCATCCGTCAAGGTCTAATGGTAACCCCGGTTCTAGCAAAACTCCATACAACATCGTGGCTCGTACATAGGCTTTTCATCGATACCAAGGGTACTCGAATAATCATCTAGTCTTTTAGGTATTCCTATTATATCCCTGCTTTGAGTTCGCAAGAACCTCCGACTAACGATAATCCCTCGGCCTTCAATAACTCTGGTCATCATCGTCGGCGACCATTCATAAGCTCAAGCACCTTCTCGAGCAACCATTATCTACGAACTCAAACACCCTTGAGTCGTCTTCACATTCGTTGCATTTCATCGATCAATGAAAAATTCACTTCTCTTTGAACCTTCCATCTGAATTTTCCTCGAAGCAACATCCATCATCGAACCAAAATCAACTTCATTTGGTCATATATTTGATGGATTGTCCATTGATCCATCACTGGGTTGCATGTCCCGATCCCTCAACTCATGCTCCTACAAGTGATCCAATCTACCGATCCGTCACTAGATCAGCCATCATGATCCATCAAACCTTGCAGCTACAACTGATCCACGCAGTCCGCTTTTGCCAATCCATCTAGAAACTGATCCATCAAGGCGCTACAATCCACAGTCACCGATCCATCTTATTGAGTGCTCTAGCTCTTGCGTTTGATCCATCCATTTGCCACTTTGATCTGATCTAACAACGTGCCGCGATCCATGAATTTTGCCGTGATCCATTCACTTAGCTGGACCAAGTCACTTCGGCCGATCCATGAACAAGGTGTAGTGATCCATCATTTGCTAAGCTTACCCGATCAACATTTCTCCCACGCGCGCTCCACATTCCTTCAGCCTGATCCATCATCTTTGGAACGACCTGATCCATCCTCCTTTCTTGCATCACAAGCCATGATCCATTAAATACGTCAAACGATCCATGCTTTCTCGACTTAAACTCGATGAACATTCATCAGATCCATCATATTACTATCCAAATCACCTAATTCCAAACAACCATCGAATAACACAATCAAGCGATCATCAAATAAATACTAACACAACAAATAACCACCAACAATCATTAACACACCAATAGTCATTATACAATCGTGATAAAACGATAAATGGATATAAACTTGCATAAACACATGAATTAACATATGAATTTACTGTTATAACCATACTAGATTAGATTCTATGGTGATTCAAATGAAAATAGACTTACCTCGATTAGGTCTAGGTGAAAACAACTTGAAATGATGAAACTAAGATCAAACAAACCCATATACTAGATTTAATCCATGTGAGAAATGCTTATCACTCACAAAATCCCTAAAATAGCTTCAAATCAACAAATCTCTATTCCGAACAACGAAGAACAGCGAAGAACGGCCTCCGAATCAATCATTTTGATGCGATCTAAACTTCTTCGATGTTGATATTTAATCTTCTTATGTAGATCTATGAACTGAAATGAAGTGGAGAGGTATTTGATGGAGTAGGGAGAATTATAAATTCCAACCAAATAGATAAATGAAGAAACTAAACAATTCTCCTTGCCTCTACCTCCTAATTATAGTCAATGATCCCTAGCCTTAATAGGCCTCACTAATCAGCCCACTAATGAATAATTATTCTGTCCAGAAAATGTGTAGCACTAAAACCATGATTCCTCCCAAACCACTGAACCAAATCTTTAATGTGACCACTCTATGGAATTGGAAACACCATTTTCGATCTGATAAAATCGATTCCAGATCCTAATTCGATCTCATTCAAAAGTTATGCCCTAAAAAAAACATTAGGGGCAAAATGGTCACAAATAAAATTGGTAAAAATCATGGACATGTCTCACATCCCCATGAACAACATATCAAAATATGAGAATAATACGACCATTGGGGAATTAAATAGAAATATTTTATGATCATCCGATACGTAAAACACGGGTCATTATATTTTCCCTCTTTAGGAATTTCGCCCCCGAAATTCCAAGAAAACACAAGCAACCAAAACCATTCTACATGGGTATCATCCAAGAGCAGCCAATTTACCATCCACCAAGTCATGCATCCATAGCCTTAACCTAGCACGTAGAATTCTAACAATAATAGTACAAGGTACAATGGTATAAGGGTGACACGATATTAATGGGTCATACCAACGAAGAGTTTTGGATGGATCGTCTTCATACTCTCTTCTGTTTCCTAAGTACAATCGCCATCATCCTCACTTTATCATATCTTGACTAACTTAACCACCTTCCTCCTAAGTTGTTTTGTGTTATTCCCCACAACGCGCAGCGGCTTACGAGGTTTCGAAACGATGGAATCGAATTCTAGGTCTTCATACTGATCTGGAGATACCACCACATTCAAATCGTGCACACACCTTCGTAGAAAAGACATATGAAAAACATTGTGCACACTCGACATCTTCTCGGGTTAATCTAATCTATACGCGAGCTTTCCAATCCGCTCGACAATCGGAAATGGTCCAACGAATCTTGGGGCTAACATTCCTTTATTTCTGAATCGAACAACATTCTTCGAAGGTGAAATCTTCACGAAAACCATATCACCAATGTTGAACTCCAAATCCTTACGATAGTTATCGTCATAACACTTTTGACGATCTTTGGCTGCCTTCATTCGTTGTCGAATGATCTTAATACAATCCGATGTTTCTGTTATCATCTCAGGCCCAAGTATAAACTTATCTCCAGTCTCTAACCAACATGCTAGAGAATTACACGGTCTACCATACAACGCCTCATATTGTACCATCTTATGCTCAACTGGTAGCTGTTATTATATGGAAACTCAACCAAATGTAGATGGCCTTCCCACGATCCCCCAAAATTCAATACACAAGCTATAAGGTGATATTTCAATACACGGCTAACCCTCTCGGTTTGACCATTAGTCTAGGGATGATAAGCCGTACTCAAACATAACTAGGTTCCCAAAGTCTCTTGCAAACTCTTCCAAAATCCAGTTGTGAACAATGGATCTTGATCACTTACTATGCTCTTCGAGATAACATGGAATCGAATTATCCATTTAATATAAAGCTCAGCCAACTTTGACGCTATCCTAGTTGATCTAACAAGAATAAACCTTGCGCTTTTGGTCAAGCGATCCACAATGACCCAAATCCCTTCATTTCCTGCCCTGATTCTAGATAGTCCATTGATAAAATCCATCGATACTTATGCCCATTTCCATGTCGGAACTTCCAATGGCTGAAGTAATCCACTTGGCTTCTTCAGTTCAGCTTTCACCAACGGATAGTTCATACATTTGGAAATAAATTTCCAACATCCCTCTTCATTATTTCCCGTTAGTAAGATCACTTCATGTCCTGATATATCTTATTAACACCAGGATGAATCGTCAACTTCGAGTGATGAAATTTCCTCAGAACCTCATCTCGCAATCCATTGATATTAGTAACAACCAGTCGTCCTTTCTTACGAAGCCAACCATCTTGATCAACTTCGAATTCCTTATCCACTGGTTCCAACTTCTGGATGATCTCGACAATTTTTCCATCACACTTTTGGCTTTCACCAATCCTTTCGATGAGAGTAGATCTTATCGATAATCTTGCCAACATCTCAATTTCTAACTCACACCGAGGCCTAAAATGAAATCATGCCAAGTACTCGAGGTGCATCCATTTCAAAAACATATCTCCTAAACCTGCATGTCTTGGACTTAACGCATCGGCCACCGCGTTACCTTTATCAGGAGTATAGGCTATACCAAAATCATAAGATGCCAAAAACTCTAACCACCGTTGCTGCTAAAGATTCAGATCCTTTTAGGATAAGAGACACTTCAATGACTTGTGATCCGTAAACAGCTCGAATCGAACTCCCAACAGGTAATGTCTCCATATCTTTAGAGCAAACAAGATTGCCTCTAACTCCAAATCATGAGTCAGGCAATTCCTTTCGTGCAGCATTAGCTGTCGAATTGCATAGGCCACAACTCTATACTTCTGCATCAGCACTGCTCCAAGTGTGATACCACATGCATCGGTGTATACCACCATATCCTCATTCTCGCTCGAAATAATCAAAATCGGAGCACTCGTCATACTCTCTTTCAGGATTCCAAAAGCTTGCTCACACTTTGCATCCCATGTGAATACTTGATTCTTCTTCGTCAATCATGTTAATGGTGCAGCTATCTTGGAGAAATCCTTGATAAACCGACGATAATATCCTGCCAACCCAAGGAAACTCCTAACATTCGTTGCATTCTTGGGTCTATCCCAATCATAGATTGTTGCCACCATAGCGGGATCCACCACTATTCCGTTTCCAGAAAAAATGGCCTAAGAACCTTATTTCATTCTTCTAGAAGTGACACTTCAAAAACTTAGCTCTCAGCTGATGCTTCAGCAAGATTTCCAAAACAACTCGCAAGTGCGTCTTATGATCTTCCTCATTCCGGGAGTAAACCAGAATATCATCCACGAACAAAAGCGTGAACTTTTTCAACTGCTGAAAACCTTATTTATAAGATCCATGAAATTCCTTAGTGCATTGGTCAATCCAAATGGCATCACCAGCCACTCAAAGAAATCAGATGGTGTCCTAAAAGATATCTTCGGCGCACTATCCTTCGCCACTCTCAAATGGTGAAATCATGTTGCCAAATCCATCTGAGAAAACATCTTGCCTTCGTGAAGCTGACCAAACAAGTCGTCTATCCTTGGCAATGGATAATTGTTCTTCTTAGTCACCTTGTTCAGCTCACAATAATCCACACACAATCTCAAAGATCCATCAGCCTTGGTTGCATACACAACTGGTGCACCCCATTCGGACATACTTCTCCAAATGAATTCTTTACTCAAAAGGTCACGTACTTGCACCTCTAACTCTTGTTGTTCTCTAGGCGACATCCCCTAAGGCCCATAACGATAGGTTTAGCACCTTCGACCAAATCGATCCTAAATCAATCTCGCGATGCAGCGGTAAACCTTTAACCTCTTCAAATACATCATTAAACTCACTAGTGATCAGAGCAGAAGACAGGTCTTCCCGTGGAATCACATGCAAATACAAAAAGCTTACAAAGGCACCATCTTCAGGCTTACATTGAATCACAACCATTCGCCCTTCCACATTCCCGATCGTCACCTCGAGCTTCTCGCAGTCCACTTTAGCCTCATACCTCTTGAGCCAGTCCATACCCAAAATGATCCCAAACGTAGCGAAATTCAAAACAAAGCAATCACACACAAAAGAGAAACTATGACTCGATAACACCAGACCATGAAAAAGCATACAAAGACTAGATGAACCCCCAACTGGATTAGTCACAACCAATGGTCTATCACAAATCTCGAGATCCAAACCTAAGCAACACACAAGCTCATTGCAAATGAAAGAATACGATGCTCTAGTGTCAAACAACACTTGAACTGAAACACCTCAAATATTAAGCTTACCTTGAACAACAACACTCTTCCCTTTCTCCTCTATCGTAGGAGCTCTCGAATAAGGTGGCACAACCTCCAAAGCACACGCCTTTACTATCTGCTTAACTTTAGCCGGTTGTGGACAATCCTTCTTGTTATGCCAAGGTTTTCCACAGTTGTAGCATTTCCTCTCGACTATCAGATTCTCATAATCCTAGGAAAAATGGTCTTTCTGCTGGAAGTTGAAGCAAATCACCTTTCTTTTCGGTTTCTTTCGGCAATCTTTTCCTTTCTGCTGTTATTTCTTCCTCTTCTAATTATTACTACCCTTATGTGATTTCAGTTCCTCTTTAGCTGCAACAATAGCTTTGCCCTTGGGAAACAAACTCTCTTGCCTTAAAGCTTTCTCCGCAATCTTCTCATAAGTATCATTCAGATGATCAATCAATTGATGTCCAAGATATTTATCCAAACCCATGATCAACTTCTCTTTCTTCTGATATAAGGAGAGCAAATATACAAATGAGTATACTTGGATAAGGCTTCGAACTCAGAAACGTAATCCAACACTGGTCGACCATTCTGCTTTAGCTCAACAAATTTATTGAACAGAACTGACTTTTGGGAGGTAGAGATAAACTTCGTATCGAATATGACTCGGAACTGATCCTAAGTGATCTCATCTTCGGGAGTCTGTAGAGTGACAGAGTTCCACCAATCCATAGCTCTACCATGTAGCTGCCTTGATGCAAGCTTCCTCTTAGTCGCATCCTCAATACCCAATCTCTGAAAATACGAATTCAACTATCAAGCGTCCCTTGAATCTCAACTGTCTACTTTGTCCCCTTGAATGACTTTCTATCAAGAGCAGTGAAATACTTACACAGCTTCGCGAAATCAACCACCCTCGGTACCTGCACCTGAACACCAACATCTATCGCGGCTGCTGCTAGAGCGGGTACCCACCTCAGGATCGTTGTCACCATAGCCTCGAACATAGCGGGGTAATCAGGTATACCGCCGTCTCCCCCTCCAGGAACAGTCTCCTCCCTAGCAATATGTCTCGAAGATCGACGACTCATTCTAAATGTGAAAAATAGAATGATTAGTCCACACATGAGAAAAACTGCAATGGAGTTCAAACGCTACTATACATTAATAAATAGTATACATCCATCAGAAAATACAAACAAGTCTCTCATATGTCATTACATCTTCGAAATTTGGCTAAATTCGAATAACTAGAGCTCTGATACCAAATGTGATGACCGCCCCATAACTCATGCACTTAATAAGAGGAATATTGCGCTGAAAGACGTGCTAGGCGGCTTTGGACGATCATCGGGGTAAAATAATAACTAGAGCTCTGATACCAAATGTGATGACCGCCCCATAACTCATGCACTTAATAAGAGGAATATTGCGCTGAAAGACGTGCTAGGCGGCTTTGGACGATCATCGGGGTAAAATAACATTAGCGAAACCTGTCGTATAACTCACAACGTAAGGATAAAATATAATAGAACATATACAACAGGCAATAATAGTGAAGCATCATTGAACAAAATCTCAAACTTCCATATCACCATGAAAAGAATATCCATACATCACTAGATTACATCATCAAATTCTATATAAGAAACCTCACTACAAGTTCACTATGAGCATCTTACATCAAACATAAAAGCAGAAACAACAAGATATGTATAGTAGAAAATAATATGTAAGCCTCATGCTCGTCATCGCTCTACAGCATCATTCTCATCAAGATCTACTACCAGTCACCTGCTACCTAGTCTGCCCATCCACAACATCAATGATGGACAACCCAAGGTAATAAGAGGGAACATAAAACATTGAATCAGACAATAGTCTTAATGAGTAATAAAACAAATATCTAACATCATCAATAAAGTATATGAGAATAGGTATATCAATCATCTAATATACCAACACATAAGAAACCCAAACCCGTCTCCTCCACATCTGACAGTGATAGCCTTCCCAAAACAACCAGAATGAAACATACGGTAGCAGACATAACAACCAATTATCCAGCGTAGATCATCCTAATCGAGATCAACATCCTCCAAGCATAAGTCCTGAAGACCTAAACCAACATCAGACAAGCACCAAAGAGATGTATCCCTCGGCGTCGAACAATCCACACAAGATTATACAAAAAAAAAAAACAATCAACATCCATGACTCTGGCTATCACCGCTTATCCTGCTTTGAAACCATCGCTAATCGTATGACTAGCCCAACTTATCACCCGTTAAGGGCTAATGGTAACCCACGCCATCATGGCTCGTATCTAGGCTTTTCATCGATACCTAGGGTACTCGAATAATCATCTAGTCTTTTATGTGTCCCTATTATAGCCCTGCTTTGAGACCATTAGAACCTCCAACTAACGATAATCTCTTGGACTTCAATAACTCTGGTCGTCATCGTCGGCGACCATTCAAAAGCTCAAGCGCCATCTCGAGAAACCATTATCTATGAACTCAAACATCCTTAAATCATCTTCACATTCGTTGCATTTTATAGATCAAGAAACACTTCAATTCGCTTCGAACCTTCCACCTAAATTTTCCTCGAAGCTACACTCATCACCAAACCAAAATCAACTTCATTTGGTCATATATTTGATGGATCGTCCACTAATTCATCAATAGGTTGTCCATCCTGATCCCTCAAACCATGCAGCCACAACCGATCCAGTCCACCGATCCATCACTGGGTCGGCCATCCCGATCCATCAACCCTTGCAGCTACAACCGATCCACACAGTCCGCCCTTGCCGATCCATCCAGAAACTGATCCGTTGAGGCACTACAATCCCCAGTCACAGATCCATCTTATATAGCGCTCTAGCTCTTGCGCCTGATCCATCCATTTTCCGCTTTGATCCGATCCAACAATGTGCATCGATCCATAACTTTTGCGGTGATCCATCCACTTAGCTCGACCTAGTCACTTCGGAAGATCCATAAAATGGTGCAATGATCCATCACTTGCCATGCTTGCCCGATCAACATTTATCCCACGCGCGTGCTTGACATTCCTTCATCCCGATCCATCATCTTTGGAACGACCCGATTCATCCTCCTTTCTTGCATCACAAGCCATGATCCACTAAATACATCAAACGATCCATGCTTTCTCGACCTAAACTCGGTCAACATTCATCTGATCCATCATATGAGTATCCAAATCACCCGATACCAAACAACCATCCAATAACACAATCAAGCGATCATCAAACAAACACTAACACAACAAATAACCACCAAAAATCATTAGCACACCAATAGTCATCATACAATCATATAGAATTCGCAAAATCATGATAAAACAATAAACGAATCAATAAATGGATTTAAACTTGCATAAACACATGAATTAAAATATGAATTTACCGTTATAATCTTACTAGCTTAGACTGTATGGTGATTCAAATAAAAATAGACTTACCTCGATTTGATCTAGGTGAAAACAACTTGAAATGATGAAACTAAGATCAAACAAACCCATATACTTGATTGAATCCGTGTGAGGGATGCTTTTCACTCAACAAATTAATAAAATACTTCAAATCAACAAATCTCTATTCCGAACAGCGAAGAATGACCTCCGAATCAATTACTTTGATGCGATTTAATGTTCTTTGATGTTGATCTTCATTCTTCTAATGTAGATCTATGAATTGAAATGAAGTGGAGGGGTATTTGATAGAGTTGGGAGAATCACAAACTCTAACCAAATAGAGAAATGAAGAAACTAAACAATTCTCCTTGCCTTTACCCTCCTATTTATAGCCAACAACCCCTAGCTTTAATGGGCCTCAATAATTATCCTGCAATGACTAAATAGTCTGTCCAGATAATGTGTAGCACTAAAACAACAATTCCTTCCAAACCGCTGAACCAAATCTTTATTGTGACCACTCTACAGAATTAGAAACACAATTTTCGATCTGATGAAATCGATTCCATCTCCTGATTCAATCCCATTCAAAATTTATGCCATAAAGAAAACCAATAGGGGTAAAATGATCACAAACAAAATTGATAAAAATCATGGACATGTCTCATATCCCCAAGAACAACATATCAAAATATGAGAATGACCTGACCCTTGGGAATTAAATACAAATATTTTGTGATCCTCCAATATGTAAAATGCATGTCGTTACAACAACAAATGGGTCAAAAGGTTAAAGAATAATAAAGCAGAAAAAAGAGACAGGCAACCTAAATGCCTAAATGCTTAAAAATTCAGGCTTTAATTTGCTCTGTAAATATTAGTAGGATAAATGCATGCCTAGATATAGTGTATCAATGTAGTAAACTGGTGCAAGGAGGATTAAATAAGGTGCATTCTTTTAATGCATTTTGATAAAGCCAGATGCATTCCTTGGAATGCATGCTTCGCAACATTCTTTGGAATGCATTTCCATTAAGTCCGTCATTTTATAGAATGCCTATAGAATCATAAAGATGCGTTCCTCCAATAAATATAACTTATCAAATTGTAGTGATGCATTCCTTTATTGCATATAAGTTATCCAATTGAATTCCATTGAATGCGTATATATTATCCAGTGGTGTTCCCTAGAATGCATTTTGGTTAGGTGAGATGCATTCCAACGAATGTTGGAATATTAGCATTCCAAGGAATGCATCTTACTTAACCGAAATGCATTCCTTTGAGCGCTGGTAGATAATTTATTTGAATTCCATAGAATGCCACAAGATAACTTATATGCATTCCATGGAATGCCACTAGGAAAAATTGAAATGATAATGTTATATTATGCATGGTAATGACATTCATTACGACTGTTAAAACAAATCGCTAATATAAAATAAAATAGCTTTGATGTGCTAATGGGAACAAATTAAATTAATAGTAGCACAGTTAAACAAGTGCATAGGACTATCAGTTATTTCAGTTATCCTATGATTAGATAAATCAAGTGAAATTTGAAATTGCAGCAAAGAATAGGTCAGTGAGAACAACATAATCAGGATGAATCACCTTGATGGTTGCATTGATGCCACATTAGCAGTTCAACAGAGTATTATACTGAACTATTAAAACATTAATAGTAAAATATATAGTGCCATAATGTACCAAAATGGCGCAGGGAGCATTAAATGAGATAGTCATTCCTTGGAATGCATTTCGTTAAAGTCAGTTGTATTCTTTGGAATGCGTGCCTCGCTGCATTCCTTGGAATGCATTTTCATTCAGTCAAGCATTTCGCGGAATGCTTTTAGGTTCATATAGATGTGTTCCTTAAGTGCATTTAAGTTATCAAATTGTAGTGATTCATTCCTTTAATGCATATAAGTTATCTAATTGCATTCCGTTGATTTCATATAATTTATCCAGTGGCGTTCCTCGGAATGCATTTTGGTCAGATGTGATGCATTCCAACGAATGCTGGAATATTAGCATACCAAGGAATGCATCTCACTGAACCGAAATGCATTCCTTAGAACTGCACTGGATAATTTATATGGATTTCATGGAATGCTACTGGATAACTTATATGCATTCCACGGAATGCCACTAGGAAAAGTTGAAATGATAACATTATATTATGCATGGTAAATTCATTATGACTATTAAAACAAATAGCTAATATGCAAAAAATATCTTTAATGTGCTAATGGGAACAAATTGAATTAATAGCAGAAGTTGAACAAGTGCATAAAACTATCAGTTATTTCAATTATCTTATGATTAGACAAATCAAGTGAAATTTCAAATTTTAGCAAAGATTAAGAGAGAACACCTTAATCAGGATGAATAGCCTTGATGGTTTAGTAAATCTATTGCAAATCGAATTCGTTTGAACTTCTTGTAGTTCAATAAGTAATTGATGAAAAATCTACTAAAAATTATAAAATTTGGTATAAATACCGAAATCCATTCATGTCTGCTCGTGTCATGTTCGTGCCATTGTCTGAAAAGTGTATGTCTGTGTCCGACAGATTTTAATTAGGACGCGAGTTTGGACTACAAAATTTGTATGGTAAAAAAATCTCGCCTAATTTGTGCCCGATCAAATTTTATTTTGGGAAAAAATGGCCTACATCTTCATTTAGTCCAAATTTGTCTGGTCCAACCGATTTGCATCTGTAACTGCAAAAGAAAAGAGTACAACAAATGGGTCAAAGGGTCAATGAATACTAAAGCAGCAAAAAGTGACAGGTAACCTAAATTCCTAAATGCTTAAAAATCCAGGCTTCAATTTGTTGTGTAAATGCTAGTAGAATAAATACATGCCTAGGTATAGTGCCTCAATGTAGTAAACTAGTGCAGGGAGCATTAAATAAGATGCATTCTGAAGAATGCATTTTGATAAAGCCAGATGCATTCTTTGGAAATGCATGCTTCGCAGCATTTCTTGGAAATCATTTCCGTTAAGTCAAGCATTTCATAGAAAGGTTTTAGGTTCATAGAGATGCGTTCCTTTAATACATATAAGTTATCAAATTGAGGTAGTGCATTACTATAATGCATATAAGTTATCCAATTGCATTCCATTGGATGCATATATATCATCTAGTGGCTTTCCCCAGAATACATTTTGATTAGGTGGGATGCATTCCAACGAATGTTGGAATAATAGAATTCCAAGGATTGCATCACAATGAACCGAAATGTATTCCTTTGAACGGCACTAGATAATCTATATTTATTCCATGGAATGCCACTAGACAATTTATATGCATTTCACAGAATGCCACTAGATAATTTATATGCATTTCACAGAATGCCACTAGGAAAAATTGAAATGATAACGTTATATTATGCATGGTAATGACATTCATTATAACTATTAAACAAAATGGCTAATATACAATAAAATAGCTTTAATGTGCTAACGGGAGCAAATTAAATTAATAAAAAACAGTTAAACAAGTGCATAGGACTATCAGTTATTTCAATTATCTAATGATTAGACAAATAAAGTGAAATTTGAAATTGTAGCAAAGATTAAGTTAGTGAGAACAGCATAATCAGGATGAATCACCTTGATGGTTAGGTTTACACCACATTAGCAGTAACAAAAAGTATTATATTGAACCATTAAAATATTAATAGTAAATTATATAGTGCCTCAATGTAATAAACTGGTGCAGGGAGCATTAAATGATATTCATACCTTGGAATGCATTTTGATAAAGTCAGATGCATTCCATGGAATGCATTTTCCTTAAGTCAAGCATTTCGTAGAATGCTTTTCGGTTCATATAGACGCGTTCCTTCAATGCATATAAGTTATCAAATTGTAGTGACGCATTCCTTTAATGCATATAAGTTATCCAAATGCATTCCATTGAATGCATATAAATTATTCAGCAGCGTTGCTTGAATGCATTTTTGTTAGGTGATTTATAGATTAACAGAAATGCATTACTCAGAACCCCACTAGACAATTTGTATGCATTTCATGGAATGCCACTAGGAAAAATTGAAATTATAACGTTATATTATGCATGGTAATGACATTCATTATAACTGTTAAAACAAATCGCTAATATGCAAAAAAATAGCTTTAATGTGCTAATGGGAACAAATTGAATTAATAGCAGAGTTGAATAAGTGCATAGGACAATCAGTTATTTCAATTATCTTATGATTAGACAAATCAAGTGAAATTAAAAATTGTAGCCAAGATTAAGTCAGTGAGAACACCATAATCAGGAAGAATCACCTTGATGGTTCGATAAATCTATCGCAAGTCGGATTCGTCTGAATTTTTTGTAGTTCAATATGTAACTGATGAAAAATCTACTAAAAAATATAAAATTTGGTATAAATACCCATATCCGTTCGTGTCTGCTCGTGTCATGTTCATGTCACTGTCCGATAAGCTTATGTTTGTGCCCAACAGATTTTAATTAAGACATGAGTTAGGATAACAAAATTTGTACGATAAAAAATCTCGTTCAATTTGTGCCCGATCAAATTTTATTTGGGACAAAAATATGCTACATCTTAATTTAGTCCGATTTTGTCTGGTCTAATCGATTTGCACCAGTAACCACAAAAGAAAAGAATACAAATAATGGGTCATAGGGTCAAAGAATACTGTAACAGCCCGCATTTTACGTATCGGAGGATCGTAAAATATTTTTATTCCCTAAGGGTTGGATCATTCTCATATTTTAATATGTTGTTTATAGGGATGTGAGACATGTCCATAATTTTTACCAATTTTGTTTGTGACCATTTTACCCCTATCAGTCTTGTATAGAGCATAACTTTTCACTCAGGTCAAATCAGTTTTTGAGACCTGTGCCATTGGAAAGGAAATGATGATTCCCTTTCCGTAAAGTGGTCACATTAAAGATTTGGTTCTGCGGTTCGGGAGGAATCGTTGTTTTAAGGTTTAACAATTGGTTGTCCATGTTTATAAAGCAATAATGGGCTGATTTGAAGAGGCCCATTAGTGGGCTGGTGGAAGGCTATAAATAGGGGGTGGGAGGTATGGGAAATAGTTTACTCTCCATTTTCTCATTTGGAAGAGCCGAGGGATCCTCCGATTTTTCATCTTTCCACCATTAAAGCGTAGAGAATCGAAGATCTACACCATTTGAAGCTAGATCTAGGCCATTCCAAGAGAGAGATCATCAAATTGAAGAGTTTGGATCAAATTCCTCACTGTTCGGAATCGTATTTCATTGCTTATAGCTTGTTTTGGAGAATTAGTGAGTGATACGCATTTCTCGCACGGATTCAAGCAAGTATATGATTTTGTATGCGCACATTTTTATCAAATTCGAGTCGTTTTCCTTATATCTAAACCATGGTAAGCCCATTTTCATATGAATCACCATAGGATCTAATTTAGCAAGTTTAAACTGGTAATCTCCATATATTTTCATATGTTTATGCAAGTTAGATCACAATTTAGTTCATATGATCATTTATCATGATTTGGTGAAATTTGCATAATTTTAATGATAATCGTCGTATTCATGTTGTTTGCGATTTCATAACATGTTTATGATTGTATTTGATGAATTGGATGAGTTGGTTTCGTCGAATCCGTGGTTTGATGAAGTTTTGGTCGAAATCGGAGTTGGAATAGGGTTGTACAGGAATTCGGTCGGCATTGGTTAAAGGGGTCGGTCGGCATTAGTTAACGGGTCGTTCGGTAGCATTTTGGTCGGTCGTGAAGTTGGAAGTGGTGGAGGGACCGGGTCGGTTGGCATGGGAACTGGTCGGGTCGGTCAGAAGGGAGACCCGTGCACTCCAGAGTGATTTGGGTCGTTCGGACCAGGAATTCGAGTCGGCCATGATTTCAAGAGAATGGAGGCTGGGTCGGTGGATATGGAAGTGGGCTCGGTCGTGCATCCCAATGGCTAGTCGGTCGTGCATCCCAAAGGTTGGTCGGTCGTACACATTGGAGACGGGTCGTGTAACAGCTCGCATTTTACGCATCGGAAGATCGTAAAATATTTTTATTTTATTACCTGAGGGTTGGATCATTCTCATCTTTTAATATGTTGCTTATGGGGATGTGAGACATGTCCATAATTTTTACCGATTTTGTTTGTGACCATTTTCCCCCTTTTAGTCTTGTACAGGGCATAACTTTTGACTTTGGTCTAACTAGAGGATGAGACCTATGTCATTGGAAAGAAATTGATGTTTGCCTTTCTGTAGAGTGGTTACATTAAGGATTTGGCTCAGCGATTTGGGAGAAATCGTTGTTTTAAGGTTTTACGGTTGGTTGTTTAGGTTTGGAGAGCCTAATGGGCTGAATTGGGGAGCCCATTAGTGGGTTGGTGGAAACTATAAATAGGGAGTGAGGGGTATGGAGAATAGGTTACTTCTCCCATTCTCTCATTTGGAGGCCTTGTGCTTCTTCCTCCTCCAACACCTTTCCACCATTAAAAATCCAAATCTATGGAGGGAAATCATAGATCTACACCATTGGGGGCTAGATCTACAACATTTCAAGGGAGAATTCATCGGATCGAGGAGTTTGGTTTGAATTGCTCGCTGTTCGGATTCATAATTCTATCATTTTAGCTTGTTTTGGAGAATCGGTGAGTGGATTACATCTCTCACATGGATTCAATGAAGTGTATGAGAGTTTGATCATGTTTTTCATCGAATTCAAGTGTTTAACCATAGATCTATGCCATATTAAGTCCATTTTCATGTGAATCACCATCGGATCCAATTTAGTAAGTTTAATCCGGTAATAGTTATGTTATTTCATATGATTATGCTAGTTAGATCTATAATTTTGTTCATATAATCATTCATTATGATTTTTGGAGTGATTTGCATAATTTGGATGGGAATTGTTGTAATCATGTTGATAACAGTTTCATACCATGTTTGTGGTCATATTTGATGATTTGGACGAGTTGGTTTCGTCGAATCTGTCGTTTGGTGAAGTTTTGGTCGAAATCAGAATTGAATTGCAATATGCAGGTTTTGGGTCGGCCATAAGTTGGATCGGCCATAAGTTGGATCGGCCATAAGTTGGGTCGGCCATAAGTTGGCTCGGCCTAGTCAGAAACAGTGGGTCAGCCTAGTCAGAAAAAGTGGGTCGGCCTAGTCATTCAAACGTGGGTCGGCCTAGTCAGAAGAAGTTGGGTCGGCCATAGGTTGGGTCGGCATAAAGTTGGGTCGGCCTAAAGTTGGATCGGCCTATTCTGGTCATCCATTTCTGGTCGGCTATTTCTGGTCAGACATTTCCGGTGATGATGGGATTTCAAAGTGAATTCAATTGGGAAGTTTGGAAGTATTGAAAAGTGTTTGTTGATCAGTGTGGAACAACGAATGATATGACCACTCAAAAGTTTCTCGAATGGGGTGATAAAGCAATAGACTATATTGAACCTTATATTGAAGTTGTTTGGTTCAATGGTAATGGTGGCTTCAACGAGAGTCCAGATGAGGATGTTCGAAGTGATGTGATATGTTCGTTGATTGGTGTAGAGCAACGAATGGGAAGTCGACTCAAGGATGTATTGAGTTCGTGGATAATGGATACTCAAGGGGGACTTGAGTTAATAAATAGTCATTGGAGTTGATGGATAGAGATGCGAAGGCCGAGAGATTGTCGTTTTCGTAAGTTCTAGCAGACTCAAAGCAGGGGTACTTTGGGAAGTCGCAAAGGGCCTCGTACCTTGGGAAGTCGTGAAGGCCTGGTTGTCTTGAGAAGACAAGCATACGAGTCATGATGGCGTATGGAGTTGTGTTAGAACCGGGGTTACATTAGCCCTTGACATATGGCAGTCATGATGGGCCGTCATACGATTAACGATGGTTTCAAAGCAGCATTGGTGGTGATAGCCAGAGTTAGTAATGGATGATTAGTTGTTCTGTTTGTACTGTCTCGTGTAGGTCATCCAAAGTCGAAGAGATGTTTCTTGGGTGCTTGTCTGATATTGGTTTAGGCCTTTGGGGCTTGTAATTAAGCGATGTTGAAATCGATTAGGATAGTCTACATGAGATATATATAATCTGGATGTTATGAATGCTTTACCATGATTGATTGAGTGTTCTTGTTTCCATGGATGAATGGTTGAATTGCTTAATGTAAAGGCTATCACTGTCCGATGTGGGGGAAGACATGAGTTGTGTTCTTCTCTCATGGCTGGTAGATTGGTTTCTTAATCTACCTTTTCTCATATGCTTTGTTGTTGAATTTTGTTAGCTATTTTATCGCTCACTAAAACTGTTGTCTGACTCAAGGTTTTATGTTTCCTCTTATTACCTTGGGTTGTTCATCCGGTTGTGGATGGGCAGACTAAGTAGCAGGTTACCGGTTATTAGTGAGGATGATGATGTGCGGAGGCGAGCAGGAGGCTGTTGTACCAGTTTTATTACTATCTAGTATTTCTATTTCCGCTGTTGAGTGCTCTATGAGGGTTGTAGCGAGGCCTTATGTACAAATTTTGGTATTTGTGGGATAATCTTTCTGTATGTTGTTAAAGTTTGAAAAGTTTGCTATATGATGCTTCATTACTATTACCTATTATATAAGTTCTATTATATTTTATCCTTGCGCTGTGAGTTCTACGACAGGTTCTGCTTGTGTTTACCTACTCTGATGATCATCCAGAGCTGCCTGGCATACCTTTCAGCATGTTAATTCTCTTGTTTAGTGCATGGGTTATGGGCGGTCGTCACATTTGGTATCAGAGCCCTGGTTAATGATTTTAGCCAAGGTTCTAAGACGTAATTACGTATGAGAGACGTACTTGTAGATTTCAGTTGGATGCTTACTATATGTATTAGCATATATACTAGTAGCGGTTGTATCTCTTTAGCAGTTTTTCTTAAAAGTGGCTAATTATTCTAAATTGTAGATTTAGAATGAGTAGACGAGAATCAAGACACGCTGCTAGGGGAGCTAATATTAGAGGGGGAAATGGCGGTGAACCAAATTACCCGCCATGTTTGAAGCCATGGCAGAAGCAATTATACGAAGGGTACCCGCTCCAATGGCAGCAATCGTAGATGTTGGTGTGCGAGTTCCTAGTGTAGTAGATTTTGCAAAGTTGTGCAAGGACTTTACATCTCTAGGGGGAAAACCATTCAAGGGAACTGAACCAGCTGAAGAGGTTCAGAGGTGGATGGATTCTTGTGTCCAAATCTTTAGAGACTTGGGTATTGAGGATGCAATAAAGAGAAAGCTTGCATCAAGGTAACTGCAGGGCAGGGCCATGGAATGGTGGAATTCTGTCACACTCGAGACTCCAGAGGAAGAGATTTCATAGGAGCAATTCCAAGCTAAGTTTGAAGGAAAGTTTACCTCCATTGCTCAGAAGCCTGTTCTCTTCAAGAAGTTTATGGAATTAAAGCAGAATGGCAGATCGGTTCTTGACTATATTTCTGTCTTTGAAGCTTTGTCTAGATATGCTCATTTATACATTGCTACACCCTATCAGAAGAATGAGAAGTTTGTCTTGGGTTTGGATGCTTATATCAGAAAGCCGTTAGTGGACCATCTTGATGAGTCATTTGAGAAGATTGCAGAAAAAGCTATTCGTCATGAGAGCTTGTTTCCTAAGGAAGAAAATGTTGTCGCTGCAGTCAAAGAGGCTCAGAAACCACAGCAAGGTGGTAATAATAAGAAGAGGAAGCAACAACAACAGAAGGGAAAAGATGGCCAAAAGAAACCTAAGAGCGAGGTAGTTTGCTTTAACTGCCAATAGAAAGGCCATTTTGCTAATGAGTGTAAGAATCCGATGGTTGAGAGGAAGTGTCGCAATTGTGGCAAAGTTGGACATCTCAAAAATGACTATCCGGAATCGGCCAAAGGGAAACAGATTGTAAAGGCATATGCTTTGGAAGCCATGTCGTCTTCTTCAAGGGCTCCTACTACTGAGGAAAAGGGAAATGGTGGCGTGGTGCAAGGTACTCTTTCTGTTAATGGTGTTTCAGTTCATGTGCTTTTCGATACTGGAGAATCGCATTCTTTCATTTGCAATGAGCTTGTGTGTTTCTTGGGTTTGGAACCTGAAATTTGTGATAGACCCTTCGTAGTGACTAATCCAGTTGGGGGTTTATCAAATCTTTTCATGATATGTCGTGGTCTAGTGTTGTCGAGTCATGGTTGCTCTTTTGTGTGTGATTGCTTTGTTCTTAACTTCGCTGGGTTTGGGATCATCTTGGGCATGGATTGGCTCAAGAGGTATGCGGCATGGGTGAATTACGAGAAGTTAGAGGTGAGGGTCGGGGATGCGGAAGGGCAAAAAGTATTGATTAGTTCTAAGCGCGAAGAGGGTGTCTTCGTTAGCTATCTATATTCGCTTGGGATTCCACAAGAAGACTTGTCATCTGTGTTGATCGCTAATGAGTATGAGGATGTCTTTGACGAGGTCAAAGGGTTGCCGCCTCATCGTGAGATCGAGTTTAGGATTGATTTGGTCGAGGGTGCAAAACCAATCGTTATGCCTCTTAGGCGGATGCCGCCTGAGGAACAACAAGAGTTGGAGGTGCAAGTTCGTGACCTTTTGGAAAAAGGATTCATTCGGAGGAGTGTATTCGAATGGGGTGCGCCGGTCATGTTTGCAACCAAGGCAGGTGGCTCGTTAAGATTGTGTGTGGACTATCATGAGCTGAACAAGGTGACTAAAAAAAACAAGTAACTGTTGCCAAGGATAGATGACTAGTTCGATTAGCTTCACGAGGCCAAAATATTATCTCAGATGGATTTGGCAATGGGATTTCACCAATTCAGAGTGGCTATAGATAGTGTACCGAAGACTGCTTTTAGGACACCATCCGTTTCCTTTGAATGGTTAGTGATTCCATTCGGGTTGACTAATGCGCCAGCGTATTTTGTGGATCTTATGAATAGAGTATTCAGAGACCAGTTGAACAAGTTTGTGCTTGTGTTCATGGATGACATTCTGGTTTACTCCAGGAATAAGGAAGAACATGAGAAGCACTTGAGAGTTGTGTTAGATATCTTGTGAAAGCATCAGCTGAGTGCTAAGTTTTCAAAGTGTCACTTCTGGAAGAATGAAGTGAGGTTCTTAGGTCATGTTGTTTCTGGAAATGGGATAGCGGTTGACTCCGCTAAAGTGGCAGCAATACAGGACTGGGATGGACCTAAGAGTGCGACGGATGTTTGGAGTTTCCTTGGGTTTGCAGGATATTACCGACGGTTTTTCAAGGATTTCTCCAAGGTAGCTGCATCGTTGACAGGATTGACAAAGAAGAACCAAGTATTTATATGGGATGCAAAGTGTGAACAAGTGTTCGGGATACTGAAGGAGAAATTGACGAGTTCTCCTGTGTTGACCATCCCGAGTGGGAATGAAGAGATGGTGGTATATACTAATGCATGTGGTACTGGACTGGGAGCAGTACTGATGCAAAAGGATAAGGTTCTGGCCTACACGAGTCGACAGCTGAAGCCTCATGAGAAGAATTACCCAACTCATGATTTAGAGTTGGCGGCAATTGTATTTGCTCTGAAGATGTGGAGACATTACCTATTGGGAGTTCGATTCGAGTTGTTTATGGATCACGAGTCGTTGAAGTATCTTTCTCCCAAAAGGATTTGAATCTTCGGCAACAAAGATGGTTAGAGTTTCTGGCGTCATATGATTTTGTTATAGCCTATATTCCTGGCAAAGGAAACGCAGTTGCATTGAGTTGAAGAAATGTAAGTTTGGGAGCGATGTTTTTGGAATGGAAGAGCCTCAAGTACTTGGCAAGGTTCGATTTCGGTCCAAGGTGTGAGTTAGAACCTGAAATGTTGGCAAGCTTGTCGATAAGACCTACTCTTATCGAAAGGATTGGCGAAAGCCAATAGAAAGATGTGAAGCTTGTCGAGTTCATTCAGAAACTGGAACCAGAAGATAAAGAGTTCGAGGTCGATCGAGAAGATTGGCTTCGAAAGCAAGTGCGATTAGTTGTTCCTAATATCGACGGATTGAGAGATGAGGTTCTGAGAGAATGTCATCACTCGAAGTTGACGATTCATCCCGGTGGCAATAAGATGTATCAGGACATGAAGAGAGTTTACTACTGGGAAGGGATGAAGCGAGATATTCGAAAGTTCATTTCCAAATGCATGAACTGTCAGTTGGTGAAAGCTGAACAGAAGAAGCCAAGTGGTTTGCTTCAGCTATTGGAAGTTGCTACATGGAAGTGGGAGCAGATATCGATGGACTTTATCAATGGACTACCTAGAACCAGGGCAGGAAATGAAGGAATTTGGGTCATCGTGGATCGCTTGACCAAAAGTGAAAGGTTCATTCCTGTCAAGTCGACTAGGATGGCATCGAAATTGGCTGAACTTTATGTGAAATGGATAGTTCGATTCCATGGTATCCCAAAGAGTATAGTGAGTGACCGAGATCCATTATTCACGAGTGGATTTTGGAAAAGTTTGCAAGAAGCTTTGGGAACTGAGTTGTGGTTGAGTACGGCATATCATCCTTAAACTGATGGTCAGACCGAGAGAGTCAATTGAGTTTTAGAAGATCTCCTGAGCGCTTGTGTGTTAGACATCGGAGGATCTTGGGAAGACCATCCACATCTAGTCGAGTTTGCATATAATAATAGCTACCAGTCTAACATTGGGGTGGCACCATATGAAGCGTTGTATGGGAGGTCATGCAATTCTCTAGCATGTTGGTTAGAAACTGGAGATAAGTTGGTACTGGAGCCAGAGATGATTAGAGAAACCTCGGATTGTACCATGGTAGTTCGGCAACGAATGAAGGAAGCCGTGGACCGTCAGAAGAGTTATGCCAACAAGCATCATAAGGACTTGGAATTCGACGTGGGCGATATGGTTTTCGTGAAAGCTTCGCCGTTGAAGCACATGGTTAGATTTGGTAAGAAAGGAAAGTTAGCTCTCAGGTTTGTTGGACCATTTTCAATAGTCGAGCGAATTGGAAAGCTTGCATATAGATTGGAGTTACTCGAGATGATGTCGAGTGTGCACATGTGTCAAGGTACAATTTAGTGATGAATGCGACGATTGTACGTTGGAGACGGAAGAGAGCATGGGAGCGACTCATCCAAAACTCTTCATTGGCAGGACCCTTTGATGTCGTATCATCGTTACATCGTTGTATCTTGTTGTTATTTGTTAGAATTCTGCGAGTTAGGATAAGGATATGGATGCATGGCTTGATGGTCGCTAGTTTGGATGATAAAATTTGCTTCTTATGGATGATAGGCATGCGGAATTGTTGCAGTTGCTTATGTCAACTTGGAATTTCAGGGGCGAAATTCTTAAGTGGGGAGAATGTAACCGCCCGCATTTTACACATCGGAAGATCGTAAAATATTTTTATTTTATTCCCTGAGGGTTGGATTATTCTCATCTTTTAATATGTTGCTTACTGGGATGTGAGACATGTCCATAATTTTTACCGATTTTGTTTGTGACCATTTTACCCCTTTTAGTCTTGTACGGGGCATAATTTTTGACTCAGGTCGAATCAGAGGATGAGACTTGTGCCATTGGAAAGAAATTGATGTTTGCCTTTCCGTAGAGTGGTTACATTAAGGATTTGTCTAAGCGGTTTGGGAGAAATCGCTGCTTTACGGTTTTTCAGTTGGATGTCCAGGTTTGGAGAGCCTAATGGGCTGAATTCGGGAGACCCATTAGTGGGTTGGTGGAAACTATAAATATGGGGTGAGGGGTACGGATAATAGGTTACTTCTCCTATTCTCTCATTTGGAGGCCTTGTGCTTCTTCTTCCTATAACACCGTTCCACCATTAAAAATCCAAATCTAAGGAGGGAAATCATAGATCTACACCATTGGAGGCTAGATTTACATCATTTCAAGGGAGAATTCATCGGATTGAGGAGTTTGGTTTGAATTGCTCACTGTCCGGATTTATAACTCTATCATTTTAGCTTGTTTTGGAGAATGGGTGAGTGGATTACATCTATCACATAGATTCAATGAAGTGTATGAGGGTTTGATCATGTTTTTCATCAAATTCAAGTGTTTAACCATAGATCTATGCCATATTAAGTCCATTTTCATGTGTATCACCATAGGATCCAATTTAGTAAGTTTAATCCGGTAATACTTATGTTATTTCATATGATTATGCTAGTTAGATCTATAATTTTGTTCTTATGATCATTCATTATGATTGTTTGGAGTGATTTGCACAATTCGGATGAGAACTATTGTAATCATGTTGATAATGGTTTCATACCATGTTTGTGGTCATATTTGATGATTTGGACGAGTTGGTTTCGTCGAATCTATCGTTTGGCGAAGTTTTGGTCGAAATCGGAGTTGAATTGCAATATGCAGGTTTTGGGTCGGCCATAAGTTGGGTCGGCCTAATGTTGGATCGGCCATAAGTTGGGTCTGCCTAGTCAGAAACAGCGGGTCGGGCAAGTCAGAAAAAGTGGGTCGGCCTTGTCATTCAGAGGTGGGTCAGCCTAGTCAGAAGAAGTTGGGTCGGCCGTAGGTTGGGTCGGCATAAAGTTGGGTCGGCCTAAAGTTGTGTCGGCCTATTCTGGTCAGCCATTTCTGGTCAGTCATTTCTGGTCGGCTATTTCTGGTCGGACATTTCCGGTGATGATGTGACTTCAAAGTGAATTCAATTGGGAAGTTTGGAAGTGTTGAAAAGTGTTCGTTGATCAACGTCGAACAACGAATGGTATGACCACTCAAAAGTGTCCTGAATGGGGTGATAATGATATAGACTACATTGAACCTTATATTGAAGTTGTTTGGTATAATGGTGATGGTGGCTTCGACGAGAATCCAGATGAGGATGTTCGAAGTGATGTGATATGTTCATTGATCGGTGTAGAGCAACGAATGGGAAGTCGACTCAAGGATGTATTGAGTTCATGGAGAATGGATACTCAAGGGGGACTTGAGTCAATAAATAGTCATTGGAGTTGATGGCTAGAGATGCGAAGGCCGAGAGATTGTCGTTATCGTAAGTTCTAGCAGACTCAAAGCAGGGGTACATTGGGCAGTTGTGAAGGGCCTCCTACCTTGGGCATTCCTGAAGGCCTAGTTGTCTTGAGAAGACAAACATACGAGTCATGATGGCGTTGTGTTAGAACCGGGGTTACATTAGCCCTTGACATATGGCACTCATGATGGGCCATCATACGATTAATGATGGTTTCAAAGCAGGATTGGTGGTGATAGCCAGAGTCAGTAATGGATGATTAGTTGTTCTGTTTGTACCGTCTCATGTAGGTCGTCCAAAGTCGAAGGAGATGTTTCTTGGGTGCTTGTCTGATATTGGTTTAGGCCATTGGGGCTTGTAATTAAGGGATGTTGAATTCAATTAGGATAGTCTACATGAGATATATATAATCTGGATGTTATGAGTTCTTTACCATGATTGAATGAGTGTTCTGGTTTCCATGGATGAATGGTTGAATTGCTTAATGTTAAGGCTATCATTGTCCGATGTGGGGGAAGACATGAGTTATATTCTTCCTTGATGGTTGGTAGATTGGTTTGTTAATCTACATGTTCTCATATACTTTATTGTTGAAGTTTGTTAGCTGTTTTATCGCACACTAAGACTGTTGTCTGACTCAAGGTTTTATGTTTCGTCTTATTACCTTGGGTTGTTCATCCGGTTGTGGATGTGTAGACTAAGTAGCAGGTTATAGGTTATTAGTGAGGACGATGATGTTGTGCAGAGGCGAGCAGGAGGATGGCGTACCAGTTTTATTACTATCTAGTATTTCTATTTCCGCTGTTGAGTGCTCTATGAGGGTTATAGTGAGGCCTTATGTACAAACTTTGGTATTCGTTGGATAATCTTTCTGCATGTTGTTAATGTTTGAAAAGTTTGTTATATGATGCTTCATTACTATTACCTGTTGTATAAGTTCTATTATATTTTATTCTTGCGGTGTGAGTTGTACGACAGGTTCCTCTTGTGTTTACCTACTCTGATGATCGTCTATAGCTGCCTGGCATACCTTTCAGCGCATTAAATACGATTCCGAACAGCGAGGAATTTGATCCAAACTCTTCGATTCGATGATCTCTCTCTTGGAATGGCCTAGATCTAGTTTCAAATGGTGTAGATCTTCGATTCTCTAAGCTTTAACGGTGGGAAGATGGAGAAATGGAGGAATGGAGGATCCCTTGGCTCTTCCAAATGAGAGAATATAGAAAGTAAACTATTTACCATACCTCCCACCCCCAATTTTTAGCCTTCCACCAGCCCACTATTGGTCCTCTTCAAATCGGCACATTATGGCTTTATAAACCTGGATAGCCAATTTTTATATCTTAAAACAGTGATTCCTCCCAAACCACTGAACCAAATCTTTTGTGTGACCACTATACGGAAAGGGAATCATCATTTCCTTTCCAATGGAACAGGTCTCAATACCAGATTCGGCCTAAGTCAAAAGTTATGCCTTGTACAAGACTGACAGGGGAAAAATGGTCACAAACAAAATCAATAAAAAATTGTGGACATGTCTCACATCCCCATAAACAACATATTAAAATATGAGAATGATCCAACCCTAAGGGAATAAAATAAAAATATTTTACGATCCTCCGATATGTATAATGCTGGTTGTTACATTCCCTCTCCCCCCTTAGGAATTTCGCCCCCGAAATTCTTACAAACATAAGCAACCAAACCAATTCCGCATGCCTATCATCCATGAGCAGCCAATTCTATCACCCAAGCTAGTAGCCATCAAGCCATGCATCCATAGCCTTATCCTAGCGCGCAGAATTCTAAAAACAAACATAATAGCATATGTTACAGTGGACAAAATACTAATGGGTCATACCAACAAAAGTTCTGGATGGTTCGCCTTCATGCTCTCTTCCGTCTCCCATGTACAATCGTCGTCATCCTCAGTCCATTGTAACTTGACTAGCTTAACCGTTTTCCTACTAAGTTGTTTCGTGTTATTCCCCACAACACGAAGCGACTTACAAGGCTTTGCAATTACAGTCTCAACTTCTAGGTCTTCCTACTATTCTGGAGATACCACAACATTCGATTCATGCATGAACTCCAGTAGAAATGACACATGGAACACATTATGCACATTCGACATCTTCTCGGGTAACTCCAATCTATATGTGAGCTTTCCAATTCGCTCGACTATCGGAAATGGCCTAACGAACCTAGGAGATAACATTCCTTTACTTCCAAACCACACAACATGCTTTAACAGCGAAATCCTCAAAAAACCATATTGCCTATGTCGAATTCCAAGCCCTTTTGACACTTATCGACATAACTCTTATGACGATCTTGGGCTGCCTTCATTCATTGCCAAACGATCTCGATACAATCCGAGGTCTCTCTAATCATCTCAGGCCCAAGCACCAACTTATCTCCAACTTCTAACCAACAAGATGGAGAATTACACGGCCTACCATACAACGCCTCGTATGGTGCTATTATTATATGCAAACTCCACTAAATGTAGATGGTCTTCCCATGATCCACCAAAATCTAACGCACAAGCCCTCAGAAGATCTTCAAAAACTCGGTTAACCCTCTCAGTTTGACCATCAATTTAGGGATGATAAGCCGTTCTTAAACACAACTCGGTTCCCAAAGCTTCCTGCAAACTCTTCCGAAATCCACTTGTTAACAATGGATCTCAATCACACACTATGCTTTACGGGATACCATGGAATCGAACTATCCATTTCACATAAAGCTCAGCAAACTTTGATGCTGTCCTAGTCGACTTGATAGGAATGAACTTTGCACTTTTGGTCAAGCGATCCACGATGACCCAAATCCCTTCATTTCCTGCCCTAGTTCTAGGTAGTCCATAGATAAAATCCATCGATACTTGCTCCCACTTCCACGTAGGAACTTCCAATGGATAAACCAAACCACTCAGCTTCTTCTGTTCAACTTTTACCAACTGACAGTTCATGCACTTGGTAATGAACTTTCCAATATCTCTTTTCATCCCTTCCCAGTAGTAGACTCGCTTCAAGTCCTGATACATCTTATTGCCACCGGGATGAATCGTCAACTTCGAGTGATGACATTTCTTCAGAACCTCATCTCTCAATCCATCAATATCAGGAACAATCAGTCATCCTTGCTTTCGAAGCCAACCTTCTCGATCGACTTCGAACCCTTTCTTCTCTAGTTCCAGTTTCTGGATAAACTCGACAAGCTTTGCATCTTTCTTACGGCTCTCGCCAATCCTTTCAATGAGAGTAGGTCTTATCGATAAGCTTGCCAATATTTTAGGTTCCAATTCACGCCTTGGCCTAAAATCAAACCCCGCCAAGTACTCGACGCTCTTCCATTTTGAAAACATCGCTCCCAAACTTGCGTGTCTTCGAATCAATGCATCTACAACTGCGTTACCTTTGCCAAGAGTATAGGCTATACCGAAGTCATATGATGCTAGAAACTCTAGCTAGCGTTGCTGCCGAAGATTCAGATCCATTTGGGAGAAAAGATACTTTAACGGCTTAGGATCCGTGAAAAACTCGAATCGGACTCCCAACAGGTAATGTCTCCACATCTTCAGAGAAACCACAATCTCTGCCAACTCCAAATCATGAGTTGGGTAATTCTTCTCATGCGGCTTCAAATGTCGACTCTCATAGGCCATAACCTTATGCTTATGCATCAGTACTGCTCCAAGTCCAGTACCACATGCATCAGTGTATACCGCCATCTCTTCATTCCCACTTGGAATGGTTAACACAGGAGCACTCTTTAGTCTCTCATTCAGGATTCCAAACGCTTGTTCACACTTTGCATCCTATGTGAACACTTGATTCTTCTTCGTCAATCCTATCAACGATGCAACTGTCTTGGAGAAATGCTTGATAAATCGTCGGTAATAACCAGCCAACCCAAGGAAACTTCTCACATCCGTCGCATTCTTAGGTCTGTCTCAGTCCTGGATTGCTGCCACTTTAGCAGGGTCAACCGCTATCCCATTTCCAGAAACAACATGGCCTAAGAACCTCACTTCCTTCTTCCAGAACTGACACTTCGAAAACATAACTCTCAGTTGATACTTTCGCAAGATTTCCAAAATAACTCTCAAGTGCATCTTGTGTTCTTCCTCATTCCGAGAGTAAACTAGAATATCATCCCCGAACACAAGCACGGACATGTTCAACTGATATCTGAAGACTCTATTCATAGGATCCACATAATACACTAGCGCGTTAGTCAACCTGAATGGCATCACCAACCATTCGAACCGGATTATGTCCTAAAAGCAGCCTTCGACACGCTATCCTTTGCCACACTCAACTAGTGAAAACCGTTTCCAAATCCATCTGAGAAAACACTTTGGCTTCGTGAAGCTGATCGAACAAGTCATCAATCCTTGGCAACGGATACTTGTTATTCTTGGTCACCTTGTTCAGCTTACGATAGTTCACACATAATAACGAGCCATCCGCCTTGGTTGCAAACACTACTGGTGCACCCCACTCGGAAACGCTTCTCCGAATGAATCCTTTTCCCAAAAGGTCACAGACTTGCACCTCCAACTTTCATTGTTCCTTAGGCACCATCCGCCTAAGAGGCATAACGGTTGATCTAGCTCCCTCGACCAAATAGATCCTAAACTCAATCTCACGATGCGGCGGCAACCCTTTGACCCCGTCAAAGACATCTTCATACTCATTAGTGATCAGCACAGATGACAAGTCTTCCTATGGAATCACAAGCGAATATAGATAGCTTACGAAGGCACCATCTTCGGGTTTACATCTAATCAACACCTTTCACACTTCCACATCCCCGACCCTCACCTCTAGCTTCTCGCAATTCAACCTTACTGCATACTGATTGAGCCAATCCATGCCCAAGATGATCCCAAACCCAGCGAAGTTAAGAACAAAACAATCATACACAAAAGAGCAACCATGACTCAACAACACTAGACCACGACATATCGTACAAAGATTGGATGAACCCCGAACTGGATTAGTCACTACGAGAGGTCTATCACAAATTTCGGGTTCCAAACCCAAGCGGCACACAAGCTCATTGCAAATGAATGAATGCCATGCTCCAGTATCAAACGAAACTCAAACTAAAACACCTCGAACAGAAAGAGTACGTTGAACAACGACACCCTTTCCCTTCTCCTCTGTAGTAGGAGCTCTTGAAGAAGATGGTATGACTTCCAAAGCATAAGCCTTCACAACTTGTTTACCCTTAGCTGCTTCTGTACAATCCTTCTTCTCATGCTTAGGTTTTCCACACTTGAAGCACTTCTTCTTAGGTTTGGGATTCTTATAATCCTTGGAATATTGGCCCTTCTGCCAGTAGTTAAAGTAAGTCACTTCTCTTTCAGCTTCTTCTGACCATCTTTTCCATTCTGTAGTTTTTGCTTCCTCTTCTTATTGTTACCACCCTGCTATGACTTTGGAGCTTCCTTGGATGCAATAACAACAACGTCCTCTTTCAGAAACAAGTTCTCATGCCTTACGACTTTCTCCATAAGCTTCTCAAATGAATCATCAAGGTGCTCCACCAACGGTCTTCTTATATAGCCATCCAGACCCATAACAAACTTCTCATTCTTCTGGTAGGGTGTATCAATGTATGAACAAGAATATCTGGACAAAGCTTCAAAGTCAGAAATGTAGTCAAGCACAGGATGATCATTCTGCTTCAATTCTATAAATTTCTTGAATAGATCAAACTTTTGAGCTGTGGAAATAAACTTTGCGTTGAAATTAGCCTGGAATTGCTCCCATGAAATCTCTCCCTCTAAAGTGTCGAATATAACTGAATTCTACCATTCCATGGCCCTGCCTTGCAACTGCTTTGACGCAAGCTTTCTCTTAGTTGCACCATCCAACACCAAGTCTCCAAAGATACGGACACAAGAATCCATCCACCTCTGAACCTCTTCAGCTGGCTCAGTCCCTTAGAATGGTTTTCCTCCTAAAGATGTAAAGTCCTTACATAGCTTCGCAAAATCCACAACCCTAGGCAATTGAATACCTACGTCTACTGTAGCTTCCACTGGAGTGGGCACCCTTTGCATGAATGCCTCCATCATGGCTTCAAACATGGTAGGGTAGTCTGGTGCACCGCCATTTCCCCCTCCAGTATTAGCTTCCTTAGCAGCGTTTCTTGATGCCCGTCTACTCATTCTAAATCTACAATTTAAAATAATTAGCCACTTCCAAGAAAAACTGCTAAAGGAGTACAACCGCTACTACTATATACACTAATATATATAGTGAGCATCCATATGAAATCTACAAATATGTCTCTCATACGTAATTACGTCTTCGAACTTTGGCTAAAATCGTTAACCAGAGCTCTGATACCAAATGTGATGACCGCCCATAACCCCTGCACTAAATAAGAGGAATAATGCGCTGAAAGGTGTGAACGACAGCTATGGACGATTATCAAGGTATGAATCATAAGCGGAACTTGTCGTAAACTCGTAGCGTAAGGATAAAATATAATAAAACATATACAATGTATTATTAGTGAAGCAGAAAACACTAGACTTTCATTACAACTAGAAAGTAATATCCATAGACTTGGATTATAGCAATAGTGTTTATACAATTTTGCCTTACTACAACACCCAGAGAATAACAAACATCGAAAATCCAAATATTATAGTAAGAAAGATAGTACGCTAGCCTTTTACTCGCCTCCGAACTGCAACATCGTCCTCACTAAGCTTTCACATGTCACCTGCCACCTAGTTTGCCCATCCAAACAATCGGATGAACAACCCAAGGTAATAAGAGGGCAACATAAAACCTTGAGTCAGACAACAGTCTTAGTGAGCGATAAAACAGCTAACAAACATTAACAATAAAGTATATGAGAATGGGTAAATAAACGAACTAATATACCCACAACACCAAAGAAGAACTCAACTCCCGCCTTCCCCATATCGGACAGTGATAGCCTTTACATCAAACATCTCAACCATTCATCCATGGAAACCAGAACAACCATTTATTCATAGCAATCAGGAACATCCATCAATAGCACTCATGGCATCTAGATTCTAGATCTCACGTAAACCATCCTAATCGAATTCAACATCCCTCAAGCACAATCCCTAGAGGCCTAAACCAATATCAGACAAACACCCAAGGAACATTTCCTTCGACGTTGGATAATCTACGGGAGATGGTACAAATAGAACATTGAGCATGCATGATAGACTCTGGCTATCACCGCTAATCCTGCTTCGAAACCATCGTTAATCTTCTGACCGGCTAATCAAATTGCCATCAATTGTCAAGGGTCAATGGTAAACTCCGGTTCTAGCTAAAGCCCCACACACCATACGACGAAATGTGTCTAGGCCACACGATGAAACCCAGGATACTCGACCATACGACAAATCGTGTAACCCCTTCTTTGAGCCCACTAGAATCTACGATAACAATAATTCCTTGGCCGTCAGTATCTCCAGTCGTCATCGACAGCGACTATACAACCATTATCACCCAACTCGGGACACCTTTGAGTTGTAATCACACCCGTTGCATTCTACTGGCAACCAACACTTCACATCACTTCGACATTCCCCATTGAATTCACTTCGAAGTTATCACCACTCTTGGACCAAAGAATCATAAATACTTGTTCAACTATTCTTCTATTAATTCAATTTGTTCCCATTAGCACATTAAAGCTTTTTTGTTTTGCATATTAGAGATTTGTTTTAACAGTCATAATGAATGTCATTACCATGCATAATGTAACGTTATCATTCAAATTTTTCCTAGTGGCATTCCATGGAATGCATATATGTTGTCTAGTGGCATTCCACGGAATGCATATAAATTATCTAGTGGCATTCTAAGGAATGAATTTCAGTTAAGTGAGATGCATTCCTTGGAATGTTAATTTTCCAACTTCGTTGGAATGCATCTCACCTAACCAAAATGCATTCTGAGGAATGCCACTGGATAATTTATATGCATTCAATGGAATGCAATTGGATTACTTATATTCATTAAAGGAATGCATCACTACAATTCGATAACTTATATGCATTAAAGGAACACATCTATATGAACCTAAAAGAATTCTATGAAATGCTTGACTTAAAGGAAATGCATTCCAAGGAATGCAATTGACTTTATCAAAATGCATTTCAAGGAATGCTTCTCATTTAATGCTCCTTGCACCAGTTTACTTCATTGAGGAACTATATATTTTACTATTAATGTTTTAATAGTTCAGTATAATACTTTGTTGAACTGCTAATGTGGCGTCAACCCAACCATCAAGGTGATTAATCCTGATTATGGTGTTCTCACTGACTTAATCTTTGCTACAATTTCAAAATTCACTTGATTTGTCTAATCTTAAGTTAACTGAAATAACTGATAATCCTATGCACTTGCTTAACAGTTCTACTATTAATTTAATTTTTCCCATTAGAAAATTAAAGCTACTTTATTGTATATTAGTGATTTGTTTTTACAGTCATAATGAATGTCATTACCATGCATAATATAACGTTTTCATTTCAATTTTTCCTAGCGGCATTCCATGGAATGCATATAAGTTATCCAGTGGCATTATATGGAATGCATATAAATTGTCTAGTGGCATTCAAAGGATTGTATTTAGGTTAAGTGAGATGCATTCCTTGGAATGCTAATATTCAAACATTAGTTGGAATTCACTTCACCTAACCAAAATGCATTCCGGGGAACGCCACTGGATTATATATATATATATATATATATATATATATATATATATATATATATATGCATTTAACAAAATGCAATTGGATAACTTATACGCATTAAAGGAATGCATCGCTGCAATCTGATAACTTATACGCATTGATGTAACACATCTCTATGAACCTAAAAGCACTCATGGAATGATTGACTTAACGAAATGCATTCCAAGGAATGCATCTGACTTTATCAAAATGACTTCCAAGGAATGCATCTCATTTAATGCTCCATGAATCAGTTTACTACAATGAGGCACTATATCTAGTCATGTATTTTTCCTACTAGCATTTACATAGCAAATTGAAGCCTAAATTTTTAAGCATTTAGGTTGCCTGTCTCTTTTTGCTGCTTTTGTATTCTTTGACACAATGACCCAATGGCCCATTTGTTGTATTCATTTCTTTTGCAGGTACAGGTGCAAATCGGTTTGACCAAACAGAATTGAACTTAATGAAGATGTTGTATTTTTGTCCTAAATAAAATCTCGTCGGGCACAAATTGGATGAGATTTTTTTATCATACAAATTTTATTGTCCTAACTCGTGTCCTAATTAAAATTTGTCGGACACGGACATACGCTTATTGGACAATGACATGAACGTGACAAGAATAAACACGAATGGATCTGAGTACTTATACCAAATTTTATAATTTTTAGTAGATTTTCATTAATTACATATTGCACTACGAGAAATTCAGATGAATTCGATTTGCGATAGATTTACCGAACCGTCAAGGTAATTCATTCTAATTATGTGTTCTCACTGACTTGATCTTTGCTACAATTTCAAATTCCACTTGATTTGTCTAATCATAAGATAATTGAAATAACTGATAGTCCATGCACTTGTTCAGTCATGGTCTTATTAATTTAATTTGTTCCCATTAGCACATTAAAGCTATTTTTGCATACTAGCAATTTGTTTTAACAGTCATAATGAATGTCATTACCATGCATAATATAACATTATCATTTCAATTTTTCCTAGTGGCATTCCATGGAATGCATATAAGTTATCTAGTGGTATTCCATGCAATGCATATAAATTATCTAGTGCCGTTGTAAGGAATGCATTTCAGTTAAGTGGGATGCATTTTTTGGAATGCTAATATTCCAACATTCGTTCGAATGCATCTCAAATACCAAAAATGCATTCCGAGGAACGCCACTAGATAATTTATATGCAATCAATGGAATGCAATTGGATAACTTATATGCATTAAAGGAATGCATCGCTACAATTTGATAACTTATATGAATTGAAGGAAAACACCTATATATATAAACCTAAAAGCATTCTACGAAATGCTTGACTAAACGGAAATGCATTCCAAGGAATATAGTGAAGCATGCATTCCAAGGAATGCAACTAACTTATCGAAATGCGAATGCATCTCATTTAATGCTCCCTGCTTCAGTTTACTTCATTAAGGTACTATATATTTTACTATTAATGTTTTAATAGTTCAGTATAATACTCTGTTTAATGGTTAATGTGGCGTCAACCCATCCATCAAGCTGATTCATTCTGATTGTGGTGTTCTCGCTGACTTAATCTTTACTACAATTTCAAATTTCACTTGATTTGTTTAATCATATGATCATTGAAATAACTGATAGTCCTATGCTTTTGTTCAACTGTTCCGCTATTAATTTAATTTTTTTTCCCATTAGCACATTAAAGTTATTTTATTATATACTAGCGATTTGTTTTAATAATCATAATGAATATTATTACCATGCATAATATATTGTTATCATTAAAAAAATTCCTAGTGGCATTCCATGGAATGCATATAAGTTATTTGGTGGCATTCTATGGAATGCATATAAATTATCTAGTGGCATTCAAAGGAATTCATTCCGGTTAAGTGTGATGCATTCCTTGGAATGCTAATATTCCAACATTCGTTGGAATGCATCTCACCGGACCAAAATGCATTCTGGAAGCGCCACTGGATAATATATATGCATTCAATGGAATGCAATTGGATAACTTGTATGCATTAAAGGAATGCATCACTATAATCTGATAACTTGTATGCATTGAAGGAACGCATTTCTATGATTCTAAAGGCATTCTATAAAATGTACTTAACAGAAACGCATTCCAAGGAATGCGTCTAACTTTATCAAAATGCATTCAAAGGAATGCACCTTATTTAATGCTTTCTGCACCAGTTTACTACATTGAGGCACTATATCTAGGCATGTATTTATCCTACTAGCATTTACACAGCAAATTGAAGCTTGAATTTTTAAGCATTTCAGTGCATAAGAATTTCAGTTATTTCAATTATCTTATAATTAGACAAATCAAGTGAAATTTGAAATTGTAGTAAAGATTAAATTAGTGAGAACACCATAATCAGGATGAATTACCTTGATGGTTCAGTAAATCTATGGTAAATCGAATTCATCTGGATTTCTTGTAGTTCAATATGTAATTGATGAAAAATCACCTAAAAATTATAAAATTTGATATGAATACTCATATTCGTTCGTGTCTAGTCATGTCATGTTTGTGTCATTGTTTGAAAAGCTTGTATCCCTGCTCGATAGATTTTCATTAGGACACAAGTTAGGAGAACAAAATTTGTATGATAAGAAAAATCTCGTCCAACTTATGCCTGATCAGATTTTATTTAGGACAAAAATAGACTACATCTTCATCTAGTCCAATTTTGTCCGATCCAACTGATTTGCACATGAAACCGCAAAAGTAAAGAATACAACAAATGGGTCATATGGTCAAAGAATGCTAAAGCAGCAAAAAGAGACAGGCAACCTAAATGCCTAAATGCTTAAAAATTCAGGCTTCAATTTGCTGTGCAAATTCTAGTAGGATAAATACATGCCTAAACATAGTGCCTCAATGTAGTAAACTGGTACAGGGAGCATTAAATAAGAAGCATTCCTTAGAATGAATTTTGATAAAACCATATGAATTCCTTGGAATGCATGTTTCTCATCATTCCTTGGAATGCATTTCCATCAAGTCAATCAGTTCGTAGAATGCCTCTAGGTTCATGGAGATGCGTTCCTTCAATGCATATAAGTTATCTAATTGTACTGATGCATTCCTTTGATGCATATAAGTTATCCAATTGCATTCCATTGGGTGCAAATATATTATCCAGTGGTGTTCCCCAGAATGCATTTTGGTTAGGTGAGATGCATTTCAACGAATGTTGGAATATTAGCATTCCAAGGAATGCATCTCACTTAACCAAAATGCATCTTTGAACGCCACTAGATAATTTATATGCATTCCATAGAATGCCACTAGATAACCTATATGCATTCCATGGAATGCCACTAGTAAAAATTGAAATGATAATGTTATATTATGCATGGTAATGACATTCATTATGACTGTTAAAACAAATAGCTAATATGCAAAAAATAGCTTTAATGTGCTAATGGGAACAAATTGAATTAATAGCAGAACTGTTGAACAAGTGCATAGGACTATCGTTTATTTCAATTATCTTATGATTAGGCAAATCAATTGAAATTTGAAACTGTAGCAAAGAATAAGTTAGTGAGAACACCACAATCAGATGACTCACCTTGATGGTTCAGTAAATCTATCGCAAATCGAATTCATCTGAATTTCTTGTAGTTCAATATGTAATTAATGAATCAACTAAAAATTATAAAAATTGGTATAAATACTCATATCCTTTTGTGTGCTCGTGTCACGTTTGTGTCATTATCAGGAAAGCTTATGTCTGTGTCCGACAGATTTTAATTTGTATACGATTTAGGAGAACAAAATTTGTAAGATAAAAAAAATCTTGTCTAGCTTGTGCCTGATCAGATTTTATTTAGGACAAAAATAGACTACATCTTCATTTACTCCGATTTTGTCCCGTCTAACCGATTTGCACCCATAACCACAAAATAAAAGGATACAACAAATGGGTATAGGGTCAAAGAATACTAAAGCAGCAAAAAGAGACAGGATACCTAAATGCCTAAATGCTTAAAAATTCAGGCTTCAATTTGCTGTGTAAATGCTAGTAGGATAAATGCATGCCTAGATATAGCGCCTCAATGTAGTAAACTGGTGCACAGAGCATTAGATAAGATGCATTCCTCAGAATGCATTTTCGTAAAACCAGATGCATTCCTTGGAATGCATGCTTCACAGCATCCCTTGGAATGCATTTTTGTTAAGTCAAGCATTTCATAGAATGCTTTTAGGTTCATTGAGATGCGTTCCATAAATGCGTATAAGTTATCAAATTGTAGTGATACATTCTTTTAATGCATATAAGTTATCCAATTGCATTCCATCGAATGCATATATATTACCTAGTGGCGTTCCCCAAAATGCATTTTGGTTAGTGAGATGCATTCCAACGAGTGTTGGAATATTATCATTCCAAGGAATGCATCTCACTTAACCGAAACGCATTCCTTTGAACACCACTAGGTAATTTATGTGCATTCCATGGAATGCCACTGGATAACTTATATGCATTCTGTGGAATGCCACTAGGGAAAATTGAAATGATAACGTTACATTATGCATGGTAATGACATTCATTATGACTATTTAAACAAATCGCTAATATGTAATAAATTAGCTTTAATGTGATAATGGGAACAAATTAAATTAATTGCAGAACAGTTATAAAAGTGCATAGGACTATCAGTGTAACAACCCGGATTTTCAGAACCAATTTAAAAATTTTATTTTCGCTATTTTTTTGGATTTTGAATAGTTAAAATGATTAATTTTAAATAATAACAACTAAAATTTTTGTTAAATCGAAGTTTGAACATATAAATTTATTTCAATTATAAAATGAACTTGAAATGGCACGGTAGTTTGAAAATTCGATTTTAAATTTCAAATGAATGTATAGGATTCAATATGAGTCGGATTTTGGTGAAACCATAAACATTTGACTCTGTTTAAAAATATTTTTCTAACGAATGTAAAAAATTCAGATTTCACTTCATAAATTAAAAGTTATTCCCAGGTTAAAATTCAAAATAGTCGCTATGGAATTTATATATATTTTAATATAATATATAGCCCTTAAAAATAGCCATTTTGCTAACGACCTCCGTTTTCGACGAAACCACTTTTGTTGTATCCGGAATGTCAAATTATTTCTATATTCCAATTTTCATAATTTTTGGATTGATATGTGAGCGTGGTAAATTTAAACATGATTGGTAATTTCAGTTTGAATCTAATCAACTGGAAATTGGCCATTTTTCAAACGACCTCCAAATTCAACGAAATTAGTTTTGTTAGGACAGTATCGTCAAAACATAGCTAGATGTATTTTTCTGGAATTTTCGGAGTCAGTATGTGGCCCCGGTAAATTAAAATGCACATTGAAATCAATTTTGAACGTTATATTAATTTATATTTTAATTTTGACGAAAATTGATCGAAACAGTCGAATTGGCTTACGGGACATATGTGACGACCGTAACTTCCCCGTAAAGGAAAGCCCAAATTGAGTTGAGAACACGACAAATCAGAACACAATCAGAAGAACATTTCATTGCTTTTTACAACAATTTACATCGGAGTACAAGAATATATAGAGTATGAATTAATACTATACATCAGAAAAATATTAGAGATTTTAAATTACATTTAAATGCATAGCAGCGGAAAAATAATACAGAACACAACTGAAAGAAATACATAGATACAGAGCTTTCTGAATATCCCTTTAGCTATAAACCAGGATCCTGTGAATATAATATCTGCAAAACCCAACTACTAGCTGCCCGTGTGGATAATAAGGGCACCCATGGTTTACGTTAAAACAATAAACTCCAGGTCAGTCATGTGACTGGTGTGAGAACTAAAACAGTTATTAATTTGATTTTAAAGTTAGGTAAAACAAGGGACCACGCCGTATAACACGGAACGGGTTTACCCCCAAGAATACCAGTGCATAAAACAAACAGCGCAATGCTAAATAAAGTACAATGAGGCTATTATAAGATTCAGGTCCCATCACATAATGCAACGCAAGTCGGAGGATAGAGTTTTTACCTTATAATAGCCAAATAATGCTTGATTCGTGAAATTTAATCTTTTATTATTACTATAAGTGAAGAAATCAACTTCAAATATAAATGTATCAATCATAGACGGCATAGTATCCCATGCTACTATGTCTCCATACTAGTTCTACAAATAAAACTGAATGTCACGTATTGGAAATTGGATTTCCATCATGAGTCTAGACAAGGGATGTACTCCTAACTGCTTCAAGACACTCTAGCAAATGTCTCGGGACCGCACACTCTGGGCAACACCTGGATCCTCCAAGGCCGGTCCTCTCTTACATTTGAGGATTGGCAATTCCTGAACACACGTTTCCCCGCCCTCTCGGGCGTCTATGAGCCAGATGACTCAATATCCGAGGCGCCTCACATTCCAACAACCACATAGGTAAAAATAATATAAATGTCAGGGCTTGCAAACACTGACACCGCCCATAGCTAGAAAGAAACGTCATATCCTACTTGGGCTCCCATATCCCTTTTTTGACTCATACCGAGGTGTGAGCCTCGCGAATCAACGCCATACACAAAGCGGAGCTATACTAAAGCTATGCGTTGATCATCTACCATAAGACTCTGCTTTTCAACAAAAGCATTGATCACTGCGTCTCAGCATGCCACACAGGCAATTCACGCCATGCGACTGATGTCTATCGATATACAACCTCTGAGCTCGTACATCTCAAAGAAGGGTGTTAAGCAAGAGAATAAATTCTATGCCACCAAACAGATGTATATTTAATAGAGATCAATCAACACAGAATAAAATCCAATGTCAGACACACAGTCCATTTACAAGTTCGTTCTGGGTCTGAACGAAACCGGAGGCACCTTATTCCTCGTCCCATATGTCCAATACAGGATAGAGGCCCTCGCATATCCGTTGATCCCCAAGTACGTCTAGACGATCACCACTTATTATCTCGTCTTGGGTGTACAGCCCAATCAAGACATCAGTAATCATCCAAACGATGTGACGACCTCCTGTCTTTAGCAATCGTCTTCATCGTCGGCATATCGTCGAATCAGTTATTCAGAATTGGTATAAACCCGGCCTTTCCGAATAACTCGCATATATAATAAACAAGTGTTACACAAACACAAGATACGCCTTATTCCAATCCAGAATATTACTTTATTTAAATATTCACATCATTAGGGAATAGGTTCCCATTAATTTTATCAAAGATAAATTCTTTTAAATTTATTCTTTAATCTTCATTTGAATATCAATTCAAACCATATTAAGGTTTATCCAAACTAGTCGGGATTAGCGATCCTTATCGAAGTAATCATTTATTATATTTCCCAATCCCAACCTATTCATCCCATGGAGCAAAACTGGTAATACTCCACATCGAACACCATAGTGTTACTGGTAAATATTAATTAACATTTCACGTTCAAATCTAATTAAAGGTTTAAATATCGCTTGGAGCAAAACTGGTGATACTCCATTCTCGATCATTTCCTGAATTTGATAAATTTATTTATCTCATCCACATTCCGATCTAATTAAAGATTCATTAAAACTCTAATTCAGTTTTAATCTCAAAAATCATTACTTAATGATTATTCAAAGTTAAGAAATTAATCTTATCTTTAACTGGGTTAAAGAACTAATGTCATTTAAAAAACGGTTCATGATAAACCCAAAATCTCATTCCATTAATTATGGAATCTTCACGGAAAAACAAATCAATATATAATCTATATCAATTATCGTAACCGACCAACAATATAAATGGAATAACGGCAAAGCCTTTTAAATTCCATATATATTGACAGTCTTCTTCCACAGAAGTTCACTTCGATTATTACCAAATCGAATTTCATTCCATTCTAATATATTAGATTGGAAAACGTTACTTCGGAAAATTTCCATTAAATCTTAATAAAAAGATTTATAAATTCCAAATCACATTCCACTGCAAATCGGATTAAAGAAAGAATGTCGTTAAAAACACAGTTCACAATAAACCCAATTCACATTCCATTTCAATTCCAATTAATAATTAATTGGTAATTCTTCTTTAAATCTTAGTTAAAAGATTTATTCTTTTCACAAGGGGTTTAAGAACAGTGTTACTGAAGACACCATTCCATCAGTCTCTAATTGTAAATTAGTAAGGGAACAATTCCCTAAGTATTAATCCCAAAGGCCGAAACCAACATCAGATCAATACCCAGGAGACCATTAAAGTTAGCTAATCTCTAGTTAGTTTCTAATTTTCTTAAATCCATTGGATTTAAGAACATCATTTTTAAAGATACCATTCACGATAAACCCAAAATTCAATTCAATTCCAATTAAATGGGTAAACTTCACTAAATCTTAATAAAAAGATTTATTCTTTTCTCAACTGAGTTTAAGAACAGTGTTAAGGAAGACACTGTTCACGACAAACCCAAAATCCAATTCGATATTAAATATAAGGCTCTGAATAGAAAATATATCGGCTTTTATTCAATATCAAATTCTGAAATCAACAAATATCGTATTGGAATAACGATATATATATATATATATATATATATATATATATATATATCTTCCAAATTCCTCCATAGTGTCCGTATAATCACGGAATCCAATATCGAAATATTCCGAAGATAATTTCGATTCAAATCCATTCCAATTCATATATTGGAAATTCAGGTTATTTTTAAAACCATTTCAAAATCTAATTTATTTATTTGAAAATATTGGATTATAATTCTAGTTCATAACTAGTTCATTTCGATAAAAATATTTTTTTAACTTTTCAAATATGGAATTTTTCATCTCAATTCTTTCCAAATCATTTATTATGATTTTACACAAATTATTAATATTTTTAATAATTTTATCAAGGCCCATACAGTCGATTTCCATAAACGGTCATAGAACTGCACTTACAACGACCTTTTCCAAATTTGATTTGGACATAATTTGAAATCCAACCACTAGATTTCAAATCTTTTATATTTGTTGGAAAGCTCTTTCCGACACGAACCTAACGGTTCTAGTTTTAGGTGAATCCAACGGTCGGATCTCCCATAACGTCAATTCGAAGTCAATGGTCGAAATTCGCGAACGGTCGCGGTGCGGCGCGTTCTAATCAGGCCATTAAATATATATATATATATATATATATATTATATTTCATCGATTTCCATTCAAAACGTATTTTATAAATCGTTTTAAATTCGTTTTAAAAAAAGACTTCAACTTCTTATTCAATTTCAAATCAAAATTGAATATTCCATATCATTAAAATATAAATGATAATATTTTCAAAATATTATATTTTGAAATCATTTCCTTTTCGATATTCATTATAAAAATGAATAAAATCGATATAAATATCGTTCACGTCAAAATGGCTTCAATCTACTCAACACGACTTTAGATATTTAAATATATTGGTATCTATCCCAAGTCGGACATCAAAATCAGATTTTGATCTTTTACTGAATATTATTTTAAAATATTCATTATTTTAAAATATTCATTCTTTCTGAGCTGGAATCAGTCACAGTCAATTACCATATAATGTTGATTATATGGATTTCATACAATACATGTACATAACAATACTGATAAGCAATCAACTATCATCCAGAGTGCATGCTACACTGTATAAGCATTAAATATAAATATTTAAAGCTTACAACAGCCTGTCAACCAATCGATCGACATACAGCTAAACAATTGGGATTAGTGTACGTCAAATATCATCCCAATACCCATGTGGGGTTTCAATCAACAAACACTAAATATTATTTGTGCAGTTGGGCGATGTGTAAAATATATAGTCCCAATCAAAATCAGTCAAAATGGTGTACATAAACAAATCATCCAATTTGTAAATGAATATTTATTTTATTCATATACACATTAAAAATTATCTTTTTAACTATAAAATATTTATTTCAACTCATGAATATTTTATACAATTCATTTATGCAATAAAAATGATATTTTTATTGTTCTAATATTTTTAGAAAATTTCGGCGGCACAACGGCGCGATACTAGAACCGGAATAAGGTCTAGCCTTATCCCTCGGCTACTAATGGCTCGCGCCATGTACATACCAATTCTAATCAATTCATTTCACCCAAACAACCAAATTCAAACAAATTATTCAATCAACCAAACAAACATGGTTTCAAACAAAGGTGTTGGGTGCTACTAAGCACTGTCAGCATCCTAGTATATTTTTCTAACTAGAAAATAAATTAAAGTGAGAAGTTCTCACCTTTGGGATCCACTCCTCTTTTTCATTTATGAATTTCTGAATAGCTGGGATTTGCCCGAAATTCAACGCAATCATTTTCATGCTGTTCATAGTAAAAATCACATTTTTATTATGATGATTATATAATTAAAGTATATTTTTATATCGTTACTTCATATAACAAAATTATATTTTTATCTCTTCATTCAAATAAGTAAAAATCCAATTTTTATCGCTTCACTATATATATAAAAATCTGATTTTGATATCGTTAAAAATCATATTTTTATATAATTAAAAATCATATCTTTCCTATCATAAAAATATAGTCTTTTCCTTTATAAAAATATAATCTTTTGTTACGTTAAAAATATAATCTTTTCTTACATTAAAAATATAATACTTTTACTTTTAAAAATATAATCTTTTTACTTTTAAAAATATAATCTTTTTACTTTTAAAATATAATCTTTAAACAAGTAAAAATCAAATCTTTTCTATTTAAACTCTAAACTTTTCTAATATGAAAATCCAAACTTTCCTTATGTAAAAATTCAAACTTTTCTTATGTAAAAATTCAAACCTTTCTTATGTAAAAATCTAAACTTTTCTATGTTAAAAATTTACACTTTTCTATGTTAAAAATCTAAACCTTTCTATGTTAAAAATCTAAACTTTTCTCTTGCTATCACTTATATAATAGAACTGATTTCATAAACTCTATTATATATAAAAAACTGATTTTATTTAAAACAATAGCAAAATAGAATATAAAATAACTAGAAAAATAAATAAACACTTATTGATTATCAGAGGAGGGTGGATGCTCGCTGTCAAGGGGCTGCTGGTGGAGTCGTGGGTGGAGTGGCGGTCGCTTAGGTGGTCGGGCAGCGGTCAGTCAAGGGGTGGTGACGGTTACCGTCGATTTGGAGGTTGGGGAGCTCGGGGACCTCGAATTGGAAGAGGGGGGAGTTTCGCGGAAGAGGGCGACATCGGTTAGGGTGTCCAGCCGGAGGGAGTGGCGGCCCTGGCGATGATGCGGCGGGGGGCGCGGGGGGCAGCGACGGGGAGCCATCGTTTTTTTTCTGCTTAATTGCGTTGACTGAGTAAGGAGGAAAAAGGGGGAGGGCCAATGTATATATATTTTAATTAATTAATTTATTCCAAAAAGTTGCATTTTTATTCGAACTCCAAATCGAACCCAACGACTGTTTCCCTTAGCTAAACACCCTCATTCCGAACACAATGGGATATGTCCCGTATGCTAATTCGACCGTTACGATCAGTTTTCATCAAATTTGAAATATAAATTAATATAACGTTCAAAATTGATTTTAATGTACATTTCACTTTACCGGAGCCATATACTGATTCCAAAAATTCCAGAAAAATAAATCTAGCTATGTTTTGATGATACGGTCCTAACAAAACTAATTTCATCGAATTTGTAGACCGTTTGAAAAATGGCCAATTTCTGGTCGATCCAAATTGACTGAAACTGTTAAAACACGTTTAACTTCACCACGCTCACATATTGATTCCAAAAATTATGAATTTTGGAATCTAGCAATAACTTGACATTCCGGATCCAACAAAAGTGGTTTCATCGAAAACGGAGGTCGTTTGCAAAAGGGCTATTTTTAAGGGCTATTTATATATTAAAATATATATAAATTGCACAGGGACTTTTCTGAATTTTTAACTGGACATAACTTATTATTTATAAAGTAAATTCTCAGTTTCTTAACTTCGTTAGAAAGATATTGTTAAACAGATTCAAATATTTCTTGTTTCGTCCAATTCTGACTTATATTGAATTCTGTATGTTCAATTGAAATTTGAAATCGAATTTTCGAACTACCGCGCTATTTGAGGCTCGTTTTATAATTAAAATAAATTTATTCGTTCTAACTTCATCAAAAATAAATTTATGTCGTTATTATTTAAAATAATTCATTTTAAATATTCAAAACCCATTAAAATAACCAAAATAAAAATTTTAAATTGGTTCTGATTTTCCGGGTTGTTACAATCTCCTCCACTTAAAATCTTTTCGTTGTTAAAAAGGAACGGAGCTGAAAGTTGTTTAACAAATCAACTCAACTTTCGTTCTGACATTCATTCTTAAACTTTCCAGTTTCTAAGAATTTTCAAATTCTTCAAAAATTTGGCTAACACCCTAAATTTTCGAAAATTTCGCCATAACCTCCTTTGTACGGGGAGCATCGGGAAAATCCTCAAACCGCCACACAGGCCCTCTCATCTCAAAAAGAAAAAGAAAAGGCCAAGCGGCTAGCCAATCGGCTCATAAAATCATCCAAACCCAATAAATTAGTAAACATGTACTTATTTGTCGGCCATACAATTTTATTCCTCTTCTCTAGCATCCTTGCTATGACCTATTCACACATATATACCTACATGTATGCAACTCCAAACAATTTTCAATACGGTTCAATATTTGATTCAATTTGGCTTAATCAAATTAGTAACCAAACAACACAACCAACAATCAATTAGTTAGTTAACGTTTCAAAATCATAATTTTGATATATATACACAAAATCATGTTTTTGATGCCAATTCACAACAATAGCCCTATCTAGTTTTGGTTCTCACACCAGTCAATTGGAAATATATAGATATCCCACTTTCGAAACTCGAACACAAATACTGATGATGAGATCTCAATCATCAATGTCATCTTCGGGCGACTAGAGTGTGATTCTATATCTATCCAGTATATTAAAACTTCGAATATACGTTTGAAAGGCGTATATGCAAAATCCTTATATACTCGATTGTCCAAATCAATCTAAAATAAAATATTCAAATACGGATAATAAGGTTTAAATTTTCAAAACAAATTTTCATTTTCATTTCAAAAATAACACTCTTCCGACTCATTCTAGGACACTACTGATCCCATCTCTAACGAGTCATTCCCATTGGATATTACTAATCTATTCTCTGATGAATTCTTTCGTTCGGTTCTAATGTGCCTTGTTCTCGAGCTCTATAAACCAAAGCTCTGATACCAAATGTGATGACCCGAACTTCCCCGTAAAGGAAAGCCCGGATTGAGTTGAGAACATGACAAATCAGAACACAAACAGAAGAACATTTAATTGCTCATTACAACAATTTACATCAGAGTACTAGAATATACAGAGTATGAATAAATACTATACATCAGAAAAATATCAGAGATTTTAAATTACATTTAAATACATAGCAGCTGAAAATAATACAAAACACAACTGAAAGAAATACACGGATACAGAGCTTTCTGAATATCCCTTCAGCTATAAACCAGGATCCTGTGAATATAATATATGAAAACCCAACTACTAGCTGCCCATGTGGAAAATAAGGGCACCCAGAGTTTAGGTTAAAACAATAAACTCCAGGTCAGTCATGTTACTGGTGTGAGAACTAAAACAGTTATTAATTTGATTTTAAAGTTAGGTAAAACAAGGGACCACGCCATATAACACGGAACGGGTTTACCCCCAAGAATACCAGTGCATAAAACAAACAACGCAATGCTAAATAAAGAACAATGAGGCTATTATAAGACTCAGATCCCATAACACAATGCAACGCAAGCCGAAGCATAGAGTTTTTACCTTATAATAGCCAAATAATACTTGATACACGAAATTTAATCTTTTATTATTACAATAAGTGAAGAAATCAACTTCAAATATAAATGTATCAATCATAGATGGCATAGCATTCCATGCTACTATGTCGCCATACTAGTTCTACAAATAAAACCGAATGTCACGTATTGGAAATTGGATTTCCGTCATGAGTCTAGGCAAGCGATGTACTCCTAACCACTTCAAGACACTCTAGCAAATGTCTTAGGACCGCACACTCTGGGCAACCCCTGGATCCACCAAGGCCGGTCCTCTCTTACGTTTGAGGATTGGCAATTCCTGAACACACGTTTCCCCGCCCTATCGGGCGTCTACGAGCCAGATGACTCAATATCCGAGGCGCCTCGCATTCCAATAACCACATACGTAAAAATAATATAAATGTCAGGGCTTGCAAACGCTGACACCGCCCATAGCTAGAAAGAAATGTCATGTCCTCCTTAGGTTCCCTTATCCCGTTTTTGACTCATACCGAGGTGTGAGGCTCGCGAATCAACGCTATACACAAAGCGGCGCTATATTAAAGTTGTGCTTTGATCATCTACCACAAGGCTCTGCTTTTCAACAAAAGATTTGATCACTGCATCTCAGCATGCCACACAGGCAATTCACGCCATGCGACTAATGTCTATCGATATACAACCTCTTAGCTCGTACGTCTCAGAGAAGGGTGTTAAGCAAGAGAATAAATTCTCCACCACCAAACAGATATATATTTAATAGAGATCAATCAACACAGAATAAATCCAATGTCAGACACACAGTCCGTTTACAAGTTCGTTCTGGGTCTAAAAGAAGCCGGAGGCACCTTATTCCTCATCCCATATGTCCAATACAGGAGAGAGGCCCTCGCATATCCGTCGATCCCCAAGTACGTCTGGACGATCACCACTTATTACCTCGTCTTAGGTGTACAGCCCAATCAAGACATTAGTAATCATCTAAACGATGTGAAGACCTCTGGTCTTCAACCACCATCTTCATCGTCGAATCAGTTATTCAGAATGGTTATAAACCCGGCTTTTCCGAATAACTCGCGTATATAATAAACAAGTGTTACACAAACACAACATACGCCTCATTCCAATCTAGAATATTATTTTATTCAAATATTCCCATCATTAGGGAATAGGTTCCCATTAATTTTATCAAAGATAAATTCTTTTAAATTTATTCTTTAATCTTCCTTTGAATATCAATTCAAACCATATTAAGGTTTATCTAAACTAGTCGGGATTAGTGATCCTTACCGAAGTAATCATTTATTATATTTCCCAGTCCCAACCTATTCATCCCATGGAGAAAAACTGGTAATACTCCACATCTAACACCATAGTGTTATCGGAAAATATTAATTGCCATTTCACGTTCAAATCTAATTAAAGATTTGACTATCGCCTGGAGCAGAATTTGTGATACTCCATTCTCGATCATTTCCTGAATTCGATAAATTTATTTATCTCATCCACATTCCAATCTAATTGAAGATTCATTAAAACTCTAATTCAGTTTTAATCTCAAAAATCATTACTTAATGATTATTCAAAGTTAAGAAATTAATCTTATCTTTAACTGGGTTAAAGAACTAATGTCATTTAAAACACGGTTCATGATAAACCCAAAATCTCATTCCATTAATTATGGAATCTTCACGGAAAAACAAATCAATATATAATCGATATCAATTTCCGTATCCGACCAGTAATATAAATGGAATAACGGCAAAGCCTTTTAAATTCCATATATATTGACAGTCTTCCTCCACAGAAGTTCACTCGATTATTACCAAATCTAAATCCATTCCATTCCAATATATACAATTGGAAAACTTTACTTCGGAAAATTTCCATTAAATCTTAATAAAAAGATTTATAAATTCCAAATCACATTCCACTGCAAATCGGGTTAAAGAACGAATGTCGTTAAAAACACAGTTCACAATAAACCCAATTCACATTCCATTTCAGTTCCAATTAAATGTTAATTAATTGGTAGTTTTTCTTTAAATCTTAGTTAAAAGATTTATTCTTTTACACGGGGTTTAAGAACAGTGTTACTGAAGACACCATTCCATCAGTCTCTAACCGTAAATTAGTAAGAGAACAATTCCCTAAGTATTAATCCCGAAGGCTAAAACCAATATCTGATCAATACCCAGGGAACCATTGAACTTAGCTAATCTCCAGTCAGTTTCTAATTTTCATAACTCCATTGGGTTTATGAACAACATTTTTAAAGATACCATTCATGATAAACCCAAAATTCAATTCAATTCAATTCCAATTAAATATTAATTAAATGGGTAAACTTCATTAAATGTTAATAAAAAGATTTAATCTCTTCTCAACTGGGTTTAAGAACAGTGTTAGTTAAGACACCGTTCATGACAAACCCAAAATCCAATTCGATATTAAATATAAGGCTCTGAGTAGAAAATATATCGGCTTATATTCAATATTAAATTCTGAAATCAACAAATATCATATTAGAATAAAGATATATATATATCTTCCAAATTCCTCCACAATGTCTGTATAATCACGGAATCCAATATCGAAATATTCCGAAGATAATTTCGATTCAAATCCATTCCAATTCATATATTGGAAATTTCGGTTATTTTTAAAACCATTTCAAATCCAATTTATTTATTTAAAAATATTGGATTATAATTCTAGTTCATAACTAGTTCATTTGATAAAAATATATTTTTATCTTTTCAAATATGGAATTTTTCATACCAATTCTTTCCAAATCATTTATTATGATTTTACACAAATTATTAATATTTTTAATAATTTTATTAAGGCCCGTACAGTCGATTTCCATAAACGATCATCGAACTGCACTTACAACGACCTTTTCCAAATTTTATGAGACGACCCCAAACCCCGTGCTGACGGTGGCAAGGGTTATCTTTGGAATATAACACAGAAACAGATAATAGCAGAACAAAATTAAATAAATACAAAAGATAATGAACAATAGAATATACTGGATAAAAGGAATCATCAGAGTTACACAGTATACAGGATCTTACTTAGAACAAATACAGTTCAGCTATGCATAAATGTCTACAGCGGAAAACAAACAAAATATGTACAATAGGAGCTGAACAGCATAAAAAGAGATAAATAATAGAATCCATCTTCAGCTCCAGCTATCCAGAAATAACCAGCTAAACCTGAATACAAGGCTGCCCGTGAAGAAAAAGGGGGCACCCGAGTTTGAAAGTGAAACAAACTACGAGTCAGTCATGGGACTGGTATGAGAAATCTACTCAACACATATATAATTTGGCAAATCACAGGACCACGCCACTTTCGTGGAACGGGTTTACTCCATTGGATTGCTAGTGCTTTAAAACAAATCTTTCTTTTAAACATCGCTATGCTTTTTATAAAAATGAAGCCGTTATAAGACTCAGTTCCCATCACACAATGCAACGCAAACCGGAGGATAGAGTTTTTACCTTATAACGGCCAAAATATGCTTGATAAGAATAAACAAAGGCATTTGATATTATTGCCAGTGTTTATATGCTTTGAAAACAATTTCAAATCATAACTATCAATCATAGACGGCATGGGTACCATATATCATGTGGCCATATATGTATATATACAATCAAAACCGCATGATGTCGTATTTGGAAATTGGATTTCCATCATGAACCAAGGCAAAAGATAGTCCTTACCGAATTCGAAATGCTCTAGCCCATGTCTCAGGTACAGCCGCGACCATACCCTGGATCGTCAGGGCCGGTCCACACGAAGTGGATTATAATGCCTGAACAATGCGTTTCTCTACCCTTTGGGGTGTAAATGAGCCAACGAATGACTCCATCGGACCCGGATCGTCCGATCAAACCGAGGCGCCTCGCAACAGCAACAACCACATAGGTGAAAAGTATATAAATGTCAGGGCTGGTAGGTCACTGACACCACCCTAGCTAGAAAGAAAACGCACGTCCCCCTTGAGCTCCTGCTCCCGTTTCTGGTTCATACCGGGGTGTGAGGCTCGCGAATTCACATTATACACAAAGCTACGCCACACAGGCGGTGCTTTGATCATCACCACAAGACTTTGCTTTTCAACAGAAGCCCTGATCACTCCATCTTAGCATGCCACACGGGCAATTCATGCCATGCGACTGATGTCCATCGATATACAACCTCTGAGCTCGTGCGTCTCAGAGAAGGGCGTTAAGCAAAAGAATAAATTCTCCGCCGCCAAACAGATGTATATTTAATAGAGATCAATCAACACAGAATAAAGTCCAATGTCAGACACACAGTCCATTTACAAGTCCGTTCTGGGTTTGAACGAAACTGGAGGCACTAAATACCTCGCAAACCCATCGATCACCACGTACGTCTGGACGATCACCACTCATTATCCATATTTCGGGATGCCTCCCAATCAGGACCTCGGTTACCATCCAAACGAGGTGAAGATCTCCGGTCTTCGACCATCGTCTTCATTTTCGACTTTCAATCGTCGGCCAATTACTCGAAATGAGAATTAACTCGGCCTTTTCAAATAATTCACGTATTTAGAATTTCAAATCAATTTATTTCAATGGTTAAATCATTCGACAACACCAATTTTGTTCTTTAATGTAATTTTCACACCAAACACATTCAACCATCAAATACCACATAAATCGAGCAAATTCAGTTTATTTCCATTCCATATTGTTTATGGTATTTTATAACGATTTATCGCTATTTTTATTTATTTTAAAATAGCCAATTTATTCAAAACGACGCTTCGGGCCATAACGCGGCCGTGGCGCTGTTTTTCTTCAGATTTGATTTACACATATTTGGAAATCTAACTGTTGGATCTTCACACAATTTATATCATTATAAAGGTCTTTTCAAAACGAATCCAACGGTTCCAGTTTCGGGAAAATCCGACGGTCGGATCTCCCGGTACAATCGTTTGAAGTTTCGATTTCAAAATACGAACTGCAGCGTCGTTATTCGATTAAATATATAATTATATTTATATATATATAAATATAATCGCTTCTGGCGCTGTTTTTCTTCAGATTTGAATTAAACATTCCAGACAATCCAACCGTTGGATTTTTACAAAGTTGGTGCCGTTGGGAAGATATTTCCAAGGCGAACCCGACGGTTGAGGTTTCGGGAAAGTCCAATGGTCGGATTTCCCGCACTAGTTGTTTGAAATCATGGTTTCAAAATGCGAACTGCACGACTACGCTTCGTTTTAATTTTACTTATATTTATATATTTATATAAATATAGTTCATTCAATGATTTCAATATCGTTTTCACTTCAAATATTTCAAACGCCTTAAAATTTTAGAAAATTTCGCCATAACCTCCCGTGCACCGGGAGCATCGGGAAATCTCAAATAGCTTCCCCGGTCCTTCTAATCTCAAAAAGAAAAAGAAAAAGCCAAACGGCTAGCCAACAGGCTCATAAAATCATCACCCAAACAAAACAGTAAATGTGTACCTATTTGTCGGGCACAAATGTTTATTCCTCTTCTCTAGCCCCTTTGTTATAACCTGTTCAATGAATATGCATGTACATATGTATAGTTCTTCTCATTTATCATTTTCTATTCAACTTCATATTTGATTTCTATTTGGTTTAACAACACCATTCATTCTAATGTTACATACATAGGTACAAATCATATCATTAGCTAATTAATGAATATTTCAACTCATATATATTTATTTGAACAAGTGGCTATTTTTAACACTTCACATTTCAACGATTCATGCATATAATAAAAATGTGATTTTTATTGTAAAACAACTCATTTCAAAACACTATTATTTTATATATCTCATATTGGTGATAAAAATAGGATTTTTCTTATAAAACAATTTCTTTCAAAACGAGATTATTTTACACAGTTCATATAGTCGATAAAAGGTGATTTTTATTATCGAACAATTTATTTCAAAATATGAATACCATTCAACACATGAATTTCTAATCAACGAATGAATATCAATTCAACACATGAAGGTTTTCTATTCAATGAATAAATATAGTTTAAGCAGATGAAAATAATTCAAACACACGAATATTATTCAAAATTTCGGCAGCATAACTGTGACGAAAAGGAATTTCGCTCGGTCCGAACCAGTCGCTAAACCGACCCAGACCGTTCGAAAACGCCCTATCGTTTGAGAACATGACAAAATAAAACGCAGACGGAAGGACATTTCATTGTATATTACAACAATTCCATCAGATACAAGAATATATAGAGTATAAATGAATAAATTACATTCAACAAATATCAGAGATCACAATAAATTACATAGCAGCGGAAAATAATACAATACACAACTAGAAGGGATATACGGATACAAAGCTTTCCGGATATCGTTCCAGCTGTAAACCAGGATCCTGTGAATATAAATCTGCAAAACCAAAACTACTAGCTGCCCGTGTCAAAATAAGGGCACCCAGAGTTTAGGTTAAAACAATAAACCCCAGGTCAGTCATGGGACTGGTGTGAGAACTAAAACAGTTATTAATCTTTATTTTCAAAGTTAGGTAAATCAAGGGACCACGCCGTATAACACGGAATGGGTTTCCTCCCAAGAATACCAGTGCATAAAACAAACAGCGCAATGCTAAATAAAGAAAAATGAAGCTGTTATAAGACCCAGGTCCTATCATACAATGCAACACAAGCCGGGGGATAGGGTTTTCCCTTATAACAGCCAAAGAATGCTTGATACGTTTAAAACAAATCATTTGATACTATTATAAGTGTATAGTATATAAAAAAACTTCAAATCATAAGTATCAATCATAGACGGCATGGGTACCATATATCATGTCGCCATACTAGTTCTACAATTAAAACCGCAAATGTCTCGTATTTGGAAATTGGGTTTCCATCTATGAACCGAGGCAAAAGATAGTCCTCAACCGATTCGAGACTGTCTAGCCCGAGTCTCAGGAGCAGAACGCATCGCCCCTTGGATCGTCAGGGCCGGTCCACCGATGTGGATTAAACTTAAATCATGAACACTGCTTTTCTCCGCCCTTTGGGGCGTAAATGAGCCAACGAATGACTCCATCGGACCCGGATCGTCCGATCAAAACGAGGCGCCTCGCAACAGCAACAACCACACAGGTGAAAAGTATATAATTGTCAGGGCTGGTAGGTCACTGACACCACCCTAGCTAGAAAGAAACGCATGCCCTCCCTGAGGTCCGTCTCCCGTTTTTGGTTCACAACCGGGGTGCGAAACTCGCGAAGTAAACGTTACACAAAGCTACGCCACAAAGGCCGTGCTTCGATCATCACCACAAGACTTTGCTTTTCAACAGAAGCCTTGATCATTTGCCACTTAGGCATGCCACACAGGCAATTCACTCCATGCGTTTGATATCCATCAATATATAACCCCTGAGCTCGTACGTCTCAGAGAAGGGCGTTAAGCAAGAGAATAAATTCTCCGCCGCCAAACAGATATATATTCAATAGAGATCAATCACACGGACTAAAATCCAATGTCAGACACACAGTCCATTTACAAGTTCTTTCTGGGTCTGAACGAAACCGGAGGCACCTAGTACCCCGCATATCCATCGATCTCCAAGTACGTCTGGACGATGACCAACTGTTTCCATCTTCTTGGGTGTACAGCCCAATCAAGATCATCAGTAATCACCCAAATGACGTGAAGACCTCCGGTCTTCGACTATCGTCTTCATCTTCGACTTATCGTCGTATCAGTTATTCAGAATGGGATAAACCCGGTCTTTTCGAATAACTCGCGTATATTTTAAATAAGTGTTACACAAACACACCATACGCCTCATTCCAATTCATCAGTCACTAATCGTAAATTAATCAAGAGAATAATTTCCCAAATATTAACCCCGAAGGCCGAAACCAACATCAGATCAATATCCAGAAAACCATTCTGCTTGGCTAACCGACAGTTAGTTCCTAAATTTCACATTCATAGGGAAAGGTTCCCATTAATTTTATCCAAGATAAATTCCTTGAATTTATTCTTTAATCTTCTTTTAAATTTTGATTCAACTAGTCGGGATTAGCGAACCATACCGAAGTAATCATTTATTTTATTTCTCAATCCCAACCTATTCATCCCATGAAGTAAAACTGGTAATACTTCATATCTAACACCACAGTGTTATCGGTAATTCAATTACCATTTCACGTTCAAATCTAATTAAAGATTCAACTATCGCTTGGAGTAAAATTGGTGATACTCCATTCTCGATCTTTTCAATCTATTTAAAGATTCATTAAAACTCCACTTAGTTTTAATCTTTAACTGGGTTAAAGAATCAGTGTCATTTAAAACACAGTTCACGATAAACCCAAAATCACATTCCATTAATTATCGGGTTAAAGAACGAGTGTTATTTAAAACACTGTCTACGTTAAACCCAAAGATCAATATCCATTCAATTCCAATTAAATATCATTTAATTGGTACACTTCATTAAATCTAAATAAAAAGATTTAATCTTTTCTCAACTGGGTTAAAGAACAGTGTTAATGAAGACACCATTCACGACAAACCCCAAATCACATTTGATATTCAATACAAGGCTCTGAATAGAAAATATACCGGCTTATATTCAATATCAAATTCTACGATTAACAAATGTCGTATTGGAAATAACGATATAAATATATATCTTTCAAATTTCCATAACAACATCTGTATAATCACGAATTCCAACATCGAAATATTCCGAAGACAATTTCGATTCAAATCCACTCCAATGCAATCATTGGAAATTCTGGTTATTTTTAAAACCCTTTTCAAATTCAGTTTATTTATTTAAAAATAAATAGAATTTTAATTCTAGTTCAAAACTAGTTCATTTCGATAAAAATCTATTTTTATCTTTTCAAATATAGAGTTTTTTATCCCAATTCTTTCTAAATCATTTCTTATGATTTTACACAAATTATTACAATTTTTAATAATTTTATCAAGGCCCGTACAGTCGATTTCCATCAACAGCCATCGAACTGCACTAACAGCGACCTTTTTCAAATTTGATTTGGAAATAATTCCAAATCCAACCGTTAGATTTCTAATTTCTAATATTCGTTAGAAAGCTCTTTTCGATACGAACCCAACGGTTCCGATTTTAGGAGAATCCGATTGTCGGATCTCCCGTAATATTCGTTCGAAGTTAATGGTCGAAATTCGCGAACTGCCGCGGCGCGGCGCGTTATATTCAGGCCATTATATTATATATATAATATATATAATATATACTTCGTCGATTTCAATTCGAAACGTGCTTTATAAATCGTTTTAAATTTATTTTCAAAATGGTTTCAACTTCATACTCAATTTCAAATCAAAATTGAATATTCCAATATAAATTCGTTTTAAATTCTTTTCAAATCGATTTCAAATTCATTTCAATTCAATTTCAATTCGAATTCATTTATATTCAATTCAAATTCGAATTCAATTCTATTCAATTCGAATTCATTTATATTCAATTTCAATTCGAATTCAATTCTATTCAGTTTCAATTCGAATTCATTTATATTCAATTTCAATTCGAATTCAATTCTATTCAGTTTCAATTCGAATTTCTATTCTTTTTCAAATTATTAGATTTTGAAATCACTTTCGATATTCATTATAAAATGAATAAAAATCGATATAAATATCGTTCACGTCAAAATGGCGTCAATCTAATCAACACGGCTTCATATATTGATATTTTCAAATATTCCATTTCGAATATTTCTATTTCAAATATTTCTATTTTAAATATTTCTATTTTAAAACTTTCTTTTTCAAAACTTTCTTTTTCAAAACTGGAATGAGGCCCAATCAATTACCATATAATGTTAATTATATGGATTTTCTACAACACATGTATATATCAACAACGATGAATAATCAACCATCATCCAAAGTGCATTCTACACTGTATAAGCATCAAATATAAATATTCAACGCTTATAACAGCCTGTCAATCAATCGATCGACATACAACTAAACAATCGGGATTAGTGTACGTCAAATATCATCCCAATACCCGTGTGGGGTTTCAAGCAATCAAACACAGATTTTTATTTGTGCAGTTGGACGATGTGTAAAATTTATCGTCCCAATCCTTGTAAGTAAAATCAGTGTTTATAAACAAATCGGCCGATTTGTTTATAAATATTTATTTATTCACTTTCACGTTAAAAATTATACTTTTAACGATAAAACATTTTATTCAACCTATGAAAATATTCTATTCAGTTCATTTATTAAATAAAATGATTTCTTTATTTTTCTAACTTATTTTAGAAAATTTCGACGGCATAACGGCACGATACTAGAAACGGGACAAGGCCTAGCCTTATCCCCGGTCTAGTGAAGGCCCACGCCATTCACACATCAATCTAATCAATTTCATTTCACCAAACAATTCAATTCAAACCAAATAATCTAACCAACTACACAACCAAACAATTAAACAAACAAGCCATCCATGGTCTGTGGATGACGGGTGTCGGGTGCTACTAAACACCGTCTGCATCCTAGTATATATATAACTAGAAAAGAAATTAAAGAGTGAGAAATTCTCATAGATAGCTATCCAATACCATGACTTTTCATATGTAGGAGATCTTCACCGTTCTCGTCTCTTATCAGTTTCTTCGCCCGTAGCCACTACATATATAAAAATCGAATTTTTACTTTGCTATTCAATATATAAAAATCACATTTTTACTTCGATGTGCAATATATAAAAATCACATTTTTACTTCGATGTTCAATATATAAAAATCACATTTTTACTTCGATGTTCAATATATAAAAATCACATTTTTACTTCGATGTTCAATATATAAAAATCACATTTTTACTTCAATGTTCAATATATAAAAATCGAATTTTTACTTCTGCTATTTCTATTTTAAAAACAATGTTAATTTTATTTTCAAAATCAATGCAAAATTCATTTTCAAAAAGAATGCAAACTTTGATTTCAAAGCTAATTCAGATTTTGTTTTCAAAGCAAATTCATTTTTTTGACAATGTATTAAATTAAATAAAAACTGATTTCTGAACTGGAAATAAACTGATTTTATATAGACCAAAATCTGAATTAAAAATAGAATATACTCACAGTGTCTTTCGAAGGGGGGGGGGGAGAATCGGAGCCTGCTAGTTCGACGGAGTCGGGATCGGAGGGGGTTACGGTTGCGTCAGGTGATGGCGTGTATCCTAGCGTCGGTCGTCACGGTGATGGATGGAGGCGAGCGGAGCTGGGTGCGGCGTCAGTTGCTGGCGAGTGGTCAGGGGGTATGGGCGCTCGAGAGAGGAGGAGAGGCGGTGGGAAGAAGGAGGAGGATCGGGAGGCGGAGGGGATCTCGAACGGTGGGGCGGAGCCATCTCCGGCGGAGGCGCGATCGATAGTTAGGGCTACAGGGTTTTTCTCCTCTTTTTTTTATTTAAACTGACGGTTGAAGTATGAAGGAGAGAGGGTGAGGCATATATATTTAATTTATTTTCTTTTTAATTCACGAAAAGGTTGACTTTTATTTTGAACTCAAAATTGAGCCCCCCGACTGTCGCCCCTAGCATTTTACCCCCATTCCGAACACAATGGGATATGTATCGCAGGCTGATTCGACTGTTTCGATTAGATTCCGTTAGATTTAACATTTAAATCATTATATGGAATTTTAAACGTATATTTCAATTTACCGGGGTCACATACTAATTAGAAAAATTCCCGAAAAATTATTTCTAGCTTCGTATTTACGATACGGTTCTAACAAAACCAATTTCGTCGAATTCCGAGACCGTTTGAAAAATGGCCAATTTCCAGTCGATTAAAATCAACTGAAACTGGTCAAACGCGTTTTCCTTTGCCAAGCTCACATATTGATTCGAAAAATTATGAAATTTGGAATCTAGCAATAATTCGACATCACGGACCCAACAAAACTGGTTTCGTCGAGATCCGAGGTCATTAGCAAAATGTCTATTTTTAAGGGCCTGAATTCCATAGCGACTATTCAGAATTTTCAACTGGACATATCTTTTGATTCCCGCTATGAAATTTCGATTGGTCGGATTCGTTGGAAAGATATTATCAATTCGATCCTAATGTTTTTGGCTTCACTAAAATCCGGATTGTTTTGCACCCGGTACATTCATTTGAAGTTTGAAATCGAATTATCGAACTACCGCGCCATTTTCAATTCCTTTTATAAATATAAATAATTATTTATATTCTAACGACGGCGTATATAATATATACGTTCGAATTCTATTCAAAATAAATTTCTCGTCGTTATTATTTAAAATAATCTATTTTAAATATTCAAAATTCATTAAAATTGCCAAAATAAAAATTTTAAACTGGCCCAGATTTTCGGGTTGTTACAATCTCCCCCACTTAAAAATTTTCGTCCCCGAAAAGGAACAAAGTCGAAAGTGGTTTGATTAATCAACTCTACGTTCGATCTTGCTTTCATTCCCCAACTATACAGTTTCTGAGAATTTTCAAATTTTTCAAAAATTTGGCTAACACCCTAAATTTTCGAAAAATTTCGCCATAACCTCCCCTGCACCGGGAGCCACGGGAAAATCCCGAAATTGCCATACAGGCCTTCTGATCTCAAAAAGAAAAAGAAAAAGCCAAGCGGCTAGCCAATAGGCTCATAAAATCATCATCACCCAAACAAAAAAGTAAATTATGTAGTAAACATGTACCTATTTGTCGGGCAAACAAATTTTATTCTCTGCTCTAGCCTCCTTGCTATGACCTGTTCAATGTAAGTACAAGTATATGCAAGCAAATGCGACTAATTTTCAATACAATTCACTATTTGATCAAATTGGCTATATGGTTAAAGTTTCAACTAACAAACAATAATCAAACAACACAAACATCAATCAATTAGTGAATTATCATTTCAAATTCATAATTTTGATATATAGTCAAAAATCAAATTTTTGATGCCAAATCACAACAATAGGCCCTACCTAATTTTGGTTCTCACACCAGTCAATAGGAGATATATAAATATCACACCTTCAACACTCGAACATAAATTCTGATGATGATCGATCAATCATTAGAACTATCTCCGGGTGTCTAGAATGTGATTCTATATCTATCCAGTTTATTAAAATTTCAAATACACGTTTGAAAGGCGTATATGCAAAATCTTTATATACTGGACTGTCCAAATCAATATAAACTAAATAATCAAATACGAATAATTGATTTTAAATTTTCAAAACAAAATTGGTTTTCATTTTTCAAATATACTCTTCACACTCGTTCTAGGATACTACTGATCCTATCTCTAAAGAGTCATTCCCATTGGATATTACTAACCCAATATCTGATGAATTCTTTCGTATGGTTCTAATGTGTCCTGTTATCTGAGCTTTGTAAACCAAAGCTCTGATACCAAATGTGACAAAAAGGAATTTCGCTCGGTCTGAACCAGTCGCTAAACCGACCCAGACCGTTCGAAAACGCCCTATCGTTTGAGAACATGACAAAATAAAACGCAGACGGAAGGACATTTCATTGTATATTACAACAATCCCATCAGATACAAGAATATACAGAGTATAAATGAATAAATTACATTCGACAAATATCAGAGATCACAATAAATTACATAGCAGCGGAAAATAATACAATACACAACTAGAAGGGATATACGGATACAAAGCTTTCCGGATATCGTTCCAGCTGTAAACCAGGATCCTGTGAATATAAATCTGCAAAACCAAAACTACTAGCTGCCCGTGTCAAAATAAGGGCACCCAGAGTTTAGGTTAAAACAATAAACCCCAGGTCAGTCATGGGACTGGTGTGAGAATTAAAACAGTTATTAATCTTTATTTTCAAAGTTAGGTAAATCAAGGGACCACGCCGTATAACACGGAACGGGTTTCCTCCCAAGAATACCAGTGCATAAAACAAACAGCGCAATGCTAAATAAAGAAAAATGAAGCTGTTATAAGACCCAGGTCCTATCACACAATGCAACGCAAGCCGGGGGATAGGGTTTTCCCTTATAACAGCCAAAGAATGCTTGATACGTTTAAAACAAATCATTTGATACTATTATAAGTGTATAGTGTATAAAACAACTTCAAATCATAAGTATCAATCATAGACGGCATGGGTACCATATATCATGTCGCCATACTAGTTCTACAATTAAAACCGCAAATGTCTCGTATTTGGAAATTGGGTTTCCATCTATGAATCGAGGCAAAAGATAGTCCTCAACCGATTCGAGACTGTCTAACCCGAGTCTCAGGAGCAGAACGCATCGCCCCTTGGATCGTCAGGGCCGGTCCACCGATGTGGATTAAACTTAAATCCTGAACACTGCGTTTCTCCGCCCTTTGGGGCGTAAACGAGCCAACGAATGACTCCATCTTACCCGGATCGTCCGATCAAACCGAGGCGCCTCGCAACAGCAACAACCACACAGGTGAAAAGTATATAAATGTCAGGGATGGTAGGTCACTGACACCACCCTAGCTAGAAAGAAACGCATGCCCTCCCTGAGGTCTGTCTCCCGTTTTTGGTTCACAACCGGGGTGCGAAACTCGCGAAGTAAACGTTACACAAAGCTACGCCACAAAGGCCGTGCTTCGATCATCACCACAAGACTTTGCTTTTCAACAGAAGCCTTGATCATTTTCCACTTAGGCATGCCACACAGGCAATTCACTCCATGCGTTTGATATCCATCAATATATAACCCCTGAGCTCGTACGTCTCAGAGAAGGGCGTTAAGCAAGAGAATAAATTCTCCGCCGCCAAACAGATATATATTCAATAGAGATCAATCAAACGGACTAAAATCCAATGTCAGACACACAGTCCATTTACAAGTTCGTTCTGGGTCTGAACGAAACCGGAGGCACCTAGTACCCCGCATATCCATCGATCTCCAAGTACGTCTGGACGATCACCAACTGTTTCCATCTTCTTGGGTGTACAGCCCAATCAAGATCATCAGTAATCAACCAAACGACGTGAAGACCTCCGGTCTTCGACCATCGTCTTCATCTTCGACTTATCGTCGTATCAGTTATTCAGAATGGGATAAAGCCGGTCTTTCCGAATAACTCGCGTATATTTTAAATAAGTGTTACACAAACACAACATACGCCTCATTCCAATTCATCAGTCACTAACCGTAAATTAATCAAGAGAATAATTTCCCAAATATTAACCCCGAAGGCCGAAACCAACATCAGATCAATATCCAGAAAACCATTCTGCTTGGCTAACCGATAGTTAGTTCCTAAATTTCACATTCATAGGGAAAGGTTCCCATTAATTTTATCCAAGATAAATTCCTTGAATTTATTCTTTAATCTTCTTTTGAATTTTGATTCAACTAGTCGGGATTAGTGAACCATACCGAAGTAATCATTTATTTTATTTCTCAATCCCAACCTATTCATCCCATGAAGTAAAACTGGTAATACTTCATATCTAACACCACAGTGTTATCGGTAATTCAATTACCATTTCACGTTCAAATCTAATTAAAGATTCAACTATCGCTTGGAGTAAAACTGGTGATACTCCATTCTCGATCTTTTCAATCTATTTAAAGATTCATTAAAACTCCACTTAGTTTTAATCTTTAACTTGGTTAAAGAATCAGTGTCATTTAAAACACAGTTCACGATAAACCCAAAATCACATTCCATTAATTATCGGGTTAAAGAACGAGTGTTATTTAAAACACTGTCCACGATAAACCCAAAAATCAATATCCATTCAGTTCCATTTAAATATCATTTAATTGGTACACTTCATTAAATCTAAATAAAAAGAATTAATCTTTTCTCAACTGGGTTAAAGAACAGTGTTAATGAAGACACCATTCACGACAAACCCCAAATCACATTTGATATTCAATACAAGGCTCTGAATAGAAAATATATCGGCTTATATTCAATATCAAATTCTATGATTAACAAATGTCGTATTGGAACTAACGATATAAATATATATCTTTCAAATTTCCATAACAACATCTGTATAATCACGAATTCCAACATCGAAATATTCCGAAGACAATTTCGATTCAAATCCACTCCAATGCAATCATTGGAAATTCTGGTTATTTTTAAAACCCTTTTCAAATTCAGTTTATTTATTTAAAAATAAATAGAATTATAATTCTAGTTCATACTAGTTCATTTCGATAAAAATCTATTTTTATCTTTTCAAATATAGAGTTTTTCATCCCAATTCTTTCTAAATCATTTCTTATGATTTTACACAAATTATTACTATTTTTAATAATTTTATCAAGGCCCGTACAGTCGATTTCCATCAACGGCCATCGAACTGCACTAACAGCGACCTTTTTCAAATTTGATTTGGACATAATTCCAAATCCAACCGTTAGATTTCTAATTTCTAATATTCATCGGTTCCGGTTTTAGGAGAATCCGATGGTCGGATCTCCCGTAATATTCGTTTGAAGTTAATGGTCGAAATTCGCGAACTGCCGCGGCGCGGCGCGTTCTATTCAGGCCATTATATTATATATATAATATATACTTCGTCGATTTCAATTCAAAACGTGCTTTATAAATCGTTTTAAATTTATTTTCAAAACGGTTTCAACTTCATACTCAGTTTCAAATCAAAATTGAATATTCCAATATAAATTCGTTTTAAATTCTTTTCAAATCGATTTCAAATTCATTTCAATTCAATTTCAACTCGAATTCATTTATATTCAATTCCAATTCGAATTCAATTCTATTCAGTTTCAATTCGAATTCATTTATATTCAATTTCAATTCGAATTCAATTCTATTCAGTTTCAATTCGAATTCATTGATATTCAATTTCAATTCGAATTCAATTCTATTCAGTTTCAATTCGAATTTCTATTCTTTTTCAATATATTAGATTTTGAAATCACTTTCGATATTCATTATAAAATGAATAAAAATCGATATAAATATCGTTCACGTCAAAATGGCGTCAATCTAATCAACACAGCTTCATATATTGATATTTTCAAATATTCCATTTCGAATATTTCTATTTCAAATATTTCTATTTTAAATATTTCTATTTTAAAACTTTCTTTTTCAAAACTTTCTTTTTCAAAACTGGAATGAGGCCCAATCAATTACCATATAATGTTAATTATATGGATTTTCTACAACACATGTATATATCAACAACGATGAATAATCAACCATCATCCAAAGTGCATTCTACACTGTATAAGCATCAAATATAAATATTCAACGTTTATAACAGCCTGTTAATCAATCGATCAACATACAACTAAATAATCGGGATTAGTGTACGTCAAATATCATCCCAATACCCGTGTGGGGTTTCAAGCAATCTGTTTGCGAACAAATTATACAATTGTAAACAACTGTAAAATTCGTTCGTCTTTCCTGAACAACAAGGATCGTTGTAGAGGGTGTCGAACTCTGGGACCAAATTATTTTATTAATAAATCCAATCAAGTTATCCCTAACGTTTGATTGGTTGAAAACAAAGAATATAGCAAAATTAAATAAAAGAGAGTTTTAACAATAAGTGAAAGCAATTAGGGGATAATGACATAGATCAGATTCATAATCATCAATAGCCAAAAGATTAACCAGATCTAATACATGTTTCTGTCACAAACATGAATCAACGATAATAGGTTTTTAGAAACAAATATGTAAATAACGACAAGCATAGCCTATGCAGGAGCTCAGCTCTACAACCATAGACTATCAGGACAGATTCACTAATTAATTTCTAAAACCCTAAAATTAGATCTAGATCTGATAATTGTTAGACCGAACATGAATATACCCTGTGAAGGAGCATAGCTCTTAAACGACACAGGATATTAAGGTTCAGATCTAACCCTTGGTTCAGATCTCGATCTATATACATGAATTCCTCATCCTTTGGCTATGTGATTCATATTGAATCATACTATCAGCGTCATCACCCCCTAATCAAAGTGGATTAGCTAGACATAACTAAAGAAGAAGAGAAAAAGAAAATAAATAACATGAACATAAATAAAATAAACAAAAAGTAAAAAGAAAGGGAGAGAATGATTTTATTCCAAGAAGAGAATTACAGAATAAAACCTAATGTGTTTTACAATGAATGAGATAAAGTGTATTTATAGCTGATATGACAAAGGCTACTTGGCAAATTCCACAATGTGGGACTAAAGAATTAGCCCAAATAACACATAAGCTAGTGTGAACGGGGTTGTAGAGTAAGAGGCCTTGTAAGTGAGCCAGTGTGAACGCGTGCAGTGCATGAATGAGAAGCCTTGCAAAGGAGCTAATGTGAGCACAATATGAGTCTTTAGTGAGCCAAATCTACCCAACTAAACTCTATTTGCAACCGTTCTTCAAGCTTTAAACTCTTCAAGCTTTAATAATTTTAACTTCACTCTTTTTCAGCAAATTCTTCATGCTTTATTCATCAAATGCTCTAAACCATGATTCTTGTCAACAATCAGAAAACACAGCTATAAATACACAATATCAATTATTTAAAAGATAAAATAAGATAAATATGCGGATAAAATATACACATTTACGTGTATATCAAATACCCCCACACTTATCTTTTTATTCGTCCTCGAATAAACTAAACTAAGATATGTCACACTTTCGTAGGAAACACGATTGCATTTAGCGTATGCAACAAGCCTTTAAACCCCTGGGTGTCCCCAGTAGGACGAGTGTTGTCTCGTGAGGGTTTTCAGCAGATACTACCCACAAAATCCAAAGCGTCTTATGTACGCGGATTAATCAAACAATATATTTAAGGTCTTTCATATTCCAAGGATTTCACCTAACTTCAATAATAGCGGTTTAGCCCCAAATTGTCCATCCCATAATTGGTGCAAAAATGAATAAAAATTTTCAAGCTGAATCGTAATTCCTTGATAACACTGTAATTGTCTTGAAGGTTAAGAGCGTGGTGTCAACCAAAGTTCTACACATCGACAATGTGCACCCAATCATTTCTTTATTCCTTTTTTTTTGAATAATTTTGCACCAATGTAACTGTAATGTATTGGATATGAGTTATGCATAGATGAAGGAAAATTTTGTAAGTTCTAAAAATATTCTAGATAAGAGGGCAAGTGTATTAGTTGAATTTCAAGCTACAAAAGATAAAGTGATACTAAGGCACATATGGACGTTTTGTTTCCTTTCATCTCCTCAATTACAATCCTCGCTTCTAAGTACGGTATGATGGATGTGGATGGAATGGAAATGGATGCTTCATAGTCAAGAATGATAAATGACTATTTTATTCTGAGAGACTCTCTCTTTATTTCATTTTTTTTTCTTTTCTTTCTCTTTTTTTTTTCTTCTTCTTTTTTTTCACTTTTTTTTCTTCATATTTGCATGATGAATGATGAGTGGAGATGGAATGGAATGATACCGTATTATTTCATTTGATTCCTCCTCTACTAAACCAATCATAACCAACACTTCATGAAAGGAAAGTTTTGTGCCCTAGTCACTCTACTTCTATAACTCTAATTCAACACACAAGTCTGGATTGATGTTATACAAAAAGCTAAAAGGAATGATAAGCAAAGTTTCGTAAGATAGATAACCCATATAAAATAAGATGTGGTATATGGTTATCCTACCTTAAAACAAGTACGGAGTGGGTGGTGTAATATTGGTATAAAAAGTGACGTTTTTGACCTTTAAACAAAGGTTATTGAGTATACCAATATAAGATAAACTTGTCGAAACATGGATGTAATTCGACTAAAACTTGGGTTTGAATAATGTGAGGTATCGAAGAAGAACGCTACAATGAGTCATTTCTCCTTAATTGGGCCAAGTGGAATTTAGAACTTACGATTTTGAAAATTTGAGTGGAAAAGAAAATATTATGCATGAAAACGAACTCAGAAAATCCAACAAATGTAGGTGCAAAATCATTTTTATTTCTTGATTTTTTTTTTTTTTGATTATTTTTACTTGCACATTCTAACACGTATAACAAGGGTTGACACGCTTACTCCAGAATACGACTAACGTCTGAACAGTCTCAAGCTAGCATCTTAAAAAGACACATTACGATTCAACGAATAAATAATGTTCATTCCCATCACCCAACAATTAAACTTATCAAACAAGAACCAAGGTGTTATTTATGAATTTTAAGTTAATCCTTGTTCAATGAATGACCTACTTCATAAAATTTGATTGTTGATGTAATGTTGATTCCCCCCCACACTTGAGTGTAACTGTGTCCTCACAGTCGATAATCAGACATATCTTAGTGAAAGGGAAATAAAATAAGAGGGTCAGCACGGCTTACCGGATGTGTGTGCAGAAAATACGCAGTCATCAAATAGATGAACCGGTCCATAATGGACCAATGGATCAGCCTCATTAAGCTTATGAGACACAGCCGAAGCATAGAAAACCAAATCATAAAGAATTTTATATCTTGTTTCAGATTTGGAGAAACAAATTTTGTTTTCTCAAAAGTTTGAGTTGCAAATTTTAAAATTTTGAGCTTACAATTGATCCTAAAATCAAATTAAATTTCTGTAGCAACTAAAGAGAGGTCATCGAGCCGAGGTTCAGTAAAAGTTTCAAAAACAAAATTTGATTTGTTCAGATGATGTATAAATTGAGAGACATGGGCATCACTCTCACCCCCACACTTGTTTTGAGAAATATTGTTCAGTTTTGCTTTGGTATTTGAAATTTTGTTCACTAAAGGTTCATTTATAAACCTAAAGTTAAAACCAAACAAATGAATTTTTAGTAAATTTCGAAATCGTGTTTTCTCAAAAATAGTGTCATTCCAGAAAGAGTTCATATACTGCATAAATTTATCATTGAAAAACAAGTGATCATAGTGAGGTTCAATTGAAACGATCAAGTCGCAAGGAGTTTCAACAGTTTCAGAAAAATCGTTATTGTGCTTGAGATCACATTCAGCAGTTTCGTTGTTTTCAACCACAAGAATTTCAAAGTTTTCAAATTTTTCATTTTCAGTTTCAGACCCAACAACATTATCGTCAATCAGTTCAAGAAGTTTTCGCTCATCAAAGTCGTCATCACCTAAACAGTTGTTAACAACTTCATCATTTTTGTCATGATGGCAATCTAAAGTTGCTAAATTTTCAAATTTTTCAGAATTTGAGAGAGGAAGATCAAATTGAAGATTGACGACTTTGTTTTTAAGAGAATTTAAATTCAAATCAATCGCAGAGCTTTCAACAACTTCATTGAGATTTTCATCGATTTCAAAAGTTGTCAGTTGAAAATCATCGATTGTGGGCAAAGGTGGATTTTTATTCGAACCGTCACAAGTTTGGATCCGATTTTGTTTCTCACGAAACTTCAAGTAATCGTCAAGTATGTTCGTTTGCTCAACAAAATCAAATTTATAATTATTTACATGAGAATTTTCACTTTGAAATTGTTGAGAACAAAAGTTTTCAGTAGCACCACAATTGAAATTATTCCCATTGCCAAAATCATTTGAAAAGTAATTTACATTTCCATTTTGAATTTGAAATTCATTTTGGAGTTCAAAATTGAATTGACAAGGGTTATAATCAGAATCATTTGAATTTGGATGTGAAATCGAATTTTGATTATTTTGAAAGCTTTCACTTGAATTGTTGCACATGTATAACTTACACAATTCATTTATTTCTTTATTTTGTTGTATGCTCATTTCAAGCAAAGATTCAACATGTTTTTCAAGAGTTGAGGGTTGATCATCATTTTGAAAATTTGGTGGTGTACAAACGGGATTATCTTGAAAATTTTGAAATGTTGGTGGCGTAAAATCCAAATTGTTTGTACAATAGTTGTTATTAAAATATCCATATGTATTTGGTGTAAAATTATATGGATTATATTGATTTTCACAACTATCGTAAAATCCGTTGGAAAAAGGGAATTGGGACATTTTCAAGAAGCTTCTAAAAAAATTGTTAAAATTAACAAATTCGGACAGGGACAATTGTTGTCAGTTGAAAAATTGTAAAAATTAACAAATTCGGATGAAGACTTGTTGGTCGTTGGGTTGGGATGGGCGTGTTCTGTAGGATATTGAACTGCATATATGAGTTTGTAGGCGTTTATGACTATGGGGGGAAGTGATTGTGTAAAAGGGGGGAACGATGTTCGCGATTCGAATCACTTTTGGCGGAGGCGAATTGGGTATGGGTTTTGGGCGATTGTGAGGTGTAACAGTGGAGTGTTTAAGGACTGTTTTGGTCTGCAGTTCTGAAGAGGACGGGGGAGTTGTAGGTTTGTTGCGGTGTATTTGGTTGACTGGCGATGGACTGATGGAGGATGATAGCTGAAGTGAGTAGTATAATTGAGGAGTGAACTGGTTGATGGTTTTGAACGTCAAAGTTGTTTGTGCGTGGTGGGTAGATGGTACTGTGTGGAGCGATGGTCGAATGTAGACTTGTGAGGACTGTGATGTGACTTGGTCGGGTGTGAGTGAAGATGAATGGAGCTGTTTGGTTAACAGAAGGGAGATGAGGTGGTAGTCGGCAGCGAAGAAGGAATGAGGGATGAACTGAGAAGAATGTTGTGAGAGGGAGAAAAGGATTTATAGTTAAAGGAGGAAGATTCAGAAAAGTTTTTTTTTTTTTTTTTGTAAAGGGAAAGCAATGAAAAGAAAATAGCAAGAAATCAGAGATGTGAAATCTAGAAAGGTGGAAAGAGATTTAAAAGAAAAAGGAAAGAGATCAAGAAAACTATTGGAAAGAAATCGATTTGTGAAACAATTGTAAGGAGGAAGAGAAATAGAAGAGAAGGAAAGAAAATCACAAAAGTTTTTTTTTTTTAATTTATAAAAATTTTAAAAAGGAAAGAATTTATGGAGGGATGTCAAGAAAGAAGGAAAGCAATAAAGAAAGGAAACAAAACAAAAGGCAAGATTTTTTTTTTCTCTTATTTGGTAAATATATGGTATCACAAATCAAATACCAAATCAACCAACAAGATTTTTTTTATCTAAGCTAGAAAACAAAAGGAAACAAAATAAAATAAAAATATTTTTTTTTGTGTTTTTTTTATAAAGAAAAAGAAAATTATAACCCGAAGGATTTAAAAACAAAAATTAATTTGGTCCCCGGCAACGGCGCCAAAATTTGTTTGCGAACAAATTATACAATTGTAAACAACTGTAAAATTCGTTCGTCTTTCCTGAACAACAAGGATCGTTGTAGAGGGTGTCGAACTCTGGGACCAAATTATTTTATTAATAAATCCAATCAAGTTATCCCTAACGTTTGATTGGTTGAAAACAAAGAATATAGCAAAATTAAATAAAAGAGAGTTTTAACAATAAGTGAAAGCAATTAGGGGATAATGACATAGATCAGATTCATAATCATCAATAGCCAAAAGATTAACCAGATCTAATACATGTTTCTGTCACAAACATGAATCAACGATAATAGGTTTTTAGAAACAAATATGTAAATAACGACAAGCATAGCCTATGCAGGAGCTCAGCTCTACAACCATAGACTATCAGGACAGATTCACTAATTAATTTCTAAAACCCTAAAATTAGATCTAGATCTGATAATTGTTAGACCGAACACGAATATACCCTGTGAAGGAGCATAGCTCTTAAACGACACAGGATATTAAGGTTCAGATCTAACCCTTGGTTCAGATCTCGATCTATATACATGAATTCCTCATCCTTTGGCTATGTGATTCATATTGAATCATACTATCAGCGTCATCACCCCCTAATCAAAGTGGATTAGCTAGACATAACTAAAGAAGAAGAGAAAAAGAAAATAAATAACATGAACATAAATAAAATAAACAAAAAGTAAAAAGAAAGGGAGAGAATGATTTTATTCCAAGAAGAGAATTACAGAATAAAACCTAATGTGTTTTACAATGAATGAGATAAAGTGTATTTATAGCTGATATGACAAAGGCTACTTGGCAAATTCCATAATGTGGGACTAAAGAATTAGCCCAAATAACACATAAGCTAGTGTGAACGGGGTTGTAGAGTAAGAGACCTTGTAAGTGAGCCAGTGTGAACGCGTGCATTGCATGAATGAGGAGCCTTGCAAAGGAGCTAATGCGAACACAATATGAGTCTTTAGTGAGCCAAATCTACCCAACTAAACTCTATTTGCAACCGTTCTACAAGCTTTAAACTCTTCAAGTTTTAATAATTTTAACTTCACTCTTTTTCAGCAAATTCTTCATGCTTTATTCATCAAATGCTCTAAACCATGATTCTTGTCAACAATCTGAAAACACAGCTATAAATACACAATATCAATTATTTAAAAGATAAAATAAGATAAATATGCGGATAAAATATACATATTTACGTGTATATCAAAATCAAACACAGATTTTTATTTGTGCAGTTGGGCGATGTGTAAAATTTATCGTCCCAATCCATGTCAGTCAAATCAGTGTATATAAACAAATCGGCCGATTTGTTTATAAATATTTATTTATTCACTTTCATGTTAAAAATTATATTATTAACGATAAAACATTTTATTCAACCTATGAAAATATTCTATTCAGTTCATTTATTAAATAAAATGATTTCTTTATTTTTCTAACTTATTTTAGAAAATTTCGGCGGCATAACGGCACGATACTAGAAACGGGACAAGGCCTAGCCTTATCCCCGGTCTAGTGAAGGCCCACGCCATTCACACATCAATCTAATCAATTTCATTTCACCAAACAATTCAATTCAAACCAAATAATCTAACCAACTACACAACCAAACAATTAAACAAACAAGCCATCCATGGTCTGTGGATGACGGGTGTCGGGTGCTACTAAACACCGTCTGCATCCTAGTATATATATAACTAGAAAAGAAATTGAAGAGTGAGAAATTCTCACAGATAGCTATCCAATACCACGACTTTTCATATGTAGGAGATATTCACCGTTCTCGTCTCTTATCACTTTCTTCGCCCGTAGCCACTACATATATAAAAATCGAATTTTTACTTCGCTATTCAATATATAAAAATCACATTTTTACTTCGATGTTCAATATATAAAAATCACATTTTTACTTCGATGTTCAATATATAAAAATCACATTTTTACTTCGATGTTCAATATATAAAAATCGAATTTTTACTTCTGCTATTTCTATTTTAAAAACAATGTTAATTTTATTTTCAAAATCAATGCAAAATTCATTTTCAAAAAGAATGCAAACTTTGTTTTCAAAGCTAATTCAGATTTTGTTTTCAAAGCTAATTCATTTTTTTGACAATGTATTAAATTAAATAAAAACTGATTTCTGAACTGGAAATAAACTGATTTTATATAGACCAAAATCTGAATTAAAAATAGAATATACTCACAGTGTCTTCCGAAGGGGGGGGGGGAATCGGAGCCTGCTAGTTCGACGGAGTCGGGATCGAAGGGGGCTACGGTTGCATCAGGTGATGGCGTGGATCCTAGCGTCGGTCGTCGCGGTGATGGATGGAGGCGAGCGGAGCTGGGTGCGGCGTCAGTTGCTGGTGAGTGGTCAGGGGGTATGGGCGCTCGAGAGAGGAGGAGAGGCGGTGGGAAGAAGGAGGAGGATCGGGAGGCGGAGGGGATCTCGAACGGTGGGGTGGAGCCATCTCCGGCGGAGGCGCGATCGACAGTTAGGGCTACAGGGTTTTTCTCCTTTTTTTTTTATTTAAACTGACGGCTGAAGTATGAAGGAGAGAGGGTGAGGCATATATATTTAATTTATTTTCTTTTTATTCACGAAAAGGTTGACTTTTATTTCGAACTCAAAATTGAGCCCCCCGAATGTCGCCCCTAGCATTTTACCCCCATTCCGAACACAATGGGATATGTATCGCAGGCTGATTCGACTGTTTCGATTAGATTCCGTTAGATTTAACATTTAAATCATTATATTGAATTTTAAACGTACATTTCAATTTACCGGGGTCACATACTAATTAAAAAAATTCCCGAAAAATTATTTCTAGCTTCGTATTTACAATACGGTTCTAACGAAACCAATTTCGTCGAATTCCGAGACCGTTTGAAAAATGGCCAATTTCCAGTCGATTAAAATCAACTGAAACTGGTCAAACGCGTTTTCCTTTGCCAAGCTCACATATTGATTCGAAAAATTATGAAATTTGGAATCTAGCAATAATTCGACATCACGGACCCAACAAAACTGGTTTCGTCGAGATCCGAGGTCATTAGCAAAATGTCCATTTTTAAGGGCCTGAATTCCATAGCGACTATTCAGAATTTTCAACTGGACATATCTTTTGATTCCTGCTATGAAATTTCGATTGGTCGGATTCGTTGGAAAGATATTATCAATTAGATCCTAATGTTTTTGGCTTCACTAAAATCCAGATTGTTTTGCACCTGGTACATTCATTTGAAGTTTGAAATCGAATTATCGAACTACCGCGCCATTTTCAATTCCTTTTATAAATATAAATAATTATTTATATTCTAACGACGGCGTATATAATATATACGTTCGAATTCTATTCAAAATAAATTTCTCGTCGTTATTATTTAAAATAATCTATTTTAAATATTCAAAATTCATTAAAATTGCCAAAATAAAAATTTTAAACTGGCCCAGATTTTCGGGTTGTTACAATAACGGCAGGGTAGTTAAAACCGGGACCGTCCCTAGTTTGGCTCCTCGCTCAACCTTAAAACCTCGCGGTTTTTGACAGTGGGGATCATGCATCTAGTTCGCACGCAGGCGGCATGTATATATTTATTTCATTTCCACAAACTAATCCTATGTGGTTTCAACCAAATATGTCTCAACCACAAATGGGTATTTTTCAACCACAATCAACCAATATCAACCACAAACAATCCCAAACAATCATTCGCTATCAATCAATTTTCACACCAATCACAATCAATAAATATCGTCCATGGTTTGTGGACGAGGGGCGTATATATATATATATATGTATATATATATATATAGCAATTCACTTTTATTTCAACATATATATATTTATTACAACGCATATATAACTTATACATCGAACATACAACTTATACAACGCTTATACATGAGGTGTACAATGTTTATATAACTCATACATCGACTATATAATTTATACATCGTCGTTTTCCATATTGTTTTTAAATAAGAAATCTCACATTGGGTTCCACTCCGCCGGTTTTATCTGAAATTCTGTTCTGTTTCGATTTGCTTCCTCTTGTAGTGTTCTTCACCGTGTTTCCAATGCAATCTGTGTCACGCAGTTTGTATTAACAATCACATTTTTTTATACTGCGTTAGTTCTTTTAAAAATCATGCTATTCATATATATATATTTTTAAATCAATGCTATATATAAATTAAAAATCACATTTTTAATTTAAACTATTTTTATAAAAATCCATATGTTATTTTTGTTTTTAAGAACATATGCTATTTATATTTTCAAGAATATCACTACTTATATTTTCAAATCAAAGATGTTTATATTAAAAGATTGATTTTCAAACTAATGATGTTCATATAAAAGATTTGATGTTTAAACTAATGATGTTCATATAAGAGTTTTGATCTTTAAACTAATGATGTTCATATAAAAGTTTTGATCTTTATTATTTCCCTAATCAAAGTCATTAAGGGTTAATTACCCTTCTAAAAATATATATATTTTCTTCGCATAAAAATCTAATTTTTCCTATGCTAAAATATATATAAAAACTGATTTCTATTTACAATGCTTTTTCTTCTAAAAACTAATTTTAACAATGCATTTATATTTAATAAAAACTAAAAATAAAACTTTGTTTTATTTTTAATTAAAAAAAACTGAACTTGAACAAAGTTATAAATAATTAGAAAATCAGATTTTTAAATTAAATAAACTAAATTAAATAGCATAAACACTCACATTTTCTTATACAAGAGGGAGGGTTTTCAGTCGGAGTAGCGGCCAGAGGATGGGTGTTGGCTTGTTCCAGCGCAGGTGGAGGAGCTGCAGCGCCTCACAGTGGCTACGGTCGGTAGAAAGAGCAGCTACCGATCCACGGTGGAGTTCCAGCGCGAGCAGGTGGCTCCAAGCCGGCTGTGATTCAGCGTTTGTGAGGAGGTCGTGGTGGAGTCAGAGCTTGATATGAGGAGCGAGGTGTTAGGGTGGTGGTTGGCGTGGATTTGACGAGGTCTTGGGGTTTTTCGCCGGAGAAGGGAAGAGCCAGAAGAGAGGGGGTCGGAGCTGAAGGGAAGTGAAACACCCCACCTCCGTTAGGGTCACTCTCAAAGGGAATGCCCTAATTTTGGTGGAGGTTTATAAGTATAAGTCACAGATATACAAGACAGATATAAAAACACATATTTGTAAACAGCAGAAAAGTGGTAACTTTTATTTCATAAAAGCAAATACGTGTTACAACAACATCACCATGATTGTCTTACATCCTTTCCAAAATCATAACATAACACTTTCATAATCTGTCTTGATTACATTATTTAAAGAAGCTTAAAGAAAACATAAATAAACTGCAAAAGCCCCATAGTTGCTGTCCAAAGCCATAGTTCAAAACAAAAAAGTCCAAGCAATACATTTCTCCTCTTCAAGCTGGATATTAAGGCTGGTCAAGCTGCAGTGTTCCCTCCCTGTGGACCTGGGGGGGGAACGGAAGAAAAGAAGACGAAAGAAAAGTAGAGTCAGACATAAAGCCTGAGTAAGTCTAGGACTATTCTGTCTATGAATAAAGAACTGGGTATGGTAAGTATAAACAAGAAATGGGAAAGCACTATAAACTTAGTTAAGTTGTCTAGGGTCGAATATACTATCGTACCCCATATTAATCTCTGAACCCATATAAACTAGTTCCCAACAGGCACCCCATAATCAGGGTGAAGTGATCCATTCTATGATGATCGGCTCCTACTCGCATAGTTACATGTGTCTTACGGCCCCCGATGTTGTAGTTACCTATGCTGGTCCCACCATGGGGTGTATCAAGTCCCATGGCAGCGGCCCGACACAACCTTAGAATGCACAGGTATGCTACTGGTGCCCAGTGCTTTATTTTTCTGCGCCGGAGTGTGTGCACGCCCGCACCCCGTTAGAACCTACACTGCTACACCACCGCCGTCGATTTGACCTCTTACAATCAGCCCAGTAATCGTGCCCCACCCTGCCTAGTTTCAGGGTATCATGTTACACCTTATAGGGTTACTGCTGAAAAGGGTCCCCCGCTACTAGGTTTTCTATTTCTAGCCAACATACTAAGTTGGTTAAGTGTTTTATAACCTAACCCCCCAATCAGTCTGTTTAGTTTAGCATGTTCCATTTTGATTAAGTCTTTAGTTCACTTAATCCTAACAATCCTGACTCAGCCTTAATTGTCTTATTAAAGCCTTGACCTCTCACATTAGACAGGTATTGTTGTGGCTGCCTATTGCCGGTTGGTTCCGGGCAGTCTTACGCCACAACTCAGTCTAACCTCGGGTCCTTATTGGGCTCCATCTTAAACCACCCACATTGGATAGGTATTGTTGTGACTACTGGACAGCCGGGCGGTTCCGGGCAGGTTTACATCACAACTCAATCCAACCTCGGGTTAAACACATCGTATGTTCTACATTTACATATTTTGTCTTTCTTCTTTATTTTCTTTTATGTAAATATTTGCGGCCCATTATTAAAAATCAATGGTGTGAAGGTTACACCAATCATGGGCCCAACCCATACTTGAATTTGGGCCCCTATACTTTATATTTTCATTTATTAATTAATTTGGCCCAACGCTATTTACCCCCGTTTAATTCGCTCGTTTATTATATATATGTTGGGCTTAGCCTTTTTAAGCCCAACTTAGCCACGTGAAAAGGGGAGGCTTAAAGCATGATTACATACACAAGAAGGGGAATGTGAACGCATGAACTTGCAACATAACGTTGGAACTACAAAATAGAAACTGGTGTACTTACGTAGTAGTAATGTATACTTTGGTCATAAAGCATAAGTGACATGAATCAAAGCATGTAAACTTGTAGTTGAGATAAGAATCTAAATTGGATATCATTATTGACACATAGTCTTAACTACAACATAAACCTATGTTTTTATTTAGGCATAATGTCAAACATAAGCAAATCATGTTGATAAGATTCCTACATGTTTACAAAAGGGGTTTACTTTTGTTACTAATACAAAAGCATAGTTCAACTTGAATTATTCCAACTTAATCATGATTTTAAATCTATTCACCTAACCATGGCGCACATATACTTATGGCATAAATATTTCTAAACATGAAATCATGATTTTTACTTTAGTCATGCAAACTTGCAAATGGGATTTTGAATCTAACCTAGCTATGTACCACATATGTCATCATATAATTCTTGTTAACAATATAGACCTAACATGTTTTTCAATTATGCAAAATATCAATCATAGCCTAGTCATATTCATAAGTTCGCAAAGAGGTTTTCTAGTACAAAAATATGGCTTAATACATAGACCATGATGCCAAATTTTCAACATAATTTCATATGAATTATAATAACCCAATTTTGTTCCAATTACTCACAAAAATGATTTTTGTACAAAAATACACATTATGATGGCATAGTAGTAAAACCCCAAACTTGCATGAATTTCAATTAAACAACTACATACATGTAGCTTCAACATGAATTACATAATTTGCGAATATTCCAAACGTATACTTGCATAAAACTACCGCAAACATGTAGTTTTTATAATGAATAACATAATTCGAGAATATCCAAACGTATACAATATTCCAAATCGATAAGAATCATAGTAACGCACAAATATGAATTACTTTATCGCCACAAATCAAGTATACAAACCAACACAATTATTTGTTCATACCAAAATAATACTCTACTTACAATTGTGTGGCGAATTCTCCAATTTAGGGATTTGGAGATGCGATTCCTTGTTGATTTGATTTGTTTAAGTTGCTTTATGCTTTAGAATTTTCCTCCTAGTCTTCTCCCAAATTGGTGGCTACTCCTAGTCGTTCCTCAGCAGCATGATGGCTTTGTTCTTATTTTTGAATGAATAGATTAGGTTGAGTCTAGGGTCATTTTTATAGAGTTTATGAGCTGATTAGGACCATCGATGTTGCTTGGATTGATCGTAGCCATTCATTCGAAAGAGAGACCAATTAGAGCCTACCACCTAGCCCTAATGACAAAGCATGCTTCTGAAAATCGACCAACATAGACTAGGCCAGCCAGGGTGGACTGGGTTCGACCTGGGTCTGGACCAGGTCGACAGCCCTGTCGACCTGGCTAGACCAGGTCGATAGCCCAGTCGACCTGGGTGTCTTAGGCGGGAATTTTCCCGCCCTGGCCAATTGGGCCCGATTTTTAATTTTAAACTTGTTTTTCTGGGCTGTTCGAATTTTAAACTTAATTCAGAAACTTCTGGAGGCTATATCTTCTTCATACGGACTCCGTTTTTCGAAAACTCGGACTCTATTTCGCATATTTTTCCGAGACGAACGCAATGGCGTATCCCGTTTCCCTTAGTTCTTTGATTTCAAATTAATTATACTTTAATTTGTTAATTTCACAGTTATAGAATACACGGGGTGTTACATTCTCCCCCACTTAAAAGGATTTCGTCCCCGAAATCTTCAAGTTTAGGAAAATGTATATCCTAACATCCAATCATCCATCTACTCATCCATCAAACACGAGCATCCATTGTCCTTAAAAGACTTCTAATGCTTCATGATCATATGCGAAGTGTGTGTGTACATGTACTTATCTAATGCAAAATCAGGCGGTCTACTGATTCAGTTGACCTCCTTAATGCGAATTATGTAAGTGCCATGAATCCATTATGTATGCAAATTTTCCTATTCATGATTCTACATGGGGGCACAATCATTCAATACAAATGCAACATCCATATGACAACACATTAAAGTTCAACCACATACGAATGCAAACATATATGCATATGCAATATGAAGTGACTGAGCCGATCTAAAACCTAGATTGTGTGTGTATATGCAACCACGAGCAACCACTAGCAATCACTTGCAACCACTTGCAACCATCATCCATAACATGTTTCAATTACATGTTTCCATCCAAAGAGGTTTCTAGATAAAAGATAAGGTCGAGGAAATATACCTAAAAAGATAGATAAAAGCGCGACTTAAGGAAAAAGAAAGATCAAGGATGTACCCTCGAAAAGAAAAGGGTAAGCAGTGCGTATTCTAGCTTCAGTTTCCCAAGTCGCGTCTCCCTCGGCGTCGCTCCACTGAACCTTGACGAGCCTGACTTCGCGGTTGCGTAGCTTCTTCACTTCCGTTCCTAAGATGCGGGTTGGAACTTTTCTTATGGTTGCTTCGCGTTCCACTTCGGCCTCTTCGAGGATATTTGGCTCTACCACTTCAGCAGACTCATGTAGACATTTACGGAGATGTGAAACGTGAAAAACGTTGTGGATTCCGGCCAACTTCTCGGGTAGCTCTAATCTATAGGCCATTTTCCCAATTTTCTCGATGATAGGGAATGGCCCTACGAACCTTGGTGCCAGTTTTCCTGTGGTTCCAAAACGAACAACATTTCTTAGCGGAGATACCTTGAGAAAAACTCTGTCTCCAACCTCAAATTCAAGGTCGGTCCTTCTCTTGTCGGCATAGGACTTTTGTCTGTCTTGGGCCGTCTTCATCCTTCTTCGTATTAAGTCTACTTTCTCTGAAGTCTCTCGGATCATATCTGGTCCAAGTATGAGCTTATCAGTAGACTCCCACCAACAAGTGGGCGATCGGCACGGTCTTCCATATAAAGCTTCGAAGGGCGCCATTCCGATGGTTGCTTGATAGCTGTTGTTGTAGGCAAATTCCACCAAAGGAAGGTGGTCTTCCCATGTCCCTCCGAAGTCAAGGACGCATAGTCTTAAAAGGTCCTCCAAAACTCTGTTCACTCTCTCTGTTTGGCCGTCGGTTTGGGGATGGTAGGCTGTGCTCAAGCATAACTGCGTTCCTACTGCTTCTTGCAGACTCCGCCAAAACTCGCTGGTGAAGATGGGGTCTCGGTCACTAACAATGCTAGATGGTATTCCATGGAGTCGAACGATTTCTTTGAGGTAAAGTGATGCCAGGGATGAGGCAGTTCTTTTACTTTTGACAGGTAAAAAGTGGGCGCTTTTAGTAAGCCTATCCACTATTACCCAAATGCTAGTGTTGCCTCTCCTAGACCTAGGCAGCCCATCGATGAAGTCCATTGATATGCTATCCCACTTCCACTGCGGGACCTCTAGAGGATGTAGTAGTCCGCCAGGCTTTTTCTGTTCCGCTTTAACCTGTTGGCACACCATACACTTAGAAACGAATTCTGCCACGTCCTTCTTCATGCCGTTCCAGAAGAAAGTCCTTTTTATGTCTTTGTACATTTTATCTCCGCCTGGATGTATCGTCATCTTGGAGTGATGTGCTTCCTCGAGAACCTTCTTTACTAAATCTTTTGTTCGTGGGACGCATAGTCTTCCGTCTCGCCTTAGCAAACCCTTATCGTCAATGGAGTATCTGTTGAGGTGACTTGAAGTCTCACCCCTAATTAGCCTATCAATCATTTCCATAAGCTGAGGGTCTTCGCGTTGTGTTTTCCCCACTAAATCCACTAAAGTTGGGCGCACTTCGAGAGATGCTAGCAAGCCTGGTACAAAATCGGAGGAGGGCCTAAAGTCGAAGCTGGCTATAAACTCTAGGCTTTGTCTTTCAACAAACAACGGGCTTAGGGTCAATTTCTTTCGGCTCAACGCGTCTGCCACTACGTTGCCTTTGCCCGGAGTATAGGAGATTTCGAAATCGTACGAGGCAAGAAACTCCATCCATCTCTGTTGCCTCAAGTTAAGATCCTTCTGCGAGAAAAGATATTTCAACGATTTATGGTCAGTGTAAAGTTCGAACTTCTCACCTAGGAGATAGTGTCGCCAAGACTTGAGTGCAAAGACGATGGCGGCTAACTCAAGATCGTGGGTTGGGTAGTTCTTTTCGTGCACTTTCAACTGCCTCCCGCCATAAGCTACTACCCTTCCTTCTTGCATTAAGACGGCGCCTAGCCCTGTCCCACATGCATCCGTATAAACAGTGAACATCTTGCTCCCATCTGGCAGTGTCAAAACTGGGGCTGTTGTGAGAGCCCTTTTCAGTCGTTGGAAAGCAAACTCGCAATCCAAGTCCCAATTGAACACTAGATTCTTCTTGGTCAATTTCGTGAGCGGAGCTGAGATTTTCGCAAAATCCCTTATGAATTTTCGATAGAAACCTGCTAGTCCTAGAAAGCTTCGGACCTCAGTTGCATTCCTTGGTGTCTTCCAATCCTGTACCGCCACTACCTTAGCAGGGTCCACTGCTAACCCTTGTTTGGATACTATGTGCCCAAGGAACCTCACCTCTTCTCTCCAAAAGTGGCATTTGGAGAATTTGGCTTTTAGTTGATGGACTCGCAAAGTTTCCATGATTGCCCTTAAGTGTTGAGCATGTTCCTCTTCACTCTTTGAGAAGATAAGGATATCATCTACGAAGACCACTACGAATTTGTTGAGGAAATCTCTAAATACCCTACTCATCAGGTCCACGAAGTAAGCAGGTGCATTTGTCAAACCGAAAGGCATGACAAGCCATTCAAAGAAGCCGTATGGGGTTCTGAACGCCGTTTTATCGATGCTATCTTCAGCCACCCTTAGCTGATGAAAACCGGTTGCTAAATCGAGCTGGGAGAAAACAGACGCTCCTACAAGCTGGTCAAACAAATCGTCAATTCTAGGGAGAGGGTGCCTATTCTTTTTCGTTAGCTTGTTGAGCTCCCTATAGTCAACACATAGACGGAGTGAACCATCCGCCTTTGTAGCGAACACCACTGGAGCGCCCCATTCTGAAATGCTCCTCCTAATGAACCCCTTTTCTAGAAGCTCTTTAATCTGTTTACTGAGCTCTTTCCTTTCTCGTGGAGCCATGTGTCTAACGGTCAACGCAACGGGCTTTGCATTATCTACCAGATATATGCGGAAGTCTATTTCCCGCTTCGGAGGCAAGCCCTTCACCTCTTCGAAGACATCCGGATATTCCCGGACCACTCTAACTGATTGCAAATTTTCAACAGAGGCATCTAGCGATTCAAGATAACTAAGCATAACCGCATACGAGGGATTACAAGAAATTTCCAAAGTATTACCGAGCTGGGTTAGGAGCCTAACAACCCTTTTCTCACAATCAAGGATGGCCCCATTACTGGATAGCCAATCCATACCCAAAATCAAACCATACCCCGAAAAGCCCAAAACAAAGGCACTACATTGAAATTCTACGCTTAGAATAGAAATTTTCAATCCCAAACAGATCATGGACAAATGAGTTGGGCCCCCAATTGGGTTTGAAACAATTAAGGGGTCCTCTACCATACTAGTTTTTAGGTGCAGAGATTCTACTAAAGCAGACGAGATAAAGAAGTGTGATGCGCCAGAATCAAATAAAGTGTGAACGGGGTGATCATAAAGAAAAACTACACTTTCTACAGAAGTATTTATACCTCGCTGTTGCAAAGGTGGCGCTTCTAGCACATGAACCTGTGCCCCTGAGGTGGATCCGGCCCTCTGCCCCTGTCCTCGTTTCTTTGGGCAATCCTTAGCCCTGTGGCCTGTCTCACCGCAAGAAAAGCACCCACCATTCTCCTTGGCCTTCTTTTTCCGGCAGTCCTTTACTAAGTGCCCCACTTTGCCACAGAAATTGCACTTCCTCTTCTCTTTGTTGCCTTTCCCGCCCTTCTTAAAGTCTGTCTTCTTAGGCTGCAAACCCTCTTTCTTCCCTTGAGAGCTTTCTGCCTTTGTCTCCTTCTTGCCCTTATCCTCTTCGTTCAGCAATGCCATTTGCACCAGTCTCTCATACGTGGCTCCCATGGGTATATGGGTCATGGCCAAACTGTGTGATGGCTCATTCAACCCTTTGATGAAACGGAGAGCCTTCTTGTGCGGGGTGTTGACTAGGTCCAGCCCAAACCTAGCCAGCTCATCGAACTGGTTCACATACTCTCTGACTGTCTTGTTCCCTTGCTTAAGAAATAAGAATTTTTCCAACTGCAAACTCCTTTCCGCATCCGAGAGAAATTTAGTTTCAAACCTTGCCCTAAAGTCCTCCCATGTCTCCACTGGTCTTTCTGCATTAGTGACTTCCCACCAGTAGGAAGCCTCGCCCTTTAATAGCCATACTGCCAGTTGTACTTTTTGTCTATCTTCTACCTCAAAGATGATGAATAGGTCCTCAGTTTCTTTCAGCCAATTTCTAGCTGCCACGAAGGACTCAGTTCCATGGAAATCCTTTCCTCCCATAGCTTTAAAATCTTTACATATCTTATCAAACGTGTTTCCCCGTGGAGGAGGTGGAGGAAAAGGTGCCTCTGCAGCTGGATGATTTCCTGCAGCTGGGGGAGGAGGAACGGTAGGACCTGGCTGAGTGGCCCTTGCTTCTAAGAACCGTCTAAACCAACCAGGTATTGGTACCCCTTCCGGCAAGTTAAGTTCTTCCGACATGCTGAAACAAAAAAAAAGGATAGATTCAAAACGAAGGATAAGAGATAGTACCTATGGCTTTGGGGAGTGGACTTTGCCTTTTTTTTTTAAATAAAATAATATTTTTCTTCTAAAATTGCCTCTTTAAATTTCCTTTTTGAAAATAAATTTTCAAAACTTTTTATCTTATCTGGTAAACCTATGCTCTGATACCAAGTGAAACACCCCACCTCCGTTAGGGTCACTCTCAAAGGGAATGCCCTAATTTTGGTGGAGGATTATAAGTATAAGTCACAGATATACAAGACAGATATAAAAACACATATTTGTAAACAGTAGAAAAGTGGTAACTTTTATTTCATAAAAGCAAATACGTGTTACAACAACATCACCATGATTGTCTTACATCCTTTCCAAAATCATAACATAACACTTTCATAATCTGTCTTGATTACATTATTTAAAGAAGCTTAAAGAAAACATAAATAAACTGCAAAAGCCCCATAGTTGCTGTCCAAAGCCATAGTTCAAAACGAAAAAGTCCAAGCAATACATTTCTCCTCTTCAAGCTGGATATTAAGGCTGGTCAAGCTGCAGTGTTCCCTCCCTGTGGACCTGGGGGGGGGGAACGGAAGAAAAGAAGACGAAAGAAAAGTAGAGTCAGACATAAAGCCTGAGTAAGTCTAGGACTATTCTGTCTATGAATAAAGAACTGGGTATGGTAAGTATAAACAAGAAATGGGAAAGCACTATAAACTTAGTTAAGTTGTCTAGGGTCGAATATACTATCGTACCCCATATTAATCTCTGAACCCATATAAACTAGTTCCCAACAGGCACCCCATAATCAGGGTGAAGTGATCCATTCTATGATGATCGGCTCCTACTCGCATAGTTACATGTGTCTTACGGCCCCCGATGTTGTAGTTACCTATGCTGGTCCCACCATGGGGTGTATCAAGTCCCATGGCAGCGGCCCGACACAACCTTAGAATGCACTGGTATGCTACTGGTGCCCAGTGCTTTATTTTTCTGCGCCGGAGTGTGTGCACGCCCGCACCCCGTTAGAACCTACACTGCTACACCACCACCGTCGATTTGACCTCTTACAATCAGCCCAGTAATCGTGCCCCACCCTGCCTAGTTTCAGGGTATCATGATACACCTTATAGGGTTACTGCTGAAAAGGGTCCCCCGCTACTAGGTTTTCTATTTCTAGCCAACATGCTAAGTTGGTTAAGTGTTTTATAAACTAACCCCCCCAATCAGTCTGTTTAGTTTAGCATGTTCCATTTTGATTAAGTCTTTAGTTCACTTAATCCTAACAATCCTGACTCAGCCTTAATTGTCTTATTAAAGCCTTGACCTCTCACATTAGACAGGTATTGTTGTGGCTGCCTGTTGCCGGTTGGTTCCGGGCAGTCTTACGCCACAACTCAGTCTAACCTCGGGTCCTTATTGGGCTCCATGTTTAACCACCCACATTGGATTGGTATTGTTGTGACTACTGGACAGCCGGGCGGTTCCGGGCAGGTTTACATCACAACTCAATCCAACCTCGGGTTAAACACATCGTATGTTCTATATTTACATATTTTGTCTTTCTTCTTTATTTTCTTATATGTAAATATTTGCGGCCCATTATTAAAAATCAATGGTGTGAAGGTTACACCAATCATGGGCCCAACCCATACTTGAATTTGGGCCCCTATACTTTATATTTTCATTTATTAATTAATTTGGCCCAACGCTATTTACCCCCGTTTAATTCGCTCGTTTATTATATATATGTTGGGCTTAGCCTTTTTAAGCCCAACTTAGCCACGTGAAAAGGGGAGGCTTAAAGCATGATTACATACACAAGAAGGGTAATGTGAACGCATGAACTTGCAACATAACGTTGGAACTACAAAATAGAAACTGGTGTACTTGCGTAGTAGTAATGTATACTTTGGTCATAAAGCATAAGTGACATGAATCAAAGCATGTAAACTTGTAGTTGAGATAAGAATCTAAATTGGATATCATTATTGACACATAGTCTTAACTACAACATAAACCTATGTTTTTATTTAGGCATAATGTCAAACATAAGCAAATCATGTTCATAAGATTCCTACATGTTTACAAAAGGGGTTTACTTTTGTTACTAATACAAAAGCATAGTTCAACTTGAATTATTCCAACTTAATCATGATTTTAAATCTATTCACCTAACCATGGCGCACATATACTTATGGCATAAATATTTCTAAACATGAAATCATGATTTTTACTTTAGTCATGCAAACTTGCAAATGGGATTTTGAATCTAACCTAGCTATGTACCACATATGTCATCATATAATTCTTGTTAACAATATAGACCTAACATGTTTTTCAATTATGCAAAATATCAATCATAGCCTAGTCATATTCATAAGTTCGCAAAGAGGTTTTCTAGTACAAAAATATGGCTTACTACATAGACCATGATGCCAAATTTTCAACATAATTTCATATGAATTATAATAACCCAATTTTGTTCCAATTACTCACAAAAATGATTTTTGTACAAAAATACACATTATGATGGCATAGTAGTAAAACCCCAAACTTGCATGAATTTCAATTAAACAACTACATACATGTAGCTTCAACATGAATTACATAATTTGCGAATATTCCAAACGTATACTTGCATAAAACTACCGCAAACATGTAGTTTTTATAATGAATAACATAATTCGAGAATATCCAAACGTATACAATATTCCAAATCGATAAGAATCGTAGTAACGCACAAATATGAATTACTTTATCGCCATAAATCAAGTATACAAACCAACACAATTATTTGTTCATACCAAAATAATACTCTACTTACAATTGTGTGGCGAATTCTCCAATTTAGGGATTTGGAGATGCGATTCCTTGTTGATTTGATTTGTTTAAGTTGCTTTATGCTTTAGAATTTTCCTCCTAGTCTTCTCCCAAATTGGTGGCTACTCCTAGTCGTTCCTCAGCAGCATGATGGCTTTGTTCTTATTTTTGAATGAATAGATTAGGTTGAGTCTAGGGTCATTTTTATAGAGTTTATGAGCTGATTAGGACCATCGATGTTGCTTGGATTGATCGTAGCCATTCATTCGAAAGAGAGACCAATTAGAGCCTGCCACCTAGCCCTAATGACAAAGCATGCTTCTAAAAATCGACCAACATAGACTAGGCCAGCCAGGGTGGACTGGGTTCGACCGGGGTCTGGACCAGGTCGACAGCCCTGTCGACAGCCCTGTCGACAGCCCTGTCGACCTGGCTAGACCAGGTCGACAGCCCAGTCGACCTGGGTGTCTTAGGCGGGAATTTTCCCGCCCTGGCCAATTGGGCCCGATTTTTAATTTTAAACTTGTTTTTCTGGGCTGTTCGAATTTTAAACTTAATTCAGAAACTTCCGGAGGCTATATCTTCTTCATACGGACTCCGTTTTTCGAAAACTCGGACTCTATTTCGCGTATTTTTCCGAGACGAACGCAATTGCGTATCCCGTTTCCCTTAGTTCTTTGATTTCAAATTCATTACACTTTAATTTGTTAATTTCACAGTTATAGAATACACGGGGTGTTACAGGAAGGATCGCCGGAGGATCGTCGGCTCGCGGTGAAGGTGGTGGGTCCACCTGGAGGGTGGCGCACTGGCGGATTTCCCCCTTGCGTCGAGCGGTTTTTTTTTTTACTTTTCAGATCTGAAAGATATCGTTGGAGGGAAAGGGGATTATAGGTTTGACCAAGAATTTATATAATTATTTAATTATTTTATTTTCCCTAAAAAGTACGTTCTCAATTCGAACTCGAAATCAAACCCACCGACTGTCGCCCCTAGCTAATTTCCCCCATTCCAAACCCAATGGGATATGTTTCGTAGGCCGTTTTGACTGTTACAGTCAGTTATTCTTCAAATTAAAGTATAAAACATTATATTTTAATTTTAAACGTACATTTCAATTTGCTGGGGCCACAAACTGATTCTAAAAATTCCAGAAAAATAAATCTGGCCATGTTTTGACGATACGGTCCCAACAAAACTCGTTTCGTTGAATTCTGAGACCGTTTGCAAAAAGGCCCATTTTTGGTCGATCCAATTTAACTGTAATTGACCAAAACACATTTTCCTTTGCCACGCTCACATACTAGCTTCAAAAATTATGAAATTTGAAACCTAGTAATAACTTCACATCCCGGATCCAACAAAAGTGGTTTTGTTGAATTCCGAGGTCGTATGCAAAATGGCCAATTTCACGGGCTATATAAATTCCATAGCGACCGTTCTGAAAATTCATTCGGCCATAACTTTTGCTTTCCGCTATGAAAATTCGATTTTACAGATTCGTTAGAAAGGTATTCACTAACAGATTTAAATATTTTTGGTTTCACTAAAATCCGTTTTGTTTTGCACCCGGTATAGTACGACAAAGTTTGAATTCAATTTTTGAAACTGCAGCGCCATTTCAGGCCTTGTTTATAATTATAATTAATTATATTCGTTTTCAATGGTCGATTCAAACTCACTTTTCATCTTACTTATTTAAAATATTTATTTTAAATATTTAAAATCCATTATTTTAGCTAATTTAAAATTTTTAAATTGGTTCAGATTTTCTGGGTCGTTACAATCTCCCCCACTTAAAACTTTTCGTCCCAGAAAAGGAACAAAGTCGAAAGTGGTTTGATAAATCTACAATCACACAACACAACCAACAATCAAATCGTTTTAACCTTTCAAAAATATACTGATCAACTTCTATACTCTTTTTTTTCATTCAGACTATAGAATTTAAAAGTGCACATCCATGAAAAGAAAATAACAATAGAATAGAGAATTAAATGGTAATGCAAAGTATGGTAAATGTACCTTGCACCGGAGTCAATCAGAGATATCTACTCGTCATCTAGGATAAGCCTTCTGAATGCTCTCCTCAGTTTCCCAAGTACAATCTCGCGGATCTCCACTCCATTGCACTTTGACTAAGTGAACCTTCTTGTTCCTCAGCTCTTTGGTTTCTTTGCCGATAATCTTTAGCGGCTCTCTTCTCACACCTAATTCTGGAGTAATTTCAATGTCCTGCTGAGCTGCTTCCTCTACGATCAAGTCTGGATCATGAACGTGCTTTCGAAGTTGAGATATGTGAAATACATCATGAACTCCAGGCAGCCAATCAGGCAGTTTGACCCTATAAGCGAGAGTTCCAATCCGTTCCAAAATAGGAAACGGACCTATGAATTTGGGCGCCAACTTTCCAGTTTTACCGAACCGGATAACTCCTCTCATCGGCGATACTTTCAAATATACATAGTCGCCAACTTCAAAGGATATATCTCTTCTTCTTCTATCGGCATAGCTCTTTTGTCGGCTTTGAGCGGCGAGTAATCGCTTCTTAATAAAATCGACTTTGTCGGCAGCTTCTCGAATCATGTCAGGACCCAACACAAGTCTATTACCAGGTTCGACCCAACAAGCAAGAGATCGGCACGGTCTACCATACAATGCTTCGAATGGCGACATTGTCAGGCTTGCCTGGTAGCTGTTGTAATAATAGAATTCAGCCAAATGCAGATGGTCTTCCCATGATCCACCGAATTCTATAACACAAGCCCGCAATAGATCTTCTAAAATACGATTCACCCTCTCAGTCTGACCGTCTGTCTGAGGATGATAAGCGGTGCTTAAGATCAACTTTGTTCCCAGCTCGACTTGAAATGCTTCCCAGAATTTGCTAGTGAATATTGTATCTCTATCACTGACTATACTGAGCGGCACTCCATGTAGTCTAGCTATTTCCCTGAAGTATATCTGCGCCAAACTCTGAGCAGTTCTATTTGATCTAACAGGTATGAAATGGGCGGTCTTCGTGAAGCGATCTACGATCACCCAAATACTGTCATTTCCTTTTCTGGTTCTGGGCAGACCATCGATGAAATCCATAGAAATATGTTCCCACTTCCAACCAGGAACTTCTAGCGGTTGTAACAATCCCGCCAGTTTCTGTTGGTCGCTCTTGACTAGCTGGCAAGTAGGGCATCGGCTAACATATAAGGAAATGTCCCTTTTCATCGACTTCCACCAGAAAGTGCATTTGATGTCATTATACATTTTGCTTACTCCCGGATGGATACTAAGTTTTGACTTGTGACATTCATCCAGTACTTCCTTTCGAAGCTCAGGAATGTTAGGGACACAGATTCGACATTTGAGCCTTAGAATCCCATCATTATCAACTTGAAAACTCGAGGGTTTGCCTTGTTGAATTATCTCTCTGATCTTCTGAATGAAGTGATCATTCTCTTGAAGAGCAGATATTTTATCTAGCAATGAAGTCGTGATAATAAAGCTGGCGATCATTTCATTCTTTCGGCTTAACGCATCGGCCACGACATTGGCTTTTCCTGGAGTGTATAGAATTTCAAAATCATATGCTGCAAGAAACTCCAGCCAATGTTGCTGCCTCAGATTCAGGTCTTTCTGAGTGAACAGATACTTTAACGACTGGTGATCTGTAAACAGTTCAAATTTCTCATCCAGAAGATAATGTCTCCAGATTTTCAAAGCGAACACAATAGCCAATAACTCAAGATCATGAGTTACGTAGTTCTTCTCGTGCGGCTTCAGTTGACGGCTAGCATAAGCAATCACTTGCCCCCTTTGCATTATCACTGCGCCAAGGCCTTCTCTAGAAGCATCAGTCCAGACTTTCAAATCCTGGTTGCCATCGATGATGGTTAACACTGGAGCAGTTGTTAATCTCAACTTTAGCTCTTCGAAAGCCTCCTCACTTTCTGGAGTCCATTTGAATTTAGAATGCTTCTTTGTAAGATTCGTTAAGTGAACTGATATCTTCGAAAAGTCTTTAACGAATTTCCGGTAATAACTAGCCAATCCGAGAAAACTGCGGACTTCAGTGGGAGTACTAGGCTGTTTCCAGTTCTGAATAGCTGTGATTTTACTTGGATCCACAGCAATTCCTTCTTTAGATACGACGTGACCTAGAAATTTCACTTCATCTTGCCAGAATATACACTTGGAAAACTTTGCTTTCAATACATTCCTTCTGAGGATTTCTAACACCTGTTCCAAATGCTTTTCATGTTCGGCCTTTGATTTAGAGAAGATTAGAATAACATCAATAAAAACCAGAACAAATTTATTCAACACTCCTCTGAATACTCTGTTCATCAGATCGACGAAATAGGCAGGAGCGTTACATAAGCCGAACGGCATTACTAACCACTCGTAGAATAAGTCGGGACCTCTGAATGCTGTCATTGGAACACACTCTTCGGCAATTCGAAGTTGATGGAAGCCTGTAGCTAGGTCCATCCTTGAGAATACTTGTGCACCATTTAATCGATCCAACAAATCATCTATTCGCGGCAATGGATATTTGTTCTTTATCGTCTGTTTGTTTAGATCACGATAATCCATACATAACCGTAGAGTACCGTCAGATTTTGGGACAAACACCACTGCTGCTCCCCAATCAGAGAAACTAGGCCTGATCAGACCTTTCCATACCAGCTGTCGTGTTTGATTGTCTAATTCCTCCTTATCTTTCAAGGACATTCTTCGAATAGCGTGAACTACCGGCCTTGCATTGGGAATTAAAGCAATCTTGAAATCTATTTCTCTCTGCGGAGGTAAGCAAACAACTTCTTCGAACACATCCGCATAGTTCTTGATGACAGGAATATCTTTCACTAGGTCGGGAATATTCTCTGAGATTTCAGGGATAATTTCTATTTGAGCTGGAGAAACATTCAAAGCTGCCCAAAAGTCCTTCCTATTAGCATTCTGACCTTCACAGGGAATGGTTATATAATCACCTGATTTAATCTTCGCCTTTACGACTCTGTCGGCGCATTTAACTTCAGCTTCATATTTGGTTAACCAGTCTAACCCCAAGATAAGATCAAACTCTTTAAAATTCATGACGGCTGCGATGGTAGGAAACCGATAACGAGAAAAGGAAACCGGCACTCCACAAATCCAACTAAGATCTATGGAACCCCCAACCGGATTCTGGACAGTCATTGGTTCCTTGAGCTTTTTCAAATTCAAATCCAGTTTCTTAGCTGCATCTTTGGCAATGAAACTTCGTGACGCGCCTGTGTCAAACAGTACTTTGACTGGAATGTTTTTGACAGGTAGCGTGCCTTCTAAGACATCGGCCCTTTCTTGACTAGCTGAGGGCCCAGAAGTTTCTGCTACTTCATTTACCTGGGCTTCTTTGGTTGTTTTTAACAGCCGGCATTCTTGTTTTATATGACCAAACCGATGGCATTGATTACACCTTTTCTTCCCTTGAAAATTTCTCTTGGATTGAAGCCCACCTTTTAATCGCTTCTTCAAGGGTCCGCAGTTTATTGACAAATGCCCCTTTTGATGGCAGTTACTGCATACGGTGGTCGTTACGGGTTCTTTCCCAGATCTGGCCCTTTTCCTCTTGGCATTGGGCTTCTTATTGACCTCAGACCTCGTACTGGCTTCAGGAATATCAGTTTCCGACTCTTCTTTGTCACTACAACAAACTTCTTCTTCATCGCGCAACATTCCTTTCTTATGGAGATCTTCATACTGATAAGCCATGTATATCATTTCAGAAAAAGGAAGCTTCACGTTCCTCATTACACTATTCTGATATCTCCTTTGCAGGCCATGAATAAATTTCAGATCTTTCCTCTTTGGATCTTGAATCAGATGAGGAGCAAAGTGGGCAAGTTCGTTGAATTTCTTATGATATTCTGGGATGGTCATATCACCTTGTATTAGATAAGAAAATTCATCACATAATCGCTCCGTCGCTTCAGGAGGAGTAAATTTTTCTAAGAAAATCACTTTTAATCTGTCCCAGGTGATATCACCTTCTGGATTATCTTTGATGATGGTTTCCCACCAGATTAAAGCTTCTTCTTTGAGCGCCCAAGATGCTACTAACCGTTTCTGGTCATCTCTCAGCTGGATACGCTCAAAAATTCTTTCGACAGAGCTCACCCAAGCTTGAGTCTGAATAATAGATTCATTGCCCGAGAACTGTGCTCCGTTCAGATTTCGATATCTCTTTAATAGAGCCTCTAGATCGGGTTCTGCATTTCTCCTGTTTCTGACACTCATTTTTCTAGTACTTCTGCAATTAGCAGAACAAGTGTCAGGTCAAAGAAAAGGTATTTTAAAACATAGAAACATATACTTCAAATGTAAATGTGTCTATCAAGGTGTATTCATTCTGCTTTACTCATACTAGGATATTGCTGATCCTATCTGTATTGAGTTACCCGTCCTAGAACACTACTGGCTCTATTTCTGACGAGTTCGTTCAAATGTTATATTCCAGAACTAAGCTTAACCAAAGCTCTGATACCACGTTGAGACGACCCCAAACCCCGTGCTGACGGTGGCAAGGGTTATCTTTGCAATATAACACAGAAACAGATAATAGCAGAACAAAATTAAATAAATACACCAGACAATGAACAATAGAATATACTGGATAAAAGGAATCATCAGAGTTACACAGTATACAGGATCTTACTTAGAACAAATACAGTTCAGCTATGCATAAATGTCTATAGCGGAAAACAAACAAAATATGTACAATAGGAGCTGAACAACATAAAAAGAGATAAATAATAGAATCCATCTTCAGCTCCAGCTATCCAGAAATAATCAGCTAAACCTGAATACAAGGCTGCCCGTGAAGAAAAAGGGGCACCCGAGTTTGAAAGTGAAACAAACTATGAGTCAGTCATGGGACTGGTATGAGAAATCTACTCAACTAATATATAATTTGGCAAATCACAGGACCACGCCACTTTCGTGGAATGGGTTTACTCCATTGGATTGCCAGTGCTTTAAAACAAATCTTTCTATTAAACATCGCTATGCTTTTTATAAAAATGAAGCCGTTATAAGACTCAGTTCCCATCACACAATGCAACGCAAACCGGAGGATAGAGTTTTTACCTTATAACGGCCAAAATATGCTTGATACGAATAAACAAAGGCATTTGATATTATTGCTAGTGTTTATATGCTTTGAAAACAATTTCAAATCATAACTATCAATCATAGACGGCATGGTACCATATATCATGTCGCCATATATATATATATATATATATATATATATATATATATATATATATATATACAATCAAAACCGCACGATGTCGTATTTGGAAATTGGATTTCCATCATGAACCAAGGCAAAAGATAGTCCTTACCGAATTCGAGACGCTCTAGCCCGTGTCTCAGGTACAGCCGCGACCATACCCTGGATCGTCAGGGCCGGTCCACACGAAGTGGATTATAATGCCTGAACAATGCGTTTCTCCACCCTTTGGGGTGTAAATGAGCCAACGAATGACTCCATCGGACCCGGATCGTCCGATCAAACCGAGGCGCCTCGCAACAGCAACAACCACATAGGTGAAAAGTATATAAATGTCAGGGCTGGTAGGTCACTGACACCACCCTAGCTAGAAAGAAAACGCACGTCCCCCCTGAGGTCCTGCTCCCATTTCTGGTTCATACCGGGGTGTGAGGCTCGCGAATTCACATTATACACAAAGCTACGCCACACAGGCGGTGCTTTGATCATCACCACAAGACTTTGCTTTTCAACAGAAGCCCTGATCACTGCATCTTAGCATGCCACACGGGCAATTCATGCCATGCGACTGATGTCCATCGATATACAACCTCTGAGCTCGTGCGTCTCAGAGAAGGGCGTTAAGCAAAAGAATAAATTCTCCGCTGCCAAACAGATGTATATTTGATAGATATCAATCAACACAGAATAAAATCCAATGTCAGACACACAGTCCATTTACAAGTCCGTTCTGGGTCTGAACGAAACCTGAGGCACTAAATACCTCGCAAACCCATCGATCACCACGTACGTCTGGACGATCACCACTCATTTTCGACTTTCAATCGTCGGCCAATTACTCGAAATGAGAATTAACTCGGCCTTTTCAAATAATTCACGTATTTAGAATTTCAAATCAATTTATTTCAATGGTTAAATCATTCGACAACACCAATTTTGTTCTTTAATGTAATTTTCACACCAAACACATTCAACCATCAAATACCACATAAATCGAGCAAATTCAGTTTATTTCCATTCCATATTGTTTATGGTATTTTATAACGATTTATCGCTATTTTTTTATTTTAAAATAGCCAATTTATTCAAAACGACGCTTCGGGCCATAACGCGGCCGTGGCGCTGTTTTTCTTTAGATTTGATTTACACATATCTGGAAATCTAACCGTTGGATCTTCACACAATTTATATCATTAGAAAGGTCTTTTCAAAACGAATCCAACGGTTCCAGTTTCGGGAAAATCCGACGGTCGGATCTCCCGGTACAATCGTTTGAAGTTTCGATTTCAAAATACGAACTGCAGCGTCGTTATTCGATTAAATATATAATTATATTTATATATATATATATATATATAAATATAATCGCTTCTGGCGCTGTTTTTCTTCAGATTTGAATTAAACATTCCAGACAATCCAACCGTTGGATTTTTACAAAGTTGGTGCCGTTGGGAAGATATTTCCAAGGCGAACCCGACGGTTGAGGTTTCGGGAAAATCCAATGGTCGGATTTCCCGCACTAGTTGTTTGAAATCATGGTTTCAAAATGCGAACTGCACGACTACGTTTCGTTTTAATTTTATTTATATTTATATATTTATATAAATATAGTTCATTCAATGATTTCAATATCGTTTTCACTTCAAATATTTCACTAACGCCTTAAAATTTTGGAAAATTTCGCCATAACCTCCCCTGCACCGGGAGCATCGGGAGATCTCAAATAGCTTCCCCGGTCCTTCTAATCTCAAAAAGAAAAAGAAAAGGCCAAGCGGCTAGCCAACAGGCTCATAAAATCATCACCCAAACAAAACAGTAAATGTGTACCTATTTGTCGGGCACAAAATTTTATTCCTCTTCTCTAGCCCCTTTGTTATAACCTGTTCAATGAATATGCATGTACATATATATAGTTCTTCTCATTTATCATTTTCTATTCAACTTCATATTTGATTTCTATTTGGTTTAACAACACCATTCATTCTAATGTTACATAGATAGGTACAAATCATATCATTAGCTAATTAATGAATATTTCAACTCATATATATTTATTTGAACAAGTGGCTATTTTTAACACTTCACATTTCAACGATTCATGCATATAATAAAAATGTGATTTTTATTGTAAAACAACTCATTTCAAAACACTATTATTTTATATATCTCATATTGGTGATAAAAATAGGATTTTTCTTATAAAACAATTTCTTTCAAAACGAGATTATTTTACACAGTTCATATAGTCGATAAAAGGTGATTTTTATTATCGAACAATTTATTTCAAAATATGAATACCATTCAACACATGAATTTCTAATCAACGAATGAATATCAATTCAACACATGAAGGTTTTCTATTCAATGAATAAATATAGTTTAAGCAGATGAAAATAATTCAAACACACGAATATTATTCAAAATTTCGGCAGCATAACGGCAGGGTAGTTAAAACCGGGACCGTCCCTAGTACGGCTCCTCGCTCTACCTTAAAACCTCGCGGTTTTTGACAATGGGGATCATGCATCTAGTTCGCACGCAGGCGGCATGTATATATTTATTTCATTTCCACAAACTAATCCTATGTGGTTTCAACCAAATATGTCTCAACCACAAATGGGTATTTTTCAACCACAATCAACCAATATCAACCACAAACAATCCCAAACAATCATTCGCTATCAATCAATTTTCACACCAATCACAATCAATAAATATCGTCCATGGTTTGTGGACGAGGGGCGTGTGTATATATATATATATATATGTATGTATGTATATATATATATATTTATATATAGCAATTCACTTTTATTTCAACACATATATATTTATTACAACGCATATATAACTTATACATCGAACATACAACTTATACAACGCTTATACATGAGGTGTACAACGTTTATATAACTCATACATCGACTATATAATTTATACATCGTCGTTTTCCATATTATTTTTAAATCAGAAATCTCACATTGGGTTCCACTCCGCCGGTTTTATCTGAAATTCTGTTCTGTTTCGATTTGCTTCCTCTTGTAGTGCTCTTCACCGTGTTTCCAACGCAATCTGTGTCACGCAGTTTGTATTAACAATCACATTTTTTTATACTGCGTTAGTTCTTTTAAAAATCATGCTATTCATATATTATTATTTTTAAATCAATGCTATATATAAATTAAAAATCACATTTTTAATTTAAACTATTTTTATAAAAATCCATATGTTATTTTTGTTTTTAAGAACATATGCTATTTATATTTTCAAGAATATCACTACCTATATTTTCAAATCAAAGATGTTTATATTAAAAGATTGATTTTCAAACTAATGATGTTCATATAAAAGATTTGATGTTTAAACTAATGATGTTCATATAATAGTTTTGATCTTTATTATTTCCCTAATCAAAGTCATTAAGGGTTAATTACCCTTCTAAAAATATATATATTTTCTTTGCATAAAAATCTAATTTTTCCTATGCTAAAATATATATAAAAACTGATTTCTATTTACAATGCTTTTTCTTCTACAAAATAATTTTAACAATGCATTTATATTTAATAAAAACTGAAAATAAAACTTTGTTTTATTTTTAATAAAAAAAAAACTGAACTTGAACAAAGTTATAAATAATTAGAAAATCAGATTTTTAAATTAAATAAACTAAATTAAATAGCATAAACACTCACATTTTCTTATACAAGAGGGAGGGTTTTCAGTCGGAGTGGCGGCCAGAGGATGGGTGTTGGCTTGTTCCAACGCAGGTGGAGGAGCTGCAGCGCCTCACAATGGCTACGGTCGGTAGAAAGAGCAGCTACCGATCCACGGTGGAGTTCCAGCGCGAGCAGGTGGCTCCAAGCCTGCTGTGATTCAGCGTATGTGAGGAGGTCGTGGTGGAGTCGGAGCTTGATATGAGGAGCGAGGTGTTAGGGTGGTGGTTGGCACGGATTTGACGAGGTCTTGGGGTTTTTCGCCGGAGAAGGGAAGAGCCAGAAGAGAGGGGGTCGGAGCTGAAGGGAAGGGTCGCCGGAGGATCGTCGGCTCACGGTGAAGGTGGTGGGTCCGCCTGGAGGGTGGCGCACTGGCGGATTTCCCCCTTGCGTCGAGCGGTTTTTTTTTTTTACTCTTCAGATCTGAAAGATATCGTGGGAGGGAAAGGGGATTATAGGGTTGACCAAGAATTTGTATAATTATTTAATTATTTTATTTTCCCTAAAAAGTACATTCTCAATTCGAACTCGAAATCAAACCCACCGACTATCGCCCCTAGCTAATTACCCCCATTCCGAACCCAATGGGATATGTTTCGTAGGGCGTTTCGACTGTTACAGTCAGTTATTCTTGAAATTAAAGTATAAAACATTACATTTTAATTTTAAACGTACATTTCAATTTGCCGGGGCCACAAACTGATTCTAAAAATTCCAGAAAAATAAACCTGGCCATGTTTTGACGATACGGTCCCAACAAAACTAGTTTCGTCGAATTCTAAGACCGTTTGCTAAAAGGCCCATTTTTGGTCGATCCAATTTAACTGTAATTGACCAAAACACATTTTCCTTTGCCACGCTCACATACTAGCTTCAAAAATTATGAAATTTGAAACCTAGTAATAACTTCATATCCCGGATCCAACAAAAGTGGTTTCGTCGAATTCCGAGGTCGTATGCAAAATGGCCAATTTCACGGGCTATATAAATTCCATAGCGACCGTTCTGAAAATTCATTCGGCCATAACTTTTGCTTTCCGCTATGAAAATTCGATTTTTCAGATTTGTTAGAAAGGTATTCACTAACAGATTTAAATATTTTTGGTTTCACTAAAATCCGTTTTGTTTTGCACCCGGTATAGTCCGACAAAGTTTGAATTCAATTTTTGAAACTGCAGCGCCATTTCAGGCCTTGTTTATAATTATAATTAATTATATTGGTTTTCAATGGTCGATTCAAACTCACTTTTCATCTTACTTATTTAAAATATTTATTTTAAATATTTAAAATCCATTATTTTTGCCAATTTAAAAATTTTAAATTGGTTCAGATTTTCTGGGTCGTTACATTTTATTTGGACATAATTCCTAATCCAACCGTTAGATTTCAAATCTTTTGTATTCATTGGAAAGATCTTTCCGATACGAACCCAACGGTTCCAGTTTTAGGAGAATCCAATGGTCAGATCTCCCGTAACGTCAATTTGAAGTCAATTGTCGAAATTCATAAAGTAGCAGCGCGGCGTGTTCTATTCAGGCTATTATATATATATATATATTATATATATTTCGTCGATTTCCCATCAAAACATATTTTATAAATCGTTTTAAATTCGTTTTAAAAAACGACTTCAACTTCATATTCAATTTCAAATCAAAATTGAATATTCCATATCATTAATATATAAATGATAATATTTTCAAAATATTATATTTCGAAATCATTTCCTTTTCGATATTCATTATAAAAATGAATAAAATCGATATAAATATCGTTCATGTCAAAATGTCGTTAATCTAATCAACACGACTTTATATATTTAAATATATTCGTGTCCATCCCAAATCGGATATCAAAATCGGATTTTGATCTTTTACTGAATATAATTTTAAAATATTCATTATTTTAAAATATTCGTTATTTTAAAATATTCATTCTTTCTGAACTAGGATCAGACACAGTCAATTACCATATAATGTTGATTATATGGATTTCATACAATACATGTACATAACAATACTAATAAGCAATCAACTATCATCCAGAGTGCATTCTACACTGTATAAGCATTAAATATAAATATTTAACGCTTACAATAGTCTGTCAACCAATCGAAGGACGTACAACTAAACAATTGGGATTAGTGTATGCCAAATATCATCCCAATACCCGTGTGGGGTTTCAATCAACAAACACTGAATATTATTTGTGCAGTTGGGCGATGTGTAAAATATATCGTCCCGATCAATATCAGTCAAATGGGTGTACATAAACAAATCGTCCGATTTGTAAATGAATATTTATTTTATTCATATACACGTTAAAAATTATATTATTAACTATAAAATATTTATTTCAACTCATGAATATTTTATACAATTCATTTATACAATAAAAATGATATTTTTATTGTTCTAATATTTTTAGAAAATTTTGGCAGCACAACGGCGTGATACTAGAACCGGAATAAGGTCTAGCCTTATCCCTCGCCTACTAATGGCTCGCGCCATGTACATACCAATTCTAATCAATTCATTCCACCCAAAAAACCAAATTCAAACAAATTATTCAATCAACCAAACAACCAAACAAACATGGTTCAAACAAAGGTGTCGTGTGCTACTAAGCATCGTTTGCATCCTAGTATATTTTTCTAACTAGAAAATAAATTAAAGTGAGAAGTTCTCACCTTTGGGATTCACTCCTCCATTTCATTTATGAATTTCTGAATAGCTGGGATTTGCCCGAAATTCAACGTAATCCTTTTCACGCTGTTCATAGTAAAAATAACAGTTTAATTATGATGATTACATAATTAAAGTATATTTTTATATCGCTACTTCATATAACAAAATTATATTTTTATCTCTTCATTCAAATAAGTAAAAATCCATTTTTTATCGCTTCGCTATATATATATAAAAATCATATTTTTATATCGTTAAAAATCATATTTTTATATAATTAAAAATCATATCTTTCCTATCACAAAAATATAGTCTTTTCCTTCGTAAAGATATAATCTTTTCTTATGTTAAAAAAATAATCTTTTCTTACGTTAAAAACATAATCTTTTTACTTTTAAAAATATAATCTTAAAACAAGTAAAAATCAAATCTTTTCTATTTAAAACTCTAAACTTTTCTAATATAAAAATCCAAACATTCCTTACGCAAAAATTCAAACTTTCCTTATGTAAAAATTCAAATCTTTCTTATGTAAAAATATGAACTTTCTATGTTAAAAATTTAAACTTTTCTATGTTAAAAATCTAAACTTTTCTATTGCTATCACATATATAATAGAACTAATTTCATAAATTCTATTATATATTAAAAACTGATTTTATTTAAAACAATAGCAAAATAAAATATAAAATATCTAGAAAAATATATAAACACTTACTGATTTTTGGAGGAGGGGGGATGCTCATTGTCAAGGGGGTGCTGGTGGAGTCGCGGGTGGAGTGGGGGTCGCTCAGGTGGTCGGGCAGCGGTCAGGCAAGGGGTGGTGGCGGTTACCGTCAAATTGGAGGTTGGGGAGCTCGGGGACCTCGAATTGGAAGAGGGGGGAGTTTCGTGGAAGAGGGCGACGGCGGTTAGGGTAGCCAGCCGAAGGGAGTGGCGGCGTTGGCGATGATGCGGCGGTGGGCGCAGGGGGCAGCGACGGGGAGCCTTCATTTTTTTTTATTTATGTTTAATTGCGTTGACCGAGTAATGAGGAAAAAAGGGGGAGGGCCAACGTATATATATATTTTAATTTATTTATTCCAAAAAGTTGCATTTTTATTCGAACTCCAAATCGAACCCAACGACTGTCGCCCTTGCTAATTACCCCTATTCCGAACACAATGGGATATGTTCCGTAAGCTAATTTGACCGTTACGATCAGTTTTCATCAAATTTGAAATATAAATTAATATAACGTTCAAAATTGACTTTAATGTACATTTCAATTTACCGAAGCCACATACTGATTCCAAAAATTGCAGAAAAATAAATCTGGCTATGTTTTGACGATACGGTCCTAATAAAACTAATTTCGTCGAATTTGGAGACCGTTTGGAAAATGGCCAATTTCCGGTTGATCCAAATTGACTAAAATTGTTAAAACACGTTTAACTTCACCACGCTCACATATTGATTCCAAAAATTATGAATTCTGGAATCTAGCAATAACTTGACATTCAGGATCCAACAAAATTGATTTCGTCGATTTTGGTAATTGATATTCTGGATCCAATAAAATATATGGTAATTGATTGTGTTTGATTCCAATTCAGGAATAATGAATATTCTAAAATAATATTCAGTAAAGGATTAAAATATAAATTTGATGTCGATTTTGGATGGACACTAAAATATTGAAGTACGTGAAGCCGTGTTGATTAGATATGCGCCATTTTAACGCGAATGATATTTATATCGATTTTATTCATTTTTTATAATGAATATCGGAAAGGAAATGATTTCAAAATATGATATTTTGAAAATATTATTGTTTAAATATTATAATGATAAGGAGTATTCAGTTTTGATTTAAAATTGAAATGAAAGTGGGAATTGTTTTTAAAACGAATTTATAAAATGCGTTTTGAACGAAATATATATTATATATATTATATATATATATATTAATGGCCTAAATTGAACGCGTCGTGCCGTGACCGTTCGCGAATTTCGACCATTGACTTCGAATTGACATTACTGGAGATCTGACCGTCGGATTCTCCGAAAACCGAAACTGTTGGGTTCGTATCGGAAAGAGCTTTCCAATGAATATAAGAGATTTGAAATCTAACGGTTGGATTTGGAATTATGTCCAAATCAAATTTGGAAAAGGTCGCTATGGATGCAGTTCGGTGGCCATTATTGGAAACCGACTGTACGGGCCTTGATAAAATTATTAAAAATATTAATAATTTGTGTAAAATCATAATAAATGATTTGGAAAGAATTTGGATGAAAAATTCCACGTTTGTAAAGATAAAAATATATTTTTATCAAAATGAACTAGTTATTAACTAGAAAGATAATCCAACGTCTTTAAATAAATAGATTGGATTTGTGAATGGTTTTAATCTAACCAGAATTTTCCAAAGTATGAGTTGGAATGGATTTGAATAGAAATCATCTTTGGGATATTTCGATATTGGATTCCGTGAATATATGGGTATTGTGGAGGAATTTGGAAGATAGATATATATCGTTATTCCCCATACGATATGTGTTGGTTTCATAATTTGATATTGAATATAACCCGGTATAATTTCTATTTCGAGCCTTGTATTTAATATCAAATTGGTTTTTGGGTTTGTCTGAATGGTGTCTTTAATAACACTGTTCTTAAACCCCGTGTGAAAAGAATAAATCTTTTAATTAAGATTATTAGAGTTTCCAATTATATTTAGTAATTGGAATAAAATGGAATGTGATTTTGGGTTTATTGTGAACATTATTTTTAATGACATTCGTTCTTTAACCCGATTAATAGTGAAATGTGATTTGGAATATATAAATATTTTAATTAAGATTAGTGGAATTTTCCAAAGTAAAGTTTTCCAAATTAATATATTAAATTGGAGTTGAATGGAATTCGATTAAGTGATAATCGAAGTGAGCTTCTTTGGAGGAAGACTGTTACTATATATGGAATTTAAAATGCTTAGCCATTATTCCATTTATATTATTATTCAGATACGGAAATTGATGTCGATTATATATTGATATGTTTCCCGTGAAGATTCCATGGTTAATGGAAGGTGATTTTGGGTTTATCGTGAATTGTGTTTTAAATGACATTGGTTCTTTAACCCAGTTAAAGACAGGATTACATGTCTAACATTGTATTTCAAACTGTATTGTTGATCTCTGCTAAATATATATCTGTTTGGTGGCGGAGAATTTATTCTCTTGCTTAACACCCTTCTCTGAGACGTATGAGCTTAGAGGTTATATATTGGTAGAAATCAGTGGTACGGTGTAGATTATTGATGTGGCATGTTTGTGTTTCTAAAGTTAAATAATCATTAAATATTGATTGTTGGAAGAATAAAACTAAGTGGAGTTTTAATGAATCTTTAATTAGACTGAAATGAGAATGTGATAATTGAAGTTATCAAAATTGGGAAATAATCGAGAATGGAGTACCACCAGTTTTACTGCAGATGATAGTTAAATCTTTAATTAGATTTGAACGTGAAATAGTAATTAAATTTACCGATAACACCGTGGTGTTACATATGGAGTATTATCCGTTTTTCTTCATAGGATGAATAGGTTGGGATTGGAAATATAAATAAATGATTACTTCGGTAAGGCTCGATAATCCCGACTAGTTGATAAACCTTAATTTGGTTTTGAATTGATATCCAAAGGAAGATTAAAGAATAAATTTAAAAGGATTTATCTTTGAAAAAATTAATGGGAACCTTTCTATAAAAATATGAATATTTGAATAAAAGAATATTTTGGATTGGAATGAGGCGTATGATGTGTTTTTATGGAACTTGATTATTGATTATAAAATACAAAAGTTATTCGGAAAGACCGGGTTTATCCCATTCTGAATAACTGATACAATGACTATAAGTCGGCGATGAAGACGGTGGTTGAAGACCGGAGATCTTCACATCGTTTGGATGATTACCGATGTCTTGATTGGGCTGTACACCCGAGACAAGGTAATAGGTGGTGATCGTCCAGACGTACTTGGAGATCGACGTGATATGCGAGGACCTCTCTCTTGTATTGGACATATGGGATAAGGAATAAGGTGCCTCTGATTTCGTTCAGACCTAGAACGAACTTGTGAATGGATGTGTGTTTGACATTGGATTTCATTTTATGTGATTGATTTCTATTAAATATATATCTGTTTGGTGGCGGAGAATTTATTCTCTTGCTTAACTCCCTTCTCTGAGACGTATGAGCTTAGAGGTTATATATTTATAGACATCAGTCGTATACCATGAATTGTCAGTGTGGTATGCTGAGATGCAAATGATCAAGGCTTCTTGTTGAAAAGCAGAGTCTTGTGGTTGATGATCAAAGAACGACTTTAAATAGCATAGCTTTGTGTATAGCGTTAATTCGCGAGCCCCACACATAGTTAAATAGCATATTCTTGTACTCTGATGTAATTGTTGTAATAACAATGAAATGTTCTTCTATTTGCGTTCTGATTTGTATTTTCTCAAATCAATCTTGACTTTCCCATAAGCGTGAGTTTGGGTTGTTTCAATAAGTTATTTCAATTATCTTAAGATTAGACAAATCAAGAGAAATTTGAAATTGTAGCAAAGATTAAGTCAGTGACAACAACATAATCAGGATGAATTACCTTGATGGTTGGGTTGACGCCACATTAGCGGTTCAACAAAGTATTGTACTGAACTATTAAAACATTAATAGTAAAATATATAGTGCCTCAATGTACTAAACTTGTGCAGGGAGCATTAAATGAGATGCATTCCTTAGAATTCATTATGACAAAATCAGTTGCACTCCTTGGAATGTGTGCTTCGCTGCATTCCTTGGAATGCATTTCTGTTAAGTCAAGCATTTCGTAGAATACTTTTATGTTCACATAGATGTGTTCCTTCAATGCATATAAGTTATCAAATTGTAGTGATGCATTCCTTTAATGCATATAAGTTATCCAAATGCATTCCATTGATTTCTTATAAATTATCCAATGTCGTTCCTCGGAATGCATTTTGGTTAGGCGAGATGCATTCCAACGAATGTTGGAATATTCGCATCCCAAGGAATGCATCTCACTTAACCGAAATGCATTTCTTAGAACGCCACTAGATAATTTATATGCACTCCATGGAATGCCACTATATAATTTATATGCATTCCATGGAATGCCGTTAGGAAAAATTAAAATGATAATGTTATATTATGCATGGTAATGACATTCATTATGCTTGTTAAAACAAATAGCTAATATGCAAAATATAGCTTTAATGTGCTAATGGGAACAAATTGAATTAATAGCAGAGCAGTTGAACAAGTGCATAGGACTATCAATAATTTCTATTATCTTAAATCAAGTGAAATTTGAAATTGTAGCAAATATTAAGTCAGTGAGAACTACATAATTAGTGTGAATCACCTTGAAGGTTAGGTAAATCTATCGCAAATTGAATTCTTCTGAATTTCTTATAGTTCAATATATAAATACCCATATTCGTTTATGTCTACTCATGTCACGTTCGTGTCATTGTCCGAACAGCGTATGTCCATTCCCGACAGATTTTTTTTAGGACAGGAGTTAGGACAAGCATTGACCAACTTTTTGGCAAAAGCCATTCCAACCAATAGAAGAAGCCATAACCAGATATCGACCCATTCCAGGCTTTGTGGGATGCTTGTTATCATGGGTCGACTAACCATAATCTGACCCCAAGTCGTAACAGCATTAAACTAGTTGGCTGAACCATCGCTAGATCAACCGACCAAGCCATCCGTGACACCCCACGTTCGTTAATGTCACTCACAAAGGGAATGCAAAAAGTTTCGTGAATCGTTATAGGTAAACAGAAACAAAAATATTACAATACATACATAAAATAACAGCGGAATTAAAACTTTATTTATTATAAAGCATCGTGGTTCAAAAACAGCACATGTCTGAAATACACAAAAACCATTACATAAAAACTACTGTCTTGTACTTTAAAACATCAGAATACATGGAAGAAGCAAAATTCCTCAAACAAAATATAGCCATAGCAACAAGGATAGGAGCTTGAGCCTACATCTAAGTAGCTCCAACAAAATGTAAGCAGAATCACGGTCAAGCCCGAGTGTTCCCGCCCTGAGTGCCGGGAGGAAAATGGAAGAAAGAAGAGGAAACAAAAAGGGTCAGACATAAAGTCCGGCGAGTCCAGTTACTTTTAGCAAGTAAATAAATAAAAGTATCATGACAGGTATATAAAGTGGATAAGAGATAGATAACTACATAAAAGGCAAGTATGACAAGGTAAACAGGATAGGGTGTATACGCTTCCTTAGTGATTACTCTACACTATTACTAGTATAACAAGAATGAGATGATCCCTTCCACTATAAGGTGGTAGACTTAGGCATATGTCCAGATGTACCCTAACCATTACCCTAATCGATCGTCTCCCTAATCCACTTAGATACTCTGTGTCGGCTCCACCGTAGGATGTATCACATCCTAAAGTGGCAACCCTTTGCTAATATGCACAGCTCCATATCTAAAGGTGTCACGGTCGTCTTATCCCCCTCTGCCCGGACCATGCACGCACATGACTCAGTCGATTTGCGCTGCCCACACCGTCCTCTATGTTTGGATCTCTTACAATCAGTTCAGTAAGTGTGCCCCTTCTTGGACCTAGTTCGGAGTACTCTGTTCGATACCTACTCTGGGTTACTGACTGAAATGGGTCCCATACAATATGATACGAGCTCCCCCCTTTGTCTTGTATCCCCCACTATGTTTTCCACAGGTTATATTTACCCTAAAAGGTGTCTTTTATTATATAACCTCAATCTTTATACAGGTTTTTCTTACCTATAGGTGTCTTTAATACATAACCCCTAATTGGTTAAGTTTTGTGGGCCTATATTTAAATATTACCCACCCAACCCAGATATACTTAACTTAACCCTCACATTGTTCAACCAAGTTTACTTAACCCATATTCATGTTCATGTTCACACAATCCCTATGGATTCAACTAGGTTAAGTACTCCAATTCGTTACCATGTCAATTTATGGCTATAATGGGCTAGGCCTTCCACATTAGGCTTACAGCTTATGGATGTTGGATATGCCGGTTGGGTCCAGGCAGAGTTCTTCCACAAGTTGGGCTTAACCTCGTGTCTTAGCCCGTCTCGTATTTGTGCACTTAGACCCCTCACATTAGATTCAAAATTTGCGGTTGCTGGATATGCCGGTCGGGTCCGAGCAGACTTCCACCACAAATGTAATCTAACCTCGTGTCATAAGTGCAGTTATAGTTTCTAATTACTGTAATCCTAGGCATTTCATTATTATCTAATTTTTCACCTATGTCGTTATAGGTTATAGGTTTCATGCCCCTTTTCCCCTATTATGTTCATAGTGAATCATATGTCCAACTTCATATTCATTATTCAAGTTATGCTAATTCTAATGTTTTCCCCTGTTCCCTAACTAATGCATTCACATAATTTTGGCGGCATGCCTAGGCTAGAAATTAGCCTGGCTATAAACAATAAAAAGAGAAAGGTGATGGGAAGATGGCAATAGTGATTATTCTAACAAAAGTGACATAAACATGTAATTGACATAGTTATAAGGTGGACATATAAAAATGGATCTAGTGAACATGTGATAATAAAACTAGTTCTAACATACTAAGGATGTCATAGTAGGCATGAATAGATCTAAATAAGGATTCATATGTCCAATTAATGAAAGATCTAAACTAACCACAACATGATAGGTACAAGATGATCTAGATAGAGAATTAGATCTAAACAAGGATTTAACTGTCCAAATAATGACTGATCCAAATTAACAACAGACATAGATAAAGGTCAAGATCCACAAAGGTGACATGTTAAATTAACCACAAGTGAATTAGATCTGTAAAGGTAGATTAAGCATGATAAAGTTTAAGATCCAAGAATATCATAGATTCACAATTTATAACAGATCCAAATCACAGTCATATCACGTTTTACTTTCAGTCATTTAAGTCTAAAAGTAACTAAACTCACAGTGTTTGGATTTTAGAAGATAGAAGAGAAATTGTTGGTGTTGAATCTCAGATCTATAATTGAATCTCTAACTGATCCGCTCTTAGTTGATTGTTGTTGAAGAAAAGGATTCGATTCAGTTCAGGCACCAGCAGCATTTGGCTTCCATTGATTTTCAGTGAAGAAAACAAGAGAAATGGACGTTTATTTATAGCTGCCAGCCTTGCCACCTCAGCCCTAGGGGGGTCAACCCCCCTTAGGGGGTCGACCCATGGGTCGATACCCCCTTGAGGGGTTAACCCCGAGGTCGACACCCCCCCAAGGGGTCGACTCCCCTGGGGAGGGAAAATTGCCGGCTCTTTATTTTTGGATTTCAAACTATTTTTTTCTTCTGATTTTTCTGATTTATTATATGTATAATTCTTCTGCACGCATATAAACTTCAAACCCTCATAACTTCTTCATATGGTGTCCATTTACGCAAACCAAATGTCTATCTTGACCAGAATTTCGAGACGGACGCAATAGCACAATCTGTTTCCCTTAATTTTGAATATTAAATTAATTATTATTTAATTTGTCCTTTTTAGTGTCCTTAAAATTTCAGGGTGTTACGCCATCTACTAGTAGATCAAGCCGATCCCATAGTACCACGTCAAGCCTAAAGTCTCGGATCTCACCTAAAGTATCTTGAGAATTTTGCGCTACCGGATGAAGTCCTTCTCCCAAGGTTGTTGATTCAGATAAGTTTTTGACCAGCTCTCCTTTTGATACTCCAAATATCAAGTTCCACATCGACAACGATTTTTGAGGAAAACTATTCATCAGCACTAGACTGGGTCCCCCTGCCGCAACTACTTTAATGGGTCGAGCTCCACGTGTCCAAGCTCCGAAAAAGAGGCAAGCCACGTGGTACACGGCTCAGCCCACCTTCTTCACCTACAAATACAACATTGCTGAAAATGGAAAGGCATGTGGAATTCTCCACTTCCAACCTACGCTCGATATACAGGAAACATCCAACCGTGCACTTCAAACAATACAAGAATCTTGTAATATCTACTTTTGTCTACCGAAAAAACTACTATAACCTGTAATCGATAGTATAAACAAAGATTATAAGTGGACGTAGGCATGGAAATAAGCTGAACCACTATAAAATATTGTGTCTCCTTTGTTTATTTATTTTTTCTTGCATCTCTGTGATTACTATTCGTGTGTGATCAACACACATTGGGGGTTGATCGTCACTAGACCAACTTTTGATGTTAACACTTTGGCGCACCAGGTAGGGGGCACACAGATATATCCTACGACCTTCGACCGTCTTCAGCAATTTCTAAGCCAATGGTGGCAATCAAGCAGAAGAAGGATGCTTCATATTCCCGTCATTTACCTGCAGATGCAACAGAAACAGCAGCAATGAAGGCGAGTCTTGAGGCTTCCTCCCACGAAGACACATCCCAATATCTCACTAGGGACGACATGGATAAAATCTTGTCTGAGTCCAAAAATCAGATGGCATCTCCGGATGAACTTCTCAAACATCGGCAGGGAGTGATGAACGACATCCTCGCTCGGATGGAAAAGAGATCTCACATTTCAGTATCATTTCCTACACCGGGAGAGGTTGGGGCAACAAATGATCTTCGGTCTGTGGAGAACCAATCCTCAGATTGGTCCACATCTTTGCTTCCTCCTGACTCAACTTCACTTCCCGATCGGCCACGGCCAGGGGCATAACCTCCAGCTTTAATTGGAGCTTTGGCAGTTGCAGATTCTCAGGTCGACCCTAGCCAAGATCAGAACCAGACGACTAGTTTACCTCCAGCCCAGGGAACGACACAATCTCCTGGACAGATAGCTCCAGATCTAGTGCAACATGTGGGTCGGCCAGAACTAGGAACTTTGTTACATCTGGATCGACCCAATGTCTTACTGCAGACCCGTCTTATGTCGCCTCCCCTTCAACGAAGAGCTGGTGACAGCAACCCTCTGTGTCAAAAAGACCACTCTACCGTACTGGTCCCCAACATGACGGAGGGAAACACTACCGTAAACAATTCTAACATCCCTCCGAGCAGGGGCAATGCCGATCCCCAGATGGATACCACTTGCCTGACCCCATTACTCCTAACAGGAGCGGATACGGTTCGGTCCTACCATAACCAGGCGACTTAAGCTGCGGTCGAACCAGGCCCCGAAGCTAGGATACATCCTTACCTTCACTCAACTCTCGGAGGTCAAGCCCAACCGACCGTTGGTCTTCCGAGCATGCTTTCGTCAGATCCTAGTACTGAGATTCTCACCCATGTCCCCAATGCAAAATTGGATTCGTGGCAATGACTACTCGGAGATGGAAGCCATCTTGCAAGCATTATCAAACGCTTTAACCAGGGTACGTCTTCTTAACAGGACGTGGATGACATCCATCGCAGTCCATTCACAAGGGAAATCAGGAACTCCTTAAATCCTCCAGACTTCAGGCTATCGGTCCTGGAGCCCTACAACGGCTAGACCGATCCGACCATTCCTCTTATGTGGTACATGCATCACATGGAAGTGCTTTCTGCATCAACCAATGTCATGGCCAAGTGCTTCCCTCTCTTCCTCACTAACATAGCTGGCATGTGGTTCCGACAGCTAACAACTGAATCGATCAACAGCTTGAATATGTTGGTCACCCGCTTCATCGAGAAGTTCAGAGTCCATATCTCCCAACCAAAGAGTTTCATGTTCCTTACCTCGATCAAGAATCGGAACGGCTAGACCCTTCGATCCTTCTTAGAAAGATACAATGCGGCCATAGCATCAGTCGGTTGACCCGAGCCATCGATGGTGCTCATAGCCGCCATAGCAGGTGTTCAGAATCAATTAGAAGTCAGGATCTAATTAACCAGAGACCCCCCAATAACATCGAAGACTTTTATACCGAAGCTGATAGATTCCTCTGACAGGAAGATGCAAGCATCAAGATAGTAAGCCTCAAGGTGCTTGCTACCAAAGACGGAGGTCCATCCAACACCAATGGCCAGAACAAAGGAAAATGAAAAGTCTCGGAAAAGAATGATCACAATATATGACTCTGGAGAGAACAAGTATGATCAATACACTGAGCTCAACTCCTCCCTGCTTGAAATCTACCTTGATGTATGAGGGTCACTACCTTTCCTTAAACCTCCTCGAAGGGAACCGACTCAAAAAGAACTCGACTCTAGGAAGCAATGCAAGTACCACAACATGGCAGGCCATGGCACTAGCGAGCGCTGGCATTTGTGCGATCTCATCGAGGATAGGGTTAGGCGTGGGGAACTACCCGAGTACGTTAAGAAACCTACACAGGCCATGCCGCCACAACCTTCTGCCCAAGATCCTCATGTCGGTCCTCGAGCTCCTCGAAACGGAAAGGACCCTGAGCGCAGTAATTGCGGCATCATCATTAATTAATAAAGTTCTGATCAACGTGGGTTTTACCCATTTCTTGGGATATAAGAAATGTACTTTTATTATTTCCAATAATGTGGTTATGTTGAAGTACACACATACGGAGTTAGGATTTAGCTCCTAGATGTGCCCTGGATTCAGCTATCACCCACTTAGAATTTATTTTTATTTTCCTGTAATAGCTCCTTAGCAGCAATAAACTTTCCTTTCCGAACATAGATTATGTTTGAACGATTCGAGCCGAGCAAGATTGACGCTTACCGATCCGAACATGGTCAGTGCTAGCCACCGTTTCTAAACTACGGTCGATGCCTGCCACCATATCTAACCATCTCCATAATCCGAGTATGGTTAATACTTGACAAAGTCGAGCATGGTTAATACTCGCCATCTCCATAAGCCAAGTATGGTTTATACTCGCCACCTAAATAAGCCGAGTATGGTTAATACTCGCCAATTCCATAAGCTGAGTATGGTTAACACTCACCACCTCCATAAGCCGAGTATGGTTAATACTCACCAATTCCATAAGCCGAGTATAATTGATACTCACCAACTCTTGAAGTCGAGTGTGATTGCCACACGCCAGACATCACAAAACCTTGTCAGGATTTGGCAAGTAAAACATATCTTCAAGAACACGGTCTACACTCAAACCTTCTAATCACTCGCTAAACATGGTCAAAATCCGACCTTGGAAACCCTGGAACAACCGACTACACCGTCTCACTAGGCAAAGCCGAGTATGATTTATATTCGCAAGTTTCCGGCCTTAATACGGTCGTCAACAATTGTCGGTTTCTCGACCTTAATACGTTCCTCAGTGGTCGTCAGACTTCTGGCCTTAATACAACCATTGTCGATCTTTGGTTTTCCGCCCTCTCTCATCATAGCTTCACATAAAGGACTTCAGATCAATGCTTCCTAGAAGAACCATAACACATCTCCTTTCCTCAAGAAGATGCATTCTGGGGGGCAAAGTGTTGACCAACTTTTTGGCAAAAGTTGTTCCAACCAATAGAAGAATCCATAACCAGATATCGACCCATTCCATGCTTTGTGGGATGTTTGTTATCATGGGTCGACTAACCATAAGCCGACCCCAAGCCATAACAGCATTAAACTAGTCGGTCGAGCCATCGCCAGATCAACCGACCGAGCCATCTACTAGTAGATTGAGCCGATCCCATAATACACGTCAAGCCTAAAGTCTCGGATCTCACTTGAAGTATCTCGAGAATTATATGCTACTGGACAAAGTCCTTCTCCCAAGGTTGCTATTTCAGATAAGCTTTTGACCAGCTCTCCTTTTGATACTCCAAATTTCAAGCTTCACGTCGACAGCAATTTCCGAGGAGAATTATTCATCGGCACTAGATCGGGTCCCCCCGCTGCAACTACTTTAATGGGTCGAGTTCCACATGTCCAAGCTCTAAAAAAGAGGCAAGCCACGTGGCACACGGCTCAACCCACCTTCTTTACCATAAATACACCATTGCTGAAAATGGAAAGGCATGTGAAATTCTTCACTTCCAACCTACGCTCGGTATACTGGAAACATCCAATCGTGAACTTCAAATAATGCAAGAATATTGTAATCTCTACTTTTGTCTATTGAAAAAACTACTATAACCTGTAATCAACAGTATAAACAAAGATTATAAGTGGATGTAGGCATCGATATAAGCTGAACCACTACAAAATATTGTGCCTTCCTTGTTCATTTACTTTTTCTTGCATCTCCGTTATTATTATTCTTGTGTGCTCAACACACGTTGGGGGTTGATCTTCACTAGACCAACTTTTGACGTCAACAACAACAAATTTTGTATGATAAAAACAATCTCGTCCAATTTATGCTGGATAACATTTTATTTAGGGCAAAAATAGACTACGTCTTCATCCCGGCCTAACCGATTTGCACTTGTAAGTGCAAAAGACAAGAATACAACAAATGGGTCATAGGGTCAAAGAATACTAAAGCAGCATAAATAGACAGGAAACTTTATTACCTAAATGCTTAAAAAATCCAGGCTTCAATTTGCTGTATAAATGCTAGCACAATAAATATATGCCTAGATATAGTGCCTCAATGTAGTAAACTGGTGCAGGGAGCTTTAAATGAGATGCATTCCTTGGAATGCAATTTGATAAAGTAAGATGCATTCCTTGGAATGCATGCTTCGCAGCATTCCATGGAATGCATTTCCGTTAAGTAAAGAATTTCATAGAATGCTCTTAGGTTCATAGAGATGCATTCCTTCAATGCATATAAGTTATAAATTTGTAGTGATGCATTCCTTTAATGCATATAAGTTATCTAATTGCATTCCATTAAATGCATATATATTATATAATGGTGTTCCTCAAAATGCATTTTGGTTAGGTGAGATGCATTCCAACGGATGTTGGAATATTAGAATTCCAAAAAATTCATCTCACTTAACCGAAATGCATTTCTTTGAACGCCACTAGATAATTTATATGCATTCCATGGAATTCCACTAGTTAACTTATATGCATTCGATGGAATGCCATTAGGAAAAATCAAAATGATAACATTATATTATGCATGGTAATGACATTCATTATGACTGTTAAAACAAATCGCTAATATACAATAAAATAGCTTTAATGTGCTAATGAGAACAAATTAAATTAATACCAGAATAGTTGAGCAAGTGCATAGGACTATTAGTTATTCCAATTATCTTAAGATTGGACAAATCAAGTGAAATTTGAAATTGTAGCCAAGATTAAGTCAGTGAGAACGACATAATCAGGATGAATCATCTTGATGCTTGAGTTGACGCCTCATTAGTAATTCAACAGAGTATTATACTGAACTATTAAAACATTAATAGTAAAATATATAGTGCCACAATGTAGTAAACTGATGTAGGGAGCACAAAATGAGATGCATTACTAGGAATGCATTTCGATAAAGTAAGATGCATTCCTTGAAGTGCATGCTTCGCTGCATTCCTTGGAATGCATTTCCATTAAGACAAGCATCTCGTAAAATGTTTTGAGCTTCATATAGATGTGTTCCTTCAATGCATATAAGTTGTTTAATTATCGTGATACATTCCTTTAATGAGTATAAGTTATCCAATTGCATTCCATTGAATGCAAATAAATTATCCAGTGGCGTTCCTCGGAATGCATTCCAATGAATGTTGGAATATTAGAATTCCAAGGAATGCATCCCGGTTAACCAAAATGTATTCCTTAGAACGCCACTAGATAATTTATATGCATTTCGTGGAATGCTACTAGATAACTTATATGCATTCCATGGAATGAAACGAGGAAATACTGAAATTATAATGATATATTATGCATGTTAATGACATTCATTATGACTGTTAAAACAAATCACTAATATGCAAAACGTCGCTTTAATGTGCTAATGGGAACAAATTGAATTAATAGCCGAACAGTTGAACAAATGCATAGGACTATCGGTTGTTTAATTTATCGTAAGGTTAGACAAATTAAGTGAAATTTGAAATTGTAGCAAAGATTAAGTCAGTGGGAACAACATAATCAGGATGAATCACCTTGATGGTTCGGTAAATCTATCAAAAATTGAATTCTTCTAAATTTATTGTGGTTCAACATGTAATTAATGAAAAATCTACTAAAAATTATAACATTTGGTATAAATACCCATATTCGTTTGTGGCTACTCGTGTCTCGTTCATGTCATTGTCCGATAAGCGTATATCCATGTCCAAGAGATTTTAATTAGGACACGAGTTAGGACAACAGAATTTGTATGATAAAAAAATCTCATCCAATTTGTTCTCGATTAGATTTTATTCAGGACAAAAATATACTACATCTTCATTTAATCCAATTTTGTAAGGTCCAAACGATTTGCACCCGTAACCACAAAAGAAAAGTATACAACAAATGGGTCATAGGGTCAAAGAACACTAAAGCAGTAAAAAGAGATAGTTAACCTAAATGCCTAAATGCTTAAAAATTCAGGCTTCAATTTGCTGCGAAAATGCTAGTAGGATAAATACATGCCTAGATATAGTGCCTCATTGTAGTAAACTGGTGCGGGGAGCATTAAATGAGATGCATTCCTTGGAATGCATTTTGATAAAGTCAGATGCATTTTTTGGAATGCATGCTTCGCAGCATTCCTTGGAATGCGTGCTTCGCAGCATTCCTTGGAATGCATTTCCGTTAAGTCAAGCATTTCATTGAATGATTTTTGGTTCATTGAGATGCATTCGTTCAATGCATAAAAGTTATCAAATTGTAATGATGCATTCCTTAAATGCATATAAGTTATTCAATTGCATTCTATTGAATGCATATAATATATCCAGTGGCGTTCCCCGAAATGCATTTTGGTTAGGCAAGATGCATTCCAACGAATGTTGGAATATTAGCATTCCAAGGAATGCATCTCACTCAATAGAAATGCATTCCTTTGAACGCCACTAGATAATTTATATGCATTCCATGGACTACCACTAGATAACTTATATGCATTCCATGGAATGCCACTAGGAATAATTGAAATGATAACGTTATATTATGCATGTTAATGACATTCACTATGACTGTTAAAACAAATCGCTAATATACAATAAAATAGTTTTAATGTGCTAATGGGAACAAATTAATTTAATAGCAGAAGAGTTGAACAAGTACGTAGGACTATAAGTTATTTCAATTATCTAATGATTAGTTAAATCAAGTGAAATTTGAAATTTTAGCAAAGATTAAGTCAGCGAGAAAAACATAATCAGGATGAATCACCTTGATGGTTGGGTTGACGCCACATTTGCAGTTCAAAAAAGTATTATACTGAACTATTAAAACATCAGCAGTAAAATATATAGTGCCTCAATGTACTAAACAGGTGCATGGAGCATTAAATAAGATGCGTTCCTTTGAATGCATTTCGATAATGTCAGATGTCTTCCTTGGAATGCATTTTTCACTGCATTCCTTCGAATGCATTTCCGTTAAGTAAATCATTTCATAGAACACTTTTAGTTTCATATAAATGCATTCCTTCAATGCATATAGGTTATCAGATTGTAGCAATGCATTCCTTCAATCCATATAAGTTATCTAATTGCATTCCATTGAATACATATAAATTATCTAGTGGTTCCTCAGAATGCATTTTGGTTAGGTGAGATGCATTCCAAAGAATGTTGGAATATTAGCATTCCAAGGAATGCATCTCACTGAGCCAAAATGCATTCCTTAGAACACCACTAGACAATTTAAATGCGTTCCATGGAATGCGACTAGATAACCTATATGCATTCCATGGAATGCTAGTAGGAAAAATTGAAATGATAATGTTATATTATGCATGATAATGACATTCATTACGACTGTTGAAATAAATCGCTAATATGCAAAAAATAGCTTTATTGTGCTAATGAGAATGAATTGAATTAATAACAGAACAGTTGAACAAGTGTGAGGACTATCAGTTATTTCAATTTTTGTAGTATCCTTAAATTCCGGTACAATTTGAGTTGACCCAATTAACACAAGTCCAACCCCAGTCACACTGGAAACCAGAAAACTAATAGAAAGAAAATAGAGGCTGAGGATATATAAGATAGAAACTTAGAATAGAAGAAAATGAACATACAACATCAGAGTAACACGAATCTCACAAGAGAACGAACAACATATAATAGATAACATATCCTTGAAATAAAATCAGTATATGTATACAGTAACATTATCAGAGTACAACACTTACAACACAGCGGAAATAATAATAGCTATATAATCCTGAAGCCTCCTGCTCCAAGCTCTCCAAGTATATCTGTAAAATCCTGGCTACTTGACTGCCCATACAAAATTGGGCACCCAAGAGTTTAGGGAAAACAAAACAAAATAAACTCTGGGTCAGTCATGGGACTGGGGTGAGTAAAACACATTAAAACAGTTTGAGTGATTAAACGATACCTCATAAGACCACGCCGTATAACAAAACAGGTTTTTCCCTTATGAGAACCCAAAATAATCTTTATATCAATTTTTTTTTGATATTATAATAGTGTCTATCAACCACAATATAATAATCATCTAGCAGATACGCTTTCATCTCACGTTCTACATATATAGTATACAATCAAAACTGCGAGCACTTATTGGATAATGGATTACCAACTATGACAAGGTATGGAACCACCTTCCGATAATGTATCTCTAGAGAAGATACACCGAGTTCAACAAGAACATCTTGCAACTCAGCCACACATGACCGACCACTCATTTCTCTTGAGTGTATCGAATGTATATCACCAACGGTTGGGATCAACAACCATTTCCCGATAAGGGACAGCATCGATAGATTTAAGAAGCAAATGAATATTCTCTAGATAGGTGATTATACAACCTAATAGGTGCGACCTACATAGTCATGCTGCCTGCCCGACTTTTTTCATTTCCGGATGTGGGGCTAGAAGCTACGCTTATCTTTTTACATATCATATCTTCATTTACTTGGAATACCACATCGTCATACCCACCAAATCACAAATTGATTCCCCCAAAAATACCACGGGTATACAGCTAAGAGAAACGAATTCCTCCGCCAACAAACGTAACTACATTTGAAGAGATCAACTTACGCGATCCTTTAGATATACTCTGTCAGACATTCTTCCATATAGATTTGTCCTGGGACTGGACTAACCGAAGGCACTATTCAGTACATCCATCCTAGGCAATCTCTACCTAAGATTTATACAATAGCCCTTGCACTTTACTCCGTCTTGAATATATTCAGCATACTTGGTTTGCAACGCTTAACCAATACGGAGTGGTTCTTCGGATAATAATCCAACCGGTCTCTCCATATTAACAACATTAAAATGGTCAAAAACTTTGATAGTCGGTGATTTAACTATCAAATGAAAAATGTCCATGTACACACAACGATCTTATTTCCAAATGGAATTATCGATCAAATCATCAACCATATATATACATATTCATTTATATTTCCTTATTTTCTATGTTTAGGAAATATATGTTATTAACACTGGAAAACGTTTCCATTTGCTTATTTACATATCACTATTCTTCCACAACTATCAGTCTCTGAATGTAAACTAGTATGAGAACAATTCCCTAAGTATCAATCCCGAAGGTCGAAACCAACATCCGATAGACGCTTAGAAAACCATTTAATTTACTAATCTCTAGTCTGTTTCTAATCATGCTTAACTCTGTTTCTTAACTCCTTATAAATAAAACATTCCATTTTCTATGTTTAGAAAATATCTCTGATTCTATATTTGAAAAACGTTTCCAAAACTCATTTATATGGATTTCCAAACTAACGTTGTATAAAACATCGTTACGACCGCTCAATCCATTAATCGCTTATTACTTAACTGTATTTCTAACTAACTCTCGCCATCGAACCTCAACTATTTCTTAGTTAAGTAAGGAAATCAATCAAGTTGGGGTATAATTACCTCTCAGACCTTAACTGAACAACGTTCTTAACCTTGCAATAGACAAAGCTCAACGCTCCAATATCTACAATCATTTGCTTACGCAAATTCTCGGATTTAGATTACGAATCCACTTCTCTTATGAAAAATATTTATTATAACGTTGTTAGAACCACTTTTGGGTCTAACATTTTGGTGCTTTCACTGAGAAACCTCATCTAAATTCTTTATTTTCCGGGATCTCTTTCTACTTTTTGGACCGTTGAGTTCAAAGAAGTGAATCCTTAAGTTTCTCCGCTTTCTTACGTTCGTTGAAGTAATTGTCAAAGACTCATGGCCAAAGGAAAAGGCAAGGAAGTTCAGTCTGTTCAAGGAAATGGAGCTGGCGAAGATCAGCAGCATGCTGTTGTAACAAGGTCTCGGGGGCAGAGTTCAGCAGCGGGAAGAATCAATGCAGGAAATCCGAACCGACAGCAAGGGGAAAGCTCCGATCCGATCCGGGTAGGAGACTCTGAAGCAGTGCACTCCCCCAATCTGAACCGACCTGAGTTGCTCGCTGCACACCGATCCGACCCGGCACCCCAGCTCCGATCCGACCCGACTTCCTACCTCCGATCCGACCCGATGCTTGGTGAACCTGGAACATCTACTCGAGTCCCCACGAATGCTCCAATTCCAGCTGCCAGGGTTGGAGATCAGGTCAATCCATCTGCTCCCATCACTCAAGGAGATTTCTCGCGCTTGCTTGATATGCTTGAGAGTACGAGGGAAGCTATGAGAGTTCATGAGCGCACTAATCTCATGATGCAGGAAAATATGAGGCTCATGAGTCGGGAGATCAATGAGCTTCGCCGGCAAAGAACTCCATCACCGGTTCGTCACACACCCGTAGATCAATCTTCATCTTCCGAGGAAGAGAGGCCCCGTGAACGAAGGCCACTCGAACGACCTCAGAACGTGGAGCAGCTGACATTTGGATCTTTGGGATCTCGCGAGGATATCGCACGAGCATTAGGAAACGATGGCCCCACTCGGGGGCAAAGAATCCAGTCCCCTCTTCCCGAGATCGACCGGGAACACAGGGAACGGAATCGAGCAGAGGCAGCTCGAAGAAGAAGGGCATCTCCTGAGCAAGAGCCCAGAAGGGACTTGGACACTAGGGCCAGGGAACCTGAGCAGCCCCTAACTAGTGCCGATGTGCAGGCAATGGTTCGCCGAATTATGTCCGAGAGCCGGAATTACACAAATGAAGACTATGGCATTGAGCGAAGCCATACTCCGTTCACTGACGATATCCTAGACTTCCAGTTTCCCCGACGCTTTAACTTGCCACAGATGGACAAATATAACGGAAGGACTGATCCGGGACAGCATTTGATGCGGTATTCGTGGCTCATGAACGCCGCTGCTGCCCCTGACGAAGTGAAGTGCAAAGCATTCCCAATCTATCTAGAAGATGTGGCATTATTCTGGTTTACCCGACTTCCTCCTCGTTCAATTTCTAATTACAAAGAACTAAGCGAGCGTTTCATGAACCAGTTCCGACTACATGCCCGAAAGTCCAAGAGTGTTATTGAATTGTCGAGGATCAAACAGGCACCAGGAGAGTCTTTAAGGGCATATTTAGATCGTTTTAACCAAGCTGTAACTGAGGTCAGTGACCCGCATGAGCCCACTATTCTGATGGCATTGAAGGAAGGAGTCGATCCTGAATCTGAGTTTGGAGACTACCTTTCTGGGAAGACACCCCCCACAAGGGCGATATTCTACGAAAAAGCCGATATTTATCTGAGACGAGAGGAAGCCAGGGCAAACCGAAAAAGAAAGTCTGAGACAGCTTCAAAGGAGAATGTGCAGAGTAATATTGCCGTGAAGCAGTCTGGGGAAAGTTCTGGCAAGGTTGAAGTAAATGTAGGAAACAAGGGTGGAAACAGCAATACTGGAAATGGGGGAAACAACAACAACCGTAATTCGAACGGTAACAGGAGAAACAGAAATAGGGGAAGCGACCCAAACAAAAGGCCCCGATTCCAGAACTACGAGAACTATACACCATTGAATGACACCCTGGAAAATATTTACCTGGATACGTACAATGTGTTGCAGTACAAAAGACCGCCACCTCGTGATTCGACCGAGAAAGAAATGGCGACAGGGAAATTTTGCTTGTTTCACGGAACACATGGACATTCGACCAATGAGTGTCGGCATTTGAGGGATGTAATTGAAAAGCTGCTGCGTGAAGGAAAGTTGGATGAGTACAAGGTTGCCCCGAGGGACAGGGGGCAAGGAGAGCAGGCTCCAAAACAGATCCTACCTGCTCCTAAGCCTACCGCGCAGCAGAAAGGTAAAGGGATCGTCATCAACTCCATAGTAGGCGGACCTCACCCGGCAATCCGAAGTTTTAGGTCAATGGACCAATATGTGAATGCTGCCAAGCATCTAGATGTGAATGAAGGTGACGATTTGGAAGATGTCACCCCTATAAAACAACAAAAAACCATGTTCGATGACGTGGTATTTCGCAGCCGAGACAACACGGGGATACAATCTCCCACCAATGATCCGTTGGTTATTACTACCACTATTGGGCCGGCCTTGGTCCATAAGGTATTAGTAGACAACGGAAGTTCCGTTAATATTTTGTTCAAGAAGTCATTTGATCAGATGAAGCTTGAGCCCGAAGATCTGAAACCTTGTGAAGGATGGATTAGAGGCTTCAACGGAGCGACGACAGCTCCCATGGGATATATAGAGTTGCCCGTGACCCTAGGGCAAGGAGAACGTAGAAGAGTGCGAATGCTTCAGTTCGTAGTATTGGACGTAGATTCGCCATATAACGCATTTTTAGGGAGACCTACCCTCGCTGAATTTAGAGTTTGTATCGCCCCTTGGTGCTTGTTACTAAAGTTCCCAACCGAAGCCGGGACTGGAGTAATAAGAGGGGATCAGGTTTCTGGACGGGCCTGCTATGTGGCCGAACTGAAGATGTTGATGAAAGGAGTTAATGCTGAGAGTAAGGATGCCTCATCTCCCTCAAAGGGGGACTCGGCATAGCAATTAGAGAGATTGAACCCAAGGGAGTTGCCCAAAGGAACGCCAGAAGACCTGGATCCTAGAAAAGATGAGGAACCAGAGGCTAGGAATGCAACTCCTAATGAAGCGACAGTGGAAATTCCTGTTGATAAAGCTGATCCGACGAAAGTTTTGAAGATTGGTTCCCAATTGGATCCACGTCGTGCTGAAGAGCTGACGGACTTCTTGAAGGCGAACTTAGATGTGTTCGCCTGGACCCATGCTGACATATGTGGGATATCGCCTTCCATTATCAGTCACAAATTGAATGTAAATCTGAAGCATCCGCCTGTGAAGCAAAAGAGACGCATGCTGGGCCCAGAGAGGTCGGCTGCTCTTAAAGAGGAAGTAGAGAAATTGAAGCAAAATGGATTTATTCGAGATTCGACTTATCCCGACTGGATATCGAATCCCGTCCTGGTAAAGATGCCAAACGGAAAGTGGCGAACTTGTATTGATTTTTCGGATTTAAATAAGGCTTGCCCAAAGGATAGTTTTCCACTTCCCAGGATTGACCAGCTTGTAGACTCGACAGCAGGTCATGAACTTCTCTCTTTCATGGATGCATACTCTGGATACAATCAAATTCCTATGCATGTACCAGACCAAGAGCATACAAGTTTCATTACGAATTTGGGGCTATATTGTTATGTTGTAATGCCATTCGGATTAAAAAACGCTGGAGCCACTTATCAGCGGTTGGTAAATAGAATGTTTTATGATCAAATAGGAAAAACTATGGAAGTTTATGTGGATGATATGCTTGTTAAATCAAAGCAGTCTTCCAGTCATACGCAAGACTTAGCGGAAATGTTTGGTATCTTGCGAAAATACCGTATGAAATTGAATCCTTTAAAATGTTCATTTGGAGTGGCATCGGGAAAGTTCCTTGGCTTCATTGTGAGTTCCCGAGGAATTGAGATCAACCCTAGCCAGATAGCGGCGATTAGAAATATCGAAGAACCAAGGAGAATTAAAGACGTCCAAAGTCTGGCAGGGAAGGTAGCGGCGCTGGGTAGATTCATCTCCAAAGCCACCGATAAATGTGTTCCGTTTTTTGATTTGATAAAAAGGGGAAAGAAGAACTTCCAGTGGACTCCCGATTGTGTCGAGGCCTTTCAAAATCTGTTAGAGCTGTTAGAGAAACCGCCAATCTTATCAAAGCCCGTAGATCACGAAGAACTATTTGTTTATCTAGCAGTCTCGGCTCACGCTGTCAGCACAGTCCTGGTTCGAGAAGAAGACAAAGTACAAAGGCCAGTATACTATGTGAGTAAGAAATTAGCAGTGGCAGAGCGCAACTACCCAAAGATCGAGAAGCTTGCTTACAGCCTCCTGATTGCGTCCCGAAAACTTCGTCACTACTTCCAAGCCCATCCAATAACCATATACACCGATCAGCCGTTAAGACAGGTGTTGCAGAGACCCGAAGCGTCGGGAAGGTTGATTAAATGGAATATAGAACTAAGCCAGTTTGATTTGAATTTTCAACCACGAAAGTCAATCAGGGGGCAAGCTCTAGCAGACTTTATTGCGGAGTTCACCATTCCAGAGGAAGAAATAATCAATGACCGAGTGGTTAAATCCGAGGATAAGCTAGAGATGAATCCGTGGAAATTATATACAGATGGAGCTAAAAATGACCGAAGATCCGGAGCTGGAATTGTCTTAGTCACTCCGGAGGGACGATCGTTATATTACGCCCTGCGATTAGAATTTTCGGCAACAAACAATGACTCTGAGTATGAAGCCCTGATTGCCGGGCTGAAACTCGCTAAAGACCTCGGAGTAAAAATGATGGACATATTTTGTGACTCTAAGATTGTTGTTTGTCAAGTGCGAGAGGAATTCGCGGCTCGAGGACCTCGACTTGTCGCTTACCTCAAGAAAGTGAAAGAGCTATTAAATAGCTTAGAGCGGTACAACATAACACATATTCCCAGAGTAGAAAACCAGAAAGCGGATAGACTAGCAAAATTGGCTAGTTCCGACGATCCAGAAGAGACTGAGGTAATTCCAATTGAAACGTTGGAGTCGCCAAGCTTTGAGTCAATGGAAATTGAATTCGTTCATGAAGCGGAACCAGAGAAGGAGTCATGGATGACTCCAATCAAGAGTTTTCTTAAGAATGGGACACTCCCATCGAAGAAAAGTGAGAAAAGAGCTGTAGTTCGCAAAGCTGCCAGATATGTTGTGCAAGACGATACTCTCTATAGACAAGGATTTTCTATGCCCCTATTACGATGTATCGCACACGACGACATCAAGCGTGTACTGAGAGAAGTGCACGAAGGTGAGTGTGGAGATCATACAGGAGGTCAAACTCTAGCAAAGAAAATATTGCGGTACGGATACTTCTGGCCTACGATCAACAAAGATGCAGCTGATTATTCACGACGCTGCGATAAGTGCCAGAGATTCGCCAAAATCCCCAGGGCACCGTCAACTCAGCTTAAATCGATGGTGAGTCCTTGGCCATTTTCCACATGGGGAATTGATATCATTGGAGTTTTACCGATTGCTAAAGGAGGAGCTAAGTATGCAATAGTAGCCGTAGATTATTTCACAAAGTGGGTGGAAGCTGAGCCCTTGACTAAGATCACCACAAGAAAGGTGATAAGTTTTGTGGTCAGAAATATTATATGCCGATTCGGGATCCCAAGGACGATTATTACTGACAACGGGACCCAATTTGATAGCACTGAATTCAGAAACTTTTGCCAGAAATATAAGATAGACAAACGATATACTGCAGTTGCCTATCCACAATCGAATGGGCAAGTAGAGGCAATAAACAAGGTAATAAAATCCATCCTCAAGCGATTAGAGCGTGCAAGGGCAAAATGGGTTGATGAATTGCCCCTAGCCTTGTGGGCATACCGGACAACGTTTAAAACGGCTACTGGTCATACCCCTTTCTCTCTCTCCTTTGGCTCAGAAGCAGTAATTCCAGTTGAACTGGAAGTTCCTTCCCACAGGGTGACATATTATGACCCGTTGACGAATCGGGCACTTTTACTTGAGTCTCTTGATGAAATCGAAGAGAAAAGGGACGAAGCAGACTTGCGTGCAGCGAGACATCGGCGTCAAATGGCACGCTATTATGATAAGAAAGTTCGTCTTAGGACTTTTGAACCAGGAGATTTGGTGCTAAAGAGAGTTTTTCCATCCCTTCCTCACCTCGGCCCAAAATGGGAAGGACCCTTTGTCATCCAACGGAAACTTGAAAAAGGAACCTTCAAGTTAACGACCGTAGATGGCGAAGAAGTTCCTCGAGCATGGAATGCCCAACACTTAATGCGATATTTGGATTAGAAATGCTATATTTTTTGTTATTTTTACTGTGGATTCTGTAACAAGACATGCTTTGCCTTGGGAAAATCTGACAATATGAATAAAGGACTATAAAGTGGACGTAGGCTACGATTTAGCCGAACCACTATAAAAATATTGTGTGTTATTTACTTTTATGCATTTACATTCATAAGTTGTTCTGTTGTGATTATAAAACACAGGATAACTCAGAGCCTAAAAAAGGTTGAAACAGTTTGGACATAAAAAGAGGCACAATGATTATTTGTGCAATAAGACATAAAAGAATGAAAAAACGACATTCTAACTCTAACTCTCCAGAGAAAGAGAGAGAGTATAAAAGCGTCTCAGACTGAGCGCTGAAAAAGAAATTCTATTCTGAACTCTAACTCTCCAGAGAAAGAGAGAGAGTATAAAAGCGTCTCCGACTGAGCGTTGAGAAAGAGGTTCAACTCCGAACTCTAACTTTCCAGAGAGAAAGAGAGTATAAAGGCGTCTCCGACCGAGCGCCGAGAAAGAAATCTTTTCCCGTTGAACGACCGGGGAATAAACAAATGACTGAACTCGAACTCTAACTCTCAAGAGAATGAGAGAGAGTATAAAAGAAATGCCAGGAAAAACAACAGGTATTGATGGCACAGGAAATGCTATCCCGTTAGAGAATCGGGAGCATTCAGATTGCATGGTTAAGCACTGAATAACTTATGGAGATTGACTGGGGACACATATACATACACATATCTCCCCTCTCCACAACTTTGTTTCATAACTGTAGATATGCATTTTTACCTAAGTGCAGAACTGCTAACAAATAAACATTGCAAAAGGAGAATTATTTTTATTTACAAATGAATGAATTTGTACAGGGAAATAACTGAAAAAGAAAGTGCGGAAGCTGCTGGTGTAGCAGCACTTATTGGTTTACAAAAATGCTAAAAAGATACAGGGGAACCCACTATTTGGGTTTGGGATGAGCCTTCGATTTCTTGGCAGCTTTTTCCGCATCCTTTGCTTCCTTCTCGGCTTCAGTCAAGATTCGCTTTGATTTCTTTTTCCCTGAAGATGTAGTACTGGAGCCAGCAGACTTCTTCCCGGAGGGCGGGGCACTGGAATCAAGAGAAGATTTTTTAGCAAGTTCTTCGGTAATAGATCTAGTTGAGAGCTTAACAACTAACCTTGAACCTGCATCCACAACTGCGAGGGGCTTGAGGACCTCAAGGTCTAATTCTTCAGCCTTTAATTGCAAGCGCTTATCTTGATCGGCCTTCATGGCCGCCAAGGTAACGTCATCGGCGCTTTTTGACTCCCCGGTTATTGTAACCTCCGGTTCCTCATCATGCCCCTCGTCTCCTCCGTCGTCTTTTAAAGCTGCAATCATTTCTTCATCATGGGGAGTAGTGACCTTAGTTGGCTCACTTCTTTCCCCCAGGTCTGTTGAAGCAGCCTTGTCTTCCCCTTCTTTGACCCTATCAGCGGGTTTTGTCCCAGCGGTAGCTCCTTGAGCTACATCTGTCTTTGCGGATGATTCAACGCCTACAAAATGAGAAACATCGGTTATCAACTCAGGCAAGAGCAAAGGATTTCTCATCGAACGTTCAGTCATGTAGCCAAAGGTAGTAGTAGCCTTGACAAATTGAGGAGAAAAGATAGGAATACCTTCTGAAGACTTTTCAGCGGGGGTGACTACTACCTCTGGAGTTATTTCAGGAATGGGAGATAGCAAAGTTGTTCGGGGAATTCCCGGGTTTTCGGGATCATACCCTTCTACTTCGGGAGTTACAGGAGCAGAAGAAGAGGAACCAGCTTCAGGAATGGTTTTCTGTTTAGACTTCCGCCTCTCTTCTTCCATGGCCTCAGCAATTAGACGGCGCCCTTCAGCTAGGCGCTCCGGTTCGTCGTCTCTTAGGTATTTCTCCATCAGCTTATCTTCATCAAGGGAATCGACCTGAAGTTCTTCTTTTCCCCACTCGACGATTTGATTCCACACATGAACCAGAGTGGATGGATAGTCCTCGATCCAAGAAATGTTTCGACGACGAATAATGTGCGCGAAGAATTCGATCATTAGCTCGCCGAAGCCCTGAATATCATCCTCCGCCTCTGATAGTTGTTTGCGGGTTTCCTCCGCAGATTTAATAGCGCATTCCACATTGCCCTCAGCCAGAGCAGCCCTGTTTTCCGCCTCTAACAATTTTGAAGCCAAGTCAGCGTTCTTCTTTTCTAACTCAGCACTCCTTTTCGCTAACTCGGCGTTTTTCTGCTCAAGCTCAGCATAAGCAAGACGTGTCTTAGCAGCCTCTGATTTGGCCTCGTCAGCTTGCTTCTTCAACTCAGAACGCTCCTGAGTGTGGGATTCAAGCAGGTCATGATAGCGCTTTTGCATGTCCTCAAATTGTTGTTTGAAGTTAGAAGCGTTCTTTTGAGCGACAGCTAGTTGAGCTTGAGTGTCTTCTAAGTTTTTTCCTAAGGTTTTTAAGGCCTTAGCATCCTCCTCTGCGGTCTTTTGCATTGAGTCAGCATTTGTCATTAGAGTGCGGATGATTCTAGAAAGAGTGCGGGAATACTTGAACATCTCGGTATATTGTTTTTCCACCAAATCAATCTTTGCTTTGGCCTCCTCTGCCCAATTAGAAGAAATAGGTTCAAGGGTAGGTAGAAAGGTCAGAGTCTCGAAGTAGTGCTCGGGAAATTGCTCCTTTAAATATGCCAGCCTTACTGCGGTTCCTGCATCTGGTGGAGGAGGAGCGAGGATTGTTAGTTCAGTGTCCCTTCCTGAAGAAGATTCTGTAGAACCCTTGTCTGTTCTAGGTCGTTTAGTAGCAGGGACTTTTTGCTTACTTCTAGACCCAGTTTCCTTTGGAGGAGTTCTCTCTCTACTCCGCTTTTCATGGGAGGAAGTGGAATCCCTAGATTGTGGTCTATCCTCCTCCCTACGACCTTGATAGCTCTTGGATTTTTCTTGTTCCGGTCGAGCTGGTGAGCGGGAGCGTGAGGGCCGAGATCGATAGGGATCATAAGGTCTTCTTTCCTCCCTGCCGCGGTCATCCCGGCGATCATGCTCGACATCCTGAGGAGGATTGGACATGCTGCGACGAAGCTTTCTTATATCATAATAAGACCGAGACATTGTACCTGCACGATAAAATAAGTGAAGATTAGAATCAATGGATTCATGGAGAAAGAAGTGCAATGAATGCTAATGTTGTGGTATAAAGTGCATCCTAAGTGGTGTGTGTGTCCCCCCAACCAACCCGAGTCTGAAGCTAGACTGGTGCGGGCAGGCTCTTTAGCCTTAGCAGGAGTAGTTTCTTCAGAAGAAGTGAAGACTAAAGGGTCCTTCCTGAAATCTTCTGAAGTATATATAGTCTCGGGTAAGGGGAGATCCCCCAAACCCTGAAATATGTGCTCGTCGGTGCTAGGAACATCCCCTTCGGAAGCGCGAAGTGGCGACACTTGGGAAGACTTTGACTTATCTGGAGAAGTAGTTTCCTCGGGGGCAATATACCCTTCACGATGTTTTTTGGCCAGATTAGCCAGTTCGTCATCTTGTGTGGAAGAGGGAGAAGGTGAAGTTTGAAGAGGAGCTGCAGGAATTCCCGAGCCTTCTCCTATTTCTGGAACTGTTTCCACGGGAGGAATATATGCATAAGGGACCGTCCCATGACCGATGCTACGGAAAACGGATAGCAGCCCGTGAAAATGAAGGTACTCATCTTTAAGGACCTCATCAATAGTCAGGAATTTTTGGTCGCCATTGAGAAGACGGTGCATCCGATCAAAGAACACTTGGTCTGATATCTGTTTGGGATTGTCGACTGCAAACAAAAAAGGAAAACAGGTCAGAGTGATGATTCAAGTGTATAGAGTCCGGGTTCAGAAAATCAATGCTTTACTTGATTTTGTCCATCTCCTGGCGCATCCAGACTGTTGCTTTATATAGAACCACTCTAGTCTGGAATCTCCAGCTTTACTGCTAAACGGCGTAGAGATTATCTTCCTCTTTGGGACTGATTCAAAGTAACAGAAAGAAGGGGTTTCTCTAGTCCGATGTTTGAAATTATAGAAGAAATGAACATCGTCGAACGTGAGCTCCACGCCTAGAATTTCACGATATGCTATGAATAAGGTATGCAGATAGGCATATGAATTGGGATGCAGCTGCATGGGGGCAATCCGCATTTGTCTTAGGAAATCAACGATGAAAGGCGAGAATGGAGGAATGGCGCCAACCATGCACATCAGTCGAGTGACCGTCATGTATCCTTCCGGAGGGTTGTGGGGACGGTCAGAGCGTGAGGGCACTAAAGTGTCCCTTTTCATTATTCCATACTTCAAGCAAATCCGAACAAGTCGGTCGTTGTCGATTGTCGATTCTACGGAATCTGGAGGTGACTCCAATATAATGGCCGAGTCAAATTCATCGGGTGCTCGATTGTCACCAATCCCTCCTTTCTCAAAGCCTAGGGAAACTTCGCTTTCTGAAGACATTTCGTCGCTTTCCCGATGACCAACTCCGTAATCCGGACCCTCGCTGTCCCATTCTGGGTCAGATGAAGAAGATATATCCTCGAGAGTGGTTTTCTTGGAAGTTTCTGGAGCTTCTTTCCTCTCAGCTAGACGAGAAGAGCGTCTGGGCCTCATTGTCATGGAACTATTGAAGAAGCAATAGCACGGATTAGAGTAAATTATCCCGTGTCCCCCTTTTGTGTATGTGTGTGAACTAAAGTGTGTGCAGCAAATGTGGGAAATACAAAATAAAAGTACAGCAATGTAAGACGAAGCTTTAAAGAGAAGGTGATAGTCAGCGTTGTTCTTAATTCTCATTTATGTTCACAAGGCACTATCCTAACTGTCCGCGAAGCATATTCGTCTAGAGTAAGTGTTAGTTGAATTAGTTGGGTAGTCTTTATGTGCCAAGTTTGATACGTTCGGTTCGGTTCGGATATGCATATGATGATTGGCTCAATACAGATGCAGATGTAGGTTCGGTTCGGATGCATCGTTAAAGCTTGGACAGTTCAAGACAAGGGAGACAGTGGGTTCGGAAGCAGGACTGATCTGATCGGATCGGGTAACCCGATCCGAACCGAACCAGCATCACTCAACCAGTTCGTTCATATTAGCCTCTTATCTCATTCTCATCTCCGACCCGAGCCGACATTTTCCTTCCTCTCGTCTTTCTAAAATGTGCAATCCGAGCCGATCCCCTTTCCTTCTCCTTCCTTTTTTTGATCCTCCGTCTTCTACCCGATCCGACTCCAGTTTGTCATCCCACTCTTCATCTCCTTCCTCTTTCCCCCCTACTCACAAACGAGTCCGCTTTATCACCAAAGCCACCGTTGAGGATAAATATTTGCCCTCTCCAGCCTCGCAACGCCTCGAAGCGATGGCGTATCCACCAGCAGCGGCGGGGGGTTCAAGCGAAGCTTATGATCAAACCATCCCAATCCAACACGAATTGAAATCGAAAACGGTTACAATGAAGTTATTCGAGATTAGAAAAGCTACCTATATGTTTGATTCGGGAAATCTACAGGAAATAGTTTTAGAATATTGGAGTTTCTAACGTTTTCAATGCTAGGGATGGGAGCGGCAGCAGAAAAGAAGAAGGAAGGAAAGAAGATAGTGGCGGATTTATATAGGGGGTGAAGTTGACTCCTCGTATTCCTGTTCTCTCTCTCACCCGTTCGGACCGGAGTGAAGGCCCAGTAGTACAACTCTGCCTGAAGGCCCACTGCCCAAGAATTAAAGCGTTTCGGATCGGCACCCGAACCGGACAGGTTTCATACATTAACTTAACATCTGACTAGAATTGAGTTCAAGAGAAGAAGAATAAAGGAAGAACATACCTGCACGAAGCATTACATGGCGAGAAGAATTCCCAAACTTGCTCAGAAATGAAGAAAATGTGCTCGGGTCGGACGCCGAACCGAATGGAAATCTGTGCATTACTCCTGACTGTTCTGATTCAAGAACTAGCATCTAAACAACGTCAAAGCACGCTTTGTACAACGAAAGCATCCTTTGAGGGGGCAAAATGTTAGCCTACTTTATGAACTAGGCAACACAAAGTCAAGAAACCAACCATTGAAGAGTATTTTAAGTTATAAGACCTCGGTTCGGATTGGAAGAAAACACTACAGTTCAAGTTGATAGCTGCGGTTGTTCGGATCGGATAGGATCCTCTATTCGGATCGGGTTAGAGCAGCATATTGGATCGGATCGGATAGAGATCTCGGTTCGGATCGGTGGTCTCTTACTGGATAGATTGGTAAAGCATATCCAGTCGGATCGGAGGACAACTAAATCTCGCATGGAAATCCATCTGCTTGTCACGACGCTGGAGCGGAGCGGAATAGATTAGAGAGGGAGAGACGTCCAAGCCATTCCAGTTCGGATCGGGTATCCCGATCCGAACCCCTTGCCTGCGCGCCTCCGACCCGCACCCATGATCCAAGTTAGTCTCCTGTAAAATCGCCTGGAGAACCGGACCGGATATGACTAATTCCTACCCCTAACGTCCATCTCTTTGATGTGTTGTCAGTTTGATAGTTCATCCGAACCCGAAGAGAGTGCGATGGATGACACGTGTTCCGACCCGGATTGAATCTCAGACAAATTCACACCTATAAATACCCCATCTAGAGACAAAGAGAAGGATCTTTTTTCAACACTTTTGAGAATCCAAGTACCTCCATCATCCGAACTCCTTTACTCCCGGAGAATCCAAATCATCTTTCATTTCTTGTTTTAATCATTTGAGTGAACAAAAGTGAGTTGTGAGTGAATCTTACATTGCAGTTGTAACTGGATTACTGAATATAGTGAAAAATAAGTGGACGTAGGCATTTCTTCGCCGAACCACTATAAATCCTGTGTGTTCATTTTTATTATTGTCTCATATAATCTTGTTTCTAATCAATTTGGGTGTTAGAACCACTTTTGGGTCTAACAAACGTTAACGTTATAAACCCTACTTCTGAATTATCTAATTTAAAACCTAACTTTTATTTCTTACTTCGAATAATTAACCTAACAACTAATTTATAAATAAATAAATCTTGATTTTAAAAACCTGAAAGTAATAGTACTTTCCCGAATTCGATATAATCGAATTCGACGTATAACTCTCTTTCGAATAATCTCTATTCGATTATCTCTCTCTCTCTCGAATAAACTATATTCGATAATATCTCCTTTCGATTAATTAAAATCGACTAACTCCTCTCGACTAACCATGCTTGATTAACTCGACTTGACTAACCATGTTCGACTAACTTGACTCGAATAACTATATTTGATTAACTCCTTTCGAATACTAAATTCGATTAACTCCTTTCGAATACTAAATTCAATTAACTCCTTTCAAATAAACTATATTCAATTAACTTGTTTAACTTTATTCGAATCAACTATATTCGATTAACTCCTTCTTCGAATAACCTTATTCGATAACTTTTTCTTCGAATAAACTATATTCGAATAACTCTAATCCGAATAACTCTAATTCAATTAACTCTATTCGAATAACTAATATTCGACTAACTCTTGTACGATTAACTCTATTTGAACAACTCTAGTTCGATTTAACTCTAATCGATTAACTCTAACTGATTAGCTCTAAATGGTTAACTCTATTTGAATAACTCCTTTGATTAACTCATTTAGTTAACTCCTTTTTCGAATAAGTAATATTCGATTAACAATACATCCATATTCAGTTTCAAATATCGATGTTGAAATTAATTCTTACTTCTCTATATAAGTCCTGACTTATATATTCCATTTATCCAATGATAAATATTTTTACTCTAATTTATAAATTATTATTTATAAATTATCTTCTCCATTTTATCTGTTTAAAACAGATATCTATTTAAATATTTACCTTAAACCAATATCGTGTTACACCCGTGTGCGGAGCACGGGTCTAAACCTTCCAAATGTAAAGTTTTCCTTTTTATAAAATTCTTTTCAATTCATAAAATATTTCCTTTTATAATTCTATTTATTTTCTAAATAAATATTTCTTTTATGATCCTATTTATTTTCTAAATAAATATTTCTTTTATAGTTTTATTTATTTAACAAATAAATATTCCCTTTTCAATTCTATTTATTTAACAAATAAATATTCTTTTTCAATTCTATTTGTAAATGTTTTACAAATATTTCCTTTCCAATTCTATTTGTAAATGTTTTACAAATTTTCCCTATTCAAAACCCTTTAGATTTTGTAACTAATTTCTTTTATAAAATCCCTTTTCTTTTATATATAAAATCCATTGGTTTTATATAAATAATTTAATTTCAAAATACACTTTGAAAATCCCCTTTTCTACATTCCAGTCTTACGGTATTTACAATACCAAATAACAATGATCGATATCATTCAAACACACAAAATCACCAACAGATTATATAGCACATCATACATCACAAGATATGAAACAAAACAGTATTATATATATTGAGGAACCCAGTTGGGTCCCACCAACCTGTTTCCCTGCATCACAGATGTTAAACAATAAAATCAACATCGATTTCATTCAAAATGAAATATTCTGCTAACAGAATCAATTTATATATATATATATATATATATATATACATACCAGATCTATAATTTCAAATAATTACTTAGCAGTTCAACCAAATAGTCAATACATAGCAATCAATCATCATTTATCAGTTCTAAATATACGTTATAAAAATATGAACTGATAGAGTTGGTGAGTATTTACTCACATTTCCCGTTAATCGTTAAATAACGATTACGGTCGTTGATTCTGATCAGACAATTTATTTTGTAATAAATTCTAGACGAGCTCCAAAAGATTCCAAACCAATTGCATTTTGTAGTGTCCGTCCATATGATCGTAACGAACCCTGTTTTGTCCAATTCCCATACCGTATGAATAAGATATATGTTATACAATTTATATACATTAATTTAGAACCAAACTTTTAATTCAATTTTGTCTCACCCTTATCATAAGGCCCATTATTTAGACAGCCCAGTTGCCAACCCATTTCAGCCCGTAGAAACAACACCAGATCCAAACACTTTTGTTCCGCTCCAGCATCATTTATTTCCATTGGCCCACCACTTCCATTAGAAGCCCAAACCACCTTCTGCTGCTTCTTCTCCAAAATCACTCCCATGTAAACAAGCCAACCACTAATTTCCTTCTTCCCACAATTATCGATCACATCCTCATCTCATCACAATCTCAACTCCCCCAATTCTCAGCTAATCCCCGCTTCCTTCTAATGACCATACCGCATCCTCTTTGAACATAGACAAGAGCCAAGCCCATCGTCATATTCCCAGGAGCAGCTCTTGTCGAGCTCACAACAGCTACCGTAACAAGAAAACAACTTATTTTCTTCACAGTATTATGAGACCCAAAATACTCTTCTTCGAATTAACTACCTCTCCTCATACCACCAGTCGACCTAACCCACAGCTATACAGGCATTCGAACCTTTACCCTCAAATCTCACCTCAATACATGGCCAAACCGAAGCCAAGTCCATCAACAATCCCAAAGATGACCACCAAAATGTGACACAACTGCTTGATTCTCGAATTGAAACTCCATTTGCACGATTTCTCGATTCCTTGGCGCGCTGCTCTCTCAAAACTAGCGAACAAAGGATGTTCGAACACTTCGAATTAGATACTGCGATGGAGAACAACGTTCCAGCATCTCACATATACAAGCTTTTGAATTTAATGATTTTTGTTTGAATTTCCTTAGATTTTAGAAAGGAGGATTTTCTCGTTTGGGAAACAAAAGATTGGCGACCGGTTTTTGAGTGAGGAGATAAAGAGAAAATTAGGTCTTAAGGAATTTAGGGGTTAAGTATTTATAGGGGAGGATATCATTTTATAATGGTTATTATATTAGTACTTTGGTGTGGCATTATTTACAACCACAGGAAATCAAAGGAGGGACGCATTGAGATGTGTTGGTTCACATGCCAGACATGTTTACATTTGTATAGAAAAATTTAGATATTTTAGGGTACACCATTACGTAAAATTGTATTCATGCATGGACCGTTATCGACAAATATAAATATACGTTCATGTCGAGCAATGTGTCACGATTCCAAAAATATAATAATATCGGTATGTTAACTCATATTGCGAAACCCCAAAATATTGATATAGGGTGCAAAATACTCCAAATAAAAAGTTGCGTATTTAATTGGTTAAAAATTACAGTAAAATTCTAAAAAATTAAATTATAACTACCTCTCAAAGGATTTGTCCAAAATCAAAACCATTATTTAATTAGATTAAATAAACCGTTATGGCATATACGCGACTCCACAGCGCTATTCTGTAAATTTGATTTGGACATAACTTACAATCTATAAAGCTAAATCTCGATTTTTCTCTTTCCTTAGAAAAATATAACTTAACAGATTCCAACGTTTCTTGTTTTACAGAAATCCGATTTAAAACGGCTCCTGTATATTCGTTTAAAGATCGAATCGCCAAATTACGAACTGCAGCGCCATTTCGAGCTCGATTATAATTATAATATAAATTATACGTTCAATTGGCGCTTATAAATCTATTCGTTAATATAATTCAAATCTAAACTGAATTATATAATTTAAATGATCCAGTTCACACAATATTGCAATTTCAGCAAATTCTGATTATTTCAGAATTAAATATATTATTTAATTATTATATTAATTAAATATTCAATACTTAATTTAATTTAAACCATTTAAATTACAAAACCATATTTTAAATAAATAAATAAATAAATTATTCGACCGAAAAAATACGGTTTGTTACATTCTTTCCCCCTTAAAATAATTTCGTCCTCGAAATTGCTAAGTTAGAAAACAAACCCTATTGACTGGTTAGAACTTATTTGTTCACTTCTTAATTTCCGTTTCAACTGAACCAATTTAATTTCAATAAAATATTTATTAATTCCTATTAAAGAAAATTTGCTAAAATCCTGAAAATTTTCTAACACCTTAACTTTTCGAAAAATTTCGCCAGCACCTCCTTTGTACTTGTCAATCGGTACAACCACAACTCGCCTCTCTGGGCCTTCTCCAACCCAAAAGAAAATCAAACTGCCAAGCGGCTTGCCAATTCGGCTCATCAAAATCTCAAACCCACATATAATATAAACTAGTACCTTTTTTTCGGGCATATATCTTTTGCATCTGCTGTTAATTCAACATATACCCATGTCATCCCAATCAAATTCCAATCTGATTTTATCCACAAATCAACCATTCGCTTACACCTAAGTCGAATTCCATTCAAACTCCAATTCCAATCTCAATTCAAAATCCTTACTCAACAATTCAACTTACTCGATATCATTATATTCAAATTCAATTCAATTTTCACATAATTGATTTCAATTTAATTCCAATTACTTTTCCAACTTTCAATTCAATTGGGTTTTAATTCAACAATCTTTCCCTGGGAATTTTAAACAGTTTACCATATCGAAAATCAAACTTTCCTTTTCAGGATTCAAACACTTGCTTTTCTCAAATCAATTCAAACACAATGCCTTTGGTAGTAATCCGTCACTTAGAACTCGAAAATGAGCACTGATGACGTGGCCAGCATCATCAGAGTTATTTCCCAGCGATCGAAGTGATTTCAATACTACATAACTTTTCAAACCCATTTTCAAACATTTTCACTTTGAAATACATTTCAAAATACAATTCACACCGCTTGTAAACAATTTAAAATCTCCCAGGATTTTAAAATTTCATATATTCAATCCAAATCCATTTACAACACCTTTCCAACCTTTTTCAGAGTTGTAATTTTATTTCTGATTTAAATTTAGATTTAATTCATTTCGATTCCATATATTTCACTTATATGAATTCTGATTGGTTACTTACATCCATTTCAATTTATAATCTTACTCGATTATAATAACAACCAATATATCCAATATATTATAATATTTCCAATATCTATATTTTCTTTATATCAAAATATACTTTGGGCAAAATTATTTCATTTTACCCTCTTTCCAAAACATACCGTGTGGACCCATCGTATTCGAGTGTTTAGAAACCCTTATCGATATTGTGGTGCCCCACCGTCGACCAGAATTCATAAGCCACTCAACCAATAAAGCTCCACAATATAAAACAATTTTTTTTATATATCGAATAACAAATACGCGCTCATAAATATACACTCAAACTCAATCTAGGGTATTACTAACCCTATCTCTACTGAGTCACGCCACAGAGCCAAGGTAATAACTTAACCTTAAGCTCTGATACCAAATGTAGTATCCTTAAATTCCAGTATAATTTGAGCTGACCCAATTAACACAAGTCCAACCCCAATTACACTGGAAACCAGAAAACTAATAGAAAGAAAATAGAGGGTGAGGATAGATAAGATAGAAACTTAGAATAGAAGAAGAGGAACATACAACATCAGAGTAACACGAATCTCACAGCGGAACGAACAACATATAATAAATAACATTCCTTGAAATAAAATCAGTATATGTATACAGTAACATTATCAGAGTACAACACTTACAACATAGCGGAAATAATAATAGCTATATAATCCTGAAGCCTCCTTCTCCAAGCTCTCCAAGTATATCTGTAAAATCATGACTACTTGACTGCCCGTACAAAATTGGGCACCCAAGAGTTTAGGGAAAACAAAACAAAATAAACTCTAGGTCAGTCATGGGACTGGTGTGAGTAAAACACTTTAAAACAGTTTGAGTGATTAAACGATATCTCATAAGACCATGCCGTATAACGGAACATGTTTTTCCCTTATTAGAATCCAAAATAATCTTTATATCAAAATTGTTTTGATACTATAATAGTGTCTATCAACCACAATATAATAATCATCTAGCAGAAACGCTTTCATCTCACGTTCTACATAAATAGTATACAATCAAAACCGCGAGCACTTATTGGATAATGGATTACCAACTATGATAAGGTATGGAACCACCTTCCGATAATGTATCTCTAGAGGAGAATACACCGAGTTCAACAAGAACATCTTGCAACTCAGCCACACATGATCGACCACTCATTTCTCTTGAGTGTATCGAATGTATATGACCAACGGATGGGATCAGCAACCGTTTCCCGATAAGGGACAGCATTGATAAGAAGCAAATGAATATTCTCTAGACAGGTGATTATACACCCTAATAGATTCGACCCACATAGTCATGCTGCCTGCCCGACTTTTGTCATTTCCGGTTGTAAGGCTAGAAGCTACGCTTATCTTTTTACATATCATATCTTCATTTACTTGGAATACCACATCGTCCTACCCGCCAAATCACAAATTGATTTTCCCAAAAATACCACGGGTATACAGCTAAGAGAAACGAATTCCTCCGCCACCAAACGTAACTACATTTGAAGAGATCAACTTACGCAATCCTTTAGATATACTATGTCATACATTCTTCCATATAGATTTGTCCTGGGACTGGAGAAACCGAAGGCACTATTCAGTACATCCATCCTAGGCAATCTCTACCTAAGATTTATACAATAGCCCTTGCACTTTACTCCGTCTTCAATATATTCAGCACACTTGGTTTGCAACGCTTATGCCAATACGAAGTGGTTCTTCGGATAATAATCCAACTGGTCTCTCCATATTAACAACGTTAAAATGGTCAAAAACTTTGATAGTCTGTGATTTAACTATCAAATGAAGAATGTCTGTGTACACACAACGATCTTATTTCCAAATGGAATTATCGATCAAATCATCAACCATATATATATATATATATATATATATATATTCATTCATATTTCCTTATTTTCTATGTTTAGAAAATATATGTTGTTAACACTGGAAAACGTTTCCATTTGCTTATTTACATATCACTATTCTTCACAACTATCAGTCTCTGACTGTAAACTAGTATGAGAACAATTCCCTAAGTATCAATCCCGAAGGTCGAAACCAACATCCAATAGACGCTTAGAAAACCATTCAATTTACTAATCTCTAGTCTGTTTCTAATCTTGCTTAACTCCATTTCTTAATTCCTTAAAAATAAAACATTCCATTTTCTATGTTTAGAAAATATCTCTGATTCAATATTTGGAAAACGTTTCCAAAACTCATTTATATGGATTTCCAAACCAACGTTGTATAAAACATCGTTACGACCGCTCAATCCATTAATCGCTTATTACTTAACTGTATTTCTAACTAACTCTCGCCATCGAACCTTAACTATTTCTTAGTTAAGTAAGGAAGTCAATCAAGTTGGGGTATAATTACCTCTCAGACCTTAACTGAACAACGTTCTTAACCTTGCAATAGACTAAGCTTAACGCTCCAATATCTAATATCATTTGCTTACGCAAATTCTCGGATTCAGATTACGAATCCACTTCTCTTATGAAAAATATTTATTATAAAGTTAACGTTATTAAACCTACTTCTGAAATATCTAACTTAAAACCTAACTTTTATTTCTTACTTCGAATAATTAACCTAGCAACTAATTTATTTATAAATAAATAAATCTTGATTTTAAAAACCTGAAAGTAATAGTACTTTCCCGAATTAGATATAATCGAATTCGACGTATAACTCTCTTTCGAGTAATCTCTATTCGATTAACTCTTTCTCTCGAATAAACTATATTCGATAATATCTCCCTTCGATTAATTAAAATCGACTGACTCCTCTCGACTAACCGTGTTTGATTAACTCGACTTGACTAACCATGTTCGACTAACTCGACTCGAATAACTATATTTGATTAACTCCTTTCGAATACTAAATTCGATTAACTCCTTTCGAATACTAAATTCGATTAATTCCTTCCGAATAAACTATTTTCGATTAACTTGTTTAACTTTATTCGAATCAACTATATTCGATTAACTCCTTCTTTGAATAACCTTATTCGATAACTTTTTCTTCGAATAAACTATATTCGAATAACTCTAATCCGACTAACTCTAATTCAATTAACTCTATTCGAATAACTAATATTCGACTAACTCTTGTTCGATTAACTCTATTTGAACAACTCTAGTTCGATTTAACTCTAATCATTTAACTCTAACTGATTAACTCTAATGGGTTAACTCTAACTGGTTAACTCTATTTGAATAACTCCTTTGATTAACTCATTTAATTAACTCCTTTTTCGAATATGTAATATTCGATTAACCCTACGTCCATATTTAGTTTCGAATATCGATGTTGAAATTAATTCTTACTTCTCTATATAAGTCCTGACTTATATATTCCATTTATCCAATGATAAATATTTTTACTCTAATTTATAAAATATTATTTATAAATTATCTTCTCCATTTTATCTGTTTAAAACAGATATCTATTTAAATATTTACCTTAAACCAATATCGTGTTACACCCGTGTGCGGAGCACGGGTCTTAACCTTCCAAATGTAAAGTTTTCCTTTTTATAAAATTCTTTTCATTTTATAAAATATTTCCTTTTATAATTTTATTTATTTTCTAAATAAATATTTCTTTTATGATCCTATTTATTTTCTAAAAAAATATTTCTTTTATAGTTTTATTTATTTAACAAATAAATATTCCCTTTTCAATTCTATTTATTTAACAAATAAATATTCTTTTTCAATTCTATTTGTAAATGTTTTACAAATATTTCCTTTCCAATTCTATTTGTAAATGTTTTACAAATATTCCCTTTTCAAAACCCTTTTGATTTTATAACTAATATCTTTTATAAAATCCCTTTTCTTTTATATATAATATCCATTGGTTTTATATAAATAATTTAATTTCAAAATACACTTTGAAAATCCCCTTTTCTACATTCCAGTCTTACGGTGTTTACAATACCAAATAACAATGATTGATATCATTTAAACACACAAAATAACCAACAGATTATATAACACATCTGTAATGACCCGCATTTTCAGCGATATAATAATTAATTTATTTAATTATTTAAAAGGTGATTAAAAGGATTTATTGGTCGTGGAATTTAATAATTGTGAATATTTAATTAAATTAAATAATATATTTAATTCTAAAATAATCAGAATTGGCTGAAATGGCGATATGGTGTGAACTGGATCATCTGTGATATTTAATTCAGCTTGGAATTTAATTTGAATAACGAATATATTATATAAATGACAGTTTGAACGTAGAGTTATAATATAATTAAAATCGAGCTCGAAATGGCGCTGCAGTTCGTAAATTGGCGATTCTAACTTCCAATGAATGTACAGGATTCGTTTTAAGCCGGATTTCTATGAAACAAGAAACGTGTGGGGCTGGTGGAGTATATCTTTCTAGTGGAAGAAAAAAATTGGGATTTCGTCGTGTAGATTTTGAGATATGTCCAAATCAAATTTTAGAAAAGTCGCTGTGGAATTCCTTTATAATTTATAAAGGAATTATTTATATTTTAAAAAGGAATTTCAATATAAATCGAATATCGGGTTGACCCTGATTTGGAATATCGAGTTAGAAATCTATATAGGGTTTTCTGAACTGTATGATATTCCACTGTGAATGTAGACGATAATATTTATTTTTAAATATTAAATTTAATTATATTTAAATATATTTATTTATTTAAATGGGCTATTTAGGGCTTTAAAAATAGCCACTTTTGCAAACGACCTCGGTTTTCGACGAAACTAATTTTGTTGGATCCGCAATATTAAATTATTGCTAGAGTTCAGTTTCCGTGATTTTTGAAGTCAGTATGTGGCCTTACCGATTTTTAAAGTGAGAAACAGTCAGTATTTTGACGGTTAAAAATACGCTGTGTGAGCAAACGGAGTCGGAATTCGACGAAACCAGTTTCGTTGGGACCGTAATGTCGAGCTGTAGCTACATGTCCAGTTTCGTGATTTTTGGGTATCGTGTGTGATCGCACGAATTTTTAGAAAGCAAAAATAAATAAAAATAAAATATCTAAATGAAATGGGTGAACATTAAGGTGCCACATCCTTTCGTTTACAACCACAATAAAGTCCCCACCCCTTATAAATTCAATTTCTTTGAGCCGCCACTTCTTTCAGCTGTAAACCCAAAACGTGAAGAGACCAAGCTTTCAAAAATCAAAGAAAACTCAAATCAATCCTTATAAATTGTCAAACCCATATAATCGGGTTCTGGAATCAATCCTCTACAACCTGGTATAGGTTTCAAAGTGCTCGACGTCTGTTGGGGTGTTGTGAAATGAACAGCGTGCGTCAAGTTTGAATCAGGGTTGATGATTTCATGAGAGGGGTGCTTCGATTCGAAGAGTTGTGGTTTTATTTGGGTTTAACATAGCGATTAGCACCTCGTATCATCGTTTGATAGATTTCCGTGTTCAAAACTGTCGATACCTGAGTTGAAGAGGCGGACGTCGGCATTCCAAGGGGATGCTCGAGTTCATTGTAAAGGGTATGGGTGGAAAGAGGTTGTGATGAGATGAGTTATGGCTATTTTTATTTGATTTTAAAAAGAGTAGAAAGGGAGGGCTGATGGATTCAAAGTTTGGCTATGGTGGTTCAGATTTTTTGAGCGATGGAGGAGTATTGTTTGGGAAGAAGGTAAACGCAGGTGTTGGGCCAACGGGTTGTGGGTGAGGCCCAATAGGTTTTAAAATCCAAGTGTTTGTTTAAAATAAATGTGTATTAGATTCTATAATGCGTAACTTCTACATATGATATCAGATTGACGAACCGTAAGTTGCGTTGGGATCGTATGGACATGCACTACACCATGGAACTGACTGGAAGTGGATTGGGGCTCGTTTGAATTTATGGCAAAATAAATTGTTTGATTCAAATCAAATAACAACTTATCGTTCTTTAACGATGAACTGCCAATGTGAGTAAATCTCACTAACTCTGAACAATTTATAATTTCATGTTGTATTTTTAGAATTGTTAAATATTGGCTGATCGACTGTGTGTTGACTATTTGATTGAACTACTAGTCAGTAAGTTGATTTTCTATATTGATTCTGTTTAACAGAATATATCATATGGAACTGAAAGCGATGTTATCTATATTTTTTAACATCTGTGATGCAAGGAAACATCCTCAACATTTATTTTACTGTGATTCATATATTATGATATATGATCTGATATATAATCTGTTGTTGATTTTGTGTGTTTGGACGATATTTATCGTTGTTATATGGTATGTCAAATACCATAAGAAATACTGGATGTGGGAAAGGAGATTTTCAAAGTGTATTTTGAAAATGAATTATTTATATAAAATCGATGGATTTTATATAAAAAAGGAAAAGGATTTTTATAAAAGAAAATACTTATAAAATCGAAGGATAAGTTAGAATTGAAAAAGGAAATATTTATTTGTTAAATAAATAGAATTGAAAAGGGAATAGTTATTTGTTAAGTAAACAAATAGAAAAGGAATAAATTAAAGGAATTAATCGAGTTAGAATTAATCGATTAGAGTTAATCGAATATAAAGTTATTCGAAATAGAGTTTATCGAATATTAGTATTCGAAATATAGTTAAATCAAATGGAGTTAAACAGAAATTGGAAAACTGACTAGAGATTAATAAGTTGAATGGTTTCCTGAGTATCGATCTGATGTTGGTTTCGGCCTTTGGGGTTTATACTTAGGAAGTTGTTCTCTTGTTAGTTATAGTTGGAGTCTGATAGATGTGAAAGAATAGTGATATGTAAATAAACAAATGGAAATGTTTTCCAGTGTTAATAACGAATATTTTCAAAACATAGAAAATAAGGAAATATGAACATATATATATATATATATATATATGATTGATGATTGATTTATAGAATTTCCATTTGGAAATGGTATCGTTGTTTGCACACGTATTTTCCTTCGATAGTTAAATTACAGACTATCGAAGTTTTGACCAATTTATGTTGTTAATATGGAGAGACAGGTTGGATTATTATCCAAAGAACCATTCTGTATTGGCATAAGCATTGCGAATCATATATGCCAAAGAAAATTTAAGACGGAGTAAAGTGCAAGGGCTATTGTATAAGTCTTAGATAACAGTGCCTAAGATGGATATACTGAATAGTACCTTCGGTTCATCCTGTTCCTAGATGACTTGTATGGGTGAATGTCTGACAGAGTATTTCCAGAAAGGTCAAGTACATTGATTTCTTCAACCGTACCAAGAGTGGAAGCGGAGAAGGAAACTTCTTTAGCTAACACATAATGTACTGTTGTAGATGTCAATTAGTGATTCGATGGATTTGACGATGTGACATTCGAAGTGAATCTGATGTGATGATGAAGCGTAACCTCAAGCCCCATCAACCGGTTAAATGACAGAAATCGGGCAGGCAGCATGGCTAAGTCAGTCGCTCCGAAGTAGGGTGTATAATCACCTGATCTAGAGTTTCATTTATTTCTAAAAATCTATTGTCGATACTGTTCCATTCGGGAAACGGTTACTGATCCTAACCGTTGGTGATATACATTCGATACACTCAAGCGAAATGAGTGGTCGGTCATGTGTGGCCAGGTTGCAATATGTTCTTGTTGAACCCAGTGTATTCCTTTCTAGAGGTACACTAGCGAAAGGTGGTTCCATACCTTGTCATAGTTGGAAATCCATTACCCAATACGTGCTTGCGGTTTTGATTGTATACTATATATGTAGAACGTGAGATGAAAGCGTTTCTGCTAGATGATTATTATATTGTGGTTGATAGACATTATTATAATATCAAAAGGTTTTGATATAAATATATTTTGGATTCTCATAAGGGAAAAACCCGTTCCGTTATACGGCGTGGTCTTATGAGATATCGTTTACCTGTACGAACTGTTTTAAACTGTTTTACTCATACCAGTCCCATGACTGACCCGGAGTTTATTTTGTTTTGTTTTCCCTAAACTCTTGGGTGCCCAATTTTGTACGGGTAGTCAAGTAGTCAGGAATTTACAGATACTTGAAGAGCTGGAGGAGGAGGCTTCAGGATCATATAGCTATAGTTTATTTCCGCTGTGTTGTAAGTGCTGTACTTGATGATGATATGTATATTCAAGTAAAATCTTTTATTTCAAAGATATGTTATCTATTATATGTTATTCGTTCCGCTGTGAGGTTCGTGTTACTCTGATGTTGTGTTCTTCTTCTTCTTCTTCTGTTCTAAGTTTCTATCTTATCTTTCCTCACCCTCTAATTTCTTTCACTAATGACCGATATTTTCGACCCTTGGATGTTCAATATGTGTTGTATATCGGATAACCAAGGTCGCCAAAAACCCGGGTCATTACAGCATCATACATCACAATATATGAAACAAAATAGTGTTTTATATATTGAGGAACCCAGTTGGGTCCCTCCAACCTCTTTCCCTGCATCACAGATGTTAAACAATAAAATCAACATTGATTTCATTCAATATGAAATATTCTACTAACAGAATCAATTTATATATATATATACCAGATCTATAATTTGAAACAATTACTTAGCAGTTCAACCAAACAGTCAATACATAGCAATCAATCATCATTTATCAGTTCTAAATATACATTATAAAAATATGAACTGATAGAGTTGGTGAGTTTTTACTCACATTGCCCGTTAATCGTTAAATAATGATTACGATCGTTGATTCTGATCAGACAATTTATTTTGTAATAAATTCTCGACAAGTTCCAAAAGATTCCAAAACAATTGCATTTTGTAGTGTCCATGCATATGATCGTAACAGACTTTGTTTTTTTCAATTCCCATACTGTATGAATAAGATATACGTTATACAAGTTATACAATTTATATACATTAAATTAGAACAAAACTTTTAATTCAATTTTGTCTCACCCTTATCATAAGGCCCATTATTTAGACAACCCAGTTGCTAACCCATTTCATCCCGTAGAAACAACACCAGATCCAAACACCTTTGTTCCGCTCCCGCATCATTTATTTCCATTGGCCCACCACTTCCCTTAGAAGCCCAGACCACCTTCTACTGCTTCTTCTCCAATATCACTCCCATGTAAACAAGCCAACCGCTAATTTCCTTCTACCCGCAATTATCGAACACATCCTCCTCTCATCACAATCTCAACTCCCCCAATTCTCAGCTAATCCCCGCTTCCTTCCAATGACCATACCGCATCCTCTTTGAACACAGACAAGAGCCAAGCCCATCGTCGTACTCCCAGGAGCAGCTCTTGTCGAGCTCACAACGGCTACCGCAACAAGAAAACAACTTATTTTCTTCACAGTATTATGAGACCCAAAATACTCTTCTTCGAATTAACTACCTCTCCTCATACCACCAGTCATCCTAACCCACGGCTATACAGGAATTCGAACCTTTACCCCCAAATCTCACCTCAATACATGGCCAAACTAAAGCCAAGTCCATCAACAATCCCAAAGACGACCACCAAAACGTGACACAACCACTTGATTCTCGAATTGAAACTTCATTTGCACGATTTCCCGATTCCTTGGCGCGCTGCTCTCTCGAAACTAGCGAACAAAGGATGTTCGAACACTTCGGATTAGATACTGCGATGGAGAACAACGTTCCAGCATCTCACATATACAAGCTTTTGGATTTAATGATTTTTGTTTGAATTTCTTTAGAATTTAGAAAGGAGGATTTTCTCGTTTGGGAAACAAAAGACCGGCGACCAGTTTTTGAGTGAGGAGATAAAGAGAAAATTAGGTCTTAAGGAATTTAGGGGTTAAGTATTTATAGGGGAGGATATCATTTTATAATGGTTATTATATTAGCACTTTGCTGTGGCATTATTTACAACCACAGGAAATCAAAGGAGGGATGCATTGAGATGTGTTGGTTCACATGCCAGACATGTTTATATTTGTATAGAAAAATTTAGATATTTTAGGGTACATCATTACATAAAATTGTATTCATGCATGGACCGTTATCGACAAAATTAAATATACTTTCATGTTGAGCAATGTGTCATGATTCCAAAAACATAATAATATCGGTAGGTTAACTCATATTGTGAAACCCCAAAATATTGATATAGGGTGCAAAATACTCCAAACAAAAAGTTGCGTATTTAATTGATTAAAAATTACAGTAAAATTCTAAAAAATTAAATTATAACTACATCTCAAAGGATTTGTCCAAAATCAAAACCATTATTTAATTATATTAAGTAAACCGTTATGGCTTATACGCGACTCCATAATGCTATTCTGAAAATTTGATTTGGACATAACTTACAATCTATAAAGCGAAATTTCGATTTTTCTCTTTCCTTAGAAAAATATAGCTTAATAGATTCCAACGTTTCTTGTTTCATAGAAATCCGATTTAAAACGGCTCCTGTATATTCGTTTAAAGTTCGAATCGCCAAATTACGAACTGCAGCGCCATTTTGAGCTCGATTATAATTATAATATAAATTATACGTTCAGTTGGCGTTTATAAATCTATTCGTTAATATAATTCAAATCTAAACTGAATTATATATTTTAAATGATCCAGTTCACACAAAATTGCCATTTCAGCAAATTCTGATTATTTCAGAATTAAATATATTATTTAATTGTTATATTAATTAAATATTCAATAGTTAATTTAATTTAAACCATTTAAATTACAAAACAATATTTTAAATAATTAAATAAATTAATTATTCGACCGAAAAAATACGGGTCGTTACAATTTTCTTATGATTAGACAAATCAAGTGAAATTTGAAATTGTAGCAATGATTAAGTCAGTGAGAACACTGTAATCTGGATGAATCAGCTTGATGGTTTGGTAAATCTATCGCAAATCGAATTGGATAAATGAGATGCATTCCTCGGAATGCATTTCGATAAAGTCAGATGCCTTTCTTCGAATGCATGCTTCTCTGCATTCCTTTAAATGCATTTCCATTTACTCAAGCATTTCGTAGAATGCTTTTAGGTTCATAGAAATGTGTCCCTTCAATGCATATAAGTTATCAAATCGTAGTGAGCATATAAGTTATCCAATTGCATTCCCATATAAATTATCAGTGGCGTTCCCCGGAATGCATTTTGGTTAGGTGAGATGCATTCCAACGAATGTTGGAATATTAACATTCCAAGGAATGCATCTCACCTAGTAGAAATGCATTCCTTTAAACGCCACTAGATAATTTATATGCATCCTATGAAATGCCACTAGATAAATTATGCATTCCATGAAATGCTACTAGGAAAATTTGAAACGATAACATTATAATATGCATGGTAATGAAATTCATTATGACTGTTAAAACAAATCGCTAATATGCAAAAAAAATAGCTTTAATGTGCTAATGGGAATGATGTGCACTTAAATGTGTACATTTATATTCGCACGTTTATTCTTCTTTTAGTTAAATAAATAACATAATCAGGATATTTTTACATGTTTTAGCCAACGACCCAAAATTCTCAAATTATCATGCATACACCTTCATATTAGGGCAAAACGGTTGTGGAAGTATTTATATTTGATAAAATTTACTTGTTCATTTTCAGGTTGGCTTATAGGAAATTAGGAGCAAAAATGAAGTATGCACATGAAGATATGCATGTACAAAGTGGATACAAAGGAACAGAGATGTAACTAATTCACCCACAATTTAGTGGAGGACTCCACCCATTATCCCTCTTTCTCTAATGCTACATTTAAAGGCTAGTTTATTCGCTAATGGAGACAAAAAAGCTTCATGCACTTTTAAGGATTCAGTAGTAGATAAAGACAAATGGAAGCTTCATGAAGAGGGTATTTTTAGAAGTTACCAACAAAAGTGATTAGGGTTTGAGGATTTTAGAGCATGTATAAATACCCCTTTATGTCATGTAGATGGATCATATCTCTTTTAGTTAGTTTTAGTTTTGAGGATCAAATTTGTTAAAACCAAAAATTGATTTCAACAACAAAGGTGCTTTTAAAGCACTTCACCAAATGGTTAGATTAGAAAATAGAGCCACGTAATTCAAAATAAAAGCAAAAAATAGAAAAACACAAAGTTTTAGTGTGGTTCGATCTATAATAGATCTACGTCCACTATTGAAGGCATTTCATTATCAGGCACAAGTTTACAAAATACATGGATTCACTCATATTGCTCATCTCTCCCTTTTCTCTCTCTTTGTTCTCTCTTTATGATCTAGATTTCACTTGAAGTTGCAAAGGAATTGATAGAATCTCTTGCTTTGTGATGGTGGATGTATGAATCTTCGATCACTTTAGCAATTGAACGATCTCCATGGATTTTATGGTGATTTAGCGTTAGAACTAAGCTTTAGAGAGGATTAGCGGAGATTAGAGATCACTTGAATTGTGTTGGAGAGATTTCTAATGTAATTAGACAGAGATTTGATCCATTTGATGTTGCATGAAGGTAGATTAATCCTTGGAAGCCATTAATGAAGTTAGAATGGACCTTGGAATTTGGCGGCACTTCGTGGCAAAATGAATTTTCCTCCCCTTTCAAGTATAGTGTAGTGGGGTATTTATAGGGAGTGCTTAAGGGTAGTGGGACACTTCTAAATATGGGTGTACAGCTGGAAATTCGCCTTTATAGCTAGTGTACAGCTGGTCCGCGTCTTGCTTCATGTATGCGGCATGAATATCTGAACTTGCAATGCGGAATGGAATTTATGACTTAAAGCCCCGCTCTTGGCTTGCGGCATGGATGGTGTGCGGCTTGGAGACTCGCGACATAATGTAACTAACGACATGAATAATGCACAGCTCTTTTCCAACTGTCGAATGACATGCCTCTTATTCCCACGGGAGACCTGATTTGCTCTTTAGATAGAAGCGGCTTAATTTCCATTTGAACAACGACTTGGCCCTTGTACACGTGGCCTTTCCTAACATCATGCTCCAGTAATACGTTCTCATTTTAATGTGCCATATTTCCATACGATACAGCTGTCCATACTGTTATAATACCATTTGTATTAACTAATGCTATATGTCTTAATTATGAAGGTGCTGATTCAATATTTAGAATGTACTTCATGCTTTGGTCACACGTGTACTACTTCCCATACGTTGTGACTTCCGATTGGCTTTAATTCATCATTTCTTTCATTACCTTTCCACGTGTCCTAGCTTCCGAAGTAAACCATGTCGCGATGCTTAATCGGCTTGCTGCTAGTTGGATATGCATTACTCATGACGTTCATCATTTGAACATGAATGTCATGTCCCTATGTTATCTGACTGAGCTTAGTGGCATACGACATGCTCAAATGCATGGTTCCAGAATTAAGCATGTAGCTTAGTGCTTTCCATATTGGTTTATATGGCTTACGTGAATTCACCCTTGCTGATGAATCCAATCATTCAACATGATAAATATCCTGATATTTTCGAGCTGGTTTCACATGTGTGTATTGAACGACTTGTTCTCACACATACGATTTGCGGTATGAATGAGAATGTCCTTGCAGCGTACGATATGCTTGAATATGGTATGCTTTTAGGGGCCACTTGCGGCTAACTTTTGATATGCATCTGTGCGTCTTGAGTTGCCAACTGTCTCATCATGCAAGAGACTGTTCAACCATATTGTTGAGAGCCTGGCTGCGACATGATTCAAACATCCCGTGCCTCACTTTTGCATTTCCACGTTTCTTGTCCTTTTTGCTAACATTAAGTAACATTGTTTTGTAATTTTCTCATGAGATGGTCTCGGTGACATAAGTCATACGACATGGTTTAAACGGTCCTTATAATCGAATGGGAACGGTATGCATATATTGAACGACATGGATCATTTCTACAGCATGAAGGAGCTGACGACCTGATTACAAGGAACAGTCTAAATGACATGTTTTTATGTCGCGGATAAGAATTGGCTTAATCGCATGTTGTAGGATGGTTTGGATGCATGTAGTTAACGACATGACTGTTTCCGTATATTCAAGGCTTGGCGTATAGCTGAGCGATTTGAACCATGTCGTTATGAACAACTTAGTTTCATGCCGTGAGAACATCATAAAAGCATGTCGTGTTAACGGCTTAAACGGTCTTGATGCTTTATTTTCTAACCCACGTTTTAACCAGGTTTACATTTGCCCCTCGAAGCTTGTATTTTTCGCTTGCGAGAAATACGGGCTCCGAAATGAACACAATTTGCATTGAGATTCAGTTGTAACTTTTTGTTTGCTTTGAAGTTATATGTCCCATGCTACCAGTTCTGTAATTAAAACAAGCACTTGCACGATTTTGGACTTATACTTCGCCATCGACAGTCCATATCAATAGCGGATTAGTTAAATCATTAAAAATGAATCATAGTGAATTTTATGACTAGAATTGAATAACGCGCCTATACAGAACTATTTTGTTTAACTGTTTATAGTTCGTCAAACATTGTCTGTATAAATACAATATTCTAATCCGAATTCACAATGACACTTGAGTTCTGCTAATCGATATGTATATCGAATACAAATTTTAAGTCTCGCTCATTTAATGACTTACATGACTTTGTCCGATAGTTTACGTTTTATGAAATTGTACCTATTCAGATTGGAACTTTGATTTGAGTTTTCGAGGCCAAAGTGGTTGCGGCCTTCGGATTGTAATCGAATCAGTCTTTGCATATTCTTTGTTCCCTCAATAGTTTGCCGGAAAGTTACCATTCCGTGCTAACTCAATATATTTTTTATCAAGCGCGCACTTATTTTGGCATCCCCCAAATTTGATGCAGAATTGTCATGGGTTGCTGACTGCTCATCTTTAGACCTATTGCAGTAGCTTGGTTAAATTTGGAAATTCGAACTTGAATTCACTTTTAACACCATGGATGATCCTGGGATGTATAAAATTTTGAATCTCTGTTTAACGACGGCTTGCCCCAGTGCGTGATTATCGCTCATTCTCCTTTTTATATCTCACATTGAAATTGTTGACGGATATTAGCTTCAACTCCTTGAAGAGCATTACTGCTCTATTAGATTCAGACTAAGCCTTATTTGCATAGTTGCCCTTTTAAGCATTGCTTATCCTTATATTTAAAGCAAGACATGGAGATGTTTACGGTTGGAGATTTGTAGATGAGGAAGCCTTTGCGTTAAGAGATTCTAATTAGGTTTCCTAAGTTTATCCTTATCGGTGGAGTGAGTTTTATCGACATATCGACTTTGTCGAACTTTTCAAATTCTCTATTTTTTAAGGCAAGACCAAGCCAAGTGTATTGGCCTCTTCGATGGTAAGAAATTGATTTTTGGCTTATCACAATGTCGTGATAGACCCGTGGTATTTCCCGGGCATTATTCAACACTTATGTGGATGTGTTGCCTTTATACCATCGGTCATCACGAATCGCAGAAGCTCGATGTGATTAGTGTTGTATATGACGTAGTTGTATACACAATTGTATGATTTTTGTTTGATGATAAAACCAAATAAATATTATTTTAAATGTGTTTGTTACTATACTGTTCCATATATACATCACAGACAGGAATATTATATTTATATTTAAATAGAATATGATTGTACAGACATTCATATATTCATACAGTATTTTATTTAAATTGAATATTCTATTTCAACATTCAAACAGTATAGCTATTTAATACTCCACTATTTAAATACATTCACAGAATATTTGTACTTGTAAATTGACCGAATAAAATAGACAAGTTTGTTTGACAATAATAAAATAATATTTTATTTCAAACGAATTTGTTTATTACAAATATCAGTACAAATTTCTTTTTCTGTACATCGGTTCTTCACTATAACACAGTCACTCACACACTCATTTTTACAAACATTTATACATTCACTAACTCATATACACTCTACATTCTCTATCTTCTGTCAGTCCAGTCTTCACAGCTTTTAGTTAGTCCAATCATCATCTGCTCACCTGTCATATAAAACAGAAACACACACAGTACACCGCAATAGAAATAAAACTGAACACATGCGAATATAAATTTTATTTGCCTCAGAATTTCTGGTGTGTTTCTCATCATTTTTCATGACTTGATCTGATTCATCTGTGTCTAGGTAGACAGTTTGTATATATACAGGGACATGAAATTTTCTAAATGGCTGCATATACACATGTGTGCACTGCCACGCCAATTCAGTGTGCAACTGAGGAGTAGCCATGTGGACCTTCTCGACTCAGTGCACATAAAAAGTCAAATTGTCAACATGTACAAGGCAGTATGTTCAGCTATCACAAAGTGGTCGAGCCCAAGTCTATGGTATATCAAGAATCAGTGCATGAATGGTGACAAGGCAGCAGCAAAACATGAAGTTCATGTTTAAGCTCAAGTTTAAATTCGAGACTGGTTGTGCATATACAAATCAAGGAGGTTCAGTTTTTTTTACAAGTGCAGCATGCACAAGACAAATCAAGTAACAAGGCAGATTAATTCATATACAACATGGGTGCAGTTCCAAGAAAGTTGTGAACGCAACAGTAAGGGTTCAGCAATCAAGCAAGTCCTACATCATGCCAGCCTTCTTATATGGTCAAGCATAACAATATAATTATCATGTACAAGACTGCACAACCACACAAGCATGGCACCAATAAACAACATAACAGCAGTTTTCAAAGAGGCTCGGGTGGTACAACACAAGTTTGTGTGACCAAGTTAGTGAACATAAATGAGTAATTATGTACATCATTAAAATGGTGTATACATGGTGTAAATGGTTAAAGCATTCATGGCCAAGCAAAATTGATCAGACATCACAGGAGCAACATATCGATAGAATGAACATGTTTGTGTAAAGCAGTATGGTGAATCTAGAAATTGGTCGAGAAGTTCAGACTACATAAGAATGCAAGTGCATCAAGGAAGCATGGTTTACATGGCTATAGCAATGCAACAATTCAAAAGAAGCTGCAAATATATGGCTCACTTTCATGTGTTCAATGCAACAGTGCAACAAAGATCAAGCCAAGACAGCAATGGTACAGTGTGTAAAGATTGCAGAAAATCTTTAAGGAGATGTTTTATTATGGGTTACTATCACTTAATTGATTTCCAGAAATGAACACATTAAATTGTGGCAGAAATCAATTCATATCTTTCCAGTTTATTTTTTTCAACAAGGAAGAAAAAATCTTGGCAAATTAGTTTTTTTTTTTTTTGAAATACAGAGTTAGTTTTCAACAAATGCAATACACATGGCAACTATGAAAACAGCAATGTTAAAGCATGCAGTTCTCGACCAAGTGGAGACATGTTTGGCAAGGGGATTTCATGGTATTTATGGAAGTTTTTTAAGTCAAGGAAAATATCATTCCCGACATCAAATATTTCCAGAACAATTTTTAAAGCATGGCAGTTTGCAGTTTTTTAAAGTATGAATGACAATATTTGTTTCCAGATTTCATTCAAGAATTTATTGTGGGGAGAAATGATTTCCAGAAATAAAACATGCCAAGAAATTCATTCTGTTTTTAGAAGGAAACAAGATGGGCATGTACCATCTCAGCAAAACATATATGGCAAGGTCAATCCCGAATTGAATTAGTGTTATTCTCGGCAAGAAAGAATTTTCTTATTTCAGATTTCTTGCAAACATTTTTTGGCAAAAAATCACTTTGACAAATCAGGAAATTCAAAAGATCAATAACTCAAGGATAATCGTTTAATCAAGGCAACAAGTTCCAGAATATCTCAACAAATTCACAGCAAGTAATCAAGGCCGAATTCATAACAAGGGAACCAAAAACACGCAATCAATCAGGCCAAGTCAATATTGGTGAAATCAGAGAAAAAATAGGGTTTTCTAATCCTATACATACCACATCATCACTGGAAAACATGGGCATCGAAAACCAAGCATCTCAAATTTCAAGCAAAGATTAAAAATCAAATTTTACTCACAGTTTCGATCGTTAGACAGAGAGACTAAATCGAACGATGAAGGAGCATCAAATTAGAGCACCAGAGATTAATTCCAGAGCCTAAATTTCAACAATCAAACAACTGCGTCATTATTTGGATTTGAAAGAAACCCTAGTCGCCCAATTGAAGCTGACATTTGTATTTCTCCAGAGACCAAAGGATCGGGGCAAAAGGGAATAAAAGATGGGCCAGCATACTCTATGTTTGGCCAAGTGTTTTGAGTGAAAAGGGGATGACCCTTTTAATACTAAACTCCTTTATTTTCCTTTAAGGTTTTATTCGTTTAATTCATGTTGTATTTTATTTTTGTTTTGTAAACTGTCTCAAACAGTTTCTAGAATTATGTAAAAATCTAGGGGAAACCAGTTAGGTGTTTAACTAGAAGTTGACAGAGTCTGTAAAATCTGGGTTACTGGTTATGGGGTCATAATGAGGGGAAATCTGATCGAGTGGATATCAGTCTGTCTAGGGCTTTGAGCATAGGGTTAGAATAGGAGCAGGGTTTGTTAGTTTGCATGGTCTTGTAAGCGGGATCTGTTCTATCACCTAGTAGAAACCTTAGGAATGCAGCAGTAGGCAGGATTTTGCCGAAGCTGGGTATATCTTGTGTCATTTACTTTCTGCATTTCTGTTTCTGCTATATTCTGTGATCTGTTTATTATTATATATCCCGTTAGATTTTTAATTCAGCTAAAAACTGTGATAAACCCTATTCACCCCCCCCCCCCTCTAGGGTTAATCTAGATCCAACAAGTGGTATCAAAGCAGGTATTTCTTTAACTCTAGAGTCATGGGTAATCCTAGTCGTCAGTCTAGTGAGAGCCAGTCCAGTTCATCTCCAACTATTTTCACTGGAACAGATTTTTTAAACTGGAAATCCAAAATGGAATTTTATTTAAAATATGTTAATATTAAATGTTGGGATGTTGTTATCAATGGGTTTAATAATGTAGATATTACTTTCAATGCTCGTGCTATGAAAATTATATTTGATTATCTTAGTACTGAACAGTTTAATCTTATCTGTTATTGTTTATCTACACAGGAAATCTAGGATACTCTCAATACGAAGTATGGAAGATCTGACAATCACAGCTCAAAAGCCAATAAAGCCAACTCAGATTCAGAGTTTTGCTTAATAGGATTTACAAATGAAAATTCAGATGGATCAATCGATAGAGATTCAACAGACGATGAGATAGGAAATTTCTCATACGAAGATTTAGTTTATATGTGTGCTGATCTAACTAAGTCTGTTGATAAACTCCAATCTAAAAACAAATTTCTGAAATTTAAAAATCTTGAGTTGACTAGCAAAACTAATGATTTGGAATCACAACTTGAATATTTTAAAAACTCTTCAAATTCAGACTGCAAAATTTGTTTGAAATTGGAAACCAATCTTGTTCATCTCAATAAAAACATTCAAATATTTGAAAAGGAAATTCTGATCTTAAAAGAAAACAAGATTGAGTTATCAAGTTTGAACAGTTTTCTACAAAAGGAATTTGAAATTTTTAAGACTGATATAAAATCCAAATTTGAAATTGCTGAAAAAGAAAATTTGTTGAAATCCAATTTGATTTTGAAAGAACTTGAAATCGAGATTGAAAAATGTAAGAAATTTGAGTTTGAAAAACAAAAACGATTTGAATCTGAAATCATGAAATCCCAAGCCAAAATCAAATTACTTGAAAATGAGAATTTTTTTTTGAAACAATCCAATGCTAAACAGAAGATCGCTATAAATAATTGCTCAAATTTATTAAAAGAATATAGCGATCTAAAATCCAAAATTCAACGATTAGAATCAACTTTGGATAAATTTTCTAATGGGGAAAAATCGTTGAATATGCTGTTACAAAACCAAGTTTCTATTGGAGATAAATATGGTCTTAGCTTCAGGAAAAATAATGTTTTTGGAAAACAAAATTCAAATGATTTGAAAAATCTCTTAAACTGCTTTGGAAAGAACTGCTTTGAAAATTTGAACTCTAAAAATTTCAAAGGTTTTTTTCAAAATTGTGATCAGATCATTTTATAATAAACCATTTAAACATTCTTGGATCCCAAAAAATAAAACAGGCTTCGTCAAGTTCAAACAGATTTGGGTTCCTAAGGGTACGAAAGTTAATTCTAATGGTTTGTTTTATAAACAAGTCTGGGTACCAAAACATATGAATACAGTTGTGAGTGGTTTTACAAACTTTGTTAGACCACTCGATCCTATAAATTGTTAGGTGCCGGAGAAGGCTGAGGAGCTGCTTTGTGAAAGAGATATTGGATTCAAACTGCTACGTATCACAGAATCATTCACAATTCCTTAGCCACATCTGTTAAGTTAGAGATTCTGATTTACATTGGATTCTGGTTTGATCTCTAAACTCACCTTTTGTAAATATTTTTTTATTTCTCCTTCTACCTCCTTCTGTTTTTTGTTTTTTGTTTTCGATTTGTCACTGCTATATTTTTCTTCTTTGGGCTTCTTTAACTTCCAGTTGCAGAACTCCTAATTTTCTGGATATTTGCTTCACTTGAAAGAAAATCTGTTGTTTTAAATCTTATCCAGACCTTTAATCTAAGCTTTTATATATCTGCAATTGTTTTGAAGTTCATTTTCTGTTTTCTGAATTCCTAACAGTGTTGATGTATTCTTGTTATATCATGAACACTGTTAATATGAATTCTAAATTTTTTGAAGATCTGAAAGTTTAATGGAATTTCACACAACACTGCTGTTTTGAGTTTTCTTCTAATTCATTTTGGAAAAACTTAAAATGTTATACTCATTACAGCACACTGCTACTTATCAGTTGTGAAAATTTCATTGATTTTTAGATTGGCTTGGATTTTTTGATCTGTCTTGAATCTCAGTGATACATCTTGAAATTCATTTTGTATTCATGATCAGTATGTTTGAAATTTGTTTATTTGAAATCATCTAAATTTCTTGATATTTCGAATATCACACACCACTTAAATTTCAAATTATCAAACCTGTGTGAATAATTCATTATATCTCAAACTTGACATTGTTTCAAGTGATTTGAAATAAATTATTTTTTAATTACTGGATCATTAATATCTCTTAAGTTTGATGTAAATGATCTGAAATTACTCATGTGCTTGTCAGATTCTTTTTTAAAAAATTCTTTGAAAAATTTGGTTCTTTAAATTTGTTGGTATTTCATGGTTATTTGATTTGAATATTTGTTTGTTTAAAATCATTTGAAATTATTGATTTATTGAATCACACACATATCTTAAATCTAAAATTAATAATCTGGTGTGATTGATTCATTAAATTCTGATATTTTCATATTCCATCAAATGATTTAAAATAAACAATATTCTTAAAATATGGGATCATGAATCATCTTTTGTGACAATCCGAAATCTCTGTGAAACATCTTCTGACAAGTTTGATTCATAACTGTTTTCTGGTGCTGCTCTGATTACTGGTTCTAATATGCTTGAATTGTCAATTTTGTCTGCTTGGACTTTGTGAAGAACTTTCTGTTTGTCCACGAAATCCTGGTTTGTCTCCGGTGTTTTGTCATAATCCTCCTTAATAGGGATACCAAGTGGTATCAGAAGTGCCTTATATTTGTTTCACCCATCTGTACTTAGATTCTAATCTTCATCTTGTATAGATCCACACACTCTTTTTGCCTTATACAAATTTTTTTTCTCCTGTTTTGTATAGATCTCTATATCCCTCTTGTAATTAATTTTCAATTTTAAAATTATTTATTGATTATTCATTCAGAAATTGAAATCTATATCCAAATTGAACTGTATTTATAATTCATCAAAATTATTAACAGATTTTGAAATTGTGATGAATTGTGACTGCATTATATTTCACAACAAGAGGACATTTTATTTATATTTTCATGATGGTTGAACATTTACTATAATATCTTTGAATTGGAAATTATTTCACGACCATCTCCTTTATCTATCATCTTTCTGTCATCCATTATGAGTTTATATTAATGTGGAGAGTTTAATAATTTTCTAAAATATTTTTGAATAAACAGTGGAAATATTTGTGATAGAAACGGGACTATGTTTTTTTTTAAGAATTAGTGATATTTGAAAATTTTCAATGAACCCAGTACAATCGAGCATATTCCATAATATAATTAATTTAGAAATTTATTTCACAGTCCATTTCTGTACTTACCACATTTTTGTCATTCATATTGGCATTATATACCGAGGAGTTTTTCTTTTGAAGCTGAAAATAATAAATATAATTAATACATAAGTGTGTCTCTAACCTCATTTAAAAATCCAAGCTTTGGTCATGCATCGTTAAGAGACAACTTATAATTTAACCTGCGATTAACCTCATTTAAAAATCCAAGCTCTGGTTATGCGTGGTCAGTGTGCTCTTAAATAAAAAAAAGAAATAGAAATAATATGCTAAATTGAAATTAAACTGAAATCCTCCTTTGTGTATAAAAACCACCCTATCAATCCATCATTCTAATCTGTGAAATGTGTTGAAATCTTATGATGTATTATGATTTGTTGATTGATGGGTATTGGGATTTGAGATTATTTGATTTTGTCACATAAATTGAATTATCAACTATAGTCCAAATCCATCATTGTTTTTGTGTTCAATTTTACAAAATTCCTTTGAAAATAATTGGAAATCATGTGTTGAACTCTCTCCATTTTTATACAATTCATCGTATCCGTCATTCTCTAAAATGTAAAATATGCCACTAATTCTTAGAATATTATGATTTTTGTTTGACTGATTGAGATTTATGATGACCGTTCTTCCTCTTAAGCTGAAATTATATTTTTTTTAGTCATTTTTCATTTATATTTTAAATTCTGAATCCTTTTGATGATAACAAAAGGGGGAGAATGGGTTGAGATTTTGATTTATGAGTGAATATTTTATAAATATTTTTAATCTTGAAAATTCATTATTATTCTGTTCTGTTCACTCTTGCAAATTTATAGGGGGAGTTTTCTGTTGTGGGGGGAGCTAATAAATAGGGGGAGTTCAAAATTCACTGTCAAACACATTTTTTTTGCTCAAAATCTTTTATTTGTTTGTCATCATCAAAAGGGGGAGATTGTTGTATATGACGTAGTTGTATACACAATTATATGATTTTTGTTTTATGATAACAACCAAATAAATATTATTTTAAATGTGTTTGTTACTGTACTGTTCTATATATACATCACAGACAGGAATATTATATTTATATTTAAATAGAATACGACTGTACAGACATTCATATATTCATACAGTATTTTATTTAAATTGAATATTCTATTTCAACATTCAAACAGTATAGCTATTTAATACTTCACTATTTAAATACATTCACATAATATTTGTACTTGTAAATTGACTGAATAAAATAGACAAGTTTGTTTGACAACAATAAAATAATATTTTATTTCAAATGAATTTGTTTATTACAAATATCAGTACAAAATTCTTTATCTGTACATCAGTTCTTCACTATAACACAGTCACTCACACACTCATTTGTACAAACATTTATACATTCACTGACTCATATATACTCTGCATTCTCTATCTTCTGTCAGTCCAGTCTTCATAGCTTTCAGTTAGTCCAGTCATCATCTGCTCACCTGTCAAATAAAACAGAAACACACACAGTACACTGCAATAAAAATAAAACAGAACACTTGCGAATATAAATTTTATTTTTAAAATTTTATTTGCCTCAGAATTTCTGGTGTGTTTCTCATCATTTTTCATGACTTGATCTGATTCATCTGTATCTAGGCAGACAGTTTGTATATATACAGGGACAGGAAATTTTCTGAATGGCTGCATATACACACGTGTATATATATACACGTGTGCACTGCCACGCAAATTCAGTGTGCAACTGAGGAGTAGCCACGTCGACCTTCTCGACTCAGTGCACATGAAAAGTCAAATTGTCAACATGTACAAGGCAGTATGTTCAGCTATCACAAAGTGGTCGAGCCCAAGTCTATGCTATATCAAGAATCAGTGCATGAATGGTGACAAGGCAGCAACAAAACATGAAATTCATGTTTAAGCTCAAGTTTAAATTCGAGACTGGTTCAAGCAGGTGCATATACAAATCAAGGAGGTTTAGTTTTTTTACAAGTGCAGCATACACAAGACAAATCAAGTAACAAGGAAGATTAATTCATATACAACATGGGTGCAGTTCAAAGAAAGTTGTGAACGCAACAGTAAGGGTTCAGCAAACAAGCAAGTGCTACATCATGTCAGCCTTCTTATATGGTTAAGCATAGCAATATGATTATCATGTACAAGACTGCACAACCACACAAGCATGGCACCAATAAACAACATAACAGCAGTTTTCAAAGAGGCTTAGGTGGTTAAACACAAATTTGTGTGACCAAGTTAGTGAACATAAATGAGTAATTATGTACATCATTAAAATGGTGTATACATGGTGTAAATGGTTAAAGCATTCATGGCCAAGAAAAACTGATCAGACATCATTGGAGCAACATATCGACAGAATGAACATGTTTGTGCAAAGCAGTATGGTGAATCTAGAAATTGGTCGAGAAGTTCAGACTACATAAGAATGCAAGTGCATCAAGGAAGCATGGTTTACATGGCTACAGCAATGCAACAATTTAAAAGCATGCGCAAGTATATGGCTCACTTTCATGTGTTCAATGCAACAGTGCAACAAAGATCAAGCCAAGACAGCAATGGTACAATGTGTCAAGATTGCAGAAAATCTTTAAGGGGATGTTTTATTATGGGCTACTATCACTTAATTGATTTCCAGAAATGAACACATTAAATTGTGGCAGAAATCAATTCATATCTTTCCCGTTTTTTTTCAACAGGGAAGAAATAATCTTGGCAAATTAGTTTTTTTTTAAATACAGAGTTAATTTTCAAGAAATGCAATACACATGGCAACTATGAAAACATCAATGTTAAAGCATTCAGTTCTCGACCAAGTGGATACATGTTTGGCAAGGGGATTTCATGGTATTTATGAAAAAAATTTAGTCAAGGCAAATATCATTCCCGGCATCAAATATTTCTAAAACAATTTTTAAAGCATGGCAGTTTGCAGTTTTTTAAAGTAAGAATGACAATATTTGTTTTCAGTTTTCATTCAAGAATTTATTGTGGGAAGAAATGATTTCTAGAAATAAAACATGCCAAGAAATTCATTCTGTTTTTAGAAGGAAACAAGATGGGCGTATACCATCTCAGCAAAACATATATGGCAAGGTCAATCCTGAATTGAAGTAGTGTTATTCTCGGCAAGAAAGAATTTTCTTATTTCAGATTTCTTGCAAACATTTTTTGGCAAAAAATTACTTTGGCAAATCAGGAAATTCAAAAGATCAATCGCGCAAGGATAATCATTTAATCAAGGCAGCAAGTACCAGAATATCTCAACAAATTCACAGCAAGTAATCAAGGCTGAATTCATAACAAGGGAACCAAAAACACGCAATCAATCAGGCCAAGTCAATATTGGTGAAATCGGAGAAAAATTAGGATTTTCTAATCCTATACATACCACATCATCACTGGCAAACATGGGCATCGAAAACCAAGCATCACAAATTTCAAGAAAAGATTAAAAATCAAATTTTACTCACAGGTTCGGTCGCTAGACAGAGAGACTAAATCGAACGACGAAGGAGCATCAAATTCAAGCACCAAAGATTAATTCCAGAGCCTAAATTTCAACAATCAAACAAATGCGTTGCGATTTGGATTTGAAAGAAACCCTAGTCGCCCGATTGAAGCCGCCATTTGTATTTCTCCAGAGACCAAAGGATCGGGGCAAAAGGGAATAAAAGATGGGCCGGCCTACTCTATGTTTGGCCAAGTGTTTTGAGTGAAAAGGGATGACCCTTTTATTACTAAACTCCTTTATTTTCCTTTGGGGTTTTACTTGTTTAATTCATGTTGTATTTTATTTTTGTTTTGTAAACCATCTCAAACAGTTTCTAGAATTATGTAAAAATCTAGGGGAAACCAGTTAGGTGTTTAACTACCAGTTGACAGGGTCTGTAAAATCTGGGTTATTGGTTACGGGGTCGTAATCAGGGGAAATCTGATCGAGTGGATATCGGTCAGTCTAGGGCTTTGAGCATAGGGTTAGAATAGGAGTAGGGTTTGCGAGTTTGCATGGTCTTGTAAGCGAGATCTGTTCTATCACCTAGTAGAAACCTTAGGAATGCAGCAGTAGGCAGGATTTTTCCGAAGCTTGGTACATCTTGTGTCATTTACTTTCTGCATTTCTGTTTCTGCTATATTCTGTGATCTGTTTATTATTATATATCCCGTTAGATTTTTAATTCAGCTAAAAACTGTGATAAACCCTATTCACCCCCCCCCCCTCTAGGGTTAATCTAGATCCAACAATTAGTTTGTCGGTCAGTTCTAACATTGGAGATTTCATTGGATGCCCCTACTATTGAGAAGTCGTTTATAACCCAATGCTTGTCTTTTCACGTTGACTGAATCAACATTATAGACTTTATTGGGCATTGTTGATTTCTTCTGGAGAGAAGGACCTTCTTTGCCGGCGCGAAGCCTGACACGGAGGATTTTGATTTGCCCTTGTTATGGAGGGACTGTTATTTTAGCCCAATGATTAGTCGCGTCCAAGATAATCAGATGTCACGCGAACTAATTGGAGGTCCGACATTCTTCACATTTGAGATAACTAAATGTTGCACGAATGGATTTTCATTCTTCACATCTGATATTTCAGATGTTGCGCAAATGGTTTTCATTCTTCACATCTGATATTTCGGATGCTACGCAAATGCTTTTCATTCTTCACATCTGATATTTCAGATGCTACACAAATTGATTTTCATTCTTCACATCTTATATTTCAGATGCTACGCAAATGGTTTTCATCCTTCACATCTGATATTTCAGATGCTACGCAAATGGTTTTCATTCTTCACATCTGAAATTTCAGATGCTACGCAAATAGTTTTCATTCTTCACATCTGATATTTCAGATGCTACACAAATGGATTTTCATTCATCACATTTGATATTTTATATGCTACGCAAATGGATTTTCACTCTTCACATCTGATATTTCAGATGCTACGCAAATGGTTTTCATTCTTCACATCTGATATTTCAGATGTTATGCAAATGGATTGCATGGTTGTCGTGTCGTTTCACGGGGGCAGGCACTAGTTCCTTTGTCGGATGTTTAACTTGGCGAGCTATCTCAGTTTAGGAACTAGGGCTTTGAACCTTTCACTTGGTGGTGCCCTTTCGACGAAAGTCACAATCCTTTTGTTTGTTTGTCGTGGCGCTTGTTCGTTGTTTGAATCTTTGAGACTTTTCGCATTCACTTTTCAAGGCAGTGCTTTTCTATGTTTGCATTTGTGCACGTTGATATTTACAGCATTTGGCACTTGAACTAGCGTCGTTAGGGTCGCGATGTTGCAGGAACAAGTGCTCGACAGATGGCCTGCAATATGAAATCATCTTTTAAGCAAGTTGTGATTTGACATAAAATTTTGCAAGTAAGAAATTCATTTAGACATATATGCTCTTAGTCATAGAGCTAATGCTCAGTGCATCACTTGTAGATTATTACAAACTATTTACAAGAAGTTTTGAATATAACAGAAAGTAAAACATGAACTAAAGCAGGAAATAGAGCATGAAGTAAAGCGGTGGCAATGTTTATTGCTTATTCCGAGCCATTGAAATTGGAGCATCATCAACGGTTATCAGTTGATGATCAGCCTTGGATTGGTTTGAGCAGGAGCTCTGTTGCTTGGACCAAACTGATCATTTGATGCCCCCTGCTCTTGGGGAGTTGCAGAAGGGTTTGCAGCTTGAGGATTCTTTACATACTGCTGCTGTCTGTTTTTCATGATTAATTCCTCGATGAGGTTCTTTAGGTGTCGGCATTCGTTAGTGTTATGACTAGGTTGGTTATGGAACTTGTAGAACTTTCCTGAGTTTGCTGCTTTATCGTTTATCCTTATCGGATTTGGTTCCGCATATTCTTCAGAATTTTTTGTTGCAAGATAGATATTTTCAGGAGTGTCATTCAAAGGCGTGAACTCTGACGAGTTGAAAAAGTGAGACTTCTTATTAGCCTTGTTGTCATTCCCATCGTTAGCGCACTTTTGCCCCTGAGTATTCTTCTGATTATACTGAGTAGCAGCAATTTTGGGAGCTTTAAGAAGTTGGTTACCCTCAATGATCAGAAGAGGCACAGGATCATTTTCCACTCTCATATACTCGGCCTTTTTATATAATTTGTCAAGCGTGTTTGGCTCTTTCATTTTGATCCATTTACCAAATTCTCTCTTCTCATCTATGGCGCCGATTAGAGACATTAAGACCATACAGGACTCAGGATTTCCCGCTTCGGAGAAAGCAGTGTTGAATCTCTTGAGGAAGGCTCTAACAGATTCTCGTGGATTTTTCTTCATTGACATTTGAGAAATAACATCCTTAGCCTTAGTAGCTTGTAGCCTGAACTTCTCCTTGAATTTCAAAATCAAATCATTGAATCGGTCGATGCATTTAGGTAGCAACCTTGTGAACCATAATGAGGCGACACCTTCTAGATAGAGAGGGAGGCACATGCATTTGATCTCGTCTGTTGCTTTGGCTGCATTCATATACCATTCATACCTATATTGGAAGTGATTCAGATCAGAAGTCTCGTTGCATGGAGGTAGAGTAGGATGAGTGAACTTTTTAGGGAATTCTTCTTTGCAGATCCTCTTTGTGGACGGGTTTTTGCTAGGGGAGAAGTCCCATTCTCTTTCACTGTCATTGCGAGCCATGCTATCTTTCATGATTTGTTTTACCATATCTGCGATATATTCCTTCGAGTTGTGTCATTCCAGAGAGCGGACTTCGATCTCTTTCCTAGATGCTCGTCTTGGCAAACGATCACGATTAGAGGATCTAGGTCTTTTACCTCAACTGTGGGGAGGCGCCCCCATGGAGGGACTTGCAACTCGTCGGGTATTTCGATCGGAATGGTTGAGGCTTCGTCATTAGCATCGTTTTTGTTATCAAATCCTTCCATGTTGTCATTATGATGATGATCGACGGCTGATGAATTTGCATTCTCTTCAAGGTTGGCATGGACTTTCGGAGGAGGGCGGAATTTTCTTGAGCATTTAGAAGAGCATTCATCTTTTCCATTAAAGCATCATTAGCATCCATCAAAGCTTTATTTGAAGTTTCCATGCATTGATTTAAATTGGCGACAACGGCATGTAGTTCGGCTCTAGTCACTCCGGTTATTGAGTTATCTCCAACTTCAAAGCGGTTGGTGAGTGGAGTTGCTTCATTGTTAGCAACATTGTCATTTTCTCCGACGGTTTTACTAGCGGTCTTTTTAGATTTAGCCATTATTTCAGACAAAACTTTGAAGATAGTTCGTCGATTGGTCTAGATCGTAGACTTGGAGAATCTATGGTAGATTTAGCCATTATTAACATCATGCTACAGTAATACGTTCTCATTTTAATGTGCCACATTTCCATACGATACAGTTGTCCATGCTGTTATAATCCCATTTGTATTAACTAATGTTATATGTCTTAATTATGAAGGTGCTGATTCAATATATGGGATGTACTTCATGCTTTGATCACACGTGTACTACTCCCCATACGTTGTGACTTCTGATTGGCTTTAATTCATCATTTCTTTCATTACATTTCTGTATGCCCTAGCTTCCGGAGTAAACCATGTCGTGATGCTCAATCGACTTGCTGCTAGTTTGATACGCATTACTCATGACGTTCATCATTTGAGCATGCTTGTCGTGTCCCCATGTTATCTGACTGAGCTTAGTGGCATACGACATGCTCAAATGCATGGTTCCAGAATTAAGCATGTAGCTTAGTGCTTTCCATATTGGTTTATATGGCTTACGTGAATTCACCCTTGCTGATGAATCCAAGCATTTAACATAATAAACGTCCTGATACTTTCGAGCCGGTTTCACATGTGTGTATCGAACGACTTGATCTCACACATATGATTTGCGGTATGAATGAGAATGTCCTTGCAGCGTACGATATGCTTGAATACGGTATGCTTTTAGGATCCACTTGCGGCTAACTTTTGATATGCTTCTGTGCGTCTTGAGTTGCCAACTGTCTCATCATGCACGCGACTGTTCAACCATATTGTTGAAAGCCTGGCCGCGACATGATTCAAACATCCTGTAACACCCCACACCCGCTAAGGTCACTCACTAAGGGAATGCCTTAGTTTTGGTGGAGTATTTTTAGTGAGTATAGAACAGAAAAATCACAACAGGACAAATATAAGTAATACTTGAAAATTTAAAACATCATTTCATTAACAAAACATGTTTGGTTACATCACAAAACCATAACAAGAGTCAAGTACATAATATCCATCCTGATAAAATAGATGTACATAATCCCCATTACATAGATAATAGCCAAAATGGAAAAGATAAACCGAGCTTTACTTCTACGGTCCAAGCCCCAAAAGAGAGATATAGCGGTCTGGTCCAAGCCCACTAGTGCTAGGCCCACTCTGATAACCTGAGGGTTGGGAAAAAGATAAACAACAACGGGGTCAGACATAAGTCTGAGTGAGTCCTATAACCCTAACAATACAATCATTAAAGTAATTAGGGTATGATATAAACAAGGTACGGTACCTCTGGGGATAATGACTACACTAAGTAGCCAACAAAACACAGGATGTACAACGATAACCGGAAAGACGCATTTATCCACCCAAGGATAATTACTAGCTTACACCACCCCAGATCTACCCACCCAAGGGTAATTCCTACACTGCACCACACCAGTTCTACCCACCAAGAGTAATTCCTACTTAAAGGTTGATCCCACCTAAAGACTTAGACAATATAACTAGTAGTTTCTGGTACTTCTAGCTGACCACGTAGGTGCCGTCTGCCCCTACCTCCACTAGGTGTACCGCACTACTCCCAAGCGATCGGCTCCCTAACGTAGATACCCGTGCTGGCCCCACAGTGGGGTGTATCAGTCCCCTAAAGTGGCAACCAATTCTATCAACGGTGCACGGCTTAAATCTACACGGTGCAACAACGGCTTATCTACCAGCCCGGGCCCACACACGCATATGAAGCCCGTTGGACTTGCGTTGCCACCGCTACCCCGTTTTGGCCTCTTATAGTCAAGCCCAATATGCGTGTCCCGTCACTCGACATGGGTCGAGCCCACAAAGATACGTTTGGGATATTGGTTGAAATGGGCCCCCACAAGCTACTACTTAAGCTTGTCATTTTATCTAGTGCATCCCACTTAACCCCTTTTTATAATCATGCCCCTTTACATGTTAAGGTTTGGTTAAGTCATCTAATTATATTTCAATTGCCACTTAGGGCACCCACTAGATTTCCACATGCCACCCAAGGCACTTACTTGATTCCCACATGCCACCCAAGGCACTTACTTGATTCCCACATGCCACCCAAGGCACTTACTTAACCCTTAAATCATGTTTAATTACATTTTCCACTTTGGTTAAGTATTCTAATCGTATTTTCTATTGCCACCCAAGGCAACCCACTAGTTTCCTCATGCCACCCAAGGCAACCCACTAGTTTCCTCATGCCACCCAAGGCACCCCCACTAGTTACTACATGCCACCCAAGGCACCCACTTAACCCCACATGCCCCTCTACATGCTAATATGGTTAAGTGTTTCTTAATTCATTAATTAAGATCATGACCTCATAAAGACCTCTCACATTAGACCGTCTTTTATGACTGCTGGATATGCCGGTTGGTTCCGGGCAGACTTCTGTCATCAAAAGGGTCTAACCTCGTGTCTTTACTTTAATCATGTATTTAATTTATGACTAAGACCTCTCACATTGGGCCAATCATTTGTAGCCGCTGGATGGCCGGTCGGTTCCGGGCAGACTTCCGCTACAAAAGGGTCCAACCTCGTGTCTTAGTTGATTAATTACACCTAATTAATCACCCTCGTATTAATTATCCCTAATTAATATCAAGCTTTTCATAACATGGGTAGACCTAACTCAATAGGTAAATTCCCATGGGGTAGACCTAACTCAATAGGTAAATTCCCACTTATGCTTATTCATTTTATGGTATGCTTAATCATACCCAATCATACTTTTATTAACATATTTACCAACCCCATCGTTCCCCACGTAAATCGTTCTCATTTCATGACATAATAAAGGGGAAGATCCATCACAAATATCATGGGTTTAGCATATAACTTTGTCATGGGTTAAGAGGATGTCAACTTGCATTTATGAGCATATATTAACCCAACTACATTTAACCCAAACTTGCATATTATCATACACATGATTTGCATAACATGTTGCATATGAGCTTGCATATTATCATACACATATCTTGCATACCATGTTGAACTTGCATATAAGCATTCTCATAACTTGCATAACATGTTAAACATGCATTTAAGCATACACATAACTTGCATATGCATTCACATACTTGCATAAGCATTCGCATACTTGCATAAGCATTCACATACTTGCATAAGCATGCATAACTTGCATATCACATTAAACTTGCATTTAAGCATATATATAACTTGCATAACATCATGCACATAACTTGCATAATCTCATAAACATAACTTGCATAACATCATGCACATAACTTGCATACCCTCATACACATAACTTGCATATGAACTTGCATAACAATATGCACATAACTTACATAACATCATGCACATAACTTGCATAACATATTGAGCTTGCATATAAGCATACACATAACTTGCATAACATGTTGAACTTGCATATATGACTTGCATCTTAAAGGAGGGTAAACATGCATAGCATATAAGGGTGTCATCTTGCATATGTATGCATCACATTTAAAAAGGGTAAACTTGCATGTCATGATTTATGCATAATACCAACCACTTAGCATGCATAAAACCCAATACTTAGCATGCATAAAATCAAATACTTAGCATGCATAAAATCAAATACTTAGCATGCATAACATCAAATACTTAGCATGCATAACACCAAATACTTAGCATGCATAAAATCACATGCATAACTTGCATATCATGTTACATATAACTTGCATATACTCTCACATATAGTTGCATAACATGTTACATATGCATAAATGTTCAACATAATGTTTTGCATCATAAAACATGGCATTAAACTTGCATATCACATATCATACAAACTTGCATAAACACATTTATCCACAAACATAGCCATGTCTTATCACATCCTACCATAATCAATTTAACAATTGATTATTAAAGCCATAGGAACTCACCAAAACCAAGATTAGAAAACTTATGTAGTAGAACTAGTAGCTTTAGTTGAAGAAGATGTTGATTGGAGGTTGATTAGCTTGCAACTCTCTTCATTGATTTGTGGAGGCCATGATCAAGTTTCATTTTGCCATAGTTTAGTTACAAGATCTAATTATGAATCAATTAGGGTAGGGTTAGGGTCTTATTTATAGGATTAGGTAGTGTTTTAGGCCCTTAGATTAACCCTAGATTAGTTTAGGTCCGTCAGATTTAGGAAATCTCTAGAACCCAGCCCTCCAAGCCAGCCTAAAACCCAACCTGGTGCACCCAGGTTCTCTGGACGCCGCGCCCCTGTCGACAGGCAAGTCGACAGGCAAGTCGACACCCCTGTCGACAGCCCTGTCGACATGGTTAGGGCGGGAACTTTCCCGCCTGACCCCGCTGGCTCTATTTTCAAATCTGAATTTGAATTTTTAAATATGTTTTTAGCTTAAATTTTCCTGCAAACTTCTTTGGGCCATAACCGGGCCATACGGACTCCGATTCTCGAAAACTCGGACTCTATTTCGCGTATTTTTCCGAGACGAACGCAATGACGCAGCCCGTTACCCCCAATTCCCACATCTGAGATTATTTATCCTGTAATTAGTGAATTTCAGTATTAACTAAAATTCGGGGTGTTACACATCCCGTGCCTCACTTTTGCATTTCCACGTGGCTTGTCCTTTTTGCTAACATTAAGTAACATTGTTTTGTAATTTTCTCACGAGATGGTCTCGGTGACATAAGTCATAAAACATGGTTTAAATGGTCCTTATGGTTCGAATGGGCACGGTATGCATATATTGAACGACATGGATCATTTCTATGGCATGAAGGAGCTGACGACCTAATTACAAGGAACAGTCCAAATGACATGTTTTTATGTCGCGGATACGGCTTGGCTTCATCGCATGTCGTGGGATGGTTTGGATGCATGTCGTTAAAGGCACGACTGTTTCCGTATATTCACGGCTTGGCATATACCTGAGCGATTTGAACCATGTCGTTATGAACGACTTAGTTTCACGTCGTGAGAACATCATAAGAGCATGTCGTGTTAACGGCTTAGACGGTCTCGACACATTATTTTCTTACTCACGTTTTAACGGGGTTAACAAAAGTTCTCTTTCTCTTTAATGGCTACTTAGCCATTTCTTTTTCTATGTAACTTTCGTTTTTCTAATGCAATGTTAATTAGTTCTCTTTTATTTACAAGCTTTTTACTTCTTATTGTAGTGTAGATCTCTTTTATTTTATGCAAGTAGAATATATTTTCCTTTATTTTGCTTTTTTTCCTTTTTCATGTTGCAAGCTATGATTGTTAATATGATAGCAAGTATTAGAAGCTAATCTCCTTCAACTTAGGGGTAATGAAGCTCTCTAATAATGTAGCTTCAACATTATTTGATTTTGCGTTCTCTTTTTGTGCTCAACGGAAATATGATTATGACAAAGAAGTGGTTGTTTAAATTAAAATTTGATGGCCTATATTTCTAAACAATAGTTAATAAGACATGCTTAAAATAGATTTGATTTTCATCATTTTGTCATTTTCATGAGGTAAACAAGTGAGTTAGCGGTTATGTTAAACTTTGATTACTTATGTTGGGCTAATTAATAAAACAAATACGCAATGCTTAGGATAAACACATCAACTAATCATACTTACGACCAAAATTAAGAGATCATAATTTCATAATTTGTTGAACTATATGATGTAGAAAGTGTATTTATTCCTACGTTGTCATTTAATCTCATAGTTGCATTCAAAATTTGTAGTAGTTAGTTTGATAGATTTTGCAATTTTTAATTAGTTAAAATTTCACTCGAATTTGGTTTAATTTGATAGAATATAATTAAAATTATTTCTTTCTCCGTGGATCGACTCGTATTCACCACGTACTATAATTGTACGCCGTGCGCTTGCGGTTTTATACACTTCGCGACGGATTTCTAATCGATAAAATATTCGTCGTCGAACAAGTTTTTGGCGCCGTTACCGGGAAAAGAAATTTAATTTTAATTTTATTCTTGGAACTGATTTTTTTGTTTGTTGTTCTTTTAAAAAAAATGTGTATGTTTGTTTTGTTTCATCTCGTGTTTTGTTTGTTCACTTGTGTTCATATTTGTTTTGTGTTTTGTTTCCTTGCGTTCTTTGTGTTATCTTCTAAAAAAAATCTTTCATTTTGTAATGTTCTTTGTCTATTTCCTTTTCTTTCTTATTAAAAAAAATGTGTTCGCTAGTGTTTGTTTGATTTTTAATTATTTGTGTGTGATTGTTTTGTTTCATCTAGCATTTGTTTTGATTGGTCTTGTTGTGTTTTATTTTTTTTGTGTCAACTATTAAAAAAAAGAGTCCATTCCTTTGCTTTCTCACTTTCTGTGTTGTTATTCAGAATTTATACTGTTGTTTGCATTTGTTTGCACTATTACTTGAGTGTTGTCCATTTGGGTCCATTTTGGTGTGATAATTCACTTTCTGTTTATTCACTTTAATATCTATTCCAGTCTCCAATAATTCACATTCTGTTTAGTGATTTTTGTTTCAAATCTCAGTTTTTAGTAGTATTTCAAAGGAAGCAGCAAAAGGATTTTAAAATTGACGGAATTTCTTTCACCGATTTTTTTGCAGTTCATTTCTGTTACACAGTTTTCAGTAGTTAATTGAAAAAGTTACAACTGCATTTATGTATTACATCACTATTTTACATCAGTGCACTCATTCCTAGCTACCAATGCATAAACAATCCAACCTGCCCGTGCACTCACTAATTCCATCACCTACTTCTGCATCATGTCACCAACCTTCCACTTAAACCACCTAACGCTTCACCATTCCACCTTGTCTGCCAGACAACCCGAAATCACCTACCAACCTTCGACATAGCAACCCCTGACTGCACATTCAACTCCATCCACAGTTTCACACTCCGCTGTGCACACTCGAGTTGCACATCCATTTCAAAAAACACTTCAACCTCATCAAACTATTTCGACCACTCAACCATATACACAAGTTACCATTGCCTCATAACCATCCCCCTATCCTTGCTTCACCATCAAATCGACAACTCGCTGTCTATCACAGTTCTACCTCGTCAACAGTCCGTTTACAAGTCACACAACATATCCACTTCTAATCCCCTCAACATACAAGCAGTACCAACCATCGTCTCAACTCGACAGTCCAAAAACCACCACCTTCACCATTCCTCTGCCTAGAGACCAAGCAACCACATCAACAAGTCAGTACATCAACCATCCAACCTCTCTTCTGCACCACTGTAATACCCCTACACAGCCGAACAAAATCTGCCACACTCCTCCGACAAACCAACTGTCAACCTCGACAGCAACCAGCTATCAAACTAACCACCCGCAACTTGACCAACTGCACCTTACCATACAAGCATTCACTTCTGCAAACAACCCATACACTTCTTCCCAAACTATACACCATTACCCACACTTCTCCACCTATCTTGCTGACCAACGGCTACTCCCTCAAACCCACCTTCACTCCCATCAAAAACCAACCATACATCCCCACAGTCGAACTCATCGACACTGGCATATTAACACCATACATCCCCACAGTCGAACTCATCGACACTGGCATATTAACATCATACACCCCATAACTCTCCACAGTAAACTACACCATCACCACTCACAAACCTACACACATACCCCTCTGCACTCAACTCAACTCAAAAATCCGATTACCTCCCACACAAACTCAGTCCATCTCCCTGGCCACTTGCTTCACGCACCTCTGTTTCATACCGCCCAAAAATCCATTACTTCATCATCACCGAGCGCTAGTTTACACCCAGATTTCCTTTCACACAACCATCCCCAAATTCGACTCCTCAACTACACGAATCAAACTTGCGCGTCCATCAAACTTGCGCGTCCATCAACACGTGTGCACAAACATATAATAAACTTTTAAAATTAAGACGCAACTTTAAGATTTTAGGCGGAAGGACAGTTCTCACATTCTTCTTTTATTTCCTCCACCGTCGATTATCAACAGCCACCGTCGCTCTCGATTATCAACAGCCAAGTCATCGCACCCCCAAGAATAGCTGTCGCCTTCCAAGCCGCCGCCTCTCCAAGTCGTTGCCATCGCCTGAAGTCGTCGCTCGAAGTCGTCGTCTGAAGCCGCCATCGCCTGAGCCTAAAGCTGTCGTTGCCTGATGCTAATTGAATCCCCAATCGTCGTTGTTTTTGAAGTAGTTCGAACCCTCATCATCGTTGATCTGAATTTAAAAAATCAGTACCACGTCCACTACTCAATCATCGATGATTTGAATTTTACAAAAAATCATTGATACCAAAAATGCTAAATCAACTTAGCATTAAATCATGATAGTATCATATTAGTTTTTCTACAGTTCAAAAATACTAAATTGTACAATCGTTGATAATGTCATAATAATTGAAGGAAATATGACCTCTTGACTCATTTTTTGCATTGCTCAATATGCACAAACGTTGATAGTTTATTTCCCGATTCATCAATCTATCAGTGATGTGCAGTCTATGCAAAAGTAATTCATATGCACGAAGAACACTCTAGAATTCTTGAGTTCCAATTTATGAAGGACCATTCTACTTTATAACAGCATCAAAAATGCTAAATTCAGCTATCATTTTGTGTATGCAATATATCTTATAGAAGCTTAAAAATACAATGATATATTTAACTATCATTTAGAATGTTATACACATGCTAGGTCACTTTCAAAAATACAATGCTAAATTCAACTATCATTTATCATATTTATACATGTTATTTCTTTTTATGAAACACACTACTATTTATGCTAGTTCGCTTTAAAAATATAATGCTATATTTAGCTATCATTTAACATATTCTATACATGCTAATTCACTTTGAAAATATGACGATGAAATCAATTTTCATTTATTATGTTTTGTACATTCTAGTTTACTTTAAAATACAATGCTATATTCAGCTATCATTTAGCATATTTAAACGTTCTACTTTTAAAAGATACAATGTTAAATTCAACTATCATTTATTATATTCTATACATGCTAGTTCATTTTACTAATAAATACTACTCAAACATTATTTTGCAAACCCTACACGTGCTAACTCACTTCAAAAATATAAATGATAAATTCAACTATCATTTACTATATTTTGTACATGGTAGCTCACTTTAAAAATACAATGCTATATTCATCTATCATTTAGCATATTGTACATATTTTATTTCACTTTAAAAAGTACAATGCTAAATTCAACTATCATTTACCACTTTTAAAATATAATGTTATATTCAAATATCATTCATCATATTATATACAGGCTAGTTCACTTTGAAAGCGTAACGATATATTTATCTATCCTTTATCATATTTTATAATGTTAGTCATTTTAATATAACATTTGAGTGATGATAGACATACATATCATTAATTTAGCATCCATTTGTATTTAGTGCAGAATATGCTAGGTTAATTAAGTGTATAATATTCTAGATAAATTTAGCATTATAGCATTCATCTGTATTTAATGGATTGATTTATATTTATAGCATTAATTTATCATCCATCTTTATTTAGTGTATGAAAATGCCAAGGTAACCTAGCACTATAGCGAATGACTGAGCCCTTGAAAATTGTATGAAAAGGCTAGGTTAACCTAGCATTATAGAGCATGATCGAGCCCTTAACCAGTATATGAAAATGCCAGGTTAACCTAGCATTATAGCGAATGACTGAGCCCTTGAAAATTGCATGAAAATGCTAGGTAAACATAGCATTATAGGGCACGACCGTGCCCTTAACTAGTATATGAAAATGCCAGGTTAACCTAGCATTATACTGAATGATCGAGCCCTAGAACAATGTATGAAAATGCTAGCTTAACCTACCATTATGGCGCATGACCGAGCCCTTCAACGGTGTATGGAAAATGCTAGGTTAACATAGCATTACAGGGCATGACCGAGCCCTTGACAAATGTATGAAAATGCTAGATTAATCTAGCATTATATTGCAGAAAAAATAATAGCTATTTATATGAGTAAATATTAAACAGCAAGAAAATACTAAATACACATATGATACGTAAAGGACTTCCGCACGCAAGGCCTAATCGGGTACTCCAGCAACGAATCTGCACCCAGTAGGGATTAGTTAACCGAGCGGCTACCAGTGACACGTAAAAGACATCCGGATGCAAGGCCTAATCGGGTACCTATGACATGTAAAATACGTCCAGACATAAGGCCTAATCGGGTACTAATGCAACGATTCTGCATCCAGTAGGAATTAGTTAACCGAGCGAGTACCCGTGACACGTAAAAGACTTCCGCACGCAATGCCTAATCGGATACCTATGACGCGTAAAAGACTTCCGCACGCAAGGCCTAATCGGGTACTCCAGCGAAGATTCTACATCCAGTAGGAATTAGTTAACCGAGCGGGTACCCATAACACGTAAAAGACTTCCACACGCATGGCCTAATCGGGTACCTATGCCACGTAAAAGATTTCCGCACGCAAGGCCTAATTGGGTACTCCAGCAATGATTCTGCACCTAGTAGGAATTATCTAACCGAGCGGGTACCCATGACGCGTAAAAGGCTTCCGTACGCAAGGCCTAATTGGGTACCTATAACACGTAAAACACTTCCGCACATAAGGCCTAAACGGGTACTCAAGCAATGATTATGCACCAAGTCAGATTAGTTAACCGAGCAGGTGCCCGCGACACGTAAAAAATTTCTGCACGCAAGGCATAATCGGGTACCTATGACACATAAAAAACTTCCGCACACAAGGCCTAATCGAGTACTCCAGCATACACCCAGTAGGAATTAGTTAACCGACGGGGTACCCATGGCACGTAAAAGAGATTTCCACACACAAGGCCTAATCGGGTACCCGTGACACGTAAAAGACTTTCGCACGCAAGGCCTAATCGGTTAGTCCATCAACGATTCTGCATCAAGTATAAATTAGTTAACCGAGCGGATACCCGTGACATGAAAAATACTTCCGCATGCAAGTCTTAATCGGGTACTTATGACACGTAAATGACTTCCGCACGCAAGGCCTAATCGGGTACTCCAGCAACGAATCTGCACCCAATAGGGATTAGTTAACCGAGCGGCTACCGGTGACACGTAAAAAACATCCGGATGCAAGGCCTAATCGGGTACCTATGACATGTAAAAGATGTTCGGACGTAAGGCCTAATCGGGTAATGATGCAACGATTCTACACCAAATAGGAATTAGTTAACCAAGCGAGTACCCGTGACACGTAAAAGAATTCCGCACGCAATACCTAACCGGGTACCCATGACACGTAAAAGGCTTCAGCACGCAAGGCCTAATCGGGTACTCCAGCGAATATTCTATAATCAGTAGGAATTAGTTAACTGAGTGGGTAACCGTGACACGTAAAAGACTTCCGCACCTGATCGAGTACCTATGACACGTAAAAGACTTTCACACGCAAAGCCTAATCGGGCACTCCAGCGACGATTCTACACTCAGTAGGAATTAGTTAACCGAGCGGGTACCCGTGACACGTAAAAGACTTCCGCATGGAAGGCCTAATCGGGTACCTATGACACGTAAAAGACTTCCGCACGCAAGGTCTAATCGGGTACTCCAACAACGATTCTGCACCCAGTAGGAATTAGTTAACCGAGCGGGTACCGGTGACACGTCAAAGACTTCCGCATGCAAAGCATAATCGAGTACCTATGACATGTAAAAGATGTCCGGACACAAGGCCTAATCGGGTACTTCAGCAACGAATCTGCACCCAGTAGGGATTAATTAACCGAGCGGGTACCGGTGACATGTAAAAGACATCCGGAAGCAAGGCCTAATCAGGTATCTATCACACGTAAAAGATGTCCGGACGCAAGATTTAATTGGGTACTTCAACAACGAATCTGCACCCAGCAGGAATTGATTAACCGAGCTAGTACATGTGACACGTAAAAGCCATCCGGATGCAAGGCCTAATCGGGTAACTATGACACGTAAAAGACGTCCGGACGCAAGACCTAATCGGGTACTTAGACAACGAATCTGCACCCAGTGGAGATTGATTAACCGAGCGGGTACTGATGACATGTAAAAGACATCCGTACACAATAAACCAATCACCATATCAACACAAGCATCAAATCCTAGCTTCAGACAAGCTTTAGTTGTGATAAGTAAAATCTATACACAACATGGTATGAAAATTATGAAAGGGAAAGAATGTTATATTTAACTATCATAGTAGAATGAAAATTGAGAAAATTGATGTTGATAGTTTGTATTATACTAAAATGCTATATACAACTATCATTATATAAAAAATGATGTTTAATACCATAACATTAGGTGTGCATCCTGATTATCCCTTGATGCCGTTGTAAAATTCCATATGCTCCCCTAGCTGAAATGCATTATAGTTTCTATACTTTTATGCTGGAGCATCATGTACAACTAATGCTTTAAACCAAATGCAAATACAAAACCAGATTTGTCTATACATATCATAGTTGTATAATAAGTATTGTCAAATGTGAAAAACCATTTAGTACGCCTCTCAACTATATGCCATCATGCACTATATAAATATGAAACCATATAACTAAAATGACATGTGCAATCAACATCATACTCAAATAAAGAATAATAAAACCACAAACACAATCAATAGAGTAATCAAACAGAAACAAATCACACAACATGCATTGTACAATCAATATAAAGTATAAATGAAACGATATATACAACTAGCATTATACTGTAATAAATGATAATATAACCACAAACGTAATCAACAGAAAATATCAAGTAGAATAAAAATTAGACGATATTTGCATAGTATTTAAACAATTGAAAAAAACGAATTACATGGCAAAATGTATAATACATTAAACTGCAAGAGCATATGGAAAACCTGTAATTCTCCATTGATTACTACTACATGAATGATTTTGAAGATCAACAACTTGTGACTTCCACGACTTAACTTCAAAAATAAACTCTGATGGTTTAAAAACATCCCAACCAAAACCATCATCAACTAATTTTGATAAATTGTCCTCCATGATAGGACAAAGAACTATTTTTCATAACGCACATTTCTCCCCCCTTCTATCAATTTTCTCCATAATTTTACTATATGAAATGATATATACAACTACCATTATGCAACAATAATTATATAATCATCAGACTAAAAGAAATAAACCACTGTCAAACTAAATGACAATATAAATAGAAAATGATAGTTAAACATACCATTTGAATACAAATGACAATAAAATTTAAAAACCATATTTAAGATAATAATCATACCTTGATGCGACCAACATTCACGAATTTCATGCTTAACTTCATATAAAAAAGTGTTCATGCTAGGACAGGTGGAATATGAATTATCATTATACTCAAAAACAACTAGCAAGCTTGTTGATTCACAGGGGTAACATCATCATTGCAAAACAAATATGCACAGTTATTATTAACAAAACAGAAAATGCTATACCCACATAGCATATCAAGGCAAAATAGCTCCAATCCACCGCCGTTAAATGACAATATAAACAGAAAATGATAGTTAAACATACCATTTGAAACAAATAACAATAAAATTTAAAAACCATATTTAAGATGATAATCATACCTTAATACGACCAACATTCACAAATTTCATGCTTAACTTCAAATAAAGAAGAGTCCATAATATGACATGTGCAATATGAACTATCATCATACTAAAAAACAACTAGCAAGCTTGTTGATTCACAGAGGTAATATCATCACTGCAAAACAAATGTGTATGGTTATTATTAACAAAACAGAAAATGCTATACACTCATAGCGTATCAGGGTAAAACAACTCCAATCCACTGCTGTTAAATGATAATATAAATAGAAAATGATAGCTAAACATACCATTTGAATACAAATAACAACAAAATTTAAAAACCATATTTAAGATGATAATCATACCTTGATGCGACCAACATTTACAAATTTCATGATTAACTTCAAATAAAGAAGAGTCCGTGCTAAGACAAGTAAAACATTCACAAACGATAGCAAGCTTGTTGATTCACAAAGGTAATATCAGTTATTATTAACAAAACAGAAAATGCTATACACAAATAGCCTATTAGGGTAAAATAGCTCATATCCACCGCCGTTGTTCATCTGAAATCGGCCGTCAACACCATCGCTCAAGTTGTCGTCGATCTGCAAAGTAGTCACTTGATTGATTCGAGATCGATCGATCAAATTTGCAACGAGCTCAACCTACAACCGTCGTCTTCAGATTGAAGTCTTCTCCAGATTTGACAACGAAAAAAACACAACTTCATATCGATTTGGATTTAAAGGTGTCGGCTTTAGATTGTAGCGCATGATTTGAAATTGAAGATTGATTTGTTTTTTATCGGCAGAATTTAGAATGGAGAGTGAAGAAGAAACGCACGATTTTAATTTTCTGTGAAAATTTTCCTTCAGCCAAAAATTAAAACATGTGTGTCCTTCTTTTATAAAAATAATTAGCGCGTCCTATAAACTTAAAAACGCGACAAGTATTTCCTTCAATCGATTTTCCTGTTCCGTAATTTGGTTTTCATTCGGATTATCGGTTTAAGTTTTAAGTTCGACTTTTGTTTTGGGTCCTTAATTTGGTTGAATTAAAAAAATTCGATCGCAGAAAATCACAAGGAAGATAGCTTTACTTGGAACTACTTGAAGATTGCTTTGCTTGTTGAAAAATTGCCTTGCTTTCTTTAAAAAAACGCCGCTTTAAATAAAAATTGCAAACAATTCTGCACGCTCTGGTATCATATTTCTCTCCTCTGTTTTATTTACTTGCATTATTGTTTGCTTGCATTTGCATCAAAAATTCAAAAACAAAATAAAATTCATTCGTAATTGCATTGTTCATTCACGTTTAATTTCTCTTTTGCATTCATCTCATTTTATTTTTATTTTGTAAACACACTATTATATTTTGACAAATTGGTTTCTTTTCAACGAATTATTTCTCGATGTCTAGACTACGACAGAACAATAATCGTTTATAAATATTACAGTGATTATTACAGTGGTTGTTCCTTTATAGGTACTTAAACCTTCGGTTGCATTGCTAGGGTGATTCCTGGTGCACCGATAACTCCTGCCCGTTAACTGGTTGAGAAATCTTTTGTTGAAATTAATCTAACCGTCATTATATAATTTTAGAAAATTTGTAAATAAGTAATTTGCATTCATATAGTTGCATTAGGTTCATGCATATACAAAAAAAACACAAAAATTGAAAATAAAAAATAAAAAATAAAAAAGGCTTTTCCTTTTGTAAATATTTATTTTATTTTCTCTTAATTTTTTTATATTTAAGAAAAAAGCATTCTTTAAAATGTCTTAATTTTCTTTTTTTCGTGGATTTTACGATAGTTGTGAAAATCAATATAATCCATACAATTTTACACCAAATTCGTATGGATATTTTAATAACAACTATTGTACAAATAATTCGGATTTTGCACCACAAAATTTTCAAAATAATGATCAAACCTCAACTTTTAAAAAAAGAATTGAATCTACTTGAAATGATTACACAACAAAGTCAAAAAATATATGAATGTTGTAATTTCTACATGTGAAACAATTCAAGTGAAAGTTTTCAAAATAATCAAAATTTGATTTCACCTCCAAATTCAAATGGTTTTGATTATAACGCTTGTCAATTCAATTTCAAACTCTAAAATGAATTTCAAATTCAAAATGGAAATGTGAATAACTTTTTAAATGATTTTGGCAATGGGAATAATTTTAATTTGGTGCAACTAAAAATCTTTGTTCTCAACAATTTCAAATTAAAATTTCTCTAGTAAATAATTATAAAATTGATTTTGTTGAGCAAATGAACGAAATTTACGATAATCACACGGATTTGTTGTTTGAAACTTACTTGAAACAACGTGAGAAACATAATCAAATCCCAACGTGTGACGAGCCAAACAATAATCCATCTTTTGCCACAATCGACAATTTTCAATCAACAACTTTCGAAATTGAACATGATGATCTTAATGAAGTTGTTAAAAACACGGTAATTGAGTTGGATTTCAATTCTTTTGAGAGGGTGGAACAAAATTTAAAATTTGATCGTCCTTTTTCTGAAAATGATGAATTTCAAACAACAACTTTGGACTTTGAAAATGATATAAACAATGAAGTTGTGGATAGTTCAAAAGAAAATGAATTGAATAAACATGAATTTCTTGGTCTTTTCGAGGAAGAGTTGTCAAATTGTGAAGGACTAGAGTTAAATCAACATTTTGATTTTAAAATCAATAAGTTTGAAGAATTTGTCAATGATGGGCTTGAATTTGAAACTGGTAAAATTAAACTTGAACTTTAGCCATTTATCATCGACGATAAAACAACTCATTCGATTTTTAATAAAGAGACATTCATTTTTCCAAATTCACATTCAACTTCGAAATTTTTAACGATTTGGTTTTTCAAGCTTAAACTATGTCTCTCATACTTGAAGAGACAAATGAATCGTTTTTTGAAAGATCGTTTCATTTACTTCCTATCAGTATATTTTCTGATAGAGTGTAAATAATAACGGTTTCTTGTAAATATAGGGTATATTTTCAAAATTTTCTTTTCTTTTTTTCTTTCCTCCTTCAACTTGGGTTGCCTATGGGGACACAGTCGAAATCAAGTGTGGGGGGAGTTTCATGTTTAATTTGGTTTACATTAAATTTTCTTTTCTTTTCTTTTTTCATTAAAAAAAAACGATTTGCATTTCTATTTACTTTTAAATAAGACATGATCGAATAAGCATACAATTTTGGTTGTACGATTAAAATGTTTGGAAAATCACTTTTCTTAACGGATAACGAAAAGAAAGTATGAATTATGAGCAAATTTAGTGTAACTGGTATATAGGGAGATTCGTAGGTGATGAGTACGAATTTTTTTCTAAATTGCAATTTGATTAATAGAATGGTTGATTTAGACTACTTGCGACATTTTAGATCATTTAAGTAAAGTTGTTCTAAGATGTTCTTGCTTAACTCTCTTTATTTACAATATATAATAATAATAATAATAATAATAATAATAATAATAATAATAACAATAATAATAAACAATCCAAAGGTATCGAACATTGCTTGAAAATCTAGCGTTGGTGTGCAAACCCGCCAAGCTCTGTCCCACCTCTGGTATACCTTGGTCTCATTTTATGAGTTGGACACCTAAGTATTGCCGACATCTTGTTGACAAAGTCAGCGTCAGTCTGCACAATCCACTAAACTCTATCCCAAACTTTCACATCAGTCCGTGAGGCAATGCATGAGTGGTATACATTGGTCTTTTCAGTTAGGTGTTTGTAAATAATAATAATGTAAATATCAAAATAAAGAGAGAGTAAGAACTTCGAATCCAAGCACTATTTTCACTTATTTGGCCTAACTTGTTAACCAAAGGAAATAAAAATGCCATTTTATGATTGTTGATAATCAATTATAGAATTCATTTCATAATTGCACTATGTTTTCAACCGAAACAATTGGCTAAGCTAGAGGAGATTGTAACGATAATCGAACTTTTGTTCAAAGTTCTGATTAGTAACGGACTAAAATTTCATAGTGACGACCAAAACTTGTATTGACTCACTCGTGTTAAATTTAAAAATAAAATATTCTTTTGAAAACTTGCATTCATCTTGTATATATTTTAGAATCTTGCATTTTATAAATATTTTTTGCATTTAACAATTGGATTTTGTGGGTAGTATCCGTTGAAAACCCTCACGAGACAACACTCGTCCTACTGGGGAAACCCAAAGTTTTAATGGTTTGTTGCATACGCTCAATGCAATCGTGCTCCCTACGAAAACAGATTTATCTTAGTTTTTTGTTTTGTTTATTCGAGGACGAATAAAAAGATAAGTGCGGGGGTATTTGATGTGCACGTAAATGTGCACATTTATATTCACATATTTATTCTTCTTTTAGTTAAATAAATAACATAATCGGGCTATTTTTACATGTTTTAACCAACAACCCAAAATTCTCAAATCATCATGCATACATCTTCATATTGGGGAAAAACGGACATTTATGCATGTATTTATATATTGATAAAATTTACTTGTTCATTTTCCTGTTGTCTTGTAGAATTTTAGGAGCAAAAATGAACTATGCACATAAAGATATGAAGATATGCATGCACAAAGTGGATACAAAGAAATGGAGATGGAATTAGTTTGCACACAACTTAGTGGAGGACCCCACCCATTATCACTCTTTATCTAGTGCTAAGTTTAAAGGTTAATTTATTGGCTAATGGAGACAAAACAAGCTTCATGCACTTTTAATGATTCACTAGTGAATAAAGACAAATGGAAGCTTCATGAAGAGGGTATTTTTGGTGGTTCCCAACAAAAGTGATTAGGATTTTAGAGCATGCATAAATACCTCTTTATATCATGTAAATGGATCCCCTCTCTTTTAGTTAGTTTTAATTTTAAGGATCAAAACTCTCTTTCTCTTTGATGGCTACTTAGTCATTTCTTTTTCTATGTAACTTTCTTTTTTCTAATGCAATGTTAATTAGCTCTTTTTATTTACATGCTTTTTACTCCTTGTTGTAGTGTAAATCTCTTTTATTTTATGCAAATAGAATATATTTTCTTTTATTTTCCTTTATTTTTCCTTTTTCATGTTGCAAGCTATGATTGTTAATATGATAGCAAGTATTAGAAGCTAAGCCCCTTCAACTTAGGGGTAATGAAGCTCTCTAATAATGTAGCTTCAACGTTATTTGATTTTGTGTTCTCTTTTTGTGCTCAACAGAAATATGATTATGACAAAGAAGTGATTGTTTAATTTGATTTTTGATGGCATATACTTCTAAACAATAGTTGATAGGCCAAGCTTAAAATAGATTTGATTTCATCTTTTTATCATTTTCATGAGAGTTAAACAAGTGGGTTGGTGGTTGTGTTAAAGTTTGATGGCTTATGTTGGACTAATTAATAGCACAAATACGCCATGCTTAGGATAAACACATCAACTAATCATATTTATAACGAAAATTGAGAGATCATAATTTCATAATTTGTTAAACTATATGATCTAGAGAGTGAATTTATTTCTAAGTTGTCATTTAGTCTCATAGTTTCATTCAAAATTTGCAATAGTTAGTTTGTTAGATTTTACAATTTTTAGTTAGTTAAAATTTCACTCGAATTTAGTTTAATTTGATTGAATATAATTTAAATTATTTCTTTCTCCATGCAACGACCCGTATTCACCACGTACTACAAGTGTACGTCATGCACTTGCGGTTTTATACACTTACCGATGAATTTCTAATCGATAGAATATTCCGTTTTTCCTCGTCGAACAGGGAACAAATTACACTAATAGCAACACAGTTGAACAAGTGCATAGGGATATTAGTTATTTCAACTATCTTATGATGAATCACCTTGATGGTTAGATTAATGCCACATTAGTAGTTCAATAGGGTATTATGTTGAACTATTAGAACGTTAATAATAAAATATATAGGGCCTCAATGTGCTAAACTGGTGCAGGGAGTATTAAATGAGATGTATACCTTGGAATGCATTTCGATAGAGTCAGACGCATCCCTTGGAATGCATGCTTCGCTGTATTCCTTGGAATGCATTTCCATTAAGTCAAGCATTTCGCAGAAGAGGAATGCTACCAACAGTCGCCCAAAAGCAAGTGCAAGTGATACTTGCCATGTGATTGGTCAGGACAGTATCATTAAGGTATTTTAATTAATTGTTAAATAGTAGATGGGTCCCATTGCCATGGTATCACCCAATCACATGGCAAGTATCACTTGCACTTGCTTTTGGGCGACTGTTGGTAGCATTCCTCTTCGCAGAATGCTTGTAGGTTCATAGAGATGTGTTCTTTTAATGCATATAAGTTATCAAATTGTAGTGATGAATTTCTTCAATGCATATAATTTATCCAATTCCTTAGAATGCATTCCAATGAATGTTGGAATATTAGCATTCCAAGGAATGCATATCACTTATTTGAAATGCATTCCTTAGAATGCCACTAGATAATCTATATGCATTCCATGGAATGACACTAGATAACTTATATGTATTCCATGGAATGCCATTAGGAAAAATTGAATATGACCGTTAATGTGCTAATGGGTACAAATTAAATTAATAGCAGAATAGTTGAACAAGTGCATAGGAATATTAGTTAGAAATTCATTCCTTAGAACGCTACTAGATAATTTATATGCATTCCGTGGAATGCCACTAGATAACTTATATGCATTCCGTGGAATGCCACTTGGAAAAATTGAAATTATAATGTTATATTATGCATGGTAATGACATTCATTATGACTGTCAAAACAAATCACTAATATACAATAAAAAAGCTTTAATGTGCTAATGGGAACAAAATAAATTAATAGCAGAATAGTTGAACAAGTGCATCGGAATATCAGTTATTTCAATTATCTTATGATTAGACAAATCAAGTGAAATTTGAAATCATAGCCAAGATTAAGCCTGGGAGAACAGCAAAATTATGATGAATCACTTAGATGGTTGGGTTGACGCCACATTAGCAGTTCAGCAGAGTATTATACTAAACTATTAAAACATTAATAGTAAAATATATAATGACTCAATGTAGTAACATGGTGCAGGGAACATTAAATGAGATGCATTACTTGGAATGCATTTCGATAAAGTTAGAGGCATTCCTTGGAATGCATGCTTCTCTGCATTCTTTAGAATGCATTTCCTTTAAGTCAAGCATTTCGTAGAATGCATGACTTAATCTTTGTTATAATTTTAAATTTCACTTGATTTGTCTAGTTATAAGATAATTGAAACAACTGATAGTCCCATACGCTTGTTCAACCGTTCTGCTATTAATTTAATTTCTTCCCAATGGCACATTAAAGCTATTTTATTGTCTGTTAGTGGTTTTTTAACAGTCATAATAAATGCCATTACCATGCATAATATAACGGTACCATTTCAATTTTTCCTAGTGGCATTCCATGGAATGCATACAAGTTATCAAGTAGCATTCCATGGAATGAATATAAATTATCTAGTAGCGTTCTAGGGAATGCACTCGTAATTGATAGTCCTATGCACTTGTTCAACTATTTTGCTATTAATTTAATTTGTTCCCATTAGCACATTAACAGTCATAATGAATGTCATTTCAATTTTTCCTAGTGGCATTCCATGGAATGCATATAAGTTGTCTAGTGACATTCCAGGGAATGCATAACCTCCGAATGCATTTCGGTTAAGTGAGATGCATTCCAACAAATGTTGAAGTATTAGCATTCTAAGGAATGCATCTCACTTAACCGAAATGCATTTCGTAGAACGCCACTAGATAATTTATATGCAATGTTATTATATATTTTAGTTTAGTCGCTTGATTCTCCGAACACTTTGATAATTTTATCGATATATTTATCTAGTTTAAATAGTCCGGTTATAGAATATAAAGTGTTGTCCTAGGGTAAGAAAGCCCGAATCATTTTTCTTTCTATTTTTATTCTCGAACACTCCAGCCTTATCACGGGGACCGTGCCTAACCATTCAAAAGCATTTTTTTTCCAAATGAAAGGAGGAGCCATAATCTTCCAAATGCAATTTCGCTTAATTGATCACCATCATCAACGCAACCACCTTGGCCTCTTATCTCTTTAATCACGCCTTCATGAGTCATCATGCCTCCTCCCTTCACGACCGCTGCCTCAGTTTGTGTTGCCACAGTGAGGTGCAGAGTGGAAGATGCACCGCCTGAGATGACGATGACAATGACCTTGGAGTTGAACGCGTTGGTGAACATCGACATGAGGAGAAGGGCGAGCACGATCTGTTAAAGTTGGTTTTGTCGACTTCGGCAATTGTTGTAAGGCACGACAACGAGATGTTAGCGACAAAGTCGACTCAGTTGGAGCATTTTGTGGGACATAGGCATGAAGGCGACCAACTCAAATGAGCTACAATTCATTCGTTGTCTAGTCCTTCAAGTGGAATTTCGGTGAGTAATTTATTTTTACTCACATTATATTTACATACAAATATATAAAATCTTGTTGCTTATTGCATGTTTTGATTAAATTAACGCATGATTTAGGATTTGGATTGCATGACGTGTGTTTGGTTATGGATAAAAGTTGTTGATTTGGAAAGTGGAGTTTGGAGTTATTTGACGTTAGAAATTATAAAGGAGATGTTGTTAATTTTATTTTGAATCATAAAATTTAACTTCTATATATTGTTTATTTTCTTATCGAACAATTGTTTGATTATGGACATTATGAACAAATTTAATATAATTGGAGTTAATTGAAGAATATGTACATATTTAAGTATTTAATGAAATGAAAACTAAATCGATAGTATTTTTTATTTAACAAAAGGAGATACATACAACAAAAATGGAGGGAAAACGCCTTCCTTCGGTGCCTCACAATACACAAAAAAACTAATAAAATAGAGGAGACGAGAACTAATAAGCAGCGAAAAACAACACAGCTGCAACAAATAAATCATGACCAACTAGTCGATGAACCACATAAAACCACATACAAACAGACCATCTCACAGAACGCAGACCAAGACAAACCCCTAACGGAGCAAAACCGAGCACATCAGCAATTGTAGATCATGCCCAAAGGCAAGAACAATCCAACCAAAAACTACCCAGACTCGCGCCAATCTTGAAAATGATGCCTGAGCGTCCTTTACCCCTGAAATACTGAAACACTAGGAAGTGGATGAGCTAGTCCAAGTAGACAACATGCTATTTCATCCTTCTTCCTCTCTAAGCTCCAGCTTCCAATATGTACTGTCAGCAAAATCCATAGTAATTGGTAAATCATTTGTATGTATAGGATTGGGATATAAAACAGTTATGGTTACTTCATTAATTTGGAAAATAATAATTCAAAAGGCTTTGTTTAGCGTATAAATATTTATATATTATTGTAAAATCATTCTCATTAGTTTTAAGTGGTTATCATAAGTTTTTTTTATTTTATTTGATGTAAGGAAGACATATTTATTTTATGTTTGTATATTTTAATGTGTCGTTTTCAAATAATAAGATAACATGGGAGTTTGTGAAGCGTGTTATAGTTCTTAGTATGTTTTATTATTATTTTTCAAATTCATAAATACTAAAAGTTTACATATAGTTTGTTTTATTTTGAAACTATGTTAAGATTTTATTTATGATCCTTTTATTTCCAACTTTTTATTCTCTTAGAGAAATTCCAATATTTTGAATAACTCATATGAGATCAGAGCTAGTTATGTGTGTGACTGCATGATAGGGAGTTCTCGCTTTGTTACCAGTGGTGAAGCATTGACTCTTATCCCTACATGTCCGTTTTTTGGGTTGGTTATCCGTGTATTGGATTACAGTCGAGAGGTTGACCATAAAACTAGCGTCTGAGGTATTGGTGGTGGCCGCGTGAGAGTACACTGCTACAATTGTGTATTTGAGTATTTAATAAATATTGTTTTTCTTTATAGTTTTGATGTGATACTACAATAACTTATATTATATTATATTACTATATTTTATTTAGTTTACATTATATAGGATGAAGAGATTGAATAAACGGTTTAGTGACATCGTCTGGTATAGGACTTTCGATAACACTTTTTCGGTTCTTCAATTGACTTGTCGTATAGAATATTGAAGGATCAGCATAATATATGAGCAATAAATAAACAGAATAGTAACACTCGATGGTATGGGACGTCGATGTGTTATTTATTCGGTTATCTATTGCTCGTAATTAATACTCAAATGCGGGGATATTGAATATAATATTCGCTATGGTGAATATACTATAGTCTTGTATTGATTACGAATATATATATATATATATATATATATATAAATCCATGTGTCGGCGAATATATAGAACCATGTGTCGGTAAAACACAACCGCATGTCGGTAATATACTAAACCGTGTTTCAGTATGTGAATTTAGTAGTTTATCAGTACATGCACAGTTTTGCATGTCAGAACTTGTTTATAGTCATGTATTGATTATTAGTTAGGAGTTAGCACTTGCTATCACTGTAGGTGAATTAGAGAATGACCAGTATCCACCCTGGCGGCCTGAACATGGTATTCACGCCCCAAATACGTGACACATTTTCTATTTTAGACTGTGCGTGTGTCAATTACCATGTTGTTACAGAATGTTGCAGAAAGGGTCTTAAGGCTAATTAACACTAAATGGGGTGAACAGTGTTATACCAATTTTAAAACTAGTATACTTAATTCTTAAATTTATTCTTAATAATCACCATAGAATCACAGATCTCAGACATAGAATGATAATATAATGTAGAAATAAAGTAAAATGCAATAAAAAGAAAAAACACGCCAGGATTTTATATTGGTTTGGGCTTTCCCAAAATCCATTCCCATACAACTCAGGGTTGATGTGGATTTCACTTATACTAAAGTCAACGATTACAACTCTACAATTTCTAAGGCCTTAATGTACCTTTTTGCTTCGAGCCAAGGTGAAACTCGCTTGATTTCCAAACCACAAGTTCACCCAGCTGCACTCAAGGCACAACCACCACTTTTACAAATAGACTGACTTCTTTTTTATTGCAAATTTCCTATAACTCTTGAGTAGAACTTTAATCTCTTTATGGTGTAAGTTTTAGTTTCTAGCAAGAGATGATTCATGTAGATTGACCCAGGAATAAAGCGGAATTCCAACACTTGAATGGATAGAATGAAATATAGATTGATCTTAAGAATATAAGAGTGAAAATGAGAGTATATATGGATTTATAATAATGGAAAAGAATGTGAGAATGAAAGAGTGAAGAAGGAAGAAGATAATAAATGGAATTAGTTAAAAAAATTGTTTAAGGGAAGCTATATATAGGGTAGTAACTGTCGTGACCATTCGTGAAAGGATATACGTGAAAAGACACTTCTTTTGAAATTTGAAAATTTGGTTTGAAACGGCACCCATGTCGACATGGGGTATCCCATGATGTCGACATGCCTTCTTTAATTTCTAGTGAACTAAAATATATAATAGCATTTGATTATAGCATTCCTATAACCCTAAGACGACACTAAGAAATGCTATCAAAATCTTTTCCTAACACTTGAAAAATGCTATGGAAAAATGATATTGACACATGTACTTCTTCCAACATCCTAAGACACTTGTCTCCCTCTCTTTAAGCCTTTACCAAGTGTCATACCCAGCGAAACATAAATCATCTCATCGTATTGATCGACTTAATATTAAAGTTGATATAGGTACCTATAATAATTTAATTTAAGTACTTATAATAAGTTAATTTACCATAGCACTTCGAAATGCTATCAAAACCTTTCCATAACACTTGAAAAATGCTATATAAAACAATAAGTGTTTTAGGATATTGGAAGAAGAATATGTGTCGTTAGGGATTTAACAAAATTTAGGGTAAGTGCTATGGTAGGTTTTCCATAGCATTTTTCAAGTGCTATGGAAAAGGTTTTAATAGCATTTTCTTAGTGTTGTCTTAGGGTATTAGGAATGCAGTAATCAAATGCTATTATATATTTTAGTTTAGTTGCTTATTTCTCTGAACACTGTGATAATTTTGTTGATATATTTATCTAATTTGAATGGTCAAGTTATAGAATATTAATCATTATATTGAAAACATGTTAATTTAAATTAAATTTGATTCAAAAATCTGGTTCGTTACAATCTACCCCCTTGAAAAATTTCCATAGAATGCATATAAATTATCAAGTGGCATTATATAGAATACATTTTGGTTAAGTTAGATGCATTCCATGGAATGCTAATACTCCAGCATTCGTTGGAATGCATCTCACTTAATCGAAATGCATTCCGAGGAACACACTAGCTAATGTATAAGCATTCTACCAAAAGCAATTGGATAACTTATATGCATTAAAGGAATGCATCACTATAATCTGATAACTTATATATCCAAACTATAGCACTGTAAAAATATAAAACAGCTCACAAACATTTATAACCGATCATATTTGTATAAGTATCCAATTGCTATCCAATCATATTCATAAGCAATTATTGCTGATAAAAGAGAATAAATTTTTGTTCAACGATGTTGAAAAGCTGAAAACATTTTATTTTCTTATCCCAGTGCCACTTCATCCACACACAAATTTGTCCTAGGACCTCCAAATGTACAGGGTCGGCCGTGATAATAAGCCATGTATGACTTTAAGTAATTTCAGAAGAGAGATGAAGTAAAAAACGTTCTTGTTAACCGCTATTGTAACACCCCACGTCCGTTAGTGTCACTCACAAAGGGAATGCACTAAGTTCTGTGGAGCATTTTGGGTAAAAGATGCAGATAAATTACAAGACAGACAAATTATTAAACAGTGGAAAATAGAACTTTGCTTTATTAATAATTTAGTCTGTACAAGATTCTTTTACAATATCAGAGTATCATCTGTCTTTATAAAATAAAGAAGCATGAAAATACATTTATATATTCGCCAATGTAGCAAGAGCCAGCCATAGCATCTGGAAGAGAATCCAAAGACAACTTCATCAAATCTTCAAGCTGGGAAAGAGCAACGGTCCAGTCTAATCCTGAGTTATACTATTCCCTCCTCAACTACCTGGGGGGGGGGGAAACGGGAGAAAAGAAGACGAAAGAAAAACAGAGTCAGACATAAAGCCTGAGTAAGTTCAGTAACTTCTAGCATGTGAACATGGAAAAACAAAACGACATGAATTAACTGAATACAAGATTACACCATGACGATAAGGTCAACAAGATTAGACAAGGTAGTCACAAGATATGCTAAGATGACTAGATACGCTCTAATACTTTCGCAGCTTCGCTATTTCCTTGTTATACTGGTTTCTATATCTCTGCACCACCTAACTAGTGTTCAACTAGTAACGATAACGTGATCCCAACCCCTGTAGTTTCCATTGACTTCAAGCATACATTTATTATTTATTACCTAGATCTAGTCTAGGGTTTTCTATCAAGTGCTTCTTAGATTTAACTATAGTTCTACGCTATCTGCTGAACGCGTTTCGAGTTCAGGGTTTATGCCACCTAGTCCAACTAGGGATTACACTACCCGTCGAACAATGCCCCCAAGTCTAGGACACACTACCTAGAGTGGTATATGCTCCTAGGCTTCCCCACGCATGTATCGCGAATCGTTATCGCTTGTCTAGATGCACATGTCATGTAATGTGCGATCCGAGTCCTGTGACAGGGCAAATCAAGGAATACAGAACTCGGTCGGGAGCTTTCGGATATCTGCCGATGCAGATGCTAAGGTCTGTTTTTATTCCAGTGGCTATGGTCCCACTTGACCCCTCCCTCAACTAATGAAAGGCACACCTTGTAAAATGAGAACTATACGCCGGCCCCCGGTGCCCCACTATCCTATGGCCATCCGCAACCATAACTAGATAGCAAGTATATGGTCTTTTGGAGTTCTCCGCCTTTCCGCTTCACGTATCTCGATTGACTCAAGATGGATGGTAGACGACGAGTTGCTATCACAAGGCTACCGTCTTCTCGCCGAATCACGCTGGTCCATCCTAGTCTTTAGGTTGCCACATATATATATTGCAACCAAGGCATACCATCGGTTCTTCTAACGTAGACCTTAACCTCTGTGAGCCCAGGATGATCATCTGCAGCCTCACAGAGGGATACCAAGAGTACCCTCACGTCCCCTCGAAGCCTCGGGCTTCGTAACCCAATTCGTTGGAGCCTTCTTAAAACCAGATGGATGTCCGCTCCTTCGTGTTATACTAATAATTACTACTTAGTTCTACTAACTAAGGTTTACCACTTAGTTTCCAAATTCCTTGTTTTCTTAACTAAGTTTTACTACTTAGTCCCTTTTTCAACTGAGGTTTACTATTTAGTTTTCTTTCTCGCCAGGTTGGGTTGGTTAAGTGTCTTTAGTCGATTGAAGCTATCTTAACCCTCTTCCCTTATCCTATTACACTGGTTAAGTGTTATCCCTTTATGCTTTTTACTTAACCCTATTCATTTATCATATTCTGATGGTTAAGCATTCAAGTTTACTTAACCGTATGGTCTAGTCCAGCTAACATATTAATTTGGCTAAGTGTATTACTTAACCCCAACATGTTAAATTGGCTAAGTGTATTAACTTTACTTAACCCCACTTTCTAGTCTAGTCAACATGTTAATTTGGCTAAGTATTCCCATGGACTTAACCCTCCCATTCTAGCTTTAACTGTGCTAAGTTGGTTAAGTGTTCCTTAACCTTCCCATTCTAGCTTTAATTAATAAATTAAAGCCGCAACCTCTCACATTAGACAGATATTGCTGGGTTACTGGATGTGCCGGTCGGTTCCGGGCAGGTTTACACCGCAACTCAGTCTAACCTCGGGTTAGGCATATTCATGTTTTCTAAGTTCAAAGGGTTTTTGATTAATTTCCAAATCTGGTTTTGAAAACAACCATCCCATACTTCGGATCAGTTAGGGATAGCCAGGGAGGGCAGGAAACTTGTATTTTCCAAACCCAAGCCTAGACACTATCCTCTCTGTCACCCTAGAACCTTCTGGTCTATGTGTTATAAAAAGGGGTGTTATCAAAATACTTTTCTTTTGTTTATAAATTGTTAACAATTTATTTCAAAAGCCCATTTCCCCTTTTTAGACAAATTTGGCCTATATTTATTTGTCAAGCCTACTAGTATACTTATATTCTAGGCCCAAGTCCTAACCCAACATGCAGTTTAGGCCATTTCCTATTTCATTGCCGAAACTAGATTAAATATCCTAGTTTATAATTTATGGCCAAAATTTAACCAAGTTACATATTTTGTGGTAAATGAACAATTTAACATTTATGACGAATTCTATAAGTAAATTACTCCTAATTTACTGATTTCATTACTACTCTTTTAATGTACATTGTCACATTTATTATTATGGCCCATTCTCTCCTATTTATCATATTTATACTTTTTGGTATGTAAATTATACCAAGTTTAGTGTCGCTAACCATAATTTATTCTAAACATGACAATTGCTCACAATTATGAATAAATTCAAAATTGTGCTAATATACTTATTATAAATCAACCTTAATTAACCCAATCTTGGTTTAACATCCTAATTCACAATTTATGGCAAAACTAGAATTATTTTTCTAGTTTACATTTTATGCCTAAAATTTAGCTTACTTACTAACGCTAAATTTAATATGTCAAAATCACATATTCCCTAATCCATGTCAAATTTCCCCGTTTTCATTTTAATATGCATGTCATAATACATATTCCAAATTATGCCAATTTCCAAGTTTACAACTACGTTCATATTCATTTCCATGTTTTTCCCCAAATCGCATTCCCACCGTTCGAATAATCGTGATTCAACCTAGATTATAAATAAATCTAGATTCGTAGATAAAAAAGGGAATGAATCAAAATGACAAGAAGGAATAATTGGCATAAAAAGGTTTGGATAACAATGTAGGTTCAAGAATATGGGTAGACCTAACTAAATAGGTAAATTCCCACTGTCTTAAAACCAAAGAATGGGCAAAATAGGTTCAAGAACGTAGGTAGACCTAACTTAATAGGTAAATTCCCACTGTCTTAAAACCAAAGAAAAACCAAGGAACAGGTAGAATAAATAATTGGGTTTAGACCCAACTTCTCAATCACAAAACTAAAGCAATATTTTCCTAATCATAAATCATGGGTGTCAAAATCACAGTTGTCCTCATTATGTCATAAGTAATAGTTTATGTCCAAATCAAAGGTATAGGCCTAGTCAAGGAAATAATCCTTTTAGTCACAGTCACAGTCATAGGAAATGTCCATAGTCATATGCGATGTTCATAGTCCAAAAGGGAAAATAATTCCCATATTCATAAGTCATTGTCATAGGCAATGTTTATATGTCCCAAAATCAAAGGCTTATGTCATAGTCCAAAGGCATATGCTTTCAAAGGCCACAGTTCTATAGTCATAGTCACGGTTACAGTCTTATTTGTCCTCGAATCATAACAGTTCTTAATTCAGTCCAAGAGTATAAACACAGATTCGAAGAGAGAGAGAGAGATTTGGCATATTCCTTTATTCCTTTAATTTCATGTCACAAATAAAACAAAATATTCAGATCTAGAAATAACCAACTTATAGAAAATAGATCTAGAAAAGAAGGAAAGCATGGCTATGATTCGTGCGTCGTTGCTTGAAACTTGTTTGAGCTAGCCTTTGAATTCTTCACTTGAAACTTTGATTTGAATCCCTCCTTAAAAATCTTTTAGCAGCATCTCCTCGTCTTGAATCATATTTTATTTTATTTATTTAAGAAAATTTAGAGGAGGGGAAGAAGCCATGAATCTTAGCAGCATAAGGATAGAAGAGAATTGGTGCAAAGAGAATGAAGACTAGGGCTGTTTATATAGCTGCTCAAGACCTTATCGTACACGCAGCGCTGAGTCAGCATTGAACCCAGTTAAGAAAATAGTCCAGGTACGTAGATGAATCTAGCCAAACCTTATCATACACGCAGTGCTGAGTCAGCATTGGATCCCACAAGCTATTTTGGCGTAGAAATTTGAATTTCGAATGAATTGTTTTGGCGTAGAAGTTTGATTTTCGAACTTTTGAATTTCTGGAATTTATTTAACTGTTTTATTCACATGAAATATTCTTATATGTATACAATTCCTCTAACGACCATTTTACGCGTATATATATACGCACAACTTTCATTTTATTTTCAAAATTCAAATGATGTTGCCATATTTCATTGACTGTAGCCTTATCTTGAATTTTATCTTTCGTATACATATATTTTTGTATATATATATATATATTTATATTTCTCATATGTATATATATATATATATTTTCTTTATTTCCTTATACGTACGTTCTTATCCTTTCAAATTTTGAATTTGTATACGTACATATATTTGCATGTTTAGTTTGCCCTCTCTAAAACAATGATAAAAAATTATGTCGTCGCCGGGGTTCGAACCCCCGACCTCCATGCTACCAATCCAATGCCTTAACCAACTGAGCTACAGAGGCTTTTGGTAATAAGTCTTAGAACAATAATAGTTATTGTTCTCTCCTTACCTCTTTTTTCATGTTAGTTACAATACTTAAATTAAACAACTGCATGGATCTTTTTCTTTTAATTTTTCTTTTAAAAATTAATTATACTTTAATTTGAGAAACTTAATGTCACAGAATTACGGGGTGTTACATTCTCCCCCACTTGGAAGGATTTCGTCCCCGAAATCTTCAAGTCAGGAAGAATGTGTCCTACCATCCAATCACCCATCTACTCAATCATTCAATCACAGGCATTCATTGTCCTTAAAAGATTTCTAATGCTTTCATGTTCATATGCATAGTGTGTGTATATGTCTCTATCTAATGCAAAATCAGGCGGTCTACTGATTCAGTTGACCTCCTTAATGCAAATCATGTTAGTGCCATACGTCCAATCATGTATGCAAGCATCCCTGGTCATGTAAATACTATATGCGTGCACAACCATTCATCCATATGCAACGTCCATATGATATCATATCAAGTTCAACTTACAAACAAATGCATATATGTAAATGCTATATGAAAGCGTTCGAACTTGATCTAGTGTCTAATACGTATGCATATGCATCCACGAGCAACCATTTGCAACCACTTGCAACCATTCAACCATAACATGTTTCAAATACATGTTTACATCCATTGGCTTCTACCTAAGGATCGCAGATACGACCTAGAGGATATACTTTGGAAAGAGAGAAACAACTACGCGTAAAGCTCCTAAACAGAGAAATCAAGGATGCACCCTTAAGGAAAAAGGGCATGTTGCTAGTATCTAGCCTTCTTGAGCTTTACTCCACCGTATCTTAACCAATTTATCTTCGCGATTGTGAAGTTCCTAATCTCCATTTCCAAAATAAACAGATGTCAATCACGGCGCCAAGTATATGTACTAAGATGATTAGAGGCCTCCCTCTTAGCTTATCCATCACGCCATAACTATGAGAGTCAAAAGATCACTCCGTACTTTTTAGAGTACCTACCACAACTATTCATCTTTCACGCAAACCATCCAAACCGAACTCGACATTCCTCAAGTACAAGCCCCAAAGGCCTAAACCAATATCAGACAAGCATCCAAGGAATATCTTCTCCGAATTTAGATGATCTACGTGAGATGATATAAGCAAACTCGATAGCTATCCTCAAATCCCTACTAACCAAAAACTGGTCGGACCACCAATTGGATTTGAGACTCTAGTGGGATCTTTCTACTATACACGTACTATGGTGCAGAGACTCAACTATGGAAGTGGGTATGAACAATTAAGAAGCGCTGGAACCTAAGGAAATAGTACGAACAGAAAACTAAACTCTTCCAACCGGACCACCTTTCTCCTAGGTGCGCTTGGTGGCGAAAGCATGTACTTGTCCTTCTGAAAATCTCATCCTCGTTCTTGCCCTTGTCCTTAAGTATATGTCCTATCATACCATAGTAAAGATACTTGCTCTTGTCTTAGGTTTTATAATCCCTTCCTCCTTCGTGAGCCAAGTCTACATCCATAATTTCCTCATCCTTGGGTCGTGCTCCTTTGCCAAACTTCCGCGTGTAACCATGTTGGCAAATCTCTCGAATGTTGCCTCTATCGCACGGAAAAACCCTATAAACTTGAAAGAAGACTGGCCGTAAGTAAAACAACTACGGCTATAGATGGAAGTCGGGCACTACTTCGCCCTTCGATGAGGTTACCTCCCAGAAAGCCAGGAGCCCCAGAGAGTCAAGAAAGAAGGAGACAAGAATTCAAATAGAGGAAGAGAAGACAATGCGTATGGCTTTGGAAAATATGCCCTTAAAACAAATCCTTTCTTTTAAAAATGCTTCTTTAAAAACCTTTTGAAAATAATTTTTCAAATCTTTTATCTGATCCGGTAACCTTCAGCTCTGATACAACGTGTAACACCCCACGTCCGTTAGTGTCACTCACAAAGGGAATGCACTAAGTTCTGTGGAGCATTTTGGGTAAAAGATGCAGATAAATTACAAGACAGACAAATTATTAAACAGTGGAAAATAGAACTTTGCTTTATTAATAATTTAGTCTGTACAAGATTCTTTTACAATATCAGAGTATCATCTGTCTTTATAAAATAAAGAAGCATGAAAATACATTTATATATTCCCCAATGTAGCAAGAGCCAGCCATAGCATCTGGAAGAGAATCCAAAGACAACTTCGTCAAATCTTCAAGCTGGGAAAGAGCAACGGTCCAGTCTAATCCTGAGTTATACTATTCCCTCCTCAACTACCTGGGAGGGGGGGGGGGAAACGGAAGAAAAGAAGACGAAAGAAAAACAGAGTCAGACATAAAGCCTGAGTAAGTTCAGTAACTTCTAGCATGTGAACATGGAAAAACAAAACGACATGAATTAACTGAATACAAGATTACACCATGACGATAAGGTCAACAAGATTAGACAAGGTAGTCACAAGATATGCTAAGATGACTGGATACGCTCTAATACTTTCGCAGCTTCGCTATTTCCTTGTTATACTGGTTTCTATATCTCTGCACCACCTAACTAGTGTTCAACTAGTAACGATAACGTGATCCCAACCCCTGTAGTTTCCATTGTCTTCAGGCATACATTTATTATTTATTACCTAGATCTAGTCTAGGGTTTTCTATCAAGTGCTTCTTAGATTTAACTACAGTTTTACGCTATCTGCTGA